>JAGXJF010005635.1:0-600000 GCA_019208055.1 Stipa capillata | reverse complement strand
AATCACCTTCATCATGATCTCTTTGCAGCTAGATCTCATCATCTTGTACGTACGTACACTTAGTTGTTGGAGCAAAGAAAATAATAGAAAAAGAAGTCACTAGACACTAGCTAGCACGCAACCTCTTCTATGACTAGCTACTAGCTAGTATCTGCTATATTATCAAAATAACAGAAAAAGTCATCATATTTATTTACATAGGTTAAATATCTCCACTATTAATCTATTGTGAGCCTAAGTTATAACAGTGTATATAAATTAAAGCCACCATGTTTATCTATATAGGCTAAAATATCTCTACCATGGATCATGATGTTGTTCCAGATTATAATGTGAAAATTAGTACGAAAGTCGATGACTTTACATGGTAGGCCATGGACCTCCATAGAAATATTTATTAAGTAATATTTGCTAGTAAAATGATATAACCAAAGACTAACGACATAATACGTACACAGAAAATTCATATCGAACTCCAATCATATTTTCTCCTAACGTACTTTTGGCTAATACTTATTTTATACTTTGAATGCAATATCAAAAAGCTAACATAACCATGAATAGATCGAATGACATTTAGCGACATGGGATACATAACTGGGAAAAAATAATACTCTCTTTGTTTCAAAATAATGTCGTTTTAAAGTTAGACGCAATAACTAAGGTGCGAGTGAAATGTCAATAATGCCCTTCAAATATTTCCATGCGCATCTTTTTTTTTCTTCTCAGATCAATAAATAATATATTTTCTTAATGACATTGACGAAGGATAAATAGAAATAAAATGACTAAAACTATATTAAAAATGTAAAAATACGAGTATTTAAAAAATGTTTGAGAGCCCGAAGAGATATCTATTTTAAAAAGAAAAAAGTATCAAATTTGGCAACATATATATTATATATAGCCGGATGCCCGGGCCACCAGCGAGCAAGAGTATGCGCGCCAGCGGCAGCTGGTCAACGTGCATGCATGCAGCCATGATCAATCCATCGATCACCTCTTGGCCGCCGCCGGCGGCTCTATCTGGACGACGCGCTCGAGCTCCTCGACGACCTCCCTCATGGACGGCCGCTCCTTGGGGTTCCTGCCGAGGCACCGGTCGGCCAGCCTCGCCACGTCGCGCGCCGCCGCCGGCGGGTACCTCCCGCCCAGCCGCGGGTCTATGATGGCCCTGAAGCTCCCGCTCCCCGGCGGGTGCCGCCGCACCCACCCCAGCAGCTTCTGCTCCTCCGCCGGCCGGCTCCGCTCCACCGACCGCCGCCCCGTTAGGATCTCGTACAGCACCACCCCGAACCCCCACACGTCGCTCTTCACCGTCAGGTGCCCCGTCTCGATGTAGTCCGGCGCCGCGTACCCCTGCGTCCCAACCACCTGTATCCATCCACCCATGCATCCATGGCGATCATAGATCAGTTCACGTCGATCATTTTTCCGATGCATGGTGAAAACGAAGACTATAATATACCGAGCTTGCAAGATTCAAGATACGTTCGTTCTTACCGCGGTGGAAACGTGTGTTCTTCCTTCGGTTGGCCCCTCCCTGGCAAGGCCAAAGTCTGACAGCTTCGCCTTGAAATCGGCGTCGAGCAGGATGTTTGACGCTTTGAAATCCCTGTATATTACCTGCCAGACTAAAAGCCCATGGATAAGATCTTCACAAAGAAATCAATCAACTAATCTTGCCATGACTAAACAATTGAGCAGACAGATGCAGCATCAGATATTAATCGTGTATGCTAACACATGTGCTAAATTAACAGATGGTTCAGTTCAGTTCAGAGTTTCAGACATCCTCCATAGTGCTGTGAATTTTGTTTGATTCAGAAAGAACAATGCTTTTCGACGAAACCTGAACTTCCTGCAGCCCTTCGTGGAGGTAATCCAGGCCCCGAGCCCCGCCGATCATGATCTGCAGTCGCATTCTCCAGGAAAGGGGAGGGTGGGCTCGGTTGAAGAGATGATCGTCCAGGCTCTTGTTGGGCATGAATTCGTAGACCAGCAGCCTGTGCTTGCCTTCTTCTGAATCCACCGCGCAGTAGCCAATGAGCTTCACTAGGTTCGGGTGCTCAAGAACCCCGAGGAATTGGACTTCAGCAAGCCACTGCTTGTGCCCCTGGAATCACACACAGAAAACATCATGATTTTTTTAAAAAAATAATGGAAGATTTATTCCTCCAGACTTAAAAATAAAATAATGCGCACATCCATAACAGGATATTGACTAAAAAATGATCATAGTCTTTGAGCAGCAGAGTCCTACAACTAAAATTTGCATGAAGTTGTGTTATGTACTGGCAGGCATCTACTGATTAATTTGGCCTGATAAGACTTTGCACGGTGTTAACAACTTGATTCTGAACTATAGAATTTAATAGGTTGACTTGTGATGCTGGCTGTCTGGACTCTGGACAGACGTTCATGTGGTTGTTCGTTGCGCGATTCTGATTGAAGTTGACATGAGTGGACGTCCTTGTCTCGGTGGATTATATGTGTTTCTTTTCGTGTCAAGATCGTCATGGAGCTCAAGTTTTCTAATGATATCGCTGCAAAACAATAATGTTCCAAGTTTAATTTAGGTCTCGGTCCAAACTCAAATTAAACCAGATCCCATAGAGTTTCAGAAGTTCTTGAAGTTTTTGCACGCACAAATGAGTTAGCATCAGTGATGTTCATACTCCAGAAATGCCAAATCCACAGGGCATGCATGTTGATTGCAAGTCTTGAGAAATCTGAGATAAATTCACAGTTCTGAATCCAATCTTTTTGATGAAAAATTCTAAAATCGGAAGGCAGACTGCACTGTTAATAAGTCTCTAACAACTCAAGCTTTTTGATGGACAATTCTGAATCCAACGGCAAAATTTTCAGGCTTAACACAGGAGCAACTGAGGGGACGGACCTGCAAGCTGCGCTGGTTGAGGCGCTTGACGGCGAGGACGACGCGGCCGCCGCCGGCGGCGCGGAAGAAGGCGCGGTAGACGGAGCCGAAGCCGCCCTCGCCGACCTTGAGCGCGCGGCTGAAGCCGTTGGTGGCGCTGCCGAGCTCCTCCAGGTCGAACACCCGCAGCCGCTGCGCGCCTCTCTCCTCCGACAGCTCACGTATGCTCCTCGTCGGCGTCGAAGCCGACGACGCCTTGCTCTTCTGCCCATCGTCAGATTTCGGCGCCGGCGACTTGGGCGGCGTGCTGGCGTTCTTGGCTTTGTTCCTGCCGCTCTTGAAGGCGAAGCACCCCATCTGATCACAAATTCACCACAAGGTTATTCAGATAGACCATGATGTATAATTTAGCAAGAACAAAAAGAGGAGCCAGCTAATTCATGTACCACTAGTTGTTGAAAATGGCAAGACCAAGAACTCCAAATAAAAAAACAGAACTTTAGGAAAAGGAGACACCTTTAATTCACGAGGTTTCAGTAGGTGTTCACGGAGAGATGGATGAACAAATCCAAGAAGAGGTTCAGAAGAAACAGGCTACCAAAACAGAAGAAGGAAGCCAAGTTCTTCCGCCAAGATGAAGCAGAGGGGAGAGGAACAAGAACACTACATACGGAATGGATTGAATCGGAAGGAAACAGACGAAGACAACCAAGCGCATAAAATATCATGGTGAATGAATCATGCGATGCGAGGATGGAATCGAGAACTCAAAGAGGGGATGCATGCGTACCTCGCCACCCTCGCGGTGCCACCGCTTCGGTGCGCGGTTGCGCGAATGCCAAGATATACACGCACACGCACACGCACACGCACACGGCCACGGCTCCTTCCTACTCAGCTGATGCCTTGATAGTTCTTGTGCTACTGTGCAGTGTTACTTACACCAAGCAAGAGGATTGGATGGACGGAGACAGAGAAATATTGATCTTTTATGTTTGACCAAACAAGAAAAAGAAATGGGTCTCCTCGAAAGAAAGAGAAGTATGTGCCGTGCTACTTTACTCTAGAAGATGAAACAAGTGCTCCTTATAGTCATGTGGAATGAAAACAAACCTTTTACTCTGTCTTTTTGTTTCGGTCAAATCACAATTTTATTTTATTTTTTGGCTCTCGGTAGTTGCAGCACACTGGTATGTTTCCCCGGTGAGGCGGTCAAACCAGGTTGTTGATTTGATCTCAAAGCACCCATGCATGTGGGACCAAAAGTGAATATACGTCTCCCATCGTATGAACACGAGATTATGCATTTTTGATCTTTACCTGTACGAGCGATTCTACCGAATCATGACTTCACAAGACTAGAGGGGTGTTTGGTTGGACTTTTCAGTAACTTTTCACTGAAAAAAACTATAACCCAACCAAACGGCCAGCTTTTCAGCAGATTTTGCCAATGATAGCTATAGGCTTTGTAGTGTAAATTCAGCTGTTTAGAAAAGCTGCCTTCTACCAGCTTTTTGCAATGTGCTGAAACTTCAGTGCTCATTTTCTAAAATATTGTAGATGATTTGGATCAACCAAAAATCATATGGTCACTTTCCCACAGCCACAGCAGCTTTTCCAAACAGCCAACCAACAACAGTTTTGTCAACAGTCACAACCCAACCAAACAGGCCCTAGAGGCAACAAGCCGGCACTCACCTCCACAGGACCTTTTAATATCGTCATCCAATGTTGCAAGTTGCAAGCAAAGGTCCATGCCGTGGTGCCCACTGGTTCATCACGCCACTATTCCCATGACTTAACCAGTTGGACCTCGACCCAACCACTTGAATTGGCAAGCTTGGAGGTTCAGACAAATCACCTTCACATCCTCCTGAGAGGCAGGTTTTTTCAGGCAGGCCACCTTCTGTCCATGACCTGCTGATCCAGCTTTCACCTCCTTGGACAGATCTTTGACTCAGGACACTTGCCTCCGGTTGAGTTGCATCACTAACCAGCTTACTCAAGTTGTTTGAGTTGTTAAGTAATAGTGGACGATATGCTGATAATACTCTAATAGATCAGCACTCTCCTAGAAATGCAGACGCAGCCAGACACCACCTTCTTCTAAGGCGCATGAGACCTTGTAATTGATGGGCATTAATCTAGTGAAAAGAAGCTACTAGTGATAGAAGAAAGTGGTCAAAGAAGGAGAAGGGAGTCTTTGTTTCAGACTTCAAAGACTTGTGAGTGCCATCTTTAGCCATGTAAACGTTCTGATGATTACTAGATTAGATTAGTGGGCGCCGAGCAAATAACATTTATACTTTTATGGAATGAGGACAACGCCGGAGCTGTCGATCGCCATTTATGCTAGTCCTTCGGAGACCGGCAGAGCAACATGACAAATCCTCTTCTTTAAAGGTTGACACCTCTTCTTGTCTCATATATCCTTTTGTTTGTCTGAATCTTTGCCTGTCGGTTTCTTCACGCTATAGACAACTTGCTATTGGTTTTTTGAGAATCTCAATTTTAGCTGAACTCTAACCCTTCATTTTCAAGCAGGAAAAGCTAGCCAGATCACGTAGACGAAGGCGTTGATAAACATATTACGGGATCAAACTCTTACAGCATCAAGAAACCCACCCAAGATCTGTTTGGAACGCTAGTATTTCCATAAAAGAAAGTTCATTTCCCGAAGGAATTGGTATAAAATCCGATGTTCCAAACGTCCATCTTTGATTCTTGAGTCACTGCCAAGCTTCCCTACATTACCAAAGCTTAACTACACAAACAGTAGCTACAACACAAAACAATACAAGTTAACGTTCTGTTTGCAATTCAAGTATGTGTGTATTGTTGCATGATCCACATGCTGTTGTCACCCCTTAGCAGACTGATAGTTTGTGTACAGATGTGAATGCTCACAGAAAACATGGTTCTTGCAAAAACAAACATGCTTGCTTGTCGTAAGAAGAATAAGAACATACAATTTTACAGTGGTTTGGCATATGGATCCCATGGGTACAGCATTACAACACTACGTGTGACATGATTCAAAGCAGTGGTTTGCGAACTTCGATCGACTGCACAAGCAGCTGTGTATGGACTGGCCAAGGCGCCTCATCGATTTTTTACACATGTACGAAACTCACTTGTCCTCTACAATACACAACAGCCTTCTGCTAACCGGCGGAGCGAGTCCAGGAATGTCGGGAATATCCTTGTTGTGTGGGTTTACAATCTGCAATGAAACACTATAATCATCAAAAGGGCACTGTTAAATCTGAACATAGAGACAAAAAAAGCCCTAATACAAGGGGTCTTGAAAATCTCTAGAACCCTAGGATCCTTTTTTTTTCTTTCGGTATTGTTTCTAGGTTATCTCATAGCCACTAATCTTCAACACACTACCCATTAGGGCAGTGTAGAAGCTCTTCATCCCAAAAAACACATAAATATCGATGCACCAATAGTTGTCCGGTCGTCCCATCTTGTCATCTACCCGTATGGTGTCTATGTCCACTGAACTAGTGTACTTTTGTATTTTGGTCCACAAAGAACAGTCACGAAAGCCATGATATAGGCAGTTTACCCAAGGAATGGGTAAATCGACACAAATGGTTGCCTGATCTCATCATCTAGCCTAGTGGCCTTTACATTTAGTGAACCAGTATGGAAGTGTTTGTTCCACGTGGCAGAGTGATGAGAAGTGACAACCATGAACCACTTAATCAGCCAACTTCATCTCCGCAACCAATAAGAAAGTGTGGTCTGAGGAATAATTCGTTCCAACTGACTTCTGTAAACCTCACATCAGATCAAACAACCAAAAAGCAAGGAAGTTGTAAAATCATGTTGAGGGGTTTTATGTGTAGATTTCAAAGATATTTATCCTAGTTAAGTTGGATGTATGTAATGTAATACACAAAAGTAATTGAAGTAAGCAGGTCACTGAAGAAGCTAAGCCCTCACCTTAACAATTATTACAGCTATGACTCCAGCGACAATGAGAAAAAGCAAGCCCATGATGCAACGATCAGTTGCAACCTACATTATTTAAGGAAAGTAACAATAAATAACAACGGAGTTGGCAAAGAAAAATGGAATTTGAGAGAGGTACTTACCTGCCTACCAATTTCTTTCACCAATTTTGATGCCTTCTTAAGAGAGAAATGGATGGAATCCAGCTCATTAACAACCCTGCTCATTTGCTCTGTCTGATCAAGAAAAAGCCAAAAATTAGTTCTGGTATGTCCAGGACAGCATAATAAAATGATTGGCTGCTTCTGAGCATCAGAAAGACCGCCTTGCCTGTGCTTTGAGAGCAGCTGCAGTTTCTGTACCCACATTGATGGTCTCTTGGACGGTCTACAAAACATGACAACAAATCAGTATCTGGAAGCAATAATTAAGTGTAAAAGCACCTTACTATGAGGGCAAGAGCACAGCAATTCGTGGAAAACTTAAATGTTCCACCCCCAACAAATTGTTTATCAGCTTATAGCAATTGAAAATATAAATGTTCAGGAGTCCAGCAATAATCCCATTTCCACACAGCAGAAAATGTCCAGTGGGTGACCACTCCTTGGCTAAAAACTTACAAGTTATCTATACCTAGACGAACATCACCGCATGAAACTTTCTTGTCACTAAAACAGTTTAGAGCGCATATGATACTATTGTTCAGGACAGATGAAGAGGAGCAGACCACGCCATCAGATCATAACAAGTCAGCAGATAGCAACATAACATGATAGAACCTAACGGCATAACAATAAACATTTTTTTCTTTGTCTTTTTGATAAGATCAAATGAGAATGCAATAGTTGTCTTTGTGAGCTCAAACTTCAAAAGTTTTTAGATCAATGGGTGCTTCTTCGAAGATGCTCCTGCAAGCTCAGTTATAGGTCAACATAAAAACTGACAGAAGCTAGGTTTTTCATGTATACAATGGAAAACAAAGAGAGCATGCATGGGTTTCCCTGAACAGTTACAACAAACAAATGCAAGAAAAATAGAAAACCATTGAATAAAATGATCTAGTAAGAGAGTAATTGTACAATTTGTATGTATGTTTTTTCAAAGATAGATCCAGCCGCTCCAAAAAGAAAAGTGACACTGGAAAAATGCAAGAGAATCTAACACAAATGAAATTTTGCAGAATACAAAATAGCACCATCAACAGAAATTTAGATACAGGTGAAGCACACAGCCGGACTACTTAGTAAATTAAGGTACAGTGCAAACAACCAAGCTAAATATCCAAATAATATGGCAGACTGTATATGTAGATGCGTGAGTAGTTTACTTCATTTTCTTATTTAAATAGAATACGAGATAGGGTCAAGATGACCAACAAGAATATATAAGAGCTTTGACATTTGATAGCTCATATATAAAACACAGCGGATTGACTGTTAAACTGCACATGTATTCCAACAAAATATAGTTGTATGGAATATCAACATAAAATTCAAATTTTACAAGCAGGACTCGAACAGGGACCAACAAGGCTTAACTACAGGACCTACCATGAACTTAACAATGTACACCACAGGAGAAAGCTAACCTGTTTAGATCGTGCAATAGCTTGATCCGTCTCATCCATTAGATGGTCTCCACGGTCCATTAGCTGCTGGTTTGTCATATCTAAAAAAGGAAACATGTCGATATCAATAGTTTAAGAGATATACAAATCCACACTGAAGATGTCACAGAGGTTTATTTTCTTTGAGCACATTTGGTAACCAAGTGTAACATCCAAAAGAAGGAAAAAATTTAGCCTTTGAACCTGACAGGAATCATGCTACCACATTATTTCACTTGCAGGGGCTGTAATATTGCAACTTACTTGATGCTAACAATACATTTTCTTCACCGAAGCCATCTTCAACACTCGGAGCATCAAAAAGATCAACTCGCTTATTTTCACTTGCATGTCTGCAATCCAAACGATATTTGTACATATCATGAATGTTAACAGGAATAGATGAAACATGTTCATTGAAGTTTATGAGCAATATTATTATGGTGCACAAATTAGTAGCACAAGGACAGATCCTTGTGGCTGCATATACAGAAGTTGAATATAATACGCGCCAATGACATTATGAGATAGGTAGAAACTCACTGTTTCTTCAGAGCAACGTAAGAGTTCAATTCTTTGATCTGCAAAACAGGACAAAATCAGGTTCATCGGAGGTTGAGGAATCAGAATAGGAAGGTTGTACAAATAAATTCTCACGCCCTGGAATGAGTTTGTGCAACAGTACCAGTGACTGCTTTCTATCATGCAGCATTTTAGCAGTCTCGGGATCAGTACGGCCTGCCTCCTCTTTGACAACTCGTTCAAAGTCTTTGATAAGTCTAGAAGAGTGCAGAAAAAGAGCAAAATGTCTACTGTTATGAACACGCTCATACAACATCAAAATTAAGTAGCAAGCTATTTGTTTCTCCAATACGCTACTGCTTGATCACATGACTAGGATTCCAAAAGCAGAAATTGCAGGTAGTATGCACTATGATGTATTTAGTATAAGATACTGAAACAATTGCAATGGCAAATGGATAAGTTAACATGAGCCAAACATGGGCTTTCTACTCTTGCCAAGTGCCACATTCGTGTTTATCGATACCAAACACTCCACTTTATCAAGGATGTGTTCCTACGCTGTATGACATAGAAGGAAAAGAAGAATGAATAACCTTTTGCAATCCCGCATCTTGTCGGTAAGCTCTTCAAGCTGCCTGCTCCGGCGGTTGGCATCCTTGATCTTGTCCAGCTTCTGGAACCCATTTCTGCAGGCAGATCAACCCATAGATCATCAATCGATCAATTTACCCCCCGTCACTTAGTCACATTACACTACGATTTCTGCGGAGACTAAGAAATATACAATCCGGCCGACCCCAAAGAACGTTTTCCCCCCTTCCTACAGGTCAACCATTTGTTTCCATACGCGAAATGAGATCTACCGCGCATTCTCGCGAAGCATGTCCGAATTCGAACAGTATGACGGGGTAATAATCCGAGCTTACTGCAATGTGCGGAAGATGTCGCTGATCTGCCCGTCGATCTCGGCGAGCTCCTCGTTGACCGACGCCAAATCCATCTCCTCCTCCTCCTCCTCCTCCTCCGGGGCAACCACGCCGGAGATCGAACCCCCTCGGGGGCAAAGAAACTCCAGTCAAAATGAAAATCCTCAAGAGCCAACGCGAACCCCCACAGCCACAGCGGCCCGGGATTAGACGGGGATGGCGCGAGGGGCCCAGGCGCAGGTGCGGCGGGGACCGGGGTTCGCCGGCCGGCCGCAGATCGAGAGGGACCGGAGGTGGTGAAGGTCTACGACAGGCTCGGTCGGAGACACGGCGCTCTTGTTTTGGACTTTTTGTTTGATTTTTCGCTTTACGGGTTTGGTATCCTTCGTTGGATTCGACCACTCGGATCTCCGGTCTGCTGGTGGAGTAGTAGCTGTACCACCGCCACTCCTGTCCGTCTGATCTTCATCCAGCGCTGCACAGCACATGATCTACCGTCTAGCACGTCAGAAAACAAATCTACATTTTTCGAGTGAGAGGAGAGTGGATGCTACTACTAGTTATTTGAGCAATGCAAATTTCAGCTGAATCCATACTCTTAAGTATATGTAGATTTCGAATATACTTTGAAACAGTGCAACTCCGAGATTAACGTGTCACACGATGAATGCTACTACTAGTTATTTGTTGAAATACGTGTATCAGATAAAGTAGCTCTAAATTTTTTACGGAAGATCTGCCTTTTCATTTCAAAGAAAAGAGCAAAATTTTAGAGCGGCAGATTAACGATATTACCTAATCTGCATTGAAATGTTTGGGATTTTTTATATTTCTCTCTTTCAAAATGTCAATTTGGTCGTGATTGACTTGGATAATTCTTAGGAGGATGAACATGCATGGTTGTTGGAAGATACCAATCCAACCTAGCATGAGCTCACGTCAAGCAACCATGTTTTCCCAAAAAAAAATATCAAGCAACCAAGTTGAATGTGTGTATAGTGGGTATATATATTGAATTATTCTCATCCAAAAGAGAAGGTTGTCCTGTCACGCTGTCTTCTTATCTTCCAAATGGATACCAAGTAACTTAGACCTTTTTCTTTGACTCCGGAACAAACATTGATGGTTCAACAGTTCGCATCAAATACATAAAAGATAATCTAATGTGAAGCCGGCAGAAAATTTAAAATTTTGATTCAGCTTTTTAAGGAAAAAACATTTTTTTTTCCTCAGCTATTAATTGAGTTTAATTTTGGTGCCTAAACTCCAAAATTAGACATGTTCGACTCTTAACTTTTTAATCTAATAGATTTGTTTTTTAGTCACACCCAAAGTGGTATGACCAATGATGTGGCGGTGATATCGGACATGTGGCACTCGGTTAGCACAAATTATTAGGACAATAATTATGAGAAAGTGAAAAAACAACAAATTATTAAAAAATCAAAAAAATGAGGGAAAAAGAGACAAATAGAAATCTGAAATATGAGAATTTTAAAAGTGGAAAAATTCAGAACTATTCTAAAAAATCATAAAATTTGAGAAATCTTATAAATAATTAGAAACATTTATAAAAATAGGAAGTTCTCAAATTTCATGGTTTCCATAATACTTCTAATTTTTCCATTTTCCTTAATTTTTATTTTAGAATTTTAATAATTTTTCTACAATTTTTCTGATTTTTCCATATATTTTAAACAAAATTTAAGTTTTCTAATATTTGTATGTCCTATTTTGTTTTTTGTGGTAGTTGGGCTGCCAGGTCATCAGTCATACCGCTTTGACTTGGATCGTGAACAAATATATCCATTATTGAAAGTCTGATTTTAGTATTTAAGGACCAACACTAAACTTAGCCAATAGTTAAGAGATAGAAAAATAGACTTTTTTCAAAAAAAATATCAAACTTGATATCGACCCAACTATCTATTTCCTTCGCATCTTGGACACGTCACCTACCCTCCTATACAGTGGCAGTGTCACGTTGAAGTTGTGGGGTCAGCTAGGTCAGTTGACCCCATAGCTTTAATGTAAATTTACATTATACTCCCTCTGTCCAGAAATGTAAGGCGTATTTTGATTCGTTAAGACAACCCTTTGACTAATAATTACTCTATTAATATACGATTTACGTGACATAAAATTGTTATCATTAGATTCATATTCAAAAGTATTTGCTTATGATTATGATTTTGTATCACATAAACCGCATATTAATAGAGTAATCATTAGTCAAAGTCTTGTCTTAACGAATCAAAATACGCCTTACATTTCTGGACGGAGGGAGTATTAGTGAAAAATTATGAATTTTTTTCTAAAAAGAGTGTAAAATGTATAACAATAGTGCATTTGACCCCACAGGGTTGCAACGCTGACACTGCCGCTGCTCCTATACCCGCCCATCTACCCTCAATGACTACCCTCCTTATGCCACGACATTGGCTTCTCCTCCTCCATGCCATACTTCTTCTTCTGTGTTTCTTTCTATCGCATTCGGCGATGGTTGATGGCGTCTTCGGTGCATCCATTTATAAATATAATGAAAAGGAAACTTAGCATTCGATGAACATTTTGCTAAAGGCTTCGGCAGTGTCCACAACTGGCTGGAGCACGATGGCTTTACGAAGACGAAGAAGGCGGCGAGTGCACAAATCTCCATGTTGATCAAATGACGGGAAAGTCCACTAAGATCTAGCGAAATTTCAGTTGCTTGAGATTTACCAGTACCGTGAAAATAACCAATAGAATATGCTTTCCTTCAAAATTTAAACGGCGATTTATCAGAGCCGTTAAAATCGCCATCAGACCGTCCAGGGGCCATGCAGTTCATCAGCCCGTCCCCAACATCCCCAGCCACCCAAAGCCCATCGTCAAAAACGGCGCCAAGAAAACCAGAGACCATCCGGCCACCGCCACCGCCACCGCCATCGCCATGAAGCACCTCCTCCTCCCTTGCTCACTCCCTCTCCCTCTCACTATCCACCGCCCCTCCAAGCCCCTCCTCCTCCTCCACGCCCGCCACCGCCGCTGCCGCGCCCCCAACGCCGCACCACCCGACGGCAACTCCGGCAACCCCTCCACAGCCGCGCCCGAGGCGCCCTCCACGGACACCCGACCCACCGTGACCACACCCTCCAGCTCCAAGCCCACCAGCGTCAAGAACCGCCTCCGGTCAAGGAACCAGGCCCGCCGCGTCCAGGACCAGGAGGTGTACCTGCCGCCGGTGGAGGTGGGTGTCATGAAGGGTAAGGCACCGAGGGCTTCCGGCACTGCGGCAGCGGCGCCGAGGAGGGAGGAGAAGCCGCGGCGGCGGAAGGGGTGGGAGGAGATGAGCCTGGCGGAGAAGGCCGTGGAGCTGTACGTCGGGGAGAAGGGCGCGCTCTTCTGGCTCAACAAGTTCGCCTATGCCTCCATCTTCATCATGGCCGGCGCCTGGATCCTCTTCCGCTTCGTCGGGCCCTCGCTCGGCCTCTACCAGCTCGACGCGCCGCCGCTCGCGCCCACCGACGTCCTGCGCGGCTCGTAGCAAGAGCGCCGCCGGCGACCTGTCCCTGTCCCTGTGGAGTGTTGAGCACCTAGATCTCTAGATAGATAGTGTGCATGCAGCGGATAATTAAGGAATAGATCAACGACGAAGAGGACTCGATTGATAAATAACTGTTGCTAAATTAATAGTTTCGATGAGCTGCTGTGATGTGTTGTGTTACGATCATGAGCACCATAGATTGATGAGTGTATTACAACCTGCGCAGTTTCGGAACTAAAGTTTCGATCTTTTGCTGGCAATTGTGGATGCAAGTACTACTGATACTGAATCCTGAATAATTTACATACCGTGCAACTGTTTCATTTTCCTGTGCTTGTAGGCAAGTAAATTTCGACATGTAATAGATTGAGAAACCTGAATCTGATGCCAGCAAGAAACTAACGAACTAACAAGTGAACATAAATTCGTAGTGAATACTCTTTTGAGTGACCAACTTATCATATGCACTGCATTCTGAATTCTTCCATGATACAACACCCTACCATTCAATTCATCGATCAGAGTGATTGGATCACGAGGAGCCTGTTGATCTATACAAGCAATTAACCAACCGGTTAGGAACGGAGCAAGAAACCGAATCATTCGATCACGACAAGGAGTGCGCGACGGAGGAGGTGGAAAGGAGGGCGGAGAGGAGGCCGACGACGAGGGCGCTGTTGTACGTGGTGGCCTCGTTCTGCATCACGTTCTCCCGCTCGTCCACGAACGAGTCGTTCTTGGCGGGTCCCCCGACGAGCGCGCCCGTGGCCACGTTCGGGTTGGGCTCCGGCGACTCGAGCCACTCGTGGCCGTCGCAGCCGGTGCCGGCGTCCGCCGGGATCGACGCGCCGCGGTGGTGCACCCGCTGCGGGTACCTCTCGCCGTACCCGACCAGGTAGCTCAGCTTCATCGGGTTGTCGCCCAGCACGTAGTCCGCCTGGGACCTGGCGAACTTGCGCAGGTCCGCTGGCGCGAAGCTCTGGCTGCCGCAGCTGAGTTCCGTCTTCCCGGAGCTCAGCATGTAGTCACTGTAGACGGCGGCGAGGAAAGCGGAGGCCACGGGGTGCTGGAGCGAGTTCCACTCGGCCACGTACAGCAATCCGCCTGAAAACCGTAATGTTGCATGCAGTTCATGTGAATTATTTTACCTGATTATTACTGCATCCAACTGTCATTTATGGATGATTTATACTGCAAATGAATTGGTAAGAATGGTTTATAGGATTTTTACCTGGTGTTCTGAAAGCAGCAGTCTCCGAGTCCGGCAGAAGGATGCACATGACGGCATCGGCGGTCTGCTTGTACAGCTCGAGGCCATTGTCTTGTAGAAGATCAGATCCTTTTGAGGCGAAGAGGCTCACCCTTGACAAAAGAACCTGCAAGAAAACGTCACAAAACTTCACTTCAGCTTCAGCAACAACAACTCATGCCTGAATTCATGATTTCGTTTGTGAGAATGATCGCGTCATTGTTCGGTTGAGTACCTCGGTGCCCGCGCGCTTGTCGTCCCAGCTGAAGTACCTGGGGTTGCCGAGGTCGGCGAACTCCTTGCCGTTCTTGCCGGTGGCGTAGCCGAGGTAGGTGCGGTTGCCGGTGGCGTGGTAGAGCCAGCTCGCCGCCCAGAGGAGCTCGTCCTGGTACGTAGTGGAGTTGTAGTAGGCAGCGAGTTCCGGGAAGGTGCGCGTGTAGGCGCCCCTGTGCCCGTCGGCGAAGGCAAACAGCCTCTCGGCGTGGTCCAGGAGCAACGACGAGTACGTCCCGTTGACGGGCTTGTACACCAGCGACGCCGCCGCCATCGCCGCCGCCGTCTCGGCGGCGACGTCGCTCCCTGGGGATTTGGCGGTGATCTTGGTCAGCGGCCTCTTCCCGCCCATCGTCTCTGGCCTCTCCCAGCACTTGTGGTCCACCTCAGGGTCACCTACCTGATGATCATCACAAGATCAAATCCAAATGTTGGATTGAAAAGTTGAATGAATCCAAGAAACGGGACCGGATTGTGTTTTAAAAAGGTGATCTTCTTTGTACGTTCTTTTGCAAGATCGATCACCTGGATGTAGAGGACGTTGTCGGAGGGGTGGGCGTTGACGAGGTAATCCATGATCCAGTGGAGCGCGTCGAGGGCGGAGTCGCGCTGCTTGGCGGCGCGCATGGCGCCGCCGTACTCGAGGACGGACCAGGAGAGCATGGTGGCCGTGAACGCCATGGGGAAGCCGAACTTGATGTGGTCGCCGGCGTCGTACATCCCCCTGGAGAGGTCCAGCCCGGCCTCCTCGCCGTCGTCCAGCGCCGAGTCCCCTCTCCACGGGATCTCGTTGTTCACCAGCTTCCCCGCTTCATCGATTAAACACACAAAAATTATAAGAGTACTTCCATTTAGATGCCATGCAAATTGCAAATGTCGAGCGATTTTGGAAGGAATTCTTGCGGGCGTGCGTACATTTCTGGACTTGGAAGAACTGGAGGGCGACGGCGAGGGCTTGGGCGTACTTGTGGTCGACGGAGCCGGGGACAGGGACGACCCCACCGCCGTCCCTGCTGTGGCTGCTGTGGACGAACACGACGGCGGCGGTGACGGCGAGCGCGGCGAGCGTGAGCACCAGGAAACAGCAGCAGCACCGCACGCAATGCGCCATTGATCGAATCAACCACGCTCACAGACACAGATCAGCGGCTAGCTAGCTGCCCCGAAATTATCCCCGGCCACAATCTCCTTGATCATTTGCAAGTTGCATCAAGAAATCTGGAGGATTAAAACCACAAGGGGACTGCATGCGTCGAGAACTGAATTAACCGCCCCTTTGCAACGGCGAAGCAACCAACTGCATGCGAGGACGACAGGACGTGCCGGCGGCGATGGGGAAGGAGGAGAGACGCGGGTGAGTTGGTGGTGAGTTAGAGGCTGGCCATGACCGTCTCCATGCACGATCAGTGGCTTAAATATGTTCCTTTTTGTCGGTGCAGTTTATTTGCAGAATGCCACGTAGATGCAGATATATGATCTTTAGAAAATATTTACGTACTAATTTCTTATATGTTCTGATCGATGTGTTTATGAAAGTGAAGCTAGTGTATTTATTGCCCTAGTCCATTTCGTTGTCGGCAAAGGTAATAATTTTATTTTGTTGATTCGCATGCTGCAAGAACTTGAATAAAATGTATGTGTTAATTTACATATGCTGTTCAAGCATCCTGAGTGTATGCATTGAAACATTTAACAATGAGATTCAGTGAGCTCAACAAATGTTCAGTTACTTGTATACGTAAGCTGGTCCTTATCATTGTTGGGTTTAGTACTGAGCAAATCTGATGTAGCGGTAGTATTACTTGCTTTTTCATGTACGTAGTTTCCAGAAGCATGTAGACATGTATTTTGAAAACTGAAGCATGTAGACATTTAGCCTGGAAGTCCCCGAGAGAATAAGATTGACTATTTGCTAAGTTCAAAATTAAAGCATCTAGACATTTAGTACTTCATCTTGATTCTATTTTCTTTTTAGCTTTCCATTTGACGTGATGCCGGTGCTGTGTACTATACAAGCTCTTACAAAAATGTATATGGCTTTGGTGAACGATCAACCATATACAACAGTATTATAGATTGAACACCGTACAAACCATCATCATTACCTTTATTTCTTATAGAAATGTCAATTAGTGCCGGTGATTCGTCCACTTTCGGACAGATTATCATTTGGACCCAATAGAAATGGTTCAGACAAGAACATGTGTGGATGATCTAATATAACATAAATGGTAGTATAACTTTCTTAAACATATAATATATTTTATTTAATCCGTAGCAACGAATGGGTATTGTGCTAGTCTATGAAATAATACAACTTATGTTGCACAAGTGCAGGCAGGTTATACGAAGAGGAATCTCATTAAGTATATCAAACCCCAGTTATTCTATGCTCACAAATTGAAGAAGATGGACGAAATAAAAATACTGCATACTAAGTCATGTGATAATCTTGTGGATTTATCATTAAGTCATTATGGTATTTACCTTTGAAAGATATGTGTACGGAATGATATGATGAGACTTAAAAAATTGCAATGTTCAGGAGGAGAACCTTCACAAACTCATCGATAAAGCTTGATCGTGAATGTCGAGTGCCTAATAGAACAGTCAGGTGTATTATACTCCTTTTTTCTTGGATGAGTTTTCCTGCAGTTTCTCGTGCAAGGCTTTTAGTGAGGTAATTCGTACGACAAGACATACTTATGCCGTATGCTCTTTCTCTAAGTATTTTTCTCATTGGGTTTTTTAGAGTTTTTGAGGTATAAACTATACAAGATAAGTGTCAAAGGAAGATGTTAATGAACCGCGGGCCTATTCTAGGGGTGACGCCTCTACATCCTGAGGGGGAGATTCCTCCACTTAACATTAAGATTGAGCCTTTATCCTTAACCCATGTATGTCTCCTTAGTCTATAAATAATGACATTATGATTGATATTGTACCGTACCTTGAGAATTGACAATCGATAAAGAAAAAAAGAGAAGTGCCTACATATTACGTCTATTTATTTTTACTGTTTATCTAACTAGCACAGTGTCCCACGCAATTGCGCGGGAAACATTTTTAATTATCTTTATGTATTTTACCTGTACGTGTGATATTATATCAGTACGGGAAATAAAAGTTCAACTCCCGAGCCGGCCTGTTAGGCATTGTACCGAGCTGTCCATTTAGGTACAGTTATGATGATCTATCGGATGTGATTTGTTTAATTATCTTTATTGTTTTACTTGTATGCGTGATATTATATCAGTACTGATTGCATGGGAAACGTTTTGGTTATCTTTATTTTTTTACCTGCATGTGTGATATTAGATCAGTACTAATTGTGCATCAAATATTTTTAATTATCTTTAATTTTTACCGGTGGGCGTGATATTAGATCAGTACAGAAATAAAAGTTCAAATCGCGAGCCAACCTGTACTGAGCCGTCTATTTAGGTACATTTATGAGCCGGCCTGCTAGTCGTTATATCGAGCCGTCTATTTATGTACAGGTATGATGTTCTATCGGATGTGATCTGTTTAGGTATAATTATGAAGATCTATCGGCTGTGATCTGTTTAGGTGCAATTATGAAGATCTATCGGCTGTGATCTGTTTAGATGCAGTTATGAAGATCTATCGGCTGTGATCTGTTTAGGTGCAGTTATGAAGATCTATCAGCTGTGATCTGTTTAGGTACAATTATGAAGATCTATCGGCTGTGGTCTAGTAATAATAAAAGGGTCCACCAAATTAACGATCGGATATTTTGCTTTTTTTGAGAATTTCTAGCCTTTCTCTATTTTTTTTATTGTATTCTGCTTTTAGTATATAAATAGATAAATAGATATGTCTTTATCTTTCTTTATCGATTATTTCATTGACTATGGCTATATCGTGCAATTTATAAACCGGACTTGTCGACACGGGACGCGTGACAGTATTGAAGACCTCAGAGCGTAATTTTGATGGTAATCAAAATTCAATCCGGACGACACACACTCACCCTACTATAGGCGCACATGTAAAAAATACGGGACTCCGCGGCCACACCTAACGTGTGTACAACATCGTATTGATCATAGGTATCGGATTTAGGTGGATGGAAACTAAGAGCATCTCCATCCGATTCCCTATAATCCATTCCCTATATCCCCATTTGGAAAATCTACAGTAAAGATTCCTTCCCTAAAATTTCCTCACACTCCAACCGATTCCCCAAATCTCATTCCCTATACTCCACTCTTCTATATTTTATTAGTTTCCACCAACTAACATCTTATTTGTACAGAAATAATAAAACCGCTCTATTAATACGATTACAAAATTGTGACGGATAAAATTGTAACGGCTAATTTTGTAATGGCTAATTTTCGAACAGCTAAATTCGAACGGCTAATTTCCAATGGCTAGTTTCCAACGACTAAATTCAAACGGCTAATTTCCAACGGCTAGTTTCCAACGGCTAGTTTCCAACGGCTAATTTCCAACGACTACATTTCCAACGGCTACATTTTTGGGTCTACATATACCAAACCTGAAGATGCTCCTGGCACTTCATCCTCCTCCTCCTGGCACATCATCCTCCTCCTCCTGGCACTTCATCCTCCTCCTCGTCAACAGCACAATGAGTCGTCACAGCTCATCCATGCATCCTCCTTTCGATTCTTCGTCGTCTGATGACGACGACGAACTCTTTCTTGCCACAGCAATCGTAATTCAGAAACACTTCGAGCGTACGAATGCTCGATGCCATGGGGGTTCTCGGCCCGGCCGCCAGGTAATCGAACGCAATAGAGAAGCCGGTTATGTTAGACTATATGAAGACTACTTTTCTGATGGTCCTACGTACGGCCCAACAATATTTCGGCGCAGGTTTGCAACCGTTTCGAAATCATTTTGTAATCTTCTTTTTTGTTGATCCTCGTTTGTAGCACTCATACTCCTTTTCCGCTCAGGTTTAGAATGGTTCGTACTCTATTTCTCCGCATAGTTGATGCCGTAGTAAGCCATGATGAATATTTTGTCCAGAAAAGAGATAGAACTGGTCGTCTTGGTTTATCTCCTTTGCAGAAGATTACAGCTGCATTTAGAATGCTAACATGTGGAGTTCCTGCGGACGCTACAGATGACTATCTCCGGATTGGAGAAAGTACTGCAATAAAGAGTCTTAAAAGATTCGTGAAAGCTGTTGTTGAAGTGTTCGGAGATGAGTACCTGAGATCTCCTAACACTCAAGATACCGCAAGGTTGCTAGCTATTGGAGAAGAAAGAGGTTTTCCTGGAATGCTGGGGAGCATTGATTGCATGCACTGGGAGTGGAAAAATTGCCCGGCAGCTTGGCAAGGTATGTACACCGGCCATGCGCACGAGCCGACGATCATACTAGAAGCTGTTGCTTCACAAGATCTTTGGATTTGGCATGCTTTTTTCTGTTTACCAGGGTCCCACAATGATATTAATGTCCTACACCGGTCCCCGCTCTTTGCAAGGCTAGCGGAGGGGCAAGCTCCGGAAGTTAATTATACCGTCAATGGTAACAATTACACAATGGGGTACTACCTTACAGATGGGATATATCCTTCATGAGCGACATTTGTGAAGACCATATCGTCTCCTCAAGGCAATAAGAAAAAATTGTTTGCCCAAACTCAAGAAGCTGTTAGGAAAGATGTCGAACGAGCGTTTGAAGTTCTACAAGCTCGCTTCGCCATTGTCCGTGGACCAGCTCGATTCTGGGATCAAGAAATACTTGGCGATATCATGACTGCGTGTGTCATCATGCATAACATGATCATTGAAGACGAGAGGGACGGAGGCCCGGCAGACTTCAACTACGAAGGGGTGGGAGAAAGTGTTTGAGTATCCCATGAAGTTACGCCTGAGTTATTTGAGTTCATTCAAACACATCATTCAATTAGAAACAGACAGACTCACTCTCAGCTTCAAGATGATCTAGTCGAGCACCTGTGGCGATGTTATTCAATGATTTAGGTTTTCGTACAATTGTTGTAAGCCTTTACTAGGCAATGTATCATGTTCGAATTATGCAAGTTTTTTAAAAAAATTATTGTAAGCACTTAGTGAGACAATGTACGCAGTTCTACTTTCAATAAATGAGAGCATAATAGTGCGTACAACAATCCTTAAAATAGTCGATCGAATAGTCCATACAATGTGTCATAGATAAAAAGTCTGTACAAATCACTGGCGTCGCCTAGCGATGATATCTTGCTGCAAACTCATATAATACTCTTGTTGTGGCCTGGACATACGGCTAATGTCCATGCTCATAATTCTTTCCTCCTCCAACATTCTCTTGAATTCAAACTCTCTTTCCCTCACTTCAATCAGTCTTTTCTCATTTGCAATCCTCTGCTCCTCTTGCTCAATTCTGAGTCTGTCTTGCGCAATCCTTTCTTCCTCTATCGCGTAATGCCGTGCGTACCGCTCTTCTTTCTTTAGCTCTTTCTCAGCATCCACCAAAGTCTTCTTCGACCAAAGAGTTTCTAACACATCACTGTAGGCCTCTTCCTTTTCTGGAATAGAACTTTTACCTTTCCGAAGACGTTCTTTTGCCGCCTTCTTCCCAATTGGTCTAGCTGATCCCTCGCTGTCAGGAGTAGGGACTTCCACTTCAACATCAATTGGACTTGAGTTGGTGCTAGGAGTTGAACTGCCTCCACTTGCACGGTGGCTAGTCTTTTGTTTCTTCGAGGACAATCTATCGGTCCATTTTGGATGGTGGCGCAAGATGTTCCAACAATGCAGAAGGCCGAATGCCTTCTTCTCTTCTGTCGCATACAGGCTACATGCTTGAACAATCTGCACACACCAATGTTTTGTTAATATATCTCCATGCATAAGATGTAACTTAGAAATATAAAAAACCGGAGTACCTTATCATTTTCAGTAATCCCGCTCTGCCTTCGCCGCTCAATCCGATCAAAACACCCACAAAACTTGTTCACACCCTCTTGTATAGCGCACCAACGTTTTGTAAGGGATGTTTGGTTACGGTCTGACTCAAAATTTCTATTCTCGTGGTAGTAAGCATGGATTCTACTCCAATATGTCGTTCGGGACTGCTCGTTTCCTTGTGCGGCATCCAAACTTATATTTAACCATGTTGCTACTAACATCTCATCTTCCTTGTCACTGAAATTCTTTGTTCTCTTGTTCGTAGGTTTAGCAGAACGATTATGTTGTTCTACTGGAAATTCTTGCTCCTCCATTGAGCTAAAATTTTGGGTATCCTCCCAATTGGTGCCGTCATTTCCGTCGTTCAGCAAATTAATAAAATACCCATCCATAATAATATCTGCGCATGCAAACTATAACGTTAACAGAGCATTACCAACAGCAATAGCACAATACAGTAGCATACTCCACAATATAACATTAAGAGAGCATTACCAGCAGCAGTAGCACAATACAATAGCATAGCATTAGCAAAGGTTCAAGGTACTACAACGAAATATGTTCAATACAAGCCAAACCACAATACTAAACGACAGTTCATAGTGCTGCGATCTAGTCCATGAAAGCATAATACAAACCACTAGAGTCCACTTATGCGAATACTACAACAGTACGACATGAACACATATAACACTACAGGTACTGGAGGATCTACACCGGGCGGCTCTCAAGATCAATGTCTTCCTCATAACAGTACTCGTAGTAGTCAATTTTCCCACTGTCATCAGAAAACGTAATCAAATGGGACACAGTCATCAGGGTCTACTAGCTGCAGATCAACATCATCTTGCTCAGGAGCTATGGCATCATCTCCTTCAAGCAAGTCCGTTGATTGTGCTGCAACCTGCTCAATGTTTTTTGCAAGTTCTTCGAACTGCAGAAGCACTAGGTTCATGCCGGCAGAACATGGACAATCACAGTTCGAAGCACTAGGTTCATGCCGGCAGAACATGGACAATCCATGGGAGATAAATTTTCTACAGCTAATGACTTAAACTCAGAAGCTAACTCCTCTACTTGCTTTATTGTCCAGACCTATCCTTCTTTTTTGTCCATCCCTGTTGATCAAATGATCAAACAATCATATATAATTCTTAGAGCTAAACCATGGCAGTAGGTAACAGAAATCCATTCATGTTCGGTTCTAAAAGCATATATACCTCATGTGTATCAAGCCTAACATCATATGTATCTGATAAACTAACACTCAAAATGAATGAACCATAGCATGAACACTGAACAGCATGGATTCATGGCAGTACGTAAACAGAAATCCATTCATGTGTTGTTCTAACAGCATATATACCTCAAGCAATAACACTCAAGATGAATCAAGCCTATAGCAGTATATATATGTTCTAAAAGCATATATACCTCATATGTATCAAGCCTAACATCATATGTATCTCATAAACTAGCAGTCAAGATGAATGAACCATAGCATCAACACTGAACAGCATGGATTCATGGCAGTACGTAAACAGAAATCCATTCAGGTGTTGTTCTAACAGCATATATACCTCAAGCAATAACACTCAAGATGAATCAAGCCTATAGCAGTATATATATGTTCTAAAAGCATATATACCTCATATGTATCAAGCCTAACATCATATTTATCTCATAAACAAACACTCAAGATGAATGAACCATAGCAGTAACACTGAACAGCAATGAACCATATATATGTCATAAATATCAACCCAGGCAATAGCCAACGAAAAAACGTACCTCATTTCTGTTCTAACGGCATGTATACGTCATATATACCATCTCTAGCAATAGGTAACAAAATAAGAACCTCATTTCTGTTCTAACAGCATGTAAACGTCATATGCACCATCTCTAGCAGTAGCTAACAAAAATAGCAGGCTCAGTCCGTACAGATAGCAGTAGCTAACAAAAATACCTCAAGCAAACAAAGATAGCAGGCTCAGACCGTACAGATAAGTGTTGAACCAAACCAATTGGTTCAATAACATGCATATATGAGGAATGGGAATAAAGCAACCAGATTAAGTATAGGGTTTAGGATAGCTGGAAATAATAACTATCTACTGACCCAACAGAGCAATGTCATGGCATTAGCAAGATAGAAAGAGTAGTAGTTAAATTGATCTTGATAAGATCACAACAAGAACTAACTATAATTTGTGTGATGCCAACCTTTCTTATACGAATTCAGAGCTGATCCAAATCCAAACAAACTTTTCTGCATACTATAGACGATAACCGGTCCTGGCCAGTACTTTACTAAAAGGAGCTAAATCAAGAAGCAGTCAGGATTCAAACATGTGCTCATGTGCATCAATTAGAGTGGTCATTTGTTAGCTCTTTAAACATTATTTCGCACAAACACTAAGCAATTCCATGGCACGAATCAGTAGCAGTAGCTCACACATGATCACACAACAACTATGACCACATTTCCATTCTCAGATCTGGACATAATCAAGCTCAACAAGTAGCTCTACATGGCACGAATCAGTAGCACTAGCTCACACATGAGTATCTCCCAACATCATTGCATAATATGGAACAACAGATACTAGTTCATCCTGGAAGCGGAAGGGCAAACAGTACCTTTCGTCCGGGGAGCTCGGAGCGGTTGAGGTTGGGCTGCTCGTCCTCGGCTCAACGCAGATCCAACAGATCCAGTGCGAGTCAATGCGAGCAGTGGAGCTCCCCTCTGCAATGGCTGCCTCCTGCTTCTCCTCCACAACCGTCAGCAAGCACCCATGCCCTAGATCTGCGAAGAGGAACAAATCACCAACAAGAGCACCGAACACGACTTTGGGAGGATGATGCCGGTATTGCGACGAAGGGAGGGGTTTGCCGTACCGTTGAAGTTGGTCGCCGGCGACGGATCTGTGCTCCCCACGGTCCCACGGCTGCTGCTGCTCCAACGTCGGCGGGGCGAGCAGAGGTCGAAGGCCGAACCGCTCCGACCAGGCACGGGAGGGGACAATCTACTCCGGGCGGGCGCGCGGGAGGCGGGAACGGACTTCTCCGAGCTGGCGCGGGAGCCGGGACGGAGCGTGGAGGCAGTCGGAAGTTGGGGGATAGGGAACGGAGGTCGAGTGCTCAGATTTGAGGATGGAGGTCGGGGCGATAGGGAATCAACAGTGATCGGGATCGCGATACGGATTCGGGTGGAGGGGCGTTTTTCACTGTTACGACCAAAATTAGGAATAGGGAATGGTTTGAGGATTCGGATGGAGATGCTCTAACACCCTTGCTCCCTCCACCCACAGGCACATCGATGTCCACCTTGTGCATGTACGAATCATTTTCTTAGAGAAGATCTCAGGGGCGTCATTCCGATTGAAGCTAAAAGAGATTGTATGCAAATTCGAACAAAAAGAGAGAAGAGAGTGCTGATTTTCCTAATGTTAGCCGAAAACGCTAGCTCTTAATCAGGATCATATGGCTATCAAAGAAAGGAAAAGGATAAAATAGAAATGGAAAACAAAAAATTGCAAGAAAAGAGAAAAAATAATAATTTTAGACCTCCACAAGAAAACGGAACCCACTAGGCACGGATCTTAGAGCAGGATCGGATGGCTAATCTCATGTACGGCAAATTAAGAAAATGATAATTAACAATGCCTGAAAATAATAATGGAAAATGAGGCCCAGAAGAAGTCCATCAGATGACTCATGATGGCCCATGGCCGTAGGTACAAACCTCTATAATCAATTAATCATCATCAAAAAAATAAATCAAATAATTTTTTAAAATAAATAATAATCAAATAAAAACAAAAGGAAAAAAAAGAAAAGCAATCAATTCATTGGTTGGAAGGGGAAAGGCGAGAAGAGCAGCGACCATCGAACCGAACGCGAGCGAAGCAGGCGAGCGCGAGATAGCAACCCATCCACCTGAACGTAGCCCCTCCGGCTCGCCGCCGGCCTCACGCTCCTCGCCTCCGATCCCAAGGTACCCCCTCCCCGGTCCCAAATCCCCACCTCTTCCTGCGCAAATCCACCCAATTTCTCTTCCGTCCGGTCAAATTTCGCGCTAGATCCATCCTGTTCCTGTATCCCCAATCAAAATGCTTTCTTGAAGTGACAGCCGATGAGTTTTCCCATATTTCAGAGGGTTCAATGGAGCGCGGCCCTGATCAGGATGGCGGCGGGGAGCGCGAGTGGAGGGAGGAGCTGAGGCAGCAGCAGTCCCAGGTGGACGCGCTCCGGGACAGGCTCGTGGAGGTGAAGGTCGGGATGCGGTGCTCCGAGGAGGGGTCCAGGAGGGAGCTCGACCACCTCTGCCGCAGGGTGAAGACCATCGCCACCTTGCTGGCCTACCTCAAGTCCAAGGCCAGGATCATGGCGATACCGCACCTCGCGCACGCCTCTTGCGGAATCAGGACCCAGGACGGCGTGGGGTTCGTCGACAGGCACGGCGTGCCGCTGGCTGACTGGTCAAAGGCTGCCGATCCTGCCGCGTCCGGTGGAGGGTTGGGTGACAGGATGGGTGCAGAGGGTAGCGGCGGTGTTCCGGAGCATGGCAATGCTGGTGAGGGGGATGGAGATGTGGACGATATTCTGAAGTCAATCCGTGTGGTGACCGACGTTATGGAGTCTCTTGTGAAGAGAGTGATTGTAGCTGAATCAGAAACTGCGAACGAGAAAGAAAAGGTGAGGTTGGGGTTGGAGGAGATTAGGAGGAAGACTGTACAGGTTGAGTCCATGTCGGTGAAAGTCGAGGAGATGGAGAAATTTGCAGTGGGTACGAACGGTATGCTTAATGAGATGAGGCAACGGGTTGAAGATATGGTGCTGGAGACCACTCGACAGAGGGAGCGTGCTGCTGAAAATGAGCAGGAGCTTAGTCGTGTGAAGCAGGACTTTGAGAATCTCAGAACTTATGTCAGCACTCTCGTTAGTGTCAGAGAAACTCTTCTTTCATCGGAGAAGCAATTCGAAACAATGGAGAAGCTTTTTGACAGGTACTTTCACAAGGATCATGCTGTTTCTATCAACTACTTTTTGTATGAGTGGGTTGTGATGGGTTCATTTTCCTTTAGAAACTCTGTACAGTTTAGTAAAGAAAATGGCTGATGTAAGAAAATGGCTGATGAAAGAAGACTAGAATATATATATATATATATATATATATATATATATATATATATATATATATATATAATTCCAACCTCTCAAATTTGAACAGAGCAGCAGGACTAATCAATCATCACATTAATTTCTGGCACCCCCATGATAATTGATAGGACATGCTTCTCCTGATGCACGGAGTGCCCATGCAATGTTTAGTACCTTGATGCATTACTGACCATAGAGCCCTGTTACAGTTCAGGAAAACTCACATGATGTTGTATTGTTGTAAAATGACAGCTACTACAATTACTTTCTTAACACTATATTTAGTTATTTATTTATGAACCCAACTGCTTTCCGAGAGCATATGCTTAGCCCCTTTGAATTTTGAACTTTATAACACTTCCAAATGCAGAGTTGTGACACCCGCCCAGAGACCGGAGTGTTTCTTTTGTTTACAATTCTAGTCTATTATTGACTAAAAGTGGGCTCTCTACTTTAGTATCTATAGGACACAGAACGACATCTATTCTGTTATAAATTAGCCCTTATATGTCACCCCCAGAAGACTTCTCTCTCACATATTCACATATTATCATCAGTTTCTTCACCCGTCATCATTTGTGAGGGTCGGAGAGATTTACTGACACTTTCTTTGAATTCAGTTAAGCATCATGCAATCTTTGATTAAAATTGCCCATACGGCAGGAATTAGCTAATTATGTTATAGTGTTGTACAAATGATTCTTCTAAAGTATCTACTTTTTTTTTGTCATCCTTGATATCTTATAGAGATTTTTGTCAGCAAATGTTCTAAGTTGGATTAATGTACTTCTCACTTAAATGCAGCAGTTTTGTGCTTTGATCATGTTCAAAATGTAAATGAATATTTATTGGTCAAGAAGAAGCGGATGTAGAATTGATTAAGTCTAGCAATCTGGGTTTCTGCTGGTCTGCAATTGGTCCAAAATTCCAGTTCTTGCTGCTTTCTGAATCTGTAGGGCTTTCAGTTTGAGATTTGTCATTTTGAATCATTAAGCTTTCTGCCACTTGCACAGTCTCAAACTCCAAGCTGGAACATCTACTTAAGGATAAGATTTATGCCTTGTCCTTTGTTGTCTGCCTGCTTTCTTCTCTTGTTGTCTACTTGATATAGGTGTAGTCAGCATATCATAGTCATAGAATTATATGGAGGAGGAGTCTGCTGGTGAAATCTTTCCCCACCTCCCTCCCACAGGAACAGGTCACTGGTCTTGTTGCATGCGAGTCATCATAATTGTAGATATGACAGAGAACACGCGTTGATAATCAGTCCCTAGTTTATTACTGACAGGGTGACAGGTAACCTGTATGGCAGGTAAGGATTGGTAAGGCAAGTCTAGCATGTACTGTTAAGTAGTATCCAGTCCTTTATCTGTTACTGTAAATCTGTAATTGATCCAGTATTGGGTTCCTTATGTTTGTGAACAGGCTTGTTGCGAGGTCTAACCAGCTTGAGAGTGAGAAAGCGCAGAAAGAAGCCGAAGTCCAAAAGGTGATGGAGGAGAATGTGAGGCTACGCGCCATGGTTGATAAGAAGGACGCGCAGCTTCAGGCGATGAGTGAGCAGTGCAAGTTCATGGCTCTGAACCATCCCAACTAGCAGGTACACCGGAGGCAGCTGCACCTGCCCAACTGATGTCACTTACAAATTACGATTACATTGTCTCGAGGAAAAGGAGAAAAAAAACAGGATGTAGCAGAGCGACCGATGCTGCTGTTGAGTTCCTGGGTCTATGATTCTTGATGCAAACAATTGTTACCTTAGTTGTGGTGCGCTGGAACTGTAACCCTGACATGCTGTATCCTGAAGTGTGTAAAAACTGGGCGCATTTGTCCAATTTGGTACATCATTGGAAAATATAACCGCAGATTCATCGGTCTGCTTGAATGCAGATTCAGCTGCTGTTTCACTGCGGTGCTCTTACAAATGAACTGAAATGTTTTTCATATAGATGTGTGCTTCTATGCTTCAAATCTGGAGCTCTGCTTTGCATGGTTGTGCTTCCGTACCTGCTTCACACCTTCAATATGAGTCGCACAAGTCTATTGATGGAATCCAGCATGCCTGCGTCACCCCTTCAATAGGGCAAGTAGATGGAATCCACCGTTGATGCGTGCTTTGAAGTTTGTTCCAGTCTCGGGTGAAGCATAGATGGTATCCAGAAGATAACAGTGCGCATGCAAAGATCTGGAAGCTTTACTTGTGAAGATAGCATGCAGATTATGTATCAGTGGGCAGCCAAACTTAGCACTTGCTGAGTTGTTTTTAAACTTTTAGTGTAACTATTAGTAGTGGAAGACTGAAAGGTTTACTGGAAGAAAAAGAAAAGAAAGAGCTCAGAATTCTGTACGTTCCTGTTTCAGAGAGAGTGAGGGAGGGCGAGAGATTTTTCTGAAATGCAAAAGTGAATGTGCTAGGCTGCTACCACAGAAATCAGTGGGCCCCACAAGTCAGAGGATTTGCAGCCGGGATCACGATGATCCCCTGACACTGAACTGAATGTGCCGAACAAACAAAAACAGATCCGATGAGAAAAGGCAGTACTGTTACTAAAACAAAATCCAAAGCAGCAGCAGCAGCAGCAGCAGCTAGGCACCTGCTTCCATCTCACCGAGACGAGGCGACTCCGACTCCGACTCCGACTCCGACTACTACTAATACTAGTGCCACACCGCACCCGTCCCCCGCAAAAACCCACGCGCCCACCAACCCCCTCCTCCTCGCCGCCCCGATCCGATCTGAGCCGGCCGCCCATGGCGGTTAGGGTTTGCCTCTCCGCCCTCCTCCTCGCCTTCCTCCTCGCCGCCTCCCCCTTCGTCCAAGGTAATCGACCCATCTTCCCTTCCTCCCTCTCCCCCCCTCCCGATCTCCCCCGCCTTCCAGATCCGCTCCAGGTACACCCCCCTCTCTCGCGCGCTCGAGAATTTTGCGCCGGATCTGTGAGCTCTGCGCCTCCGCTTCGCGGGGAATGGATCCCGTCGGTCTCTGCGGGGTGGGTGGGATTTGGGGCGGCCGGGGTTTTGGTGGATTAGATCGGTTCGCTCGTCGTCGTCGGGGTGTAGCGGTGTTGGTGGGATGCGGCGGGTCGGGACCAGTTGGTCTGTAGGTTTGGGGCGAAATTTACATGAGCACACTGTTTTGTGCGCTTGTACCTTGTTTTTATGTTTGGGTAGTGAATCCATGTCTGAAATTGGTGGATTGGTGTAATAAATAGATACTGCGAACTTATTCTTACCATGGTAATTATTTTGTAACTATGCCATTTAAAGATGGATTAATTGGTTAAAATTGAGGACCCTGTCCCAACAAGCTGTTACAGAATTGGGATGTCTTAGATCTTTTAACCAGCTTGCATAAGTTTTCTCATTTTCCACACACTGATATGTTTTGGCAAGATCATCCTATAGTAGATACTCAAAGTAGATTTTATTGCTAATGTTATTGGATAATTTTCGTTGTTGAAGGATGCCTTATCCTCTGTTGCATGTCCTAATATTGCTAGCATGGCTGCATGCTGAAAGTTTTGCAATCCCCCTAGAGTGTTAATACAAGTATACAGTACACTTTGTTTTATAAGTAATGATTTCGCATTGTTAAGTTATTACTCAAATGATACTGGCTCCACATGCACGATTGTTTCCAGCCATGTTTCATTTGGACTGAATTATATATCTCTTCTGTTGCTGCAGTTGCTAGAGCTCAGTCGGAGGAAGATGCTGCTACAGCTGAAGTTGTTGAAGGGGCAGATCTAGGAATCGTGGGTGATGATACTCCGGTTTCCAGTGATGGACCTTTGAGCCCGGCTTCTGGTGTGGAGACAGTATGTGTCTTCCCCAAAAATGCTGGCAAAAGTAAGTGTTGGCATGCATTCTTGTTAAACCTATTCTTTGATGATCAGTCATAAGCATTATATTATCATCTTTAAGCAATCACAATTATATATCTTATATGTTCAATTTGGCCTGTACATTCGTCACTCATGATACTTTCAGAAGATACTAAAGAGTGGTGGATATTTAATATTTGCACACCAAAATATTTTGTAGAACAACAATGTTTGTTGAATATCTGCATCAAATCTTTATTGAGTTCAACAATCAATAATATGTCCATTTTATTGTTTGGTTGCAGTTGTACCAGCAGGTGAAGAAACTGAGCTGTTGGTTGGCCTGCAAAATGAGGGTAATTTGTGCTGTTTCTTTGAATGTCTTACAATTTCTTTCTCCTGCACTTTCAGCTACTCATCTAGGATTAGTGGTGGGCTTGGGATACCTCTGTTTACCTATTTAGTGGAGGTTCTATTTCATCCATGCACATGTTTGATGTCAGTTATTTACAGGCGAATCAACTTTGAGTGTTGTTGCTATTCATTCAACACTCCATCTTCCTTACGATCATGCTATGTACGGCCAAAACCTTACAGTTCAGGTGAGGAAATATGGGATCCTTATTGCATGTTGTTATCTTTTATACTAGCTGAAGTGACCGAAACTTGCAATGGTGGATGAATGCACCATGCACCTGTCCTACTCAGTCATCATTTACTCAATTCTGATTGCCCAAGTAATAGTTTTTGCCTTTGTAATGCTGACAAATAATTGTAGATATTTTGTTGTTCTTTTGTTAATTTTTCTTCAGATCTTCCTTTTTCTTGTTCACATGCATTAATGGACTTTATTCCTCTTGAAGTTATATTGATTTGGACAAAAGGGTAGAGGGCCTGGAGCTCTGGGCTGGATGGGCATGAGCCAGAGCGGGGGTAGAGATATAGGGCGTGGGAGGGAGCAGAGGAGTAGGCGGCCAAGATGTTGGGAGGGTGCAGTGTGGGGAGTCAAGGGTGGTAGAAAATATGTGGATCCTACTATGATTTAGCAATCTGAAACTGTTCACATGACATCAGTTCAGTGTGTGGGCAACTGGACATAATTGAGTCATTTGGGTAATGTCCATGAGATGAATGGAGGTGCAGGAGCAAAAGGTAGAGCTAGTGCCTGAGGATTAGGGATACTGAGGTTGACAAGTTAAAATCATACACCACATAGAATATAGTGAATCACCTCTTTTTAGAAGTCAAGCACATACTTTTGGAAGATAATATTGATAACTGTTGTTTCATGGCTTCTTTCTTACAGAATTTCTTCAATGCATCAGTTCCTGTCTCAGTGCAAGCAACCTTCCCCTATACATTTGCCGTGAGCAAGTTTTTACAGGTGTTGATTCACAATCTTGTTCTTTTCTTTACATTCGAAACAACTAATGACTGAAGATGCTGCTCATTTCTTATTTCTTGATGATCTGATGCTTGTGTCCTTGCAGCCTGGGGCATATGATCTTGTTGGTTACATAGTGTATGAGATCGATCAGCACCCATACCAGAACGTCTTCTACAATGGCACCATTGAGATTGTTGAGGTTGGAGGGTTACTCAGTGTTGAGTCTGTGTTCCTTATCACCCTTGGAATTGCACTTCTTGGTCTCTTAGGATTGTGGGCTTATGGTCAAGTACAACAGCTCTCTAAGGTAATTCTCTTCTTTATAGTGATCCACTATGCTGAACTGGGCTTTGAAATTTGTACAATGGCATTTTCCCCACCTCTTTCTGTTTCCTTAGTGCCATATCTTTTTTTTTCTGGAAATATGAGCTACCTGTTGTTCAATAAACCATTTGGAACTGGTAATCCAGGCTACTTCCTGGTAACTGTTTGCCTGAATCCCCTTAAGATCCAGTAGCTGCCAGGTTATTGCTGGTAAACGCCTTAGTAGTTTCTTACCCCCAGTATTGATAGGTGTTAATTATAGAAGGGGGTAAAGTAATGTTTGGGCACATGTCCTACACATGCTGTGAGGTGCATAATTTGTATTTAACACCCATCTTAAAGTACATGCTGTGAGATGCATAATTTGTATTTGGCACTCATGTTAAGCTGTATATATTTATATCATCAACTTGTTTCTTTGATGTAGAAAACAAAGAAGGGCCCTAAGGTGGAACTAGGAACTGGAACAACTGATGCCAACATGGATGAGTGGCTGGAGGTATCTTTCTAGCCACCAACAATATCTTCTTCAACTGAGTCTGGTGCCGAAGATTAATTACACAATTATCAATTCCTTTTACTTTGCAGGGTACTGCATTTGCACAGGGAAGCAAATCCAAGAAAAAGAAATCGACTTGAGGTTGCTGAGCCTAGTTAATCATTTCAGGATCTAGAATGAGACAGTTGAGGGTAGCGCTTCACAAGTAACTTTATCAGAAGATAGATGAGAACGGAGGTGTTTTGAGTTTGTCTCGTGGCTGCACATCTTGTTGACACCATTTTCGACCTTGTTGTGTACTTTACATGAAAAGTTCTCTTAAAAACACAATTTTGCTGAAGGTATATGTTGTCGTTGCTGGGATTTCTAATCTTATTCGATCTGACAGCTTTATCGCCTTGGCATCTCCTGGGTGTAGATTTGGTTTTCCCGTGTTAATGATCTAGATCAAATGGTATCGACTGGCTGTGTTAATGGCGTAGATCTCTTAACTAATAAGTTTGCGTGCATGGTATTTGGCCCTAGTTTTTTTCGAATTAAATAGAGCAGTATGGTCTCGAAACGACGCTTGCGCCTTTAGGCTTCTGAATGACTGAAACAATCATATGGTTACGCATGTTCAGTCTGGAGGAGGGTTATTTGTTATTTCGTTTAAACACACAATATTTCTTTTCTTTTTATTTTGTGAAAAGAGCGTTTCTCCTAAAGAGTCTACGCCTGCGGTGGATCGCGCAGGGAACTCGGCTTTGAGACAGTCGGTCGATAACCGTATTTCATTCAGGGAGTTGTTGGATTCCATTAGCTAGATGAGACAGCTGAATCGCTAATCACCGGAGAGTAGCACCATGATTTGTAAATTCACCAACGATCCAACCCAAGATGAACGAAGAAGCGGTAGCAATTTTAAACGCCGCATCATCCGCTCAGCCCACAAAGAAGCAGAGAAGTTGAACCCATTGAAAGTTCATGCTCTATCTTATTACATTCCATTGAGCAATACAAAAGCTTGACTTCAATAAAACCTAAGAAACATACAGAACCTCGACTTCAATACAGGCAAGGATAATCAACCTTCAGCAATTAAGAGAAGACATCAAGAAAAATCAAGCTCCTGACTTCGCGATTGGTCGATGAACTTCCTATCAACAGCACCATCTGTTTGGATCTTGATTCGTGAGTTCTCTTTATCTGACCCAAGTGACACCGTGCCATCTTAGTCGAGAGCACGCCATGCGGACCAGACACAAAGGAGATAGCCCAGCTCTCAAATTGCGCCGAAATCATTTGTTTGTCACAAATTAGTAAACTTCATAATTAAATTATTTTACCAAACTTTTAGTACTATTACGCCATGCTGTTCTATACTTTAGAATCATACTGTATCAAAATGAGATCAAGACGTTTTGAAAGGTCATGGTTTGTGTTACAAGACATCTATGTCGGTGATCAAGTTTTCCCTAACTGTCATTAGCGGTTAATAATGTCTCTTCCAAGGGATATGTCTCTTCACTAGTATAAACTGTCATCCCTTGGCATTGTATAAATACTCAAACAGTGCATGAATACAATAAGGATTGATCTCATTCTCTTGTGCCAAAAGGCTTCTCCAACTGTTTGCTCATAATTACTCCCCAAGTTAAGCATTTTTTTACATCACATTAGAGATCTATTAATACATGGTTCACATCATGCTGCGTAATCCGACTCCAGTCGTTCCACCCGTTTGCTCATGTTTTCATCTTACGATCCAGAAAAAAAAACAGCACAAGAAAAACATATTCCAGAAAAGCAAAAGAAAAAAGTTTCAGCCCCTACAAAGAAAGTCAACAAGATGATTACACACAGACACTCCGTCTCCATCAAGATTCATAGACCAAACATCCAAAATAACTGGTGAGGTGGGAGAACAATGCATCAGAGTCATGGAAGTAGAGCAACACGGCTCGCTTAGCAAAGAAAGCTTCTGCTTCTTAAGCAGGATATGCATGTCGTCATCTGCGACAGCTCCCCCATCTCCCCAAACAAATTCACAGAATAAAAGAAGAAACACAGCAAGTTGAACTCAAGAAACAAGGCACAAGTGGGTGCATTAAGAAAATCACAAGTGGAGGAGATTATAATATGAGATGATGATGATTGCAACTGGGACATGAAAATTCCTCCATCTCCGAGGAAGAGAGAAAATACTGGTAAAGAATGGAGTATAGCTGGCGGCGGAGGAGGAAGCCCTGGTTGGGGTGGTATTTATGGACGGGGGTGCGATCCGAGCTAGGGCTGAGCTAGTGCCCTTTTTCAGCCGTCTGATCCGCACTGCTTCACGGCAGAGATTGGATGTATATATAGGTTAAACTGACGAACCAGCTGCTTCGTTGTACGCGTGGATAAGTGTATGTGGTCCGATGACAATGTAAGTTTGGTGAAGATTTATCTTTTCATAAACTTGGAAATGCCTAAAAATTCTCAAAATAGTTAGAACAGATGAATCGAAGTGCCTAAAAATTTCAATACCGAATTCAATCGCATTTGCAGGATTAAGAAAAGGCAACTGTTTGGCCAAAATAGCGAAAACATTATTTCAGCAAGTTTTTTTTTATCTTTGTTTGTGTAAAGCAAATTCTATTTAATTTGATTTTACAGAGATGTAACATATCCTTCCAAATATCTCATTTTAAAGAATTTCCTGAAAATTTAAAGTTGGATTTTCACGAGTTGTTGGGAAATTTGCATTTTAACCTGTTAAGCCGCCAAACATACACAGCTCCTTGCAACAATCGACTAATCGACTATAGAAACGACACGAATCGCTTAATTGATTCTTGACCACTGTCAATTCACTTGAACGGGACGAGATTTTCTTTACCCGTCAAACAAGCAAGCATGAGGATGTGATATGCCCACGAGTACTTGAGAAAGAAAGAGACAAGCAAGCGGTTGCACAACATCAGCAAAAGGAAATCTTCCAGTTGCCATCCGAAATGTCATCGATGCCCAAGAACAACAAAATGATTCCTGCTTCCCACTACCAACTGTGCAGCGAACTTTACATCGGAGAGTATTCAGCGGCCATTATCCATATCTACAAGGCAGAAAGAACTGGATTGCCATTGATTCCCAGAAATCACCATCACAAGCAGGGGTGGAATTAACAAACGATGCTGTTTCGCTTCGCTCTAGTGTTCATAATTTACTTGCCAAAATAGAAGCACCCCTGCCCTATCGCATTGCCTGATCAGGCTGCTCGCTCGTTGCATGCGAAGTTGGTAGCTACAGGTTACAAACAGGGCATGTAAGCCACAGCGCCGGAGATGCTGAACAAATGGGAACAATCAATCAATGGTTGCACTGCTGCAGTGAAAGAAACATGAATAAAAAACGTTTTGTTCTTGAGAAAATCACCTCATCCGCTACTTCTGTTGAGGGAAACCATCACTGCAGAACTTCTTGAAATTTTGGCACTCGTCAGCCAGAAAATCACTGTAAATTGTTGAGAAAATCTTCAAATCAGATTCTTGAAAGCCACTATAGATGCAAGACAGGTGGACCGCAGACTTACTAGATTCGTTCCACCATTTCTGATGACTCCCATCTAGGACTCCAGGGATAGTCATTTATTGGAGGTGACATAATAGGTACCCCTAGGGAATTGCAGTGCTGCAGAGGAATTAGGAAAGCAAATATCATTGCCCAAACCTCAAAAGAACCACAGATTAGGAATTACAAGCGCAAAAACAGTAAGCAGGGGGAACCTGAGAACTCTGCAATGTCAGGACAGGTTGCTGCTTCGGGAATTGAGGGGGATGACAAAGTGAACCTGCAGCATCACATTACGTTCCATGTCACCGGTTAGTCCACATATATAAGTATATAATTATATGAAAGTATCAAAAGAAATATGCCAAATATCAAATAAGTTTCTTGTATGCTTAAATATATACAAAGTATTCTTACATAACAAGTGACATAAGAAGTTAGTAATATGTGAAGTAGGAGGAAATGCAGAAAAGGCATATTCCACAATCTACTGCTGTTCATTATTTTCAGTAAAAGAATGCGATGTGTTTATGGTTCCACGTGCTTCACAATTTTTGTACATCAAATAAAAACACTGGAGACAGCTATGTGCAAGTACAGGATAGTTATACACATCCAGAACAAAGGAGCAGTACAAATGTTTTTGGGCAGACACATCATGAAACAGATTCATTTTTCTTTCTTTCTTGATTATCTACATGGAATGGTGAAACCACTAGGTTTATGCATTTGTTGACATACCAGGAACGTGAAAATCCCTGAAATGGAAAGAACTGTAGCTCTCCTGCAAAAAATCTGATGCATAGACAGGACTGTAAGACAACATGGCAAATCCACAATAAGAACAGAAAAACAATGGCAAACAAGTACCGGATCAGCCTCTAATGGTCTCCCAAAAGTAGGAGCTAAAGCCTCAATGAAACGTCTTCTCGACCCAATTGAAGCTGATGCCTCCACAACCTTCAGTATAGATCAAACATAAGCTTGTAATAACACAATGGACTGACTGTGCCATTAATATTATGCCAAAGATGATTTCTTGTTTAATCAATAAATGTTTGAAAAGTTGCATAAATGAAATGTTTGTCTTGTATACATCCATGAACTTCCCGGTTAAAAAGTTTGACATGCAAAAGGTACAATAAGGCAAGTCTCCTGCTTACAGCTACCATCTCAAGAGCAACATAAGACCTACTGTGTTTTCCTTATTCCTTTTCCCTTCATCTGCCCAATTTTTTTAAAGGGCATAGACAGAGTTAAATGTTGAAGATGGACATTATGCAATCCCTAACTACCGTATCATATTCAATATGCATGGCATTGACACGACAATTACAAGATACAGCAAAATAACAACAATAGACAGTCAAGATAAATACCAGTAATACACAAAGAATAATTTACCTGGATATTAAGATTTTCTTCTAAAGCAGGAATATACTCAGCCATGCACCTTATATAATCAGACCAAGAAAGAAAGTATATCAGTGAAAAAGTGATTTTGCTTCTTTTGGTGAAAATGTAATGATAAAGAGGATATCACACAGGCATGGTCTGTTTCAGCATATAATATGCAACAAGAGATAATCATCATCAAGGAGTGTGGCAAGTTGACTTACATCCCATCACACCACGGAGGGAGCTTGACATCATCCACTGAGAAAAGTGACTTTAGATCCGGGGTTGAGATTAGTTTCAGTCGTGGTGCAGAAGGAACAGAGGAGTATATTCTGCTAACTGGAAATATGGCCTGCATAATAACTCAGGAATCAATTTCAAATGCACAATAGAAATTCCTTAACTCCGTAAGATCACCAAAATTAAGACATATACAGTGAACAGTGGTGTCTTAACAAGAAATACATTACATATGTGCACCATGATGTATCTGTCACGAGTATCGCGGTATCGGCATAATCCATATAACATATTGGTACCACCATATCTGAATAACTTAGCCTACCACTAAGTAGAAAGCTTTTGCAAGATGCTTCTCTGTTTGTTTGCATAGTTAGTCCTTGAATTGCATCACATACTTCTAATTTACCATCTGACTGAAATCTCATAACAATGCAATATAGTCAGCCTCATATGCAACAGCCGGAACATTCTAAATTAGCAGGTAAAAATGATAGTAAACTTTATAGTATTCTACTATGCAAACTATCTTAGTTGGAGAAGATGCAGGTTATGTTTGGACTCCATGGAACAGCCATGTATGCAACATTATAGATGCCTATCAAGCATGTATGCGGGTGCAAGTATGCCCTCACATATGGTTTTAAAAAAGTCAGTTAAAGAAAAAGGTATGCCCTCATGTATGTATGCATGCCAGTGCATGCGTGCCATCACGTATGCATGTGTATCAAGCATGCATGTGCATACCATCAACGTGAGGGAGGAGAGTCCGACCAGACCTAGCAGCAGGGAGTCTGCAGAGAGGAATATTCTATGTCTTTTAGGAAATTTTATCGCATTAAGAAATATAGGATGAAGGAGTCTAATATGGTAGAAGCTCGTATTGTTAGGAACGGCCTAAGGGTTATACATGTACTATACAAGGAAGTTATGTATTTCATAATCAATCAAGCAAAGAGGAATCAATCCGTTCTCCAAATATTCTCTTCTAACCTATGTCTACCTAATCCCCTGCAGCCATGTCGTCTAGCTATCGTTACCTTGGTAGCTATCCAGTTGCATCTCAAGGTTCACAAATCACAAGAGTTACATGAGATGTACCAAGACCATTCCAGAATAGAAAATATGGTCTAGAGACGAATAATATTGTAGTATTAAAATTTCAAGTCTCAAAAGGGCATAACCAACTGGAATTTTGCCAATATTATGTTTATCATTATCATTACTGCTACTAGTTTTGCACACGTAAGAAGTGGCTTTAGAGGTTAACCTGCAGATGGATTTTTGAGGAAATTTCCAAGGACATCCAGGCACGAGTTTTGCAAGGTCCAAATCCAGAAGCGGGACAGCAAATTTCACCTCATCTGGCTATAAAGGGATATAGCAAATACAATATGGGAACAAACATCAACTTTCACGAAATAAAATGGTCATGGCAACTGGTAAACTTACCCTATCAATGGATGATACCATGCAGACTTCAATCCCCTGTTCAAAGTGCAAATATTGAAAAGGTCATGTCTCAACCAACAAATTTCATAAAACAGTTGAACTAACTGCGAGAATGAGCTGGTAATAAGCCAGTCAGGTGGCCCAACCTTTGTCACATACATATGATCATGTCTGATTCTCAGTTCTCACTATACTACAAAAGATCATAATAAGATAAATGCCTTCTAGTCTTTTTACTTCGTAGATTTAGATATGCAGCGCATTGATTCAATTATCTCAATGCCACAGAAAGGGCAAATGTGGCGAATATAGTGCATTTACCTCCTTAGCGAGAACTGTGCTTATTTCAAACTTCAGTCTTGCATCATCCACCTCGGCGACCCGCTTCTTTTGGTATTCAATGTACAATGCCCTGCAGCAAATGAAGCCAATGTCAAGCATTTTAAAAGCAAGTTTAGCACCAAAACAACCAGGATAATCTGCTGAATGCTTTGCGCACCAACAATCCGTCATCTCATGATACCAAATTTCCCCCGCCTACAGTCAGCCCAAAAAGACTGGTTCAAAAACAAAATTGGAGAAAGCACATATTCAACGCAGCAGCAAGCAACTGCACTAACATTCCTACCCATCCTTAACATAGGCACAGGCAGTACATAGCGAAGCCATCTCCTCATGTTTACAATTCTCAATTGCTACTACCTCCAATCGGCACACACGCAAATCAATCACACGGGAACAACAATGATCAGATCATTAGCACAAACAACCAGAGAAGCCAACAGAACCTCACCGGAGCTCCTGTACGAGGGCGAGGAGGCCCCCAGGATCGCGGCAATCCCACCTCGCCAAGCAGCTCTTATCCGCATCGCCGGCGTCATCGTAATCCACCAACGGCTGGAACCCCTCGTCTTCCGGCCCGAACACCACGTCGGGCGCCACCTTGGGGAACAGCGCGTTATACAAGAAATCCCCTGCGACACCAGAGTCAGACCGACGGAATCCGAACCCTAAACCATTAGAGCGAGCGAGTGGGTGAGGCGCGTTACAGTGGACGTAGTCGAGGCAGAAGGGGACGGCGAGGGTGAAGCGGTCGGCGTGGCGGCCGTTGCGGCAGCCGGACCAGATCTGCCCCACCTGCGAGCGAGCGAGCGAGCGAGCGAGCAGTGGTGAGATGAGGGAGAGGAGGAAGAAGGGAGAGGCGGTGAGTGACCTACCCTGATGGGGAGGTTGGAGTGGGAGAGGAGGAACTTGAGCTGCGCGGCGATGAGGGGCGCGAGCGGCGGGGCGGCGTCGGCGGACGGAGACATCGCCGGCGGCGGCGGTTGTGGGAGGCGATGGATTCGGGAGTGTTTTGAGATTAGGAAAGAAGTCAAAGCCTACTAATAATCTCTCTGCTACAGCCTATGGTCCATTTTGGGTTGACAAAGTTCATTTGAGCTGCCATAATTATCAAGGCAAATTTGGCAAAGTTTTATATGGAGAGTCAAGGTTATGCTACAAATAGGATGAATAATCGCAAATACCATTACTGTTTGAGGGATAATTTCTACTTCATTGCTACAGGTTTCATTCCACCATTACCACCGGCCATTGCCACCGGCACATGAAATTAAGGACAGCAACTCCGTCGTATGCCCCTTTCATCACACAGTCACCAAAGTTTCCATCAAATACAGACACACACGAATGTTAGTTGTTTGTTTTTGTTTATATATGAATAAAACTTCAGTCATGATCCGTTTGTCATTCCAATAGATACGTACATACATGACATTTCATCCTGCAGCCTAAGTTGAAGAACAAGAATTTTTTACATAATGCACAACATGCAGGCAGCAATTCAATTTGTTCACCAGTCACCCGCAAAGAAAGTACACATTTGGACAGCAAGGCCTATTTAATTCCAAGCACGAATAGTTTTACAAATCTTTTGAGTTCCTTTCCTTCTCCGGAAACCCTACAGAGTAGGATATTAGCGAAAAGATGTTTTCAAGCTACTAACCTACTCCAGCGTTTAAATCTCATACTAATCATTCCTGCTTCTCCAGAATATTTGCACTGCCAAATTACATAGTAGGATATTAGACATTGCAAAATCCTCCATAAGCCTTTGAATGTGGATGCAATTCTGGCTCAACATATACAAAGGTACCAAGGACACCACGAACATGCACAGATCAATTTTCTGCCCAGAACAAATTACAAGAGGCACCATTGGAATCTGTTTCTAGGCTAATTTGACTCAAACATTAGTCAATCAACAGAAGAAATAATATTTAATACAACATAACAAGGTTCACGCCTTAATTTCACAAGATAAATCAATCCCAGGTTTATATTGTTTGTCTAAAATTAGTCATGTAAAGTGTTTGTTTGATCATGGTACCAGAGCCATGGCCCCAAGAATGTAATGTCTTGATACCATGTTTGGGTTGAGAGGAACAACACATACATCTTCATTGTAGGCCAATGGGCCTAAATGTAAAGCACACAAGCACATAAGAGACCAAATCAAAGACAACACATGACTAAGTTTATACAAGTATCTTATATCCTAGTATACTTAAACAATAGTGACTTCAACACAAAAGGATCAACCAGTGTGATAGGGCACTGCACAGCTGAGAAAGAAGCTTTGCTCGTTAATTTCGGAAGGCAGACTCATAACACTGATTCCAAGCAGCTCATGAGATACAAGCTTTTGCCCCACCAAGACTACTCATGTAATGTGATTGCTTTCAGCTCCTATGTCACATGTAGACATATGGTCCACAATTAGGCATCACTTGTTTCTTTCAATATCTGATGTAGTACCAAAGCCACAACAATAAACCGGTATAGGCTTAAGGTTGCATCTTTGATACAGTATTATTTAGGATTAGGGAGAAGCAACTATTGGCCAACATGCACATATATAACATACGAAAACTGTAACAACACACCATCAGAGAGATGAGATGCATCACATAAAACTCACCACCAAGACTAAACCATACAATGATAATTTGGGGAAAATAAACAGCATATCTTAAGAAGTACAAAATTTCAATAAGATCTATCCTTCACATGATTCAAGACATGAAACATCACCATATCTTAATCAAACTCCTCTCCAAAGATCCACACTAACCACAGAGTCTTGGTGGACAATACCAAAACAGAGACTGATACCAAGAAGAAGCAACTAAAAAAGGTAAAGGGGGGTCTGCGCCTAGAAGCGGAGCTTGGTGAAGAACCACCTGTTCTTGCCGGTCTTGAACCTCTCCTCGAGGCGGGCCTTGGCGGCCTTGCAGGAGGCCACCTTCTTGTCGCGGGTGGCGAGGGCGTCGGGCCCGCCGGAGGCCACATCCTTGAGGTCGACGTCGAGGGTGTACCGGGTGGGCATGAGGTGGGTGAAGTTGACGAGCTTGAGGAAGCACTTGACGCGGGACTTCTTCGCCGTCTTCTTCGCCGAGTCCTTGCGGATCACCTTCTTCGGGTACTTGGCCAGGCCGGCGACGAGGCAGTGGCCGTAGGGGCGGTCGCGGGTGCCCTCCTCGAACACGCGAACGATCACCGCCTTCCGGCCCGCGAACCGGCCCTGGAGGAGGATCACCGCCTTGCCGGGCTTCAGGAACTTCACCATCTTCGCCTGCTGCTGCTGCTGCGCCGCCGCCGGTCGACTAGGGTTTGTGGTGGCGTAGGAAATGAGGGCGAAGTGGGAAGGGCGGGGATTATATAGGGTGGCGGCGCTAGGGTTTTGATGATGGTGAGCGGTTTTGGATGGTTGGATTGGGATCGGACGGTGACGAGGATATGGATCAGGTTGGGGTCGGACCGCAGTTGTACCGGGTTCCATTGGGCTTGTTTGGTCTGTGCCTCTTTCACAAACCATGCCAAAATTTGGTGATCAGAACCATGATTATTCCCTAAAAGGAAAACAATTATCGTCAAAATTGTGATAGAAATCCTTCAAAAACTTTGTGGTAACATGCGAATGTACGGCTTGCAACTCTTCTAAATTTTGATTTCATTCAAATATGGGAAATCCTCTAATCTGCGACTATGATGTGCAGGACCATATGCCGTTTAATACTAGTTGATACCCCGAGCGTGTTACAGTGGGTATAACAGAGTAATCCCAGATAAAATATCTACATGAACAATCAAGCATGGAAAAAGAGCGTATGTTACATTGAATTTTGATTGTAACACAAGTACTATTTCGCCAATCACACAGGAAGTTGTGAGCAGATGCAACTGAATAAGAAATGGCTTGTCCTGCGGTGTTGTGACCGGTAGGCTGCGATGATGCCATTAAATAATGTGAATCTGGTCAAATCATGGAGAAAACTATAACCAGGATATAGTCGTTCATACATCAGACGCGGCGATTATGCAGATAATAATTTCTAGGGCACTGTTGTGTTTGCATGGTTTTTAATTAGGATCATGTGTAGGATACAAGTCAATATAGTTTCCCTCACAGGATCATAGGATACTGACAATCTTGACTTCAGCCCAAATGGTAATCAAATCAGGAAAGTAAAGCAAAGATTCAATGAAAAAGGCTGCAGCCTCCACTAGAATCTATCTGAACATCAAAAGTTAAGCTCGACAATAACATTGGGATCATATTTTGATGTTTCACTCTGGAGCCTAAGTTAATTTTTTTTTCTACATAATGCACGACAGACAGGCAGCAATTCAACCTGCTTACCAACTCACCAACAGGCAACGCACAGATTGGACACAAGGCCTATCTGATTACAAGTATCAATGGTGTCGGAGATCTACAAGTTACTATGTACAACGAAAGAATGGCTGATGAAATCCTCATCTTCTCAACCAAAACTGCCAGAATGTTGGCACTGCTAAGACTCCTCTGCTATTCACATGTTTTTTACAAATTTCTACAGATTTCTTCTGCAACGACAGTAGAGGAAATTAATTCAGAATATACGATCAAGCTGGGGTGGGTGAAGTTTGTGGAGCTGCAAAGTAGTCCTCTTCGACATTCCTCAGTAGATTGTCACTTCCTAAGCTGATATACCAAGATACGGATCCTCTATCCAAAGGCCAAGGCAATGCTGAAAGCAAAATAATATGTTTTCCCAGATCAAAACATGTCTTACCAAAATCTGTTATGGATAAGAAATATGAAACTACACCACTTCTAACAGCTTTGAAAGAGCAATTTCAGTTTGAACGAGCACTTGGATGTTGGATAAAAAAGAACCAAAATATGCATCTATTTTATTTTCAAAATTATGGGAATGAGGGCTGGCATTAGTTAAGCACCATTCTGCTATTTGCTGGTTACGCACACAGTTGTTTTCAGAAGAAGAAAATTATAGCTTAGGAAATATTGACACTTACCTAAGAAAACTTCCAAGTTATCATTTCTTTCGTGGAAAATTCGAGATAATGGTGATTCAACATAATAGGATATATTTTGAGATAAGTGCCACATGTGCATAAAACCATGAAAAAAAAAGGCTGAATGGCTATACCTGCAGAGCTGACGGCTTCTTTCTGCTTTGCTGTGTGCAACAAAACTGTTCCAGTAAGGATTGTTAATAGACCGCAGAATTCTGAAGCAATACTGCTTAAGCTTTGACCAGCCCCGTCCTGCATTTCAAAGTAACCAAAATAAGTTGCAAACTCAACCCCTAGGATCAGTAAGCCCTGCTTAATTAACTAAACATCTAAAGTTGTTTCTTTTTTACCTTGAACATAATTCCACTTGCCACTATTGTAAGGGTCGTAAACATTACATAATAAATAGGAGAAACAATAGCTAAATCAAAGGTATCCAGTGCCTGCAAAAGTGGAACAAGATCAGCATAACTTGAAAATTGAGGAATACACTATAATGATCATAAACTAACAAAACCAAGTTAAAAATATGTTTTCTCAGTAGCCACAGTGGAGAATCAGAATAAGCTTAATGCAAATAAGTAAAAAATCCTTGAAATCAAAACCTGTGAAGCACAAGCTCATGTAGATGAAATCAAGCAAAACATATTCACAGGTGCTGCAATTAATTAGTAGCAGGAAAAGATGTGCTTACCTTGTTGAGGTAATTCAGCTGAGAAACTGCACAGATAATTGCGACCATAACAAAAAGCCACGTGTGTGGATAAGCATACTGGTTCGTTCCATCAAGTGTAAGTTTTATGGCAACACCGATGGCTTTGATGCTAACAACCTACAAAGCACTGAAAGTCAGTAAAAACAAAATCTCTGCTGTTAGGCTGTGCACCTGATAGTGAAAGCACACTTACTGTTAGTGATCCCATTGAAGAGCAGATACCCAGATATATCAGGATATTTGTCTGGCCATATCGAGGTTCAAAGAACACTACTAACGCTGCCACAAGTAACAATGTCGTTGCTGCATATGTTAGAAACCCTGCCCATGGTTGACACCAAAATATGGAGAAAGTCTGTCAGACATGTAGCTGCAACAAACAGTAGGTGCATGGTTGCAGGTCGATGACTCACCTGGTTGAGTAGCTAGGTTCCAGATTTCTTCTACAGAGTTAGGCATGTGCTCTTCAGGAGCATGTATGACAACAACAACTGAACCTACTATGCACGATATACAACCAAGAACGCCAAGCTTGTCGAGACGCTCCTTCAGCACAAAATGTGCTAACACTGAACTGCGATTTTTAGAAAATTTGTATGTCAAGCACACTAGCACAGGAGAATCTAAGACAGTATTGAAACTAAAGGAGACCTGGTTTGGAAATTCACCTCACAATTATGCTTAGTGCTCCAAGCGGAGTCACCAGTACAGCTGGTGCAAAGACATAAGCAACAAAATTTGCAACCTCCCCAAGCAGCACTTGTGCAGGGCAACACTAAGGAAATTTAGTTGCATAATTAAATTAAAATTGACTGCAAATTTCGTGTAGAATGAACATACTTGTGATCAATCCAGCCCACCAGAGAGGCTCCAAAAGATAAGTGTATCCTCCACCACCTGTAATTGAGAAATTGATGAGAAACTTAAGCTGAAATGGGAGGATAATTGCTCGCATAAAAGTTCTGATTTCACTAAAGTTTCCCATATAAAATCCAGAAAGCAGATGAAACAGTGAAAACAAAACTTTGTTTTTTATTTTGCCAACCATTATAATTAAGTACAGGAGATAAACAGGGAGCAACACATCTGAAACCAATAACTATATTGTACAATCAATTATCCTAACTATATTGTACTGGCATACGTACAGTGGAGTGTGCAGTAAAATACCATCATTGCAAATTTCTTGACCTGGGGAGAAAATCACAAATTCTAAACTTGCACTATCCAACTTACAAGCTAGACAGATCCTGTTCCGAAGCATAGGCACGCTTCCGATTCTTGCAAGCTAAGTTTATTTCTTTTTGACTGAAAAGTTATGTTTATTATTCCTCATCATGGTTCTCTCTAATCCTAACCCATTTCGGTCCGCTGATGTTCTGATCTTCTCCAAGTCTCTCGATTCTCATGATTCTCATCACCCATATCGAGACATGATATAAAATGATGGTTGACTGCCAATTCAGCACCGAACTCCCTCCCAGGCAACACAATTGACCCCGTCTTCTAACCTCAATCAGCAAGAGCTTTGTTGGCGTCCAGAAGATAGCAACAGCCCCGACGACTGCACGCAAGTTTCTGACTTTGACTAGCAGCCGCCAGGCCCCAATTGCGCAGGCGCATGAACCATGGGTCAAACCAAACCAAGGACCGGTACGTCGTTGCATTTTCAAATCTCGGGATGCCATCACCTGATCCAAACGCCATTGCTCCGAAAAAATCGACAGAAGCATCAAGATCCAAAGCATTCTCTACCGGTGGAGCAGAGATTAGATGCAGCGTCCGTCGAAATTGACATCAGATTGGCCAACACTAGGTAGGAACCAACGAGAGGATCCGAGAAGTGACCCGCATTGCGCAGGGATCCCAGGACATGGAGATCTCTCTCGAAGAAGAAATACATAAATTTAAGCAATGCGTTGCGACGCGCGCGTGTGTGTCGGTGTACCTGCGCGGAGGCCGCACTTGCCGGCGCGCACGAGGCCGATCTTCTTGAGGATGAAGCTGGCGCCGATGAACGTGCTGGACGCCACCGCCAGCGACAGCCCCTTGGTGTTGTCAGACACCGCCATCCCCTCTCTGTCCCCTCCTCCGGCCACCGCCACGGGGAACGAGAGATGGATCAGACCGGAGCAGCCTTGGCCACGCAAACGCAGCAATCCGCTGATTCCGCTCCCCCTCCCCCGCCCCTCCAGAGTTTCAAGGGAACAGGCGGGAAATGGGGAGCACGAGCTGGTGGTGGCGACTCCCTCTCCTTCCTTTCTTCCTCCTGCGTCGTGCTGCGCTCTCTCTCTCTCTCTCTCTCTCTCTCTCCTTGCTGCTATTATCTGCGGGCTCGGTTGCCGGCCGGCCGGTCGTTGATTGGTTGGCTCGATGATGCTCGGGGAGGGAGTGACGGGGGCACACGAGGAGAGACAGTGCGGATGACGTGTGGGTCCCGCATGTGAGGGGCGCGTGGGCCCAGGCTGTCTGCCAGCGGACGGAGCAGCTGGGCTCTGCGTGGCACGCACGTGGAGCATTGTACGGAGCAAATTCCCCATTCCTAAGAAGAAACGGAAGAAACTCTTGGAGATTTTGTGTATTTTGTTAATTCAAGAAAGGCGCAATAACATTTTCGTTGCACTCTAAAAACGAACGACTAGGACAAGAAATAAAGAAGAGATGCAACTTTGGACTCTCCCTGAATCGAGAGCCTTTCTTTCAGCTCTCCGATAGCCCATCGGCGATCTTGCTCAGCTTCCTGGGAACCTCGTGTACATATGCCATGTGAACCTGATGAAGAATTAAAGCTGGCTAGCTCAGCTCTTACATTGACCAGTGGCCAGGGGGAATTTGTAAGATCTCGCTCGTTCCCGAGCTACATTCTTGGGTGTGTTATATATTCCTATATATCATTGAGTTGTGTCGTTTTTCAGCTTAGCTCAGGCCGGTAGCCAATCCGCCATAGCCGCCCGGTAACTTTGCGGCTGCTGTAGCTGAACGACTGCCCAAGGGCGCCACGGTTTGGCAACACCGTTGCGGCAAGTGGTAAGCTCCAGGGCTGCCGTGACACAGCGCCCGCATGCATGGAGCAGTAGCTAGGACACGTGCTCAAAAACATGTCTGCCTAGCTACTAGCTAATTCTCTATTTTGACTTTTGAGAGCTCCGTTGATCTCCGTTAATTCTAGAGGACTAGCTAGGAGTCTGAACATGAAGAACATGCCAATATGCGAATGCATTCATGAGTGTGTCGACTTGATCATTTGCTAGCTAGCAACAAAGTCCAAAAGGCAGATACACGCCAACAGTGGACAATGGGGTCGGGTTGGTTGGCTCGACCGCCACGTGTACGAGTTCAGTATTTTTTTTTCATTTTTCCTTTTTAGGTTGGTATTATATACTTAAATAAAAGGAAAATTATAAACTCCAATAAGATGTTTGATTATCTGCACAGATCTATACGTCTGGTCTAACTCGTACCCCCATCGTCGCTAGCTGAATGCAAGGAAGGTTGTTTAGTTGTTGCATGTTCTAGTTTTGATTGTCTGAGATAGTGCTTATTTGGTTGTATACCGATGAGTTTGGTGACTTGTATTGAGGTGATGAGGTTATCTCATACCTCATCATATAGTAGTTGGATTGAAGTATGGCTAAAATACATTTTTTGATTACCTGAGATAGTGTTTATTTGGCTGTATATCGATGAGTTCTGTGACTTGTACTGAGATGATGAGAGTACCCCATACCTCCTCATATAGTAGTTGGATTGAAGTGTGGCAAAAATACATTTTTCTTGGACATTCCTGTCAATATGTTTCTTCTTTCGGCACATGAAACACTAGTAAACCACATTACACACATCGATAAACTAGATGCACAATCCTAGTCCTCATCCCGCAACAAGCGCCACCGCTACCACCCTCGACCAAACCCTACTCCCCATCCCGCAACAAGCATCGCCACCACCACACTCTCCCAAGATGTCAAGGGGAAAGAAGGGTCGGCAAGACTCCACACCACCGCCAGGGGGAGTGGGGCCGAGGCGGCGGAGCGGCCGAGCGGCCGAGGAGACAACGACACCTCCGGCGGGACAGAAGGATCTTCTGAAGGCAGTGGCTCTCGTGATGTCATCCTCGGAGACTATATTAAGATGACCTACAAGAAAAAGCCATAGAAGAAGGACAATTTAGTCAATTAAAACAGCAAAACAAGCAGAAATTCAAGCATATTTTGACAAGGCAGCAAAAAACTCACTCTCAAAACAAAAACAAGGCAGGCTGCTACACATGTTCAGATTAACAATATACAACAAATCTGAACTCTATACTTGACTACTATGATAGTTTCCTTGAAAACATAATTATTCCGATCAACTTAAAACAAACAATTGGAGCACAGCACAATGAAATACCCTTGCAGTTTAGGTGGCGTTCTCAATAGAATACTACTAGTTAGCATACTACAGCAAACCAAATGAATTGTTACAATACAAAGACAAATCACCCTCGTACTTAATATACTAAAACCATAAAGCAAAGTACTGGTCAACTTTACTAACCTCAAATCCAGCAGAACCTGTGTAGGGCAGCTTGAACTATCTTTACCAGAGAAGCATGCCTTGCATGTCCAGCACCAAGAATATTTATGATTGGCTTGCGGACAATACTCTGGCCCACGCTCCCAAACAGCACAAACTCTGCTTCTTCCATGCCATCTGAGCCGATCAGATAAATCTTGTATCTATAAGATGTAAGTAGCGGTAAGTTACAAAGTAAGATATTTGATAGCTGCTAGTAAAAAAAAAGAACATGACAGTGAGAAGCGCTCACTTGGGCTCTGCATCCGTGGAATCACAATATGGATCTGCACAAGAGAACTGGCACCCATGTATCATTGCCGATTTGTTGTAGCCATTGCAAGAAGAGAACCACCATTTCTGGGATGGGCTAATTCTGGTTATGGTAGCAGTGCAGGTGAAGCGAGTGGTCTGGGCAAAAAGAAAGCACAGGTCTCAGTTATAGAAAGACAATTCCAGCAAAGGCAACTGAGCAAAAAAAAGCACAATGACAGTGTAATAACCTCATGTTCAAACAGGTCAAGGTTAACTAATTCCTGGACAGTTTTTTCCTCTAGGGCCACCTGCCCACCCACTGGAGCAGCGCCAATACCACCAATGGGCAGGCGCTTCACTGGTTCGAAGCTGTCCATCAGGCTGTTACAGCATAGAGATGACAGCACAGGAATCAGTGACAGAGGATCGTAAACAACTGCAGATATCAGAAAGCAGGGAAAAAACATGCGTAACCCACCTGGCACAGAAAGTGTTAATCTCTGGAACATCCTCATTGACATAGCACCTACATGCCGAGCTGCCGCTTAGGCCATGTTCTCCTGTGACATTGTTTTTATGAAAAGGTTAGAGGCAGGAAACAAATCCAGGGCTCACTTGGTAACCATCAGCATAAATCCCATCATGATTCAGTCTTGGCTATGTGAGATCTGCACCTGGTTATGCAGAGCGTTGGTAGGTGATATTGGTGCTCATGTACCAGCATGAATTCAGTTATGAAACCGGTGAACTTCAAATAGCGAGACCAATTGGTGAAGCGATGAATGCTAATATCAATACCGTTGAAGTGCTGATATTTTTAGTGCTAAAGAAAAGAACAGTCAGTGGGCTCCACATGTGGGTTCCTTCCCTACATGGATTCTTGGTCAGTTGTCAGCTTGTTAGATATAATCATCTGCGAGCTATTCTAGTCATGTAGTTCTTTTTGTATTTTTCCATTTATCAGTGCTTGGAAAATAGTGGTAGTATACTGCAAATCCTATTGGAGAATGCTGCAATGGCAATCCTATATGATGTTCAAAGTAGGGCCGAGCAAACAGCGGCCCGTGCTCGAACCGGGCCACTAAAAAGCCGGTTGCTTTCAGTCTCATTGGCTTGCGGGACCCTGCCTAGTTGGACCAATTATCTGTAGAGTGAACTTGTGTGACAGCTCTAGGAAGGCTAAAGAGGGAAGGTAGCCTACCTTCTTATTTTTTCACCAAAGTGCCGACGAAGATAGCCACCACCGGTTCCTCTTAGCCAACCAAATGAACAGTATCAGCGTCGAATGCCTCAGCACACCTACCCGATAGCACCAATCGAAGCTCCTGCCCTCTGCAACATGTAGTAAATATTAGGACAGGTGGTGCAAACTCTAAGTACTAAATACAATCTCGCATATTAGGAATGAGACTTACGACATATCTTTAATAGAGTGTCCTCATTGAAGAGGCCTCTCGTTGTGTTGTTAGCTGAACTTGAGTAACCTCTGACACATCAGTGATAGCAGCAACCACATCTGGATAACCATAGAATGCAAAGAACATCATTTAGCAAGAACAAACACAAAGGCCATGCAGCAAAAAAAATATGCGGGCAAGAACTGAACGTAATGACAACAGGACACCTATCAGTAAAGTACTCAGGTGTGCCAATGTGAGACGGAAGGTTGGCAAACGGTGTCAGGTTATAGGCAAACATGGGGAAATCTTCTGGGACAGGGTCAACCATGTCGACCACAGTAAACCTAGTGAACCTGATCATGTACCTTCCCTGCACTGGTTTATAAGACTTTTTAGGACCGCAGACCACAAACTTCTTCATATGATAGGCTTTGCCTTCTTCTAGCAGCCGTATGAAAGTGACGACATCGTTCTCTGCTATCTCAGCATACATGTGAGTGCCCTAAGAGATAAACAGGCACAGAGAGATTAGACAGGAGCAAGAATAGACTAGACAAAGGAAAGCAACAAACAAAAGACCAATCATATGTTAACAATAATAGGCACCTGCTCGTCAAGGAGAACTAAGTCAGTGTGATGAATCTTCCCTGTGTCAGTCCCACCACGGTAGTGCCAAAGGCGTGAGACACGCACACAGATGACCCACTGCTTGCTTGTGGGATTTATCTGGGCTAGAGTAGCATCACCCATCTGAAACATAAAAAGGAAATATATTAATAACTCAAAGGTAGATGCAAAAGAAGATGGTAGATATGGCATGGTGAGACCCACTAACTAACATAGGAGCAGAAGTTCACGTACACGGTTACTAAGAAGGCTAAAATAGTAACAGAGAAGGACAATGAACACATAAGGTAAAGAGAGAAACAAGAAAGCATTACCACATGAACAGAGAAAGCAAAGCAACACCGGGTAAGATGGCCCACACGTCCAAAAAAATCCTTCCATCGAAGGATGCAGTACACAAATATGAGCAATTTCTGGCCTCTGGCTACCTAGCAGGCATGAAATTTAGAGGGGAGGTAGGTTCACTATATAACAAAAGAGCTATGCTATATATAGTTGCACGATGGTACAGTAGCTATCTATCCCAGAGATATAAAGATCTCTGAGAAAACTATGTTTCGAGTCTTTGTTATGCAGTTCCCATCATCATCCTCAATCAATACCTTCAGAGATTTTCTCAACATGACACAGGACATAGCCACATAGAGCTGGCCATGGGTAAAGACAGGTTTTTTTTGGACCTACAGCAGAGAGCGTCTGTCCTTGGCTCTTATTGATGGTCATCACATAGCATAGCCGGACCGGGAACTGGCGGCGCTGCAGTATGAACGGCCATTTAGCACTCCCGGTGGTTAGAGTTACTCTAGGAAGACAAACCACATCCCCAATATTAGAGCCGGTAATGATAATAGCCTCAATGACCCGCTCACCTAGGCTTCGAACGACCAAACGGGTACCATTGCACAATCCATCAGCCTGACACAAATTCCTAAGAAGCATAATAGGGCAGCCTTTCTTGAGAGCCAATTTATGCTGCGAAAAATTATTCACATTGAGTGAATTGAGAAACTCAAGAGGATAAAAGACATCAGGTTCATAAACTATGTCGCCTGACTTCGAAATAGAATCATAACTAAGGTACTCTCTAGCATTACCCGGAACCATGGGTAGCACAAAAGAATTAAGCTCATCAATTACATCATTAGTTGGTGCCAAGATAGCTCGTTCACGCAAGTAGGAAGGATCACTAAAATTAGCATGGAAGTCTGTAGAGACAGCAGCTACTATAGCCATAGCCTTATCGCCATCAGTCAACACTAAGAGGTCAGCAGGCATCTCTATCCATGTAGGGTCTGATTCACTGGTTTTTAGCTTCGGCGGCTAATTTCCCATCACCCAGATCAAGTATCCACCGACCAAATGCTGCAACCTCAGCCTGTAGCTGATCGCTAGCAGCATCAGCAGCAAGACGCATGTTTAGATTTAAGTGAAGTACTTTGACATGGCGCCAAAGCAGAGAGTTAGTAACAGCAGCATTCACAATCTCTGATCTAGTCCCCCTTCTAATATCTTCCTTAAATCGCCACCTAAGACGACTTCTTTCCCTCCAAAAGGCAACTCTGCAACAGAAGGATCATGGAGCGCAAGTATGTCACTAAAACTCCTATCCAATGCTTCGAAGCACTTTCTATGCGTCATGAGAGCTTCGTCCCAGGGGCGCTGGTAATTTACGACTGACCGCCCGCGCTCTGCGCGGCGGTCAGTTCCGACAGGCTGGACTTTCCATTAATGGGCCAGGCGGAAATTTCCATTAATGGGCCAGACGAGCTGCCAGGCGGGGCTTTCCATTAATGGGCCAGGCGGGGGTTTCCATTAAAAGGCCATTCACTGTTAACACTTGCGACCCATTTCCACTATTCCTTATTTACAGCATACGAGCCCGTTCCTCTTTTCCATTTCTGGGATGGGGGTTTTTAAAGGGATTAAATAGGGTGGGGAATACCACTTTGTACTAATTTATATTTCATCTTAAATGAAAAAAAGAAGATGTTTATGCATCAATCAAAAAAATTAAAAATTCAAGCAAGCCTTTTGATCTTGAACTAATTGAAAAGCTTTTTCTCAAAAACTACAAACATGTTAGTTAAAATAATACTTTCAGTTACAAACGGGACATGTTTAGCTTTTAGTTACAAAACATAGAGCTCTCTACAAATAAATGTCAAGCTTTCAACTGCGACCTGAAAACTTTCCACACAGAAAAATCAAATAGGCCAGCGGAACACGTTGGGCTTCCAACTGTACTGCAAAGTGGTGAACCTTCAACCAAAAAAAAAGTCAAGCTTTTCAGTAGTAGATTTTTAGCTCCCTACTAAAAAAGAATGCAAAACTTTTTTCTACATAAAAAACTATAATGCTCCTACTTTTGAAATAGTATCAAAAAACTTTACACTTGTAAATTTTCAACTTTCTACTTAAAGAATACAAAATTTTCCACCACGAAGGTTCCTACTTGGAACTACAAACTTTCTACATAAAAACTATAATGTTCCTACTTTTGAAATAGTGTCAAAAACTTCATACTTGCAAATTTTCAGCTTTCTACTTAAAGAATACAAAATTTTCCACCACGAAGGTTCCTACTTGGAAACTACAAACTTTTACATAAAAACTACAATGTTCCTACTTTTAAAATAGTGTCAAAAAAACTTCATACTTGTAAATTTTCAGCTTTCTACTTAGAATACAAAACTTTCCACCACAAAGATTCCTACTTAGAAACTACAAACTTTCTACCTAAAAACTATAATGTTCCTACTTTTGAAATAGTGTCAAAAAACTTTAAACTTGTAAAAGTTCAGCATCCAACTTTAAAGAATCCTACACTTGTAAATTTCAACTTTCTACTTAAAAAATGCAAAACCAATACGCTTTCTACATATACAGCGTGAAAACAACAATTAAAATAAAGCTTTCAACTATGAAACAATAAGCTTTCTACATATACACCATGGACTTTCAACATTTTCAGCTTTCTTCTTGGACGGTTTGAGCTTCCAACTATAAGACTAAGACAATTTCTAGTTGAATGTTATAGAGATTAGACTTAGGGGAATTGGCTTCCTGTATTTCAACTAGGAGCACTTAGAAAAAAAAAGGATCCCAGAAACCAACTAACCAAGTAGAGCCATCCTAAAAGAGAAGATATGTTGAGCCTTCCACTAGAGAGCTCCAGGATTTCAACTTAGATACTACATGATTCCAGAAAAGTAGGCATTTTCACTTGTAGCTTTTTGATTCAAAATTGTTAGTTGAAAAATGTAAAAAAAGACTTTCTGGTAAATGATAACTTGACACACCATGGATAATTCCCCACTTGGATTTTTGGGACTTTCATATGTATAATCCAAAGAAAAAATGCAGAAATAGAAAAAAAGGACAGTGGAAAATAGAAAAAAAATATGTGTGTGAAATCAGCTTCATGGTGGCACCAAAAAATTCTCCTTGAACCCAGCAAAACATTATTTTGCTAGATAGATTTCTGACTGCAAAAAATTAAAAAACAGTGCAATTTAATAAGAATGTTATAAGAGAATTTAAAAAAATTGTTTATTACCTGTTGATTGTAAACTATGTTCTGGAAGAAAAAGAAAGAAACAATGTTTAGCAACTTCTTGAAAAAAAAAGATTGAAATGATGTACATGTTGTAAAACATGTATAATAAAAAAATTGATTTATATCATGCAGATCTTACATATCTAGCTAATATGTCATTTGTTTCTTGCATCAGATTTTCGTTGTATGGGTGAGCTACTATGTAGTATGTCAGAGCCTCACGAACAGCTTTTGCATCATCCTGCTTGTGTGGGTGACAAAAAGAAAGAAAACACAAAAAGCAGATGTATTACAATCCCCCATATAAAAAATGCATGTTAGATGATATTTTGTGCACGTACGGGATTGAAAGTAATTGTAGTTTCACCATCATGGTTTTGCAGTAATTTCATCACATAGACGCCGCTGTCAGCTCTGCATTTTCACATTAAAAGTGCGCTTTGTATTTGTTTTTACTTCAAAAGGTTAAAGAAAAAACATGATATGCTTAAAAACATTGGACATGATTGTTATGTCAAAAAAAGTGAAAATATATCCCCTTACTCTTTGGTTGAACAAGATACACTCCGGAAAACAGCCTCCATATCAAAGATGTTGACTCTGTTCGATCTTGGGTAAGCAATATTAAAAAAACGCTGAAATGTCCATATAACTGACTTTGCTTCTTCAGTTATCAATTCTAACCTACTGTTTGGACAAAGGATCTCAAATGCCTTACTTCTAAAGTTTGCAACAATCAGATACCAAAAACCATATGTGGACAATGGTAAAAAGATCTGTAGAGAAAATAGCACAAGTGAAGGGATTGCACAAAGTTGGAGGCTAACCATCCAAGTACTAGCACAACACCACCATCTCATTCTGGTTGTGTTGGATTTGGCGTGTCCGTCCCATGGAACTTTCTCCCGTCATCAACGGCCTCCCTGATTTAAGTTGAAGAAACATGATTAAAACCACAAGCATATAGCGCCACCATGTCTATGTTGAATCGCTGCTGCTAGCGTAACTCTTTCCCTTTTTACTGTTTCGACAAGAAATCTTTTTTTTACTACCTGAACGCGCTCACAAGCTCTTTGTTCTCCAGATCAAGCTGCACCCCTCGTAGAATGCATTGGCGGCTTCATCGAACCTCTGTCAAGTAAACTTCTTGCGTCATATATATGTAGCTGTATGAAAGATAAAAGGGCAGGGAATGAATTTCCAATTGCTGCACATCTCTGGAAGTGACAAACCTGCAGCAAGCGCAGCGCTGAGCCTTCCCTGTAGCAAGCTTTCGCCCAATCTGGCCTCAATGCTCGACATGCTTTTGCATCCTCCAGGGCATGTTCAGCTTGCCCTGCCCGCAACCAGCAAAGGCTTCTGTTTGAAAGCAATGCGGCATCATTTGGGTTGAACTCAATAGGCTGAAATGCATTTTCCAATGTGATGATTCTTGGATATAATCCACTAAACCTATGGCATTTGATAAATGAAGCCTGGCTTGGGATTGCATCAATATTCAGATGTCAAGTGAACTTAACACTGAAGTTTTAGAGTTCTTTTTGTCCTGCGCTGCCACTTTCAAGGGGAAAATTGATTCTTACCTGTGTATACGCATCCACTGCTACTAGGAAGTCTTTTCTTCTAAAAGCGTCATCACCTCTCGATTTGGCTTCCAAGGATCTCTTTTTTGCCTCAGATGAAACCTGCAGAGCAATTGAAGTGCTGTCAGAATTGAGCCGTTAACACCAACAGTTGTATTGTCGAGTCAACTGTTATTTAATATAGACACATTGACTGTCATCAAATGCATATATGATTATGACACACCTCGGGTTGTGATCTCTGTAAACTGGCAGCTTTATCGAATGTAACTTCCTTTACTTGTGCCTGTAAAGTGCGTTCAGATTTTAGAAGTTCACAAGAATTTGCGATGTAAGAGGTTTCTTAAACCTATGAGGATAGAAAATAGCAAAAGGGAGATTTAAGTGGCACCTTTTCCTCAGCCATTTTAGACAAGGTGTATTCTACTATTCCATCAACAGTCCAATTCGAAACACCTGGGATTGGAGACGTCAATGGTAAAAGATGTTCCACAACTTCAAGGTTATCCCTTAATGCAGCAACCTGTATTGGCTTTAGTCCATCCTATAAAAAAGGAAGAAGGAAAAGACAATCAAAAGTTAACTTCACTTGGCTGTACAACAAACATGCAATACTCATTGAAATGTGATTACACAGGATGGACAGAACTGTTGCTTCATCATGGTGGATGAAAGATAGATAAATAATCAGATAATTACTGTGTGAAGAAAATAACTTTCAACTGAAATGGATAATTGATTTATTTTTCCACCCTTGACTTCAGGTTTGCATAGAAAAGACAGTTGCACAGTCCAGCTAAAATGCAATACAGAGTCATGATAATTATACACTTAGTAATATGAAATAGAACAAACTATGGCATCACTACAGCAGCAAGTTATATGCAATATTCAGACATGGTGACTTACGTCATCAGATGTATTTGGGTCACCAGCTTTAACCAAACATTTGATTATTTCCATATTGCCACTATCTGCAGCAATATGCAATGGGGTTGCTCCACCAGCAATGACATTTGGGTTTGCACCTGCCTATGTTGCAGATATTCAGTTAATTATTGATGAAGAGACATAAATAATACTGGGTATATAATTAAACGAGTAGTATATCAAACAACACTGTGTATTAGACCAATCCAGAAACAGAAAAAAATAGCAAAAGAAGAAGTGAAGAGAAGAAACATTTGAATTCTTTCCTTTGACTTTGTATGCTTGTACACGCGCATTATGACTTGCATTGCAGTAATAAAGCAATACTGATAAGTAGGAACACATGAGATATGCTTGTCTGAATTCTCAAGGCACAAACAACATTGTCAACAAGGAAACAGAGCATCCAGTAGCCAAAGGACTAAGTCATGACAGCAAAGTGACAAAAATAAACCAAAACAAACAATCCTTTTACTCATCCAATTAGATAGTGTACCTGGATTAGAACCTCCAAGCATGGGAGGGAACCGGCAGCAACAGTGACGTGATACCATCAGCAGTTTCAGTATTTGGTTGCAACAGCAAGGTCTGCAGACGAACTAGCTTGAGTACAGAAGTGAAAGAAATCCCATCTAACTAGCTTCAATTCATATACAGCGATTCAGAAAAATAATTCACGCTACAGGTGTTTACTGCTCATCATTATAAATCAAGGAGAAACGGTTGTCCAATCTTAAAGAAAGATGGTGGAGACTAAAGATACGACTAGAACCAAATGAGAACATCTTAACAATAGCAACCTTATTCACCCTTACATGGCTAAGGATTGTTGCTGCTTGGTATTGAAATCACCACATAGTCAGGAGTATTGCACTGAATAACTGAAAATGCGGATTAACAAATCGGTGGAGAGAATGTATAGATCAGCTAGTACCTTAGCATTGTGCTCGAGCAGAAGTTTGATTGCGTCTTGCTGTCCATGACCAGCAGCCCAGACAAGGGGAGTACCAGCATCGCTCTCAGATTCGACATCAACTCCCTTGTCAAGCAAAAGCTTCATAAGCTCTATGTTTCCTGTATTAAGACACGAAACACCACATTTTGTTCAGATATTCCATCCACTTCAAGGTAAAGAAGGGCAGATCGGTTAGCATCATGAGTCGGTAACTAATTGATATTGCACGGAGGGGATCATCGCTACCTATCCCTGCGGCATGATGCAGGGCCGTGGCTCCCATACTAGATGCGACGGCGCCAAGGGTGACGAAGAGGCCGAGGTGCTCGTGGCCAAGACCACTGCCGCTGAGTTCGCGCGACGGTACGTGCTGGGCCGGGAGCTGGGCCGCGGGGAGTTCGGGGTGACACGCCACTGCAGGGATGCCGTCATCGGGGAGGCGCTGGCATGCAAGACCATCCGGAGGCACCGCCGCCGGGGCCGCGCGCACCATAGGATAGGGAAGGGCGCGAGCGGAGCCGCCGCGGCCGCCAACGCGGCGGTGGCGGCGGCGCAGGCGCACGCGGCGGATGTGCGGAAAACCCCAACAAAAATCATCCAGCATAGGAGAACTCACCTGAAAAAAAAATGCAACAACCAGAGCAGCGAAGGCGCTGGGATCTCTCCGAACGGAAGCTCTCGCTGCGACTCTGAGATCTAAATCCACCGGGAGATGATCGGACGAGGAAGAAGCCCGAGGAAGAAGATGAGGCCGAGACGAAAAACCACAGAGAGGAGAGAGGGGGAAAAGACGGTGAAAACAATTTACAAAAATTGAAAAATCCGCCTCCTTATCTTCCAGCGGGTTCCAGTTCCCGTAAGCGGCGTGGAGAAAACGTGTGCGCGCGTACTGAAACAGGAAACCAGAGTTTACACCAAAAAAGGAAATGTGGAACGGTCGGAATAGACCGTTCCCACGGTCACCCGCTGAAGATGATTTTCGTCGTCCCAGATCACCAACGAAGTAACCTCAATTAGCTCAGCAAGCATTGTACCTCTTTTAATATCAAACATTGTGTTTTCATCAAGAATGATTGGGTTTAGGATAACTTCGCTTCAAGAGCACATTTGGTTTCACAACGTCCAACAAAAAAGTTGTTCTATCATGTTACTCATAAACAAAATAAAAGTAAGCAAAGTGAAGTGAACTGAAATGAATGCATGAAGTGAAAGTTCCACAAGCCCCCAAACCCAGAATTCGACCCCTTAAAGAATGCTTTCTCAAAGATAAGTAGATCAACCCTAGAAATCATACGGTACAGTGCAAGATAATTGAAAAAGAGGAACTGTGGCATATTCTGTATTTAGAGATTGCATTGAAGTCCACCAAGGATAATTTAGTCAATCAAAACAGCAAAAGAGGCAGAAATTCAAGCATATTTCGACAAGAATGTCCAACCAGCATTCGCAACAAAAAACTCACCCTCAAAACAAAAACAAGCCTGATTGATATAGTCCAAGTAGCAGGAATCTCATGCTTTGATTTGCAGTTTACATGAGAAGAACAAGAAGACTAAAATCATGTGATTGAAGGGCTGCAAATGAGCATGCTAGACAACATTCAGATTGTGGCATCGAAATTACAACACAACTATTCAATGTCCCACACATGCTTGAGTTGAGCCCAATAACGGCAGATAGTGTTTCAAAGTGGAGACTTCAAAAACAAACCAACTTCATTCCACTTTCCTGGCTTCTGCCGGGGGCTTCCAAAGTCCAAGACGGTACTTGTGAGCAAAACTCAAAATCAACTTTCTCTGCACCATAGCAAGAAACAAAAATAAGGGCAACTAATAATTTACTTCAAACATAATTTTATCATCTCTTAACCACATGAAAAACAAGGAAACTAAACAGAGGAAACATATTTCAGTCAAGACTCCACCATCATTCAGTAATTCTCAACAGGTTCTCCACAATATTAGGGGACCCATATCTTGTCAGGTCACCATAGTGATAATAAGTTCCCTATAAAGCATAACAAAATTCCCTAGTTTTTGTACAAATCTACGAATCAATATAAATAGTAGTCATCATATGTGCACAGGAGCAACCATCTTCTAATACTACGATACTGATCCATTGACTAACCAAGCATCACAACATTTGACAACAAAACCTAACCAAACCCTACCTTTACACAACGAGATGCCCGGAGACATAGATAGTCAACAACCACGTCAAGCACTCTCCTAAACTACAAATAACCGATGAACTCAATCAAAGGAATGCCTAGGACAAGGAGAGCACGCACATGCTTGCAGGGGACGCCGAGCTTCTTGAGCCGAAGGGTGCGGGTCTCGAGCAGCCTCTGGAGGTCTCCGCCGATGGCCTCCTCCAGCTTCGCCGCGTGGGACTCCACCCCCTTCCCGACCCCGTTCAAGAACTCCATCACGCCGACCTTGGCTGCGCGCAAGAATCCAACTCCAGTCACCAAAATGAACCGCGAAAAATAACCACTGACTTTACGGATCAAGAGGAAGAGAGGGGTACCTTGGTAGGGTTTGGTGTAGAAGGATCTCGCCGGAGCTCCGGCGCCGGTCAGGAGGATGTTGCGGAAGCCCAGGAGCCGGGTCGCGGGCGTCATCCACGGCAAAGCCCGAACCCTAGGGTTCGCGTCGGCGGCGCGATTCGGGGCGGAGAGAAGAGGCGGCGGGGTGGAGGGGAGCGCGGAGGTGTCCTCGCCGGCGTCGATTACGGCGTCAGACAGAGGTGGACGCAGTGCTGTTCAGCGGCAGCGGCGGCGACGGCGTGCGCGAGAGGGAGGCCGAGAGCGAGGCCAGAAAGGGATCGATCGGGTTTAGGGTTCGAAAGAGAGAGGCGGGTTGAGGTTAGAGGCACCGGGTGGGCCGACCAACAGGCCCATTTGGCTTATTTAGTTAATTTCGGAAAAGGCCCAAAGAACTTGAATGATTCTTTGTTAATTAACTGAGTAATGTGGTAGTTAGCGCGTGGAGCGATGGATTCTTTCATTCTTCTTTTCGATCAAAATGGATTCTTTTATCTCTTTCGAGTTGTTGGGGATGTGACATGCATGTGTTAGTCAAACACTTGATCACGCATGCAATCTTTGACCAGATTAAACAAAGAGAGAAACTTTCGACATGTTTCAATTACTAGTAGTTACGTGGGTAGATAGGAAAATGTATATACGTTCCAGTTTGCCGTGGCTACATAGGAAAAGAAGGTGGTGCAAATTGCAAATTGCAAGCAAGCGTGGGAACAAGTCAAAGTTTGCGAACGCGACAAGACGGCGACGAATGACGAAAACAAACCGAACCCTGGAGAGGACAAGTATGCCTCTCTCTCTCTCCCCATCCCATTCATTTCGACTTCATCAAACTCCTCCGCTCACCGGCTCACCGCCCGCCCAACTCCGCCGACGACGCCTTGTGTCGTGCAGCTTCGAGCAACCCATGGGGTGCGTGTTCTCCAGGCGCTTCCCCGACGGCGATAGGGATGAGGGGCCCCGGCCGCGGTCGATCCAGCCTCTCGGGCCAGCCTACGACGCCCGCCGCAGCCGGTACGGCCCCGGGCACTACGACTCCGGCGAGCTCGCCATCCCGCCCCCGTCGCACAAGGTATGCTTACTAGTACTGCTGCTGCCATCTTACTCCTCCTCTCGCTGTTTATCCGAGTATCTGTATTGCTTGAGCTCGAGCGCGCGCGCGGGCTTGGGCTGTGCTCGCCGGCCTGCTGCAGAGTCCGCCGCCTGATGGAGTGAAATTTGATTTGCGACGAACACTTTGTTCAGCGCGCGCTTGCTCGCAGAGTGCGTTGCCTCGTTAGGTGGCCAGTTCGATCGTGAGAATTTTTCAGAAATACGCGTTAACGGGAGGTTCGTTTCGAAATTCCAATTCGCCTAGAACGCATCCTGTTGCTGTGGCTTCGAGGCATCCATTCCCCTCCAGATTGCATACCAAACTAGTGTTGCTTTTACCTGCCATGATACTGGTCATAGTGGAAAAAATTATGCGGTCAAGCCTGCCATGGCTAAGTATTTCAGGTGAAGCTGCTGCGCGATATAGGTATGGTGTACAGCTATTCTCATGAACCTTGGGGAATCAGCGTATACTTTCAGCGGAGCAGCCGAACAAATACAATAAGCAGAGCCAAAATCGGCACAAATCTGCGAATCAAGATGGAATTTGAATTCAAGCTTGGCGGCCTTCGTTTTCTATATTCTAAGCTTTTGTCTTAGGAGGATCCTTTTACTCAGATGTGCAAGGGTGCTTAGTTCACATTTCAGGTTGCTGTCAGCCAAAGTCTACTCATTGGACTGTTCAACACAGTGACAAAGACATAAACTTCTACCTTTGTTGTTCTTGACCGCTTTTTGGTGCCATGCATGGAACCTGAGATATTTTGCTGCCACTTCTCTCGCAAATCATGAACCTGGCCACGTTGATTTACAGCTAGAAGGAATCATTGGATGTGTAAGAAGTATGGCGAAGTATGACAAAAGGGAAGCAGTCCTGGTGTATGTTACTGTCAATGTGTTTACTGGATGATTTGGATAAGCAGTGATAGGGTAATTGAACCTGACCGATACCTCATACCTGGAGATGGCAAGTCTAGGCCACACGATACTGAGACCGAAGTATCTGGTTAAGGGAATTCAACGTTGTCAGTTGTACATTTGCATATCTCCGTTGTTCTGATAGCATTTGTTCCAGGTCTACTTTGATCTGACCAATGAGCATTAGGGGTGATATTCGATAGCACAAAAAAATTGGAAGAGTTACGGAAGAGCCTTAAAGGAGTAGCATGCACTTCAAATTGGAAACGAACATACTCAAATAACAATATTATTTAATATGGTGTTATTCCATGTTTTCTCAACCACATTAATAGGAACAGCATACTTAGTCCAAAACAGACATGTCTTCCTTTCTTAGTTTTTTTGTTTCAAGGTAACATCCGTTATGTTTCTTAAAGGGATAATGCATCTCTCATTTTCTTCCCTTTGCTTTGTGATATAACTTGCTATCTTTGTATTGGATCTTCAAGACATAGAAACCAAAGTTATTACCTGAGAAGATAGCAGTAACCTTACTAAGTATTTCAGGTATCGGAAACAGGTACATTTATAGGAAGAGCCAGTATTGCTGGTCTGGAAAAGGCTGTTGAGGCGTTAGATACCCTTGGCAGTGGCATCGCAAGTTTGAATCATGGCAGTGGGTTTCTCTATGGGGGAACAAATCGAGGAAATAAAGTCGATATTTTAGCATTTGAAGTCGCAAACACAATAGCTAAAGCTTCTAGTTTATGGAGATCATGCTCCGACGAGAGTATGAAAGAATTGAAGGAAGAAATTTTGCATTCAGATGGTGTGCGAAGGTTGATTTCCTCAAATTCCAGTGAGCTCTTGCATATTGCTGCTGTTGACAAAAGGTATGATTGGTTAAAATAGAAGTTGACATTGTTTCTTCAATTCATCTAACCATAATTGTGGTTGATATGGACTTTAAATGTAATCCAACAGGGAAGAACTTGCCATCTTTTCAAGAGAAGTAATTCGATTTGGTGACCTGTGTAAAGATCCCATATGGCATAATTTGGGACGCTATTTTGACAAGTATGCTTCTGAGAAGTATGCATTTCATTTTGACATGTCACTGTTTACAATCATATCAGCACTTCTTGTTCTTAACAATATGGGTTACTCTGATATGCAGGTTAACAACAGATTTTACGCCCCAGGATCATTCAAAAGAGCATATGGAAACTACCGTCCAGCAATTGATTAGTTTGGCTCAAAACACTTCCGTATGTATGCTATGCCATAAACAACTCTTCTGTTTTTACTTTAATTTCCTCATTCTCAAAACACTTCTGTATGTATGCTATGCCATAAACAACTCTTCTGTTTTTACTTTAATTTCCTCATTTCTATACTTTGGGGCTGCCTATACTTGATAATACTTCTTACTTTTATGGAGTCAAGAAGTGGCACTGTCGTCATTTCTATTGTCTTTCTTCAAATTATTGAACGGCTAAATCTCTGTAGCGGAATCAAGAATCTTTCAGTAGGTTATATAACTCAGAATTAAGTCTCTTACATAAAAGCCAGCTAGAACTACAGTTTGAGGGTGGATCAAGCTATTTTTTTGCAATAGTACACTGGCTAGAAGCTTATGCTAATGAGCTAGTTCTATAATTGCAGGAACTTTACCATGAATTGCACGCGCTGGATAGATTTGAGCAGGATTTTCAAAGGAAATTTCATGAAGAGGATTCTGTACCAGCAGCTAGAAGAGGTACAACCAGATTGATGCCATTTTTCTTAAATAACTTCGCTAGATGCTAAATATGCATGCATATCGCTTTTCCATTATCTCACCCAGGAATAATGATTGTACTATGCAAATAAAGATTTCAGTGAAGAGATCTTAATACAAAGAAGTTACTAAAACGAGCACTGTAGTTTTCCATTAACAGGGGAAAATGATGCTTATGTTGGTTGTGATGCACATTTTTTACCTCGAACTTCTCTTAGTTTAGTAAGAAAGTTGATAAAGTAAAACAAAAATATGTTCTCTGCCAATGTTTCATCCTAAACCTTTTTCATTCGAGGTGAACCAATTTTTTTATAGCTACTGTGATAAATAGACAGGTAAATCAAGCACGACAGTTAGGACTCTTACATAGGGAACCAGGGCCCAGAGGAAAATTCCACAATTTTAGAGAATGAACTACAAGAAATGGCAATTTACCTCCCGGCCAGTATTGTTGGAGAGATTCTGATAAATACTTAAACATTTGTGTCACAATATATTTTTATATGGCCTTTTTATGGTTGATAGTACTTCTTACACACCATGTACTGCTAAAATTGCTATTAGAGATATTTATTGTATTCAACTTTTGCTCTTTGCAGAGAGTGTTATGATTTTGCATAGTGAACTAAAGCGCCAAAGGAAGCTTGTGAAAAATCTGAAGAAGAAATCCTTGTGGTCCAGAACTTTGGAGGATGTAATTATCTTTAGCCACATTTGCTTCATTACTTTATACCATGACTTTCGGTCTGTTGGGTTATGTGTGGTAGCATGCTGTTGAGATATTTTTGATGAATGTGCTGCTCATATATTATTTTTTCTTTCTTTCGAAGGTTGCTAACATTGCTTTGCTTTATACTCCATCCAGATTGTGGAAAAGCTTGTTGATATCGTCATATTTCTGCATAAACAAATCCGGGATGCATTCAGTGAAGCTGGTAATTAATTCTCAATTGGATGCTTTATTGTTCCCACAAAATGTATCTAATATACCTCTCTGAATAAACAGTTCTTGTAGGTACTGACTTCATCGATTACGAGCAAGTTCAGAACAAAAAGCTAGGTCCCTGTGGTCTGGCACTACATTATGCTAACATTATCAATCAAATTGAAAATATAGTAAGTTACTTTGACAACCCATGCCATGTTTATTGTGCCTGCTTGGTGTCCCACTTTCCTTTTGTTGATTTAGCAGTCAATCTCCATATGATCTCTTATTTATCTGGGAAACTGTTTCTGTTATGTTGACGAACCATGCATTTTTCCATTTCCCTTTCCTTTTGGTGAACCGCAGTCTCCAATCGTGAACCGTAACGAATATTTTATGGTCACCCAGCATGAATATCTATCTGTCTATTAGCTGCAAAATACCAATTCCAAAGTCCTTTTGAAATGAACGGGGTTCCAACATCATACTTCATATGTTGTACTTACCAAAGTCTACATGTTTCAGTCTTTACTCTTTAGCCTGCTATCGGTGATGCTTCATTGATTAAGAAAATGCATAAAGTTCTCAATATATCATGTGTACCTACGCAGGTTTCTCGACCACTCTCTCTTCCCCCTAGCGCTAGGGACAATTTGTACCATGGGCTTCCAATAACAGTGAAGTCAGCTCTTCGGTCGCGGTTGCAATCATTTAATACTGAAGAGGAGGTTTGTCTTATACAACTCTGCAGCAGAATTAATGATTAATTTCCATTGTATCATTTATATTAGGAGAAATGTAAAACTGATAAGTCGAGATTAACATTAGTAGGATTTTGTTTTATGTCCGTTTCTGTAAACATGCTTCAATTCTGAAGCACTGAAAGTTGAATTTTCCATGTGGGCAGCATAACTACAAGAAATACGAAAGAACAAATACATGGGATACATATCCCAGGATATAATAGGCTTTTTGCATGTATTTTCTTGACAAGACCACGACGTGATTTTGTTGCTACTCTTTGTACGTCGAAGCGTACGCACTATAAAATCTGATCATTTTTTATTCTCTGCAGCGTACTGTAGCTCAAATCAAGGCTGAAATGCAGAAAACTCTTCGCTGGATTCTGCCAATAGCAGAAAATACAACAAGGTGGGTTGGGATTTTTTTATCAATCGTTCTGACTTCTGAGAGTAGTTTATCTTTTCTCCAAATAATCAGCCTTCTCATGCTTATACCAGAGCACATCAGGGTTTTGGATGGGTCGGCGAATGGGCAAACCTTGGGTAAGTATCAAATCGTGATTTCCTTATCTTATTCCCCTTTGAATTTCCCACTGACAATATAGCATCAATTACTTATCTTGGCAAGATAACCTAACATAGCGAATTTACAGGAGTGACATGAACGAGAAATCAGGTTCCCCACACAGCGTTACCCGTGTACAGACGCTTCATTATGCAGATAAAGCAAAGACAGAGCAACACATGCTCGAGTTGGTGGTGCTTCTCCATCATTTAGTGGTCCAGGTGAAGAACAGAGGCTATGGGCAGAAGCCCGCGAAGCAGGACCGGTCTCGATCCCGCAAGGGATCGGATCCGCAAGCTGAGACCAAGCACAACACATCTCCAATGAACAACGGTAGTACATGTCCAAGCCCGCTGTCAGACTCCGAACGCGAAACACTGGACCATCTGAGCTTCAAGAAGACGACGAGCTACGGGAGAAGCAAGAGCTGCGAGCCTCCACCTAACAGAGGGAATAAGGCGCACAGGAACTGGGATTCATGCCGGAGCCATGGCAACTCGCCGGCGAGGGAATTCGGTAGGAACTCAGCTTCAGAGCGTGACCAGGCAAGGGATCTGGATGTAATAGATGGATTGGATAGATTGACTCCATTTTGATAGAGATATGCTGCACAGAATAGGTATTCTTTTGCTACCTTCTTCCGGCTCATCGATCGTATATATCTTGTATATGTGTGATCTACCTTTGCATATATTCTCTTAGTTGATGTACATATAGAATATAAAATAGTATTATAGTTGGGTGTTTTGAGTGGAAATATAGCAAGATCACAGGTGATGTTCCATGCTTCGTTCTCATATTTTCGTCTAGTCTCTCCCTGTGTGTGTGCTATCATTTCCGGTTCAGAAATCAGAAGAGTTATTGTCTCCTGGCCCTTCGAAGAAAAGAACTGATTCGATCGTTATCTAATGCCAAAACTTACAGATTTATGCAAGAAATTTCCAGTCCAGCGCTCAGTCAGTTCCAGCAATAACAGAGAAACAAAGAGAAATCAAATCCTGCAGGCCCTCCATGTTTGTGAATTGCTTGTTCAGATGGAACTCTACTCCCATGCCCCAGCTCTTCTCTTCACCACAAAATTATTGCCTTTGGGTTGGGATGGTCCAAGTTTATCCATAATATATTTTATTTTATTTGGATAAGATAGTTTATCCCATAATGATAGTATCTTCCCCAGGTCTTCCATCTTATCCGGATACACACAGTAACACAAACACTTGTTCCAATTCCGGCGGCGTCCATGTCCACCACCCAGGTGTGCGCAGGGACAGAGACCGGCGCCATTTCCCGTCGACGTCCCGTCGCCGTCGATGTCGGCATGCATCTTCTACCACACCCTCCAAATTTCCATCGGCTAGCTCTGCCCATAGCTTAGCTTCCAAGAATGTCTGAATCTATCTTGTCGGGATTGCCGAAAGCACTGAGCGGAGGACCGTTGGCTTCCCTCCTTTGGAAAAGAGCCGCTGCTTGTAGCCCATCATTCTTCCCTCAACTTTATCCAAGAGAGGTTGGAACATAACTCTGCCCGGCTTCCGAAGGGACAGAGGGAGCCCGAGATACGAACACGGGAATTGTTTGACGGGGATTGGGAGGTTCGTCAGGATGTCGTTGAGGTCCAAACCCGAACATCTGATGGGAAGGGCGGCGCTCTTGGGGATGTTGATGATAAGGCCAGACACTTGACCAAAGAAGTCCAAGATCTGCCGGACGGCCTCAATCTCCTCTCGCACCAGCTTGACGAAGAGGACGACATCGTCAGCATACATCGAGATGCGCATCCGCGTGGCACGGCTGGGGAGTGGGCTCAGAAGGCCATGCTCCGTGGCAAGCTGGAAGATGCGATTCAAAGGCTCGATGGCAAGAATGAACAGATAAGTGGACAAGGAGTCCCCCTGCCGCAGTCCGCGCCGGTGTTGGAAGGCATGCCCTTCGGCTCCATTGCAGAGGACTCGTGAGGAAGCTGTGGAAAAGAGAATGCAGATCCAAGCTATCCACTTGGCGTCGAAACCACGGGCTCTCAAGGCTTCAATCAAGAAAGGCCAAGAGATAGAGTCGAATGCTTTCATAAAGTCGAGCTTGAGCAGAAGCATCGGAGTCTTGGAGCGGTGATACCTGCGGGAGAGGTTCTGTACGTAGAGGAAGTTGTCATGGATCGCTCTCCCTTTGACAAACGCACTCTGACAGTGGCCAACGAGACCGTGTAGGTGCGGGGCAAGCCAACGAGCGAGCACCTTTGTCACCAGCTTTCCAATTGCGTGGGTAAGACTGATTGGGCGGTAGTCCCCAATCCCCAGAGCGTCTGGCTTTTTGGGCAGAAGCACGATGCAAGCAGAGTTCAACTGGTGGAAAGATGAGCTATTTAGGGCATTGAATTTGTAGATTGCCATCATAATGTCCATTCTGATGATGCCCCAGCAACGCTTAAAGAAGATGCCCGGGAAACCATCCGGCCCGAGCGCTTTGTCTGGCGGCATATCTTTGATTGCATCATCCAATTCTTGGAGGGTTATCGGCGTATCTAGCTCCTGGAGATTTGAAACTTGCATCCCCAATTGATTCCAGTTAACTCTGATGCTCGCGGAAGAGGCTGTGCCCAGGAGGGTCACAAAATGTTGTCGGATGGCGGTCGCCTTGGCATCATTGGATGTGCATAGAGTACCCTGGTGGACAAAAGGAGCGATGAAGTTTTTCTGCCGTCGACCATTAGCTTTCGTGTGAAAGAAACGTGTGTTTGCATCGCCAACACGCAGCCAACTGACACAGGATTTCTGCTTCCAAAGCACACGTTTGATGGCGGCAAGGCCGAGCAATCGCAGTTTAAGGTCCCGTCTAAGATCTCTTTCCTCCGGTGCTAACTGTCTTCCGTCCTGTGCCTCGTCAAGCCTGCGCACTACTTCAGAAGCAACTTCAATATGGAGCCGAATGCTCCCCACGCGCTTGGACTGCCAGGAGCGAAGGTCTCGTCCCAGCCGGGCCAGCTTGAAGGCGAGTCGATTGGTTGCATCTGTGACACTACACGCCGAGTTCCAGGACGCAGCGACAACCTCAATGAAGCCGTCAACTAGGGTCCAATGACGCTCAAATATGAACCATCGGGTACTGGCTTGTCGTTCCGCAACACGTAAAAGAAGAGGACAATGATCTGAAACAGAAGTGGACAAAGGCAGCAAGTGAAAGTTTTCGAACCGATCGTTCCAGGCACCGGAGCAGAGAGCACGGTCTAGGCGAACAAGCGTTGGCTCATCGCGCTCATTGGACCAGGTAAAGCGACGTCCGTGCATACGAAGATCAACCAGTTCACAGAAGTTGATCATGGCACGGAAAGCGTTCATCGAGCGTCGAGGAAGAAGATTATTATTCTTGTCGGCTGCCTTGTAGAACTGGTTGAAATCTCCAATGATCAACCATTGGTCATGCGTTGTGTCCTTTAGATTTCGCAGTTCCTGGAGGAACAACGGTTTAGCGTCGTCTTCACATTGGCCGTAGACTGTGGTAAGGGACCAATGCTCAGACGTGTGCACGGAAGTAACATGAACTCTGATGGAGAAGTCCTCAACACGGGCATTGCTGGTATTAATGGAAAGAGAACTGGGATCCCACATGAGAAGCATGCCACCCCTAGTCCCATGAGCAGGTTTGAAAACCCATCCTGACAGCTTACCATCGGAGAGCTCAGCCACAAGGAAATTGTCAACTCGGTCAAGCTTGGTTTCCTGGAGGCACATCATCGAGCAGCGCGACTCCATGACAAGGTCGCAAACTACGCGTCGTCTGGCAGGTGTGTTCAACCCCCTCACATTCCAATTAAGTATGGCAACATGATGAATACTCGCAGTTTGGAACATTCTTGTGTGGGATATCGAATGTCGCCGATCGCATCAACGGCAGCAACCTCTCGGAGTTTGTCATTCTCTTCCAATACCTGGCTGATATCGTGCTCACGCTAGGCACGGCTGACTCGATCTCTTGGAAGCTTACCAACTCTGGTGTATATTCGGCACGCTCAGCATACCTCGCGCAGTTTGAGGGACTTCTTCGTTGCCCTTTCACGAGCCTCATATAGAATGTTTGGGCACCTGAAAAGTGTCGTTTCTTTGGCTGGCTCGCAGTGCAGGAGCGTATTCCCACAGCCGACCTCCTAACAGCTAGAAACATCCCAAATGATCACTGCTGCGTGTTCTGTACAAACTCTCTGGAGACAGCTCAGCACCTTCTAGTTCCCTGCCCATATGCCCGAGATGTTTGGCGCCGCGTAGCGACATGGTCCTACTTGCTTCACCTGCGACCAGCTACCTGGGTGCGTGGCGTCTCAATCTATGACTGGTGGCTGAGTCGACATGAGGAGCATAACACGTTGGGGGCTAACAGCCGCATCAAGGTTGCCAAGTCGCTGCTCATTCTTACGCTCTGGGAGATTTGGAAAGAGCGGAATCGTCGCATTTTCAATCAGAAAGCGCTTCGGAGCGTGGGGGTCCTAGTCCTCATCCAGGAGGAAGCAAGGCTATGGGCGAGAGCTGGCGGCCCGGGCATTGGCGAGCTTACCTCTAGACCCGATGATGTTCCTTAGCTTCCTTAGTTTCTAGCCGGTTGTGGTTTTTTTGTTCTGTTTTTGTTGTTTTTTCCTCCGTCCTCTTCCTTCTCTTTTACGCCTCTGTAACCTCCTGGGTCTCCTCGACCCAAATCTTTGGCAATAAATAGCTCGCTACGGCTGTTTCGTCAAAAAAAAAGGGGTTAATTAGATATATGCCACTGCAAATAGGTCGAAATAGAGAAGTACCACTACTGTTTGAGGCCTCCTAAAAGTGCCATTAAAATTTGACAATACTTATATATATGCCATTACGGGCGTTTGAAAACATTTTGAGTGAAATACAGCCCCGTATTGCACGGAATGGACCAAAATGCCCCCGGTGCCCAGCTCTAACACCACTGGTCGCACCCGACCAGCTCTTTCCATCCTCTTCCATCGCCGCCGAACAGCTCCTCTCCAAACTTCCCAATCCCTAACCCTAGCGCGATGGCGACTCCGGCGGGCAGTGAATCGGCGAGCGGTCAGGAGTGAATCGGAAGGCAGGTTTCGATCCGGCGAGCGGTTAGGAGCGGTCCGGCGAGCCCTAGAGCCGACGCATTCCCCGTGAATCCCGTCTTCTTCACCGCCAGGCGACCATGGATGCATCCAGCCCCGCATCCCCTTCACTGTGAGTTCTTTAACCCCTCTGTAGATGCGTCAGCTTGGTGGTCGCGTTTGATAAGTAGGCTGTTCTTGTTCTTGTTCTTGTTGTTGTTGTTGTTCTTGTTCTCCCCTTCTATAGGACGGACACAGCAGATTTGCTAGGTGACGAGTTGTTTAGACTTGACATTAAAATTGAAGGGTTTAGCAGTCAACATCCATCGGGCTTGAAGTCCTACTACAAGGGCAGAGTCCTTAAATGGATTGTAGACCGTCAACATCTGACAGTGGATGCACTGCAGTCAGACTTAGCCGGAGTTCTGGATTATGGTGTTAATCAGAGTGCTCATATCTAGTTTTTTGACAAGAACCGTTGTGATGACGTCTGCCTACTCCATGACTCACAGCTTCCAGCTATGTTTGATATGTACCATCCTCAGAAATTTGTTGATCTCTCTGTAAAAGTCGTTAACAATCCTAATGGTAATGCTAACATGCAACCAGAAGTTGCAGCGTGTTCCGAACAAATCTCAGAACACAGTAAAGAGACTAAGGGAACAGATTGTGTTCCAGAAGCAGAACCAGAACCGATACTATTTTCAGAGCAGCAAGAAGAACCTATACCTCAAGTAGATCATCAGGGACATCCAGAAGAAGTAGAGACTGATCCTTTTGATAATGAGGAGGAGTACGTAGGTGTTAATGATGAGCATCTATATGATAACAATCATGTGAATTTTCCTCATCTTGAGGTGTTCACAGACTTACCAGATACTGACTTCCCAGATTCTCTTGGGGATATTCCTGAAGAGGTGGCTATAAATGATGAGGATCCCAATGATCTGAAAGTTCAGGATGACCCACTGAACCCCACAATTGAAGAGGGGGCTTTATTTCCAGACATGGTTACTTTCAGAAAAGCTATTAGACACTATGCAATTAAGAATGACTTTGAGTTTGGGGGCTTGAAGACAGATCCAACACGATTTATAGCTAAGTGTTCGCATGAGGATTGTCCATGGCGTATACATGCTTCTAGGCTGCAAGATGGGTGTACCATTATGGTAATTCGTTATGCTTGTTTCATAATAGCTGCATTCCAAGTAATCTTACTTGATCTGAACATTGTTTTGCAGATCAAGAAGCTACCATTTGAGCACACCTGTCCTACTACCAAATTACTAGAGGGCAAAATGGCAGACCAACGTTGGATTGCTGACAGGCTGGCAGACTGGTTGAAAGAGAACCCAGGTGCTGGTGCTAAGCAGGCGCAGAAAAAGTTGCAAGAAGAATACAAGATCAGGCTGAACTATTCGAAGACTTGGGCAGGTATGAGGATAGCATTAGATCAGTTTCATGGTAAATATGAGGAGACGTTTCAACATTTGTTCAATTGGAAAGCAGTGTTAGAGGAAAAGTGTCCAGGTTCTTTAGTGGAGATAGAATTACAGAAATTTAAAAATAAGAGGTGCTTTAAGAGGGTGTTTGTTGCACTGAAACCCTGCATTGATGGCTTCTTGCAAGGCTGTAGACCATATATAGGAGTAGATTCTACTGCACTTAATGGGTATTATAAGGGCCAGCTAGCCTCGGCAACTGCTGTAGATGGACACAATTGGCTTTATTATGTAGCTTATGGGGTCTTCGACAGTGAGACAAATGATAATTGGGAATGGTTTATGAAGCAACTCCATAAAGCAATAGGGTCTCCACCAGGTCTTGTGATATCATCTGATGCTTGCAAAGGGTTGAAAGTAGCTATAGAGAAAGTATTTCCTAATGCTGAGTGTAGGGAATGCATGAGGCATTTGTATTCCAATTTTATTAAGAAATACCATGGTAAAGTCTTCACTGAAAACTTGTACCCTGCTGCAAAGACTGCCTCCCTTCAAAAATTTAGGTACCACATGGAGAAGATAATGGCAGTATCTCCGGAGGCTATTGAGTATCTAGACAAGTTCCATGGTAGACTTTGGTATAGATGTGGTTTTGCAGAAGATAGCAAGGTTGACTATGTGACAAACAATATTTCAGAGAGCTTCAATAAGCAGGTGAAAGATTTGAAAGGTCTGAACATATGTGAGCTTGTGGACCGAATTAGGCAGCTCATAATGGAGAAATTTCGGATTAGAAGACAATTAGGCAGACGGATGAGTGGTAAAGTGTTACCAGGGGTGCTGAAAGAAATGAATGCACTTAGTAAAGAGCTGAAAGGAATTGCTAAACCAAGTAGAAGTGATGACTTAGAAGGAGAGGTGACTGTATTTGACAAAGATAATGTTCAAAGGAGGTATGTTGTGGACTTAGAGAGGTGGACTTGTTCCTGCAGACACTGGCAGCTCTCTGGGAAGCCTTGCCTTCACACTTTAGCATTCATTTGCTCCATGAGAGGACTACAAATACAAGACTACATCCATGAGTACTACTCTGTGCAGAGATTCCAAGCAGCATATGCTGGGTTGATTCCATCAATGACAGATAGGACTCAATGGCCAGAAGTTGATTTAGGTTTCAAAGTACACCCCCCTGTACAAGAGAAGAGAGTGGCAGGTAGGCCTAGGACTCAAAGGATTAGAGGCTGTATGGACCCTCTGAGAAGAACTGTGAGGTGCAGAAGGTGTAAAGGACTGGGCCATCATCAGAGAACATGTAAGCTTCCGCTACAGGAAGATGAAGGGTTTGAGGAAAGAAGAGTTGAGGAGGAAGCACCAGCACAAGAAGCCACCAGAGTCAGGTACATGCCACTGTTTCTGAGAGTAATCTTACTTCACAAAAGACATTCATAACACAATGCTTCTTGATGCACATGTTCTGCAGGACCAGGAGCCATTCAAAGTCACCACAAGCTGCTGCATCAAAATCTCCAGCACAAGAAGCCACCAGAGCCAGGTACATGCCACTGTTTCTGCTGCACAAAAGACATTCATAACACATTGCTTCTTGATGCACATGTTCTGCAGGACCAGGAGCCATTCAAAGTCACCACATCAAGAAGCTACTGCATCAAAATCTCCAGCACAGGAAGGGAGGAAGAAGTCTGCAGCAAGCACAGCTAAATCCAAAGGAAAGGGACAAAAAAAGCAGCCCGTGACTTCACCAAAAGGGAAAGGGAAGAAGCGAGCTGCAGCAAAAGGAAAGAAGATGGATGCGCCAAGCACTCAAGTTGGAGCCAAAAGGAAGTTGAGTGATTGGCTTGTTGATCAGGAGTAGAACTCAAGTTGAACTGTCTTTATGAGTAGAACTTATTTTGTCAGTTGATCAGGACTAAACTTGTTGTCAGTTAAGGCAGTGAACTTGTTATGTCAGTTGATCAGGAGTAAACTTGTTGTCAGTTAAGGGCTTAAGGCAGTGAACTTGTTTTTATTTGCTGAACTTATTTATGACTAGAACTTGTTTTTATTTTGTAAGTTAAGCCAGTTCTTTTGAGGGTCTGTGGAAAATGTCTCCCTTCTTCATGTCTGAAACCAACCTGTGTACATTACCATTTATAGGAGCAGCACCAGCCAACAATGGAGGAGCTCTACTTCAAAATTCTGGGCTTACTTCAGGGCACCAGCCAAGTTTCACTTCATTTGTTGGCCTTACCTCAAGGCATTATCAGCAAGCATATACTGGGCTTGTTGAGTTGTTATTGTTTGGTTGATAAGGTTTAGGGATTTAAGTGCTAGCTGCAAAATATACCTATTATTATCCAAACATGGTTTAAACTTGCAGACAAACTGATGGACGCTATTTATACCACTTCAATAGCATCCACACAAAATACATTCATAACACAATAGTTCTAGTACATTAGGGTCCATACATACCAAAACACAATACAAAACACAATACAACTTGAACAGTTCTACATCCAGAACTGCTTCTTTATGTTGTCTACGGAATCATCGCTATCGAATTCAATGTCCCAGTCTTCACAGCGCTCCCAAAAATCTGGCACATCACTGTCATCGCTCTCATACTCCTTAGGGATAATATCATCAGGACCAAGACCTTGTTCCAGCTCCTCTTCCTCAGTTATGTGCAGCTCCTCTTCCACAGTTACTAACACTTGGCTCATAAGCAGCTCATCTGACTGCGTCCCAACTCTATCAAGGGAGATGGCAAGTTCTTCTATTTGTTGCAGCACAAGGTTCATTTTGCTTGAGCGAGGAGAGCTCGTGGGTGAATAATTATCTAAGGCTAACTTCCTAATAGAGCTAGCTATCCCCTCTATTTCATCAACTGTCCATGCCCAACCTTCAATACTTATCTTTGCTTCGTCTCCCTTATCCATTACCAGTACCATTGTGATGACAAATCTGCACCAGGCACATTAGTTCAACATGAATGGAATATAAACGAGCTAAACAAGCTAGCACAGATGTGATGCAGAACACTGTACCTATCCCTAACCATCGCGTGTAGCTAAAGAGCAACCATAAATTCCCCAACCCCGAATTTTCCCAACCCTAAATTTCCCATTTCCCAACCGGCGCCATGGAGAGGTCGGAGAGCCGACGAAGACCAAGGGGATTCAGAACGGGTGGAGAGGGCAGCATGGAGAGGAAGAAGAGGGCGACGCGGACGTACCTCCGGATTGAATGCGTCGGCTCTAGGGCTCGCCGGACCGCTCCTAACCGCTCACCGGAGCGAAACCTGCCTTCCGATTCACTCCTAACCGCTCGCCGATTCACTGCCCGCCGGAGTCGCCATCGCGCTAGGGTTAGGGATTGGGAAGTTTGGAGAGGAGCTGTTCGGCGGTGATGGAAGAGGATGGAAAGAGCTGGTCGGGTGCGACCAGTGGTGTTAGAGCTGGGCACCGGGGGCATTTTGGTCCATTCCGTGCAATACGGGGCTGTATTTCACTCAAAATGTTTTCAAACGCCCGTAATGGCATATATATAAGTATTGTCAAATTTTAATGGCACTTTTAGGAGGCCTCAAACAGTAGTGGTACTTCTCTATTTCGACCTATTTGCAGTGGCATATATCTAATTAACCCAAAAAAAAATATCTTGTCGGTGCAGTCTAGATGCACTGACATACAAGACCAAGCCATACCATACCGTCTGATCGATGTGGTGAGAAGCAAGTCAACAAATTATCAATCAGTGGATGCAAGCCTTGTACATTTCTCTGAATAAGATATATCAGCTTAAGACATACTGTCATGGATCATCTGCAGATCGAACACAGAAATAGGCGGGGTCAATCTAGATGCAGAACAAAAACAGGTTCTTCTTGGTCGTCGTCATAAACGCGGCAGCCATTACACAGAAGTTAGCTTTCACTTTCAGCCAGTTAGTGGGCGACAGGCACCGGATTCAGATAACCACAAACAATAAAATAAGTCCCTCAAAAGTCAGAACAATTTACAAAAATATCACCCTATCCAACGATAATAAACCATTTAGCCTATCTGCGTCGCAGGAGCTCAGCTGGGCCCTTCGAATACAACGGAAAATCTTGATCTATTACGCGATTTTGGCTTTATAATACAATGGAAGGACTAGGTGAGCCGTAGAATCTTCATTCGATGGTTAAAACAGAAAAAGAAAATAGAAATGATTTTTGGACCTAGACAAAAACAAAAACGAACCTTAAGCTAATAATCTCAGTCGACAAATTCTCAGTCGGCTTAGTATTAGCAAATCCAATAATATAGAGCCAGTCATAAATTATCGTCGATTTAGCATTAGCAAATCCGATAATATAAAGCCAAGCGTGAAGGCTGATTCTTGAAAAGTTTACTACGAAGTAGATCTATCTCGAGCATTGATTTCTGATCGGATGGCCGCCGAACCGTATGGATGGATGAGAGTCCCTTTCCTCCTTGCTGCGGAAGAGAAGATGGTGGTGGCGCGAAAGCAACAGCCCTTTTTTGTTTTGTTTTGAAAAAGAAAGCAACTGCCTAGGAGAAGGAAAGCACACTGGTGGCTGAGTCAGCAGAAGCTCACATATAATCCTCTCTGATAAATAAATCCTTCTCGAAGATAAGATCAAGAACTCGACGCCCGAGTGGCACCACAAACACCTCACCTCCAAATCCCTATAAATTCATCAGCTTTTGTGCTCTCCTCGACGAGGGCACACTGATTCTTCAGAGTCCAGGCTCTTCAAGAAAATCAAGAACTGAGAACGGATCAGCGTGAGGCAGCACCAGAATAATTGATGGCTACGACGTTTGCATCGACGGCGGCGGCGGCTGTAACTGTGCATCGCCCAGGACGCGTCGCCGGAGCTCGGCGCTGTGTGGTGCGCGCGTCTGCGGCGGTGGCGGCGGCGAGGACGCACTACGAGGTGCTCGGGGTGGGCGCGGGGGCGAGCAGAGGGGAGATCAAGGCGGCGTACCGGCGCCTGGCGAGGGAGGTGCACCCGGATGCCGCCGCCGGAGGGGGAGGGAGCGCTGCCGGCGGAGACGAGGGGTTCATCCGGCTGCACGCGGCCTACGCCACGCTCGCCGACCCCGACGAGCGCGCGCGGTACGACCGCGCCGTGGCCGGGCCTGCGGCGATGCGGTGGGCGGCACCGGCGTTTCACGGGCGGACGTGGGAGACGGACCAGTGCTGGTAGGCCGGTCGCCGGAGCACCGGCCCGGTAGTCGTCGGAAAAGCACCTCGGCTACCACACACCGTCCGGTCCAGATTAGACGGCTCAGATCGAGTAATCGGGGTCGCGACGCGGACGTGCGATCCATGTAAACTGTGACACCAAGAGAGGCGTTTTAAAGATCTCCTGTGCGTGTTTCATCAGCATGTACATCTGTAAAGCTTCAGAAAAAGCATGTGAATATGTAGATTAATTATCTACTGTAAATTAATGACAACGAAATACATCTTTTGATCCTAGAATTATTATTATTGGCACAAGTAACTATGATCATGCATGCTTCGTAAAGAAAGGAGTAACTATGATCATGGGCTAGTTGCTGCGGGGATTTTTCTTTCTAGCTCGACCCTGCCTTGTGCGTCTTGAGTCTAGTTACTGGCCTTGGCAAGAAGTTAGGAGGAGCATTTACAGACATGAATTTGTATTACACCAGTGAAAACTTAGGAACATAAAAGAAGTTTGATTTTTCTGGAGCATTACTCCTGGGTGGTTGAATGGCTGAAGGTCTTGTCCTGATCATGCTCAACTATAGCTTTCAATAACAAGACATACAGTACCTTTTTTCTTTTTTTTTAGGAGAAATTTTATCAGTACGTAGGCCACAACTGGAAGGCCATCTCGCAGTCCATTTTGCATTCGTAACTTCAAACATCTGTTTCCTTCACAAACTTTTGAAGCATTTCGTTATTTTATTCCAGAACTCGAACTATGAAAAAAATTAGCTCACCTACTTGCAAGTTGCAATTCCCAGACCAATAATATTATATATTTTCGAAATATCTGTCTTCTTACTCCTTCAGTTCTTGCATTTCTTTGTTTTATAGACAAATTAACTATGGAGCTCGGACCTTCCATGAATGTTTCTTGGAAGCAACTATCAACTAGCTACCCCTTAATTTAACAATTAGCTTCTTGCAGCATAGCTTAACTAATAATTAGCTGATCACATGCGTGATCATACTAGAATTATTATTTTTTGGCATCTCGCTTGATCCATTCTCCCTGTGCTCCTCTCTCTCTTTCTCCATGGGAGGAGCACTTCTCCCTCTTCTATCTCTGCTGGGCCTCTCCTTCCTCCAAGGTATACGTAATTAACATCTTAATCTCGTTATGTCCCTGCTTCTCAATCGTCGTGTTCTTGTGTCATTGACAATTAGTCGTTAATTATATTCTTGCATTCTTATCGCTCTTGCTTAATGTTGGAGCCGTTTCCAGTTCTTGTACTAATGGAAAGTGGATTGTAATTACCAGGAGCACAGCCTGCGACGTTCACCATAACCAACAGATGCGGCTACACCGTGTGGCCGGGCATCCTCTCCAGCGCCGGCGTCTTGCCACCGTCCACCACCGGCTTCGCGCTCTCCCCGGGCCAGTCCCGCCCCGTCGCCGTCGCCGCTACCTGGTCCGGCCGCATCTGGGGCCGCACGCTCTGCGAGCCGGACTCCTCCGGCGCCGGCTTCGCCTGCGCCACAGGCGACTGCGGCTCGGGCGCCGTCGAGTGCTCGGGCCGGGGCGCTGCCCCGCCGGCCACTCTCGCCGAGTTCACCCTCGCAGGCGGCGGCACCGGCGGCGATGACTTTTACGACATCAGCCTCGTCGATGGCTACAACGTGCCGATGCTCGTCGAGCCGCAGGCGCCGACCGGCGCCGTCGCGGCGAACGGGAGCTGCCAGCCCACGGGATGCGCCGCAGACCTGAACAGGTCGTGCCCGGAGGAACTGAGCGTCGTGGCGGCGACGGGCGCGGTGGTGGCGTGCAGGAGCGCGTGCGAGGCGTTCGGGGCGGCGCAGTACTGCTGCAGCGGCGCGTACGGGTCGCCGGCGACGTGCGCGCCCACGGCCTACTCGCGCTTCTTCAAGACCGCGTGCCCGCGCGCCTACCGCCTCGGCGTCGGCCGGCGGCTACGCCGTCGTGTTCTGCCCCGGCACGTCCAGGTGCGTTAATCACCTTGTTATAAGTTGCACGTCTGCGCATGCATGGATCTTTTATCTTTGGACTAGCTCGGCACGTCGTGGCTGCGTCCATTTGGCATCTTCACTTCTTTTTTTGGAGGTGCATGTGGACACCGTGGCATGCATGGCTTGTCGTTGCAGTCTAAAAATGATTTATTAGGATCAAGATTAGTAATCAAGCATGAAGCACGCGAGGATTTTTTTTCCAATTCCTGTAGAAACTCAACTGTTTCAAAGGGGCGTTGCTCTGATATATAACCTGATTGGTAGACACAAGTTCTCGATCATCTTGAGCTAAAGTGAGAGCAAAAAAGAAGAAGAAGAAGAAGAAGAGGCCTTGACTCTTGAGGTCGTAATAACAAATGACAAATCTCAAATGATGACCCAAAGCAAAACCGAATAACTAGTTAATTCGTGATTGCAACTTGTTCCAGTCTCAGTCGGAGATGGGATGACACGAAAACTAACATCCAAATGATTGCTAGCTACTAACCTTGTTCTACTTGGTCGCAATATACATATGCATGTTGTTAGTTTTCAATCAAAATCATTTGTTGCTGCTCGGCGCGCATCACCTGAACATGACAGGGCCAGTAGCTCGCTTGCGGAAGCAGTTAACTTGGCTAACATCGTCTCTTGTGCATGCGCAGCCTAAAACCTGGAGGGAATCCCGAGGCAGCAGCGTCGCCACCTATCAGTACCACTAACCCAGCAATGGTGTTCTCGTCGGGGGACTCAGAGCCAACGACGGCCAGGCACGACGTCGTCACCCTCCTCCTCCTCCTCATGACCATCTTTCCGGTGATGTCAGTGCGGTGTTGGTGATCATAAACCATTATCTATCGCTTGCAGATTCCATAGGTTAGCATGTGCTTTCAAGAGAGATTTGAAAAACAACCTACAGCTAGTTTACATTTTCTTTAAGGCGATTTAACCTTGAAAGAGAGAGGCGATTCGATTACTTTTTCTTTAAAGAGCTGGAAATGTAGATGCATGAACAAAGAGAACCAGAAGACGGCGTTTTTGTTTTCCTTCAAACTCAACCAAGGTCGAATTCGAGGCTGCGTGATGAATGTACTGAAGAAAAAACTACATTAGATTTTGCTACGAAGTTTACGGTCTTTGCAACAATAATTCAGGTACTGTGGGGTGTTGTTACAGGTGTGCAGAGGCTCATTCATCACAAAATTATTCCTCAATTTTTTTTCCTTTTTTTCTTGAGCTAACAACTTAAGCAAGAAGCCCTAGGTATTGAACCTTTCTTTTCTTAAGAAACAAAACATGAAGCAGACAACAATTGAATCCCCTGGGCTACATCGTCCACAAAAATACCAAACTTTTTCGTTCCAAAGTTTCAGTCCGTGGAGAACACCACAGACATCAGAGATCAAAATTTTAAGTAGCAGTTGAATCCTGAGCACAACAATGACGAGCTTTTTGTTGAAATATTATTTTTTTATTCCGATTTTGCAGAAATAATACCCGAACCAAAATTTTTACAAAAATGACCCTAATCGCCACACCGGATGGCGATTGGACCCACCCGTCACCAGCACCGACGGTTAGTCAGACTTATCACCACGCGGTGTGGCGATTGGGACTAACCGCTACCCGGTGTGGCGATTGCCATAACAGCCGGGCGAATCACCCGCCAACCCGGGAAACGGCCGGGTGACGTGGCGTAATCGCCACCCGGGGTGGCGATAAGTCCCGGGCCTATATAAGGCCGCGCTGCCGACCGTGGGGAGGCGAGGTGGGGGCTGCCGTGCGGTGAAAAAAGAGAGGAAGCGAGAGAGAGCTCGGGGAGGAGTTTAGTGAGGGAGGAAGAGCTCGGGAAGGTAAATTTTCTTTCTTTTTAATGTTTAGTAGATTTAGAAGTAGTTTTTAGTAGTAGATTTAGAATTAGGTGTAGATTTAGCGGTAGATTTAGAATTAGTTATAGATTTAGTAGATTTTTATGTTTTTAGAAGTAGATTTAGTGGTAGATTTAGAATTAGGTGTAGATTTACTAGTACATTTAGAATTACTTGTAGATTTGGTAGATTTTTATGTTTTCAAAATTAGATTTAGTGGTACATATAAAATTAGGTGTAGATTTAGTAGAATTTTATGGTTTTAAAATTAGATTTAGTGGTACATTTAGAATTAGTTGTAGATTTAGTAGATTTTTATGTTTTTAAAATTAGATTTAGTGGTACATATAAAATTAGGTGTAGATTTAGTAGATTTTTATGGTTTTAAAATTAGATTTAGTGGTACATATAAAATTAGGTGTAGATTTAGTAGATTTTTATGGTTTTAAAATTAGATTTAGTGGTACATTTAGAATTAGTTGTAGATTTAGTAGATTTTTATGTTTTTAAAATTAGATTTAGTGGTACATTTAGAATTAGTTGTAGATTTAGTAGATTTTTATGTTTTTAAAATTAGATTTAGTGGTACATATAAAATTAGGTGTAGATTTAGTAGATTTTTATGGTTTTAAAATTAGATTTAGTGGTACATATAAAATTAGGTGTAGATTTAGTAGATTTTTATGGTTTTAAAATTAGATTTAGTGGTACATTTAGAATTAGTTGTAGATTTAGTAGATTTTTATGTTTTTAAAATTAGATTTAGTGGTACATTTAGAATTAGTTGTAGATTTAGTAGATTTTTATGTTTTTAAAATTAGATTTAGTGGTACATATAAAATTAGGTGTAGATTTAGTAGATTTTTATGGTTTTAAAATTAGATTTAGTGGTACATTTAAAATTAGTTGTAGATTTAGTAGTAGATTTGACTAGACATAGGGTTGATTTACTAGCAGTATGAGATTAGGTATAGAAATAGAGTAGTATTAGAAATGGAGAACAACAAGAAATTTATAAATGTCGACAACGAATTAGTGGTATTTTTTGGATTGCTCGTTAACAAAAAATGACAGATTAGGGTACTTTTTGCATGTTGATAGCGAATTAGAAAAATGACATTTTATATTATTTAAGTGCGAGCGGCACTAGAATAATAATTTGGGCATGGGAGGATGTTAGATTGTGTAGTCTAAAATATTATGTTTTGGATGACAAGAAATGTCCGAACTAGTTGAATTCGTAGTTTACTATGGTGTTGGTGAGATCCGCAGAAACGAGTCTGGTTCTGTCGATCTTAGTAGCTTCCAACAAACCAAATTAACCATGCAAGATCCAGAGAAATACCCGATCACTGCCATTCAAGAATAGTTCACACGGGCCTTTGGTCTTGATCCGGAGGTCGCAAGTGTAACCTTGCAGGCATATTTCAGCAAGTCTTGCAAGGATATCCGGTGGGACTTGTTCCCGCTAAACACACGTAAGTGAAGTTTCAGAACTCTTTTACATATCGCTCTATACATTAGTTTTACAATGAAGAAATATGTTACACACATAGGTGGAGTCGGAAGGGAGGAGGTACCAGAGAGGGACAGTGGACAGCACGTGTTGCCCCTTTTGTTGCTCAGTGGGCCGATGCCCTAAGCAACATCAGGGCTGAGGAGCGACCCTTCAGCTCAGGCAAGTTTGAGGCTTACCTACAGTGGTACCTGCCACGCACACTCGTCCACTTTATTCGTGGAAGCGAGCCTCCTGTCAGTGCGAGTGGACAGACGACAGACATGTACCCGATCCACGCAGTGGAGATGTTGGACTTGGCGGTTAGTGAATTTAGTACTTGACTTCCTTATCTTCACTTGTGCTTAACTTGTTAGCTGTGCTTCTCAACTTGCAGGGACAATGGGCGACGACAGTGAACATGGAGGCCACCTCTATGCTTGGACATCACCCGGCTGGTAGCGATGACCACTCCGACTTGTCCAAGATCGCAGAGCTCACCAAGAAGATCATGGACGTATTCCGGTGCACGCGTAGGGATGACATCGTCTCCGGGATTGTGGCAGTTTTGGGAGCACACCGACCACCGCGTCCTACACAGCGGACGCACCACCAGCGTACCGCCCGACAGCCGCCGGGGCCCACGGAAGCGGGTGGTTCTACGTGGCAGCAGACTGCGTGCCCAGTCGATATGCGCCCGCAAGGTAAAACCAATTCTTGTTTCGTAACCTCGATTTTATCCTCAATACTTCAGTGCTAATTATTTCCACTATTTTACAGATCAAGTCCCATATCACGTACCTACTAGTCCGAGTGAGTACCTCCTCGATAGTCCTGACACTCACGAGTTCAGGTTACACGATGAGGTCGACGAGGTGGACGAGCTGGTGCCACCTAGCCAGCCCCGCACGACGCAGGAGACTCTGCCACCGGTGCCCACGTGGGACACACAGGAGACTTCAGCATTACACGACGAGGACCCGTCACTAGGGGTACAGAGGGCTCTTAGAGCGGGAGCGGGACTTGCGCCGGCGAGGTACTCACCGTCGCTGATCAGGAAGAGATCACGGCGGTAGGCACGTCTGTGACTATTGTATTATCCTTTGTTTTACTTCATGTTGTCGAACGCAAATTATTAATGCACGAATTATTTCACATTCATTTCCTCTGTTAACTGCTACATCGCACAAACTTACATACGAATGGCCAAAACGACTAACATAGATATTACATCATAGTCATCAACAATCCAGAGTACATTAACAAACAGTTCCGGTTAAATAAACCTAGGATACAAATCCATATTAGACGACAACGTTCATCATATTGATAACCGGCACAATTTCGACTCAAATAGCAGAGGTACATGCAGCAACGTCTCACTTCAAATAAGACTACATGAAGTCATCTTCGCTATCATTTGCGAAGAGCCCTGGATCGGGGGCGTTAAAACAAGTGAGCTTCGAGAAGTCCTCGTCACTACTACACTCGTTTGGCCCCTTCGTTGATGAATTAGTCGTACCTTTGTCTTTCGATGACCCAACATGTTTCTTAGATGTTCCACGACGTTTTAGAAGAGGAAGTCCAGCAACCCTCCTTTCGTTTTCTTCGTCTGTTGTCTTCAATAAGTGTCTCTGAGCAGCAAAAGGGTCTCCCCAGATGAGATCCATCTTTTGAAAATTACAGATCTCTTTGTTGATCAACTCTGCATCCTCCAGATATTTCTACACACACAGAATGCCATGTACCAAATAGAAGAAACATAAAAATGATATCCAACTATTACAAAGGGATCTCCAGTGTACTAACCCTTATGTGCTGACCGTACTGAGAATCTGGAATAGTTATCCATATGCTACCCCATTCATCTCTCTTCACGCTTGCTACAGGAAGTTTTTTAAGCTTGTTCGCCCGCTCCCACATCTTTTGCAACTCCCGCAGACGCTTACGCACCTGCTTGTAGGGTAGTACAGGGAGACCACGCCTCGGTAATGCCTCTGCAATCACGCACATATGAACTTTCTCCTAGATCTGCGAACGAAGAAGTTTACACTTCAACTTCCTTTCCACCGTAGCACCAAGAACTTCGCACTCCATTAACGGGGTCCATACAGGATCACCAACATCTACCGAAGAGCATAAAAAACTGGTGTGAGATACCTTCAGATCTTATAGACTCAAGTTCCTAAATTATTACCGGCATGGAAATAAACAAAATGTTCCGGAACTTACTCCCGTCACGATCCATCTGCGCCCTTGTTCTTCTCCGCTCGAACTCTGTACTGCACAAGCTCAACTGTTCTTCTTCAATATTTTAGATCTGAAGGTTTGAGAAGCTCCACGGGAAGAAGACGCATATTTTATAGGGGGGATGGGACATATCGTCATCTGGGGTGGCGATTAATACTTATCGCCATGCCGTGTGGCGATGATGTAATCGCCATGCGACGTGGCGATTCCATATTGAATCGGCATCTCGGCTGGCGATATTTAGCTAATCGCCATCTGGTGTAGCGATTAGGACTATTTTTGCAAAATTTGGATTCGGGTATTATTTCTGGAAAAACAGAATAAAAAAATAATATTTCGACAAAAAACTCCAACAATGACATTGTTATGTGGGGGTCACATATGTTAGGCGTAAGGCCCCTGTCATCCAGCCACACGTCCCATAGAGGACAGTTTATCATGTAATAGGACAGGAGAAGTCTGTTTCAGAACTACTATTAAAGTCTGTTTCTTTAGGAGTCTAAGTACAAGAGTTGGTGCCTTGTGGCTCTAAGTTGTAACCTACTATATATTCAGGCTAGCCCTATGCAATAAAGGTAAGCAAGGATTAGACCAATTCTGATCCCTTGCAACCTCAGCTTTTCTGCTCACGTCTCTCTCTCCACGGTTGCCAGCCGTGACCACCCTGCTCATCAGATTTTGCCCTACCGCCTGCGCTCCCAAGCCCCTGGCCGTACCAGACATCTTCAAGGAAAGATTTTCTTTCTTTTGCTCAAGTAAGAAAAAGAAAAGGGAAGTTACCTCAGGAAGATTCTCCATCTGGAAGGATGGCGATGGCCTGTGCGCGTCGCCGACGCACTCTAACTTGCTCGCCGCCGGCACCGCCCCCATGCGCTGCAGGGAGGGAGGCAAGGCAGGCACGTTAATGGCACGACGGAACAGAGCAATCGATAGATGAGGAACAACCAGAGGAGGGGACTCCGGCTCCGGCCATCGCTGCTGCTATCCGGTAAGAGCGGAATCACCGATGATACAGCTCCTCCAACAATCTATGATGCAGACATGAACACACACTAACCACGCCGGCTACCGCGCTATTAAGAAATAAAAAAAACCATACAAAAGGGCGATTCTGAGATTAGGCAACTGCTAATTTGAACTAGAGTATCATCAAGCTAGGTACATGGACAAAAATCCCGTATCATGATGCATTTTCGCACGGAAGAATAGACGTCCCTCAATACCATCACATTTCCAGCACCGAGACAGTCTACTTTTGCACCTAAATCAAACAAAGAGTAAGAGCGTGACCACTACGACTACAGCTCGTCCTTGTCGTACTGCTCGTGCTCGGGCTCATCTTTGGTGGCCTCCTTCTCTTCCACCTCGGGCTCCTCCGCCTCCTCTTCCTCCTCGACAGTCGCGTCGGGGCTCAGGTCCAGGCTCTTCTGCACCGACCGGTAGATGCTGGACGCGAAGTCCTTGGGGTCAGGGAGGTTGAAGCCGCTCTCCATGAGCGCCGTCTGGTACACCAGCCTCGCCGTCTGCTTCAAGCTCTCGCTCTGAACGTGAGCATCAAGAAACACATATTAGCAATCTAGCATCGTTGTTTGCAAGTGTTTAGAAGCACAGATTGGTGGCTGGAGATTATATTTTCGTCGGTATGGCGTTTGTACCTCGCTATCCTGGGCGACCTTGTCACGGAGCTCCTTGATGATGGGGTGCCTGGGGTTGATCTCGAGGACCCGCTTCCCGCGCATGTAGGCCTGCTTGCTTGCGTCCGAGAGGGTCTGCGCCTGCATGATCTTCTCCATGTTGGAGCTCCACCCGTACTTGGAGGTAACCACCACGCAGGGGGTGTTGTGCAGCCGGTTGCTGATCTTCACCGAGTCGATGCCCTCGCTGTCGAGAGCCTTCTTCCACCAGTCGGTCAGCTCCTTGAACGATTCCTTCAGGTCCTTGAGCTTGGAGTCCTTGCCGAGCTTCAGGCCCTCCTTGGACACGTTCTGGAACTTCTTGTCCTCGTAGTCCATGAGGTATTGCATCAGGTACTCATCGACAGGGTCTGTGAAGTATATAACCTGCAAAACAAGATGGGTGCAGTGTTACTTCCCAAGCTGTATACAGATTCCAGATGAACCTTGTTGGGAAGGCCAAAACCGGCACAAATCATGTGATGCCAGTATCCAGCTCCTGAACGGATGACTTTTGATTTCATGCTTGTTGTATTATTGGTTTACTGTAAAATCTGAGAAAGGGGCGTAGATGTTTATCCATAACCTAAAGGATGGTAACTTGGTAAATACTCCGACAGCATTGGAGTCGACATGTTGTAATTACATATTGCAGTTCAGTATGTTTATGTTGACTTGTGTGCAGGGATTGCAGGCTGGCTTCAGATCAGAATTTGAGAATGTATATATCTTTCTAATATGGTGTATGCTGACATACTCACGGATCTAACTGGTTGCAGAATATTCTGAATAGTTCCAGACATCAAATGAATCTAATGCCATTCAAGAGTGTGTATATGACTAAGCTGAAGAAATACTGGCAACATGATTGCATATTTGCATAGTTATACTGTTACCTGGTTCACAAGTCACAACAGGATGTCGAGTACCCTTAGAACACTGAGTGCTAGCACCTGACTATGAGATGAAAAGGGGGTATCACAATAACATACCTCGTAGTTTTTCTTGGTTAACTGCTCAAGGAATGGAGACTTCTCTAGCTGTTCCTTGCTACTTCCTGTAAGGTAAAAGATGTCCTTTTGCCCTGACTTCATCCTCGAAATATACTCATCAAGAGAGACAAGTTTGCCATCTGACTTGGAACTGAAACAGATATAAGATCAATTCTTTGCCCCAGTGTATAGAACTACAGCATGACTAATGGAATGCAGAATACAGGACAAACCTCTCAAATCTCAGAAGCTTCGCTAGACGGTTCCTGTTCGTTGCATCTTCAATGATCCCCAGCTTGATTGATTTGCCAAACTCATTCCAGAACTTGGCATACTGGCCCTTTTTCTCCTCCATTGCACTTTTTTCCTCATCTGTTTACAGAGCATGATCTATAAGGACCATTGTGGTAAGTATATAGTATGTGACTTGACATCCCCATAAAACCTAGTTACCTGTCTTTTCTTTGTTGCTGTACTCATCAGGATCTTCCTCAGCAAGTTTCCTGATCATGTCAAGAGCCTTGCGGATTAATTTCTTCTTGATGGTCTTCAGACTGCTATGTTGTTGAAGCATTTCTCGCGATACATTGAGAGGCAGTGTGTCCGAGTCAACAATACCCTGGAGAGAATAAGCATGTTGTAAGTTTAGTCTGTGCAAGTCAATGGACAAAATAATCCATTCATTGTTAGTAATCCATTACCTTCAAAAAGCTGAGATACTTTGGAAGAAGATCATCAAATTCATCAGAGATGAAAACTCTTCTAACATACAACTTGAGGTTTGACTTGTCAGAGTTGTAGTAACTCTCATAGAGATCATGTGGAGCCTTCGGGGGAACAAAGAGCAAAGCTTTGAATTCAACATCTCCCTCAGCACTGAAGTGGCTCCAAGACATAGGTTTGTCATCACTGAAGTCCTACAAAAAAAAAGTGAATTTAGGCTACGTTCCTTATTTTCTTCTACAAGGCATAAAGATTCTTTCAAAAAGGTGTCTCTCTTATAAATTCATCACTGCAGTATGTACCTTAGCTAGTGAGTGGTAAAACTTTGAGTATTCTTCTTCAGTAACCTCCTTGGGGTTACGAAGCCATACAGCCTTCATATCGTTCAGAAGCTCCCATTCAGTAGTAGTTTCCTTCACTGTCTTCGTCTTGGGCTTTTTCTCTTCACCCTCTTCTGTCTCTTCTTCCTCTGTAGTCTCTGTGGCTATAAAATAATGCACGATGCATTAGCGATTGCATGCACACAACACGGAATGATCTAGGAAAAGCAAATAACACTGACTGAAAACTTACTCGATTCCTCTTCTTCACTTGATTCCTCCTCATCAGCTGGCACTTCAACATCCACCTCCTTGGTTGCCCACAAGTAAATGGGGAAATTGATGAACTCGGAGTACTTCTTCACCAAGTCCTGCAAGACAAGCACCCATATTAAACAAATCATAACATGAAAAATGCTCAAAGTAACAGACGTGTTTCGTTGTATAATGTCTCTCAATACACCTGTTGGATAGAAATAACTATGAAATGTAAGATGAAAAGAGGCAGTAGATTTGGTTTCCTATTCTCAAGGGCTAATGAACCTATACTTTCAACACAAAAGGCACTATTCATACAGATTGGTTTGAAGTACACAAATACCGGTGTGAGACTTATACTTGAGAATAGCATATCATCACTAGAATGATCATGTGATTCTTGCCTAAGAACTGCAGAACAAATATCCGGCAAAGCACAAGCCAAGTGTCAGTATCTATTTGAAGCTTGCTAAGCAGCACTGCGTGCCATAAACAGGACCATCAATCGTTTATCTCACAATAAGAAACACCATTCTCAACGTTATAGGGCCAGTTCCGGTTGATGTGATACGCTGCACTGCGCTGTGGTATCTAGTTATAGAGGGAACTTTACTAATTCAAGCAAACAGCTTCAAAAGGATGATTTCATTAATTACATCCAAAACGTAGAAACAAGTAACTGGTTTCAAAAGCCATCAAAATGCGCAATGCCAAACGGAGCCTTTAAGGTGAATGTGTGATTCAGATCCACTGGACTTCAAGTAGAACTACAGATACCAGCTAGAAGTCTACATCTAACCCTGTTCACATAACATATTTGATGTTGAAGCAAGAAACAAATTAAAGTATTAAACCGCGATAATAAAAAAAGACATGCTAATACGGTGATACCTTTAGTTTGTCTTCTTCCAAGTACTCCTTAGCCTCATCGCGTAGATGTAGTTTAATCTCAGTTCCACGGCCCAGGGGTTCATTCCATGTATCCTCGGAGATAGCGAATGATCCATCAGCTTTGGACTCCCACACATATCTATCAGAGAGAAATACAGCACCAGAACAGCATGAAGAAAATTGCAAAGAGAAGACAAGGGATGAACCAAAACCACAAGGCATCACTGCTGTGTTGAAGACAAGGACATCAATGTCTTACTGTTTGTCATCATTGTGCTTGCTGACCACTTCAACATAGTCAGCGACCAAGTATACTGAGTAGAAGCCAACACCAAACTGCCCAATGAGATTGAGGTCACCTCCAGTCTGCATCTTTTCCACAAAAGCTGCAAAAGTTGGAAGCAATTAACATTATTTAAGAGCACATTTCAAGGATCTACTTATATGTTACATTGTACTTGGTGCAATTTTCTACATGACTAAATGAATAATGCTGAATTTGAACTGGAGATTTCAAATATCTTGGAGTGGAGCAGTCAGTAGAAAAGAGCAGTACCTGAGGTCCCAGACTTCGCAATGGTTCCAAGGTTCTTAATCAGATCTTCCTTGGTCATACCAACACCCCTATCCCGAATGGAGAGGATCTTATTCTCCTTATCCAACTTAATCTGCATGTGCACACGCCAGATGCCTTAGATCATTTCTAAAAGTAAAGACATGGCAATCAGAAAAGGATATCAGCTTTGCAGTCCACCATACCTGGATTTCAAGCTTAGAAGTGTCACCTTCGCCCAAAACCTCCTTATCAGTGAGCGCAAGGAACCTAATCTTATCCAAAGCCTACAAAAACAAAAGGCACCACCCTTAATTAATTTCTGGCACCCACAATGCAACCTAATTACATGGGGTCAAAGTCAAATGCAATATATACATCAGATGCATTGGATATGAGCTCTCTCAGGAAGATGTCCTTGTTGCTGTAGAGTGAGTTGATGATGATGTCCATGAGTCTGGACACCTCGGCCTGGAACTCAAACTTCTCCGCCGAGTTCCTGAGGGTCTTCCTCGAGATCGACTCGGCCTCCCTTCACACATTGAAATCATATTATCAATATAACCGTCAACAACATGACAAGTGGAAACCATCAGCAGTGATCAGACGATTGTGTGCACCTCTGAACAACCTCAGAGTCGGTGGACAAGCCATGGGGAACAGCCCCAAGCTTCTCCTCTACCTTGGGCAGGTCGGCCAACTCGTCGCTGCTCTCCTCAGCATTGACTTGGAGCCGCTTAGCTGCAGTACATCGAGGATCAGACCGGGACGAACAATTCGTTTGGTGTAGATTTACGGCGGATAAGTACAAGTGAATCGGACTAGAAAGGCATTTGAGTTCACTTTACTGGACTAAACCCTATTAAAACCCCAGATTTAATTAGCCGCGTAATTTGCCGAAAAAAGTAGGGGGCGCTATAACCCACGACGGATCTATGAACGAAGTAAGCTGGTAATCTCGAACTCGACATAAACACTGCCATTACATCAGATCGGAGTGGCCGCGAACCCGCCTCGCGACAGAGGTAAAAAATTTAACGCGAGATCTACAAGGGAAATTGGACAAAAATCACCATCAGAGATCACACCTAGTAGAACTCAACCCTGTACCAACGGATCGAACATCCGGTGAAGTGAACTGATTTTTCACTACGAATTCATCGCATCGCGCGGCCGATTCACAGGTTGTGGCACCCAAAAATTCACAGAGCCTAGTGAACCGAAGAACTAATAAGCTATCAAGTGAGATCAAATATACTCGCGCTCTCTCCAAAGCCAACAGATCACAAATCACCACCTAAATTCGCTTTACTCCCGCAAAAATCCTCAAAAGAAACTGCGAAAAATCAGGAGGAGAGCTGGAGCAACGGAGACGTGCCTGGATCGGGGAGCGTGGTGAGGAGGAGGACGAGGAGGAGCGCGGAGGAGAGCGCCAACTTGCGCATCGTGCCTTCACTCTGCTGCAGAACCGGTGGTGGAGTTCGTCGGGTTCTTCTGCTAGCTCGGAGTCGGAGGCGAGAGAGCCCATTTAAATGGGCTCCCACTCGGAGACCCCGCACGCCCGGTCCACGTGGGCACCATCGCGATCGCGCCACGCGGACGAACGGACGGCTCGGATCGGAGCCCGTCCACGTGGCGGGCCGTTAGTGGGTGATGAAGACGAACTTGACGTGGAGTGCAAGCGAGGGAGTGGCTTCGGCCGTCCGATGCAGCGAGATGGAGGTTTCGAGGGTCCGGATCGCCTGCGCGTGGAGGGACGTGATTGGCTGGCATCTGGGTCATCGACGTCGATGAGACCGGAGCGGGCATAAGTGGGCCAGAGGCTGTGATGGGTAAGTATGGGCCCACATGTCAGTCAACGCTCGTTGACTTGTGGCCGTGCGCTGGACGTCACTGTGTTTTGTTCTTGCTGGGCTACTTCAGCTGGCTGGGCCACCACAAGACCAGCCTAGTGCAAGCCCAACTGCTCTTGCATCAACTTCTTTGTTTCTGCAAATTTGCATGTATCCACAGCTGTTGAAGGATCGGTAACGCAGAGCCTAATTTTTCATTTTGGCTTCGCGTAACTACCAACTCTTTTACGACCGGTTTCTTGCATCAACTTGGTAAGGATGACATGAACTCGACTGTGCTTAGAGGTGACAGCAGAAAAGCTCGCTCTTCCAGCCAATCCTCCTCCTCCTCCTCCTTGGCTCCTAGCCTTTCCTCTTACCTGATGTTAACTGTGTACTGCGTGTGTTCGTCTCTAAGAAGACAATACTCAAAAATCAAAATGGTCTTGACTCTGTGGGTAGCAGGGTGCTTAGCATTAGAACAGAGATCCAGCTGTAACACCAATTCATATTCAGCAGCAACATTGCTGTAATGATCCAGCACTGCCTGTGACCAGTCAACCAGTCAGCTTAAGTCAAAAAGAATGAATCAGGTGGAATCTCCATGATGGATAGAAGGAGATAGATTAGCCGGAATAGGAGATAGGAGTGGCAAATCTTCAAATTTCTGTTCTTCTCTTTATGCATGAGTAAACGGCAGAACAAATATCAAACAGTAGCTGATGCCTCTGCATACTACCAGCGCTAGAGCTTACACCTTCCACTTGAAGTTTCAAATGATGCAATATATTATGGTATATACTACTCACTGAAGAATCAAATAATGAAGCATCCAAACAATAACTGAATCCATGTGCTTGAATCATGAATATGAACAACGCAGACATACCAGCTACCCGAAAGAATTCATGCATAATTTGTTTACATAAGGTTCATACCATATCCAACTTGAGGTCTACCCAAAACTGAATATGTAGCCTGGCACAAAACACGGGTGGCGAATTTCTAGTTATTCACGATTCCCTCGAATCCAGTCCATCTCTACTCTTTGTCAGAGAGCATCTGGGACTAGGAGCGAGGCTGTCAAACTCCAAGAACATAACTGAAAATGGGAACTAAGCAAAATAAAGGAGGATGTCCCGATAGCTTTGGAGCTAACGAACTTGCGGCGCCTCAGGCACCATAGAAGCATTATCGGCGATGGAATCACACAGACGCGACAGTTCAAACCGAACGACCCTACGGATAGAAGCTAGCAATTTATACAGTCTTCCTTGTATGCAGAAGCCGGTAGCCTCTGGCAAGGAGATGATAAGCATGTCAGAAGTTCTGAAAAAGAGCAGTATCATGTGTGTTAGTCCAAACCAAACATCAGTACCAACTTTAAGAAGCTTCCAAAGACAGAAAAGATAACGTTGAATAAATTGCCACGACACAACAGGTTTGCATATTGTAACTGAACAGGGTAAAAACCACATACTAGTAATTATTGGTCTACTCGTAGAACATAGCATTATTTGCTGGTATATTAGCACATTTTTTCCTTCACTTCAGTTACATGGCTAGAGATGAACAAAAAATATATTCAGTGACGAATTGAGGCGGCATTACTCCGATACATGCTGTTATCAGCATCACATAATATTACCAAGTGGAGCATCAGATGCACCTATTACACAACAGTGTTCACAACTAAGTCTAAACTAAAGGCCGGTGCATTATAAAATACAAATTGGATCACTACCTAAAAGAATTAACTTCATACATGAAAAAATTTCCTAGTGAGAAACTGAAAATTACTACAAGCTCTTCATGAGAATGACCAACCCAAAGAAAAGGAGTATTCTATAATCTCTAAAGACTAGCGATACTAATACCAAGAACTCTTTATAACAACAAAATTTTTGACTCCTCCTCCACCACACGTTCCAGCCTGCTACAAAGTATTTTCGACGAGCTTATGACCTGGGCCACTCGTGAAACCGCAAAGATAGGCGACATACGTCCTTGGGCTCAACAATTTCTAAGTTAATCAGCCCCTACATTCCCTCAGGGACTATTTATGTACCAAACGCCTAATCATTTCCCTTTTTTTCTATGTACTTGACAACTTTGTATCACTAACCCCTTTTGAAGCAATATAAAAAGGTAGAGACTCCTCTACCTTCCTTCCTTCAAAAAAAATAACAAAATTTGGAGGTGTTGCTTTGTGAACAGCTGCTTTCTGATAACCGATCAATTTGTGATAACCAATGAGTTCAAGCATGCACAACTGCCCAAGAATCACATTGCTAATCGATCTATGATAGAACCGTGTGTTATTTTCCTCCAAAAGGACATTATGTGATCCAATAAAAATAGTTAGATAGGTCTCTAGCAACATTGTATAAATCGAATCTACGGTGTCCTTAAAGAGGCAGTAGCCTAAACCATATAATTAATCCACGGGTGGATGACGTAAGGGAGGGGGGGGATGATAACTGAGTCTACAGTGTCCTTAAAGAGGCAGTAGCCTAAACTATATAATTAAACTATATAATTAATCTATGGGTGCATTATGTAAGGGAGGTGGGGAGGGGTGTTATCATCTTTAGTCAAAACAAGATGTTGAATCGCTAAATCCAAATATATCTAACTAGGATGCAACAAATTAAATGCACTGCAAAATAATGGTTCAATAGCACAACAAATGAGCTATGCTCTTATCAGAAGACTACTATAGACAGCACAAGCATCTACTCTCTTTACCCTCGCGAGTTTGCATACTTGTACATAATTTGAACATACTGAAAGCCAAAAGAGAGTAATTAGCAAATTATTGCCTAGGTTGGTCTTGCTAGAAAAGAATGCCTATAGAATAGCAAAAGAGGAACATAACTAACCTTCACTTCTTTTCAGCATTTGGCAAACAGCCAGAAGGCATTGTGGATCCAGACTTTGCACTCCCCATGCATTGGGTATTTGCAATATCACCAGCGCCTTGCCCCAATACTTGACCACTCATAGCACCATCGTCACCCATCGTTCTCACCTGCATTCCTGGATTGCAATACATCTGATCGTTGCATCTGAAATCACAGGAATTCATAACCTGGGCACTACCAAGAAAACTTCCCTGGTCAACACTGGAAACCAAATCGATGTTTTTCACTGGCCGCTGATAAGGGAAAGTACCAATCTCCCCTTCAATTCTCCCTCTAATATCAACAAGCAGACAACGAAGCCTGGCTACCTCAGCCTCAAGTGCCGCGTGATTCTGAAGCTTCTTCGTGAGCTGCTTGTTCAAAGCCTTCAAATGAACCACCTCTTCCTCCAACAATGCTGTGTGGGCTTTCTTCTTTTCCCGGTACTTCCTCACAGCAGCCCGGTTACCGGATGGGCGCTTCTTGGAGACTCTGTTCTCGGCCGGGGACTCCGGAGTCTCGGCACCATCGGACGAAGCCGAGACGATCTTGGTGTGGACATGGACGCATGTGTGGGTGTGGGAGAGATCATGGACAGGTGGGTTGCAAGTGTGGGTGTGAGTACATGCAAGGTGCTCTGTGTCTTTCAAGATGTCATCAAAATAGCTATCCATAGAGCAGCTGCCGGGGGGGGTCGGTGCCAATGCTCGGGCACAGGTACGTGTCCGGGTTCGAGAAATCAAGGTCCCCATCATCCATGGATGCAATTAGCAACAAAGAACACGCCTGGTAACAGAACAACAGCATCAGATGCAATGCTTTACTACTGAAATTCGCTGCGCCTGAGTAACGAAGTAACAAAGCAGTACATAACACTAGGCAGGGAGCGAGATGGAGGAAGCTAGGGCATCCTCACCGGCAGAAGGAATCGCGTCTCCGGATGGGCACGCAAATCCGGCGGAGCGGCCGAGGAGGAGGACGCCTACGAGGTGGCAGCCGTGCTACGGTGGAGTGGGGGAGGCAGAGGGGTTTCTGCGGCGCCGGCACAGGGCGTTGGGCGGCGCCGGAGGGAATTTTCTCAAGACTTTTGGTGCAGCGGATTAATGGCGTGCGCGTGATGGGATGGGAGGTTGGGGAAAATATCAGCCGCCAGGAGATGAACGGTGGGAAACATCACAGGCTCTTTTTCTTCCTTCTAGTATTCTTTTTTCTGAAATGTTTTTCTTCCTTCTTTTTGGATTGTGCTGAGATGGTGCTTGCATGTGGCACAAAACCTCGGGTTCTTTGTTTACTTTTTGTTTTTTAGATCGTCAGAGCTAAGATTCCTTTATATATTACAGAAAAAGCTCATCTTTTCCATCGAATGAATTCTTTTTTCCAAAATTCCATTTTATTTTCTCGTCTTTTCTCGTCCGCAGTGAATTCGGGACAGTGTTCAACGCGTATAAATCAAGGTAGTTTTTCTTTTCTTTACTTTTTCCATGTTGATCTCTCAGATCCTCTTTGTCTTTTCTTGGAAACGTATGTCAATTTCCCCATACCTCAACCTCCATTCAAACTATGACAAGCGCCAATCAAATCACGCTTATCCCTTCACCACCAGAGGGCAAATGATTGTCCCAGGTCAAGACCAGTAATTTGGCGGTGTTAGTCAACTAACACGTCTAAAAAAGAGTTACTCTAATCAACTAACACTGTCTACAATCAAACCAAGCGAAACACAAACTTTGACAGTGTTTCCAGTTTTCAGTATGCCACATCAGCAGGGAAGGACAACGAAGTAAGGTTGCTCTTGGTTTCCAGCACACGCATAATTACAAGCAACACTCCCAGTACACCCGTGAGTGGAGAGAAAACAAGAACACTTGCGATAAATTAGCTGGGGCTGGGGCAAGCTCCTGTTACTCAGGACCCAATACAGTTCAGAGCTGGACATGCACGATGAGACGACCGGTTGCGACCAAGACGACTTCAAACTACTTGCTCTTGCTGTGCTTTGCCCGGAGGTCGGCAGCTGCAGCTTTGATGGTGGACTTGGCGAGCGACGTGGGTTTTAGGACGCTCTTCGGATTCATGGCCTGACGGATCTTGAACACAGCCCAGGCTGTCCCAATGGCGTGGCCGGCTGCGTCGAGCCCTTCATTCGTCGCCGCAGCGGCTTTCTCTCCATACCTGAAGAAAAATCCCAGTGTAAGGAAAAAATGGCTATGCATGTGATGCAGAGATGCGGGTATACGGTAGAATAAGACATACTTGTGAGATACAAGACCAGTCGTCACGGTCGATGATGTGGATAGAACATCCTTCCCAGCCACTTCTACAGCATCACTAATCTTCCCTGTTGACACCAGTAGAGGATACATAAGCGGAACAGTATAGCCAACGAGCTTTGCTCAAACAAACTAAGTTACCAGAAGAAAATAAGTTTCCCTAACACTTTAAAGAATGATGTTCAAGCACACAGAAATTCCATGCACCTAACAATGAGATTAACAAAAGAAATACGAAATGCAAGGTTAAATACAGACTATTTGGCAGTGGCAAGTACAGAACACAATGTGCACCCATGACATCATGTTATAACATAACACAACAGATCCATGGGACAAAGTATTTGATGAGAGCCGCCATCTCTAACTCAATATGATGTACAGATTTCAGGAAGCACGGTGGAAAACAGGGAACAGGCTTTTGGTTTAGTCCACCATATTAAGGGCCTGTTTGTTTGGCTGGCTTTTAGCTTTTTGGACTTTGGCTTCGAAGCCAGAAAAGCACCTATTTATCTGCCTTTGGCTTTTGGCTTCAAAAAAGTTGTTTCAGGCTTTTCGAAGCCAAAAACCAAAAGCAGGTAAATAAGCGCTTTTCTGGCTTCAAAGCCAAAGTCCAGAAGCCAAAAAAAACCTAAACAAACAGGCCCTAAGCTAAGGTCAGCTGGCATGCAGGGTCAAAAATAGCCATTTTGACTCTAGAGTTCGATGGCATCACCAGTGGGTAAGTGGCTGTATTAAAACTAATATTCGCTGGCAGCAACTTCATTAAGCATATGATGGCAGCAGCCGATAGCTCAACTAATATGCAACCTTCTAACATTAGAAGCAGCACTAATTCACCATATTTAATGCAGAACTAAAGCATGATAAAATGTGTGTAACATGGAGGAAATGGGGGAGACCAGAAAAAAGAGAATTGCTGATCATTTTATTTCCAAATTATGTAAGATAGGTGCCGTGTTTGAATCAAGAAAAAGATCCCAACCTTCATATACCATGAGATAAATCAATATACCACACAGACACATGATATACAACCAACAACACAAGATGTATTACCTATATTAACATAGATCACATTCCGTTATAAAAAAATGATGACATACCAAATCCATCAAGTGAAGCAAGAACAATCTCTCCAGGCAATAGGCTAAAAAACTTCTTGCCAGCTTTTGAGTTAGCCAATGAGCTCATAAAATAGCCAGTAACCTTCACGACTCCAGACAATATTCCAGCTGCCACCTTCTCAGACATTTGCGTCACCTTCTTAACCCTGTCAGAATCACATGAACTGATTATTTCAGACCGACAATAACACAAATATTTGACTGAAATAAAGTGTCTCCAAATTGTGTAATTAAGCTCAAGGCAAACTAAAACCATTAAAGCCTAGCAAGACAAGACGTCTCAAAATGAGACAACACAGTATGGGCAAAAAAAAATAAGACAACACAATCAGATGAACCAAGCAGCACGAGCAACTTAAAAATCACAAGGCATAATTGTGACAATGTACTCGAGATCGCTGACCAACAATTGTGTCAATACTCACAAGGCACAGTGTTTAAACTCCTTGCAAATTAAAATGCATCCTTATGCTAATATAATATTCAATATACTAACTGCTCAAGACTATGTCAACATAATGACTTGGTAGTAAAGCAATTACATGCTCAAAACAACAATGTTGTGGTTACAAGAAAAGAAAAAAACACGCATCCCTCAGTTTAAGCTAGTCCGTTTGCAAAAAATCATCAAAATGCAGATGTGTACTCACGGGGCCTTTCACATGAATGCTTGGGATTCGTCCTATATCACATAAGCATCAATCAAGGCATCTCATGATGGAACATTGTATCATAATTTAAGCTACTAATCTAACTATGTACTATGAACTCTGAAGTGCCAAATTAGCCTGAAGCAATCGCATTTCCTTATAGTATATCACAAATCACACTGGATAAATTTGCATAACTGCAAATTAAAAACACATTTGATTTGAAAATCGGAGAAAAACATTACCTTTTGATCCGCCGCATCATATCGGGGCTGACCTCGGCGTCAGCCTCGCCAGGCTGGATCCTCTTCCTGAGGACCTCTTTCCCCCACCAGAGCCTCTCCACCGTCACCTCCCCGCACCACAGTATCCCCTTGGCCAGGTGCTCGGCGCCCGTGGCGATCGCCTTCGCCACCGCGCTGCCGTACTCCTCCACATTCGGCGCCACCGCCGTCCAGTACGCGGCGGCCTCCACCTCGCCGTGCACCCTATCCGCCAGCGCCTCGCTGCCGACCACAGAGTGGACCGAGAAGTTGGTGTACGTGCCGAGGAGGTCGTCGAGGCGCGGGTCGGGGTTGGAGAGCGTGAGGCCGTAGTGGAGCGGCTCGGGGTTGGGGTCGTCGGGGGAGGCCGGCACGGTGAGGGAGAAAGAGTAGTGGCAGGGGTCGAGCTTCACAGTGGCAACGTCGCGGGCGAGCGGCCACTGGATCGGGTCGAGGAGGGCGATGGCGGCGAGGGAGGTGTCGCCGGAGCGGATGCGGAGCATCGACAGGTCGCCGGCGGCAAGCGGGTGGCTGCGGAGGCGGTCAATGAGGTGGAGCTGCGCGCCGGGGAGGCGGAGGAGAACGTCCTCCGAGGGCGGCGGCGCATTGGCGTCGTCTCCGACGGGGGTGGTGGAAGACGACGGGATCTCGACGGGCGCGAGGTCGGCCATGGCGAGCGTAGGGTAGAGCGGCGGGGCTGAGGGGGCGGGGCTAGGGTTGGGGTTGGGGGAGCTGTACGAGGCCATGGGATTGCAGTGAGGGAGAGTTTTAGGGTGTGAATGGAGGAGGAGGAACCGTGAGGGAGACGACGACGGCGGCGGCGGCGGCGGCGGCGAGTCGGCGGCGATGTGGCTCTTGTATAGGGTGCCGCGGGAGGGTCCACGCGGTTGAGGAAGGTGGGGCCCGGTGTCGCGGTTGGGGTGGTTCATTAGTTTGGGTTTTCCATCTAAGACTAAGACTAATGTACTCCAACCAATGACCGGTGGGGCCAAAGCGTTGTTGCTTGGTTTCTGACCCGCCTGTCGGTGAGGAATTTGACGGGTAGCCTTTGTCTCGCAGGCCTGAAGCTGGCTGTACTTGCCTATCTCCAGCCATGGGGTTTTCCTCCGTAAGCAACTTCAAGGTCAAGGATAATAGAGCAGCCATTAAAATTGTCATTCAATCATGTCACCGCACACTTGAGCATATCTACGACACTAAACATGTTTAAATAGGCTATTTGCACTCAAATTTTTTCGAGTTTTGGCAATCACCTATGAGCTACGACGACCCAAACGAACGCAAAGAAGATAGTGCATATTTTTTTTACGTAAAACTCCGCTCTTCGCATCTTAGTGTTCCTCCGAGGCTTTAATGAAAAAACTGTGAAAAATCAAACCTGCATAAGCTAGACTAACCTCTAAGGTTTTGAGGAACCGCATGAGTCGCCCACCTCAATAGATTGAGAACCTAAGACCGTTGAATGTATTATGACCGATGACACATCCCTTACAAGGCAGGATGCCGCACCGCTGCTTCGTTGTCGTATTGCTAGGGAAAAAGACCAAGAACACTGAAGGCCGAAACAAGAGCACCACAGATCAGAAAAAACTCGACACCACCGTTGCCGCCACCACTACCAAGTCAGGCCAAACCATTGGATGACAATTCGTCGGATCAAGAACCATTGATCTGTGGGACCAAAACACCACTGACTTCTTGGCGTCGGCCGTGATGACGACATCAAGACGGGGATAGAGTCAGGAGACTTTTATTTCATACGACGTCGCCTCCACTATTAGGATGTTGCCGCCAAGGACATACAAACTTAGCATAGAAGGGACCTAATCTGCAAACCAAGCGTTGCTCCAGGGTTCTCCCGTCTCCTAGCATCAAATGGGACGTGGAGGTGAGAAAAACCTGCAGGAACACCGGTAAAAAGAAGGAAAAACGATGATCCCCTTCGACTCCTGGTGGCTAGGTTTCCCCAACCTCCCTCTATTGCCATTAGTAATCTGCCCGCTAGGTTCCACCTTGCCGAACTAGACATGTAGTTGGAAATTCGATAATACACCTGAACTAGTCGAATAAATCTTGTTGACTTCACTCCACATTTAATATGGGTTTGCCTAGAACGTAGTTGACTGATTTGCGCAGCGTTGCAATCGATTATCAATGCCAACCATCTGTCCCTCCTCCTTCTTCCTTCCGCTACCACCGCCACCTCCCCAATTCAATCTCGCCTTCGTCCGTGCTGCCTCCTCCGGTTCGTTCTGTCCAGTGACCGCCGCTACCGGATCAAATCTTCCCTCTAATCCCCCCTCCTCGGCTTCGGTGACCCTCCCAACCCTAACCCCTAACTCCAGCAAGGTCTACTCCATCAGCTCCCCTGTTGTCGCCGGTGGCTCCGCCTAGTAAATCTAACCACGCTAGCAAGCTCGTAAATTTGAAGAAGCGGATCAACTGCGACGAGCAAGAAAATCAATCGCCTGCGTAATAGCAAAAATAATTTAATATCATATATCTGCCTTATGGACTTGGCCCAGCCCTATGCCCACCCACCACTGGCTAACTACTGCCGTAGATGCAGATGCCCAGCCCACTTCATTACGACATTCTGATTCCTACTCCACACTGTACGCCTTGTTATCATTCCAACTTTCGCAGGTACCTGTCCAAAAACTTTATCATCCATGCCATTCGAAAAACTTTATCATCCACGCAGGGAATATATGCCATCTACTTGCATAAGCAACTAGATATATCACGAGAAACGAAGGGGGGAATAAAGATGAAAGGAGCGAGATGTAGGTTAGGTTTTTTTGTTCTTCACTTGCTCGGATTCGATTTTGCAGCGACTGCCTGCAATCGCCCACTGACGGATACATTTCGATGGTTACTTTGGAGTTTAAACTCACAAATCCATTCATCTTTGGGCCATTTTCGGAAGAAAAGAAAAATATCATCTTTTCATCCCAGATTCGACGTCACTTGCTTCCATCCTAGCTAGATTGAGACAAGAACGAAAAGAAGAAAAATAGGAGCGTGGCAATTGACAACGAGTAGCAGAGAGAATATATAAGAACTCGGATATATACAGCAGATATTTCAACTTGGACTTTACTAATATGCACATATATTCATTCAGCCATGCACAATAGCATAGCAACATCAATGCAGCCTTCGCCTTCGTCTTCAGGGAGTAGTAGAGAGCCATCTGCTAGAAAGTTATTATACACGCCACAAAATTAAGCACCAGGTAAACCAAAATTAGCGGCTCAGCGCATACAACATTAATCTTAACCAGAAACCAAACCGCATGATTTTTAAGGCAGAGCAGAGCAAGAGCTTGTCAGTCTCAGAGGGCGAGAAGGAGGTCGTCGGGCTCGGCCGCCGCCGCCGCGGCAGCAGCGGGGTGGGAGAGCATGTGCACGACCTCGCGCATGGTGGGCCGGGCCGTGCTCGCCTCCTCCACGCATGCCATGGCCACCTTGTACAGGTTCACCACCGGCGTCACCGGGTCCGGGGTCAGGCGGCGGTCGGCCACGGCGAGGACAGCGGCGGCGTCCGACGAGTCAGGGAGCTCAGCGGTCACCTTGCGGACCCAGTGCACGATGTCCACGCCGTCACCGAACCCGCCCACGGGGCGACGCCCTGTTATCAGCTCTAGCAACACCACGCCGAAGCTGTACACATCGCTCTTCTCGTCGACGCGGAGCGTGTACGCATACTCTGCCACGTCGGAGAAAACAGGAACGGTTCATTCATATAGTATACTCTATCATGCTTAGGTAACACATAATCTATGGAGAAAGTTGTCTGGATTACTGCCTACTCGATCTGAGCTTGTCTCTCTGTCTAATCAAATTGTCCAAGATAGCCCATAAATGCAAAGGAAAATCTTTGTCTTATCTCTAGTTGACCTCTCACATACGGCATATTACGGCAACAAGATCTGCTTCCAGGTCCTGACAAACCCATGTATGCAGTAGAATCCAAGGAAGAGGCAAGACAAACAGAAACAAACCATTAGTCATTATCGATCGCCAGTGTTACAGCCATGTAACGGCAAGATACGAACGATACTAGCAGCTCTAAAAGTCAGCTTAAGATCTAAAGGTAACCTTTGTCCTCTCCCCGGTTTAGACCGTGCACAATCCAAGAACAACGCACGACAAGATTCCTGTCCTCTGTCCGCTTTTGCTATTTGTCAGTTGTCCGGTTTTTCATTTGCATTTGAGTTAATTGTTGTGATCATTGAATTTGTACATGACTGTTTGATGTGCCATGTGATTGGTTGCCGATCCAGTGGATAAAAGAAATTCCTTTATTTGTTTCCATCAGGTTCAATTCCTACTTCGTGCTAGTTCACGCTTTGTTAATCTGTTTCTGTTTAAAGGTCGCAGGAATTTATCGAGCAAGAAACAGTAAAAAGTGATGCTCGGCACGGATTGTTATACCTGGCGCGATGTAGCCGTAGGAGCCGGCGATGGCGGACATGCACTCGGACGTGGCGCCGCCGCCGAGGAACTTGGCGAGCCCGAAGTCGGCGACGTGCGCCTCGAACGCGGAGTCGAGCAGGATGTTGTTGGACTTGACGTCGCGGTGGATGATCCTCGGCGCACAGTCGTGGTGCAGGTAGCAGAGCCCGCGCGCCGCCTCCGCGGCCACCCGCGCCCTCGCCTCCCACCCGAGGTGCCCGCCCTTGCCGCCGTGCAGCATCTCGCCGAGCGACCCGTTGGGCATGTACTCGTACAGCAGCAGGTTGGTCTCGCGGTTGGAGACGAACCCCAGCAGCCGCACGATGTTGCGGTGCCTGATCCGGCCCAGCGTTGCCACCTCCGCCGAGAAGCCGCGGTCGTGGTCGCCGACGCCGCGCCCCACCAGGCGCTTGATGGCAAGCTCCGTGCTGCCGTGGGTCACGCCGTGGTACACAATCCCTGCGCCGCCCTTGCCGATGATGTTGTCCTCCTTGAGGCACTCCACCACGTCGTCCGTCGAGAAGTCCAGCTTCTGGAACACCGTCATCTTCCACGCGCCCGACCGCCGCCTCGTTGCCTCCCGCCACGCCTCGCACCCCTTCCTCGCCCCGAGGAAGGCGACGACCAGCGCGGCGAACACGATCGCCAGGCACACCAGCATCTTCTTCGAGTCCCACCGCCGCAAGGACAGCGGCGAGCCCGCACCGGCCGCCGAGGGGGAGCAGGCGTCGGCGACGGGACCACCGCAGAGGCCGGGGTTGCCGACGAAGGAGCTCTCGTTGAACACCAGGAACTGGCCCTGCATCGGCACGGGGCCGGAGAGGCCGTTGTACGAGACGTCCAGCGTGGTGAGGCTCGTCATGTTGGACATCTCCGACGGGAGCTCGCCTGACAACATGTTCCTCGACACGTTCAGCGTGCACAGGATCTTCAGCGACGTGATGCTCTCCGGTATCTCGCCGGAGAGGCGGTTACGGCTGAAGTCGACGGCGGCGAGGGAGGCGCAGCGCATGAGGTCCTGCGGGATCGCGCCAGTGAGAGAGTTGCCGCTGACGTTGAGCCTGGACAGGTTCTTGAGCCTGCCGATCTCTGGTGGCAACTCCCCGGAGAAGTTGTTGGACTCCAGCGAGAGCGTCTGCAGCGCCGGGAGGTTGCCGATGGCCGGAGGAATCCTCCCACTAATCCCATTGTTTCCCAGCAGCAGCATGCCAATCTTGCCGCCGCCGACCACGTCCGGGAGCTCGCCTGTGAGCAGGTTGTCGGTGAGCTCCAGCATGTTTGCCTGGGGCAGGTCGAAGAGCCCGGCCGGCACGGCGCCGCTCAAGAAGTTCTTGCTCAGGCGGACGCGCTGGAGCGTCTTGCAGTCGCCGAGCGACGCGGGGATGGGCCCGAAGAAGCCGTTCTCCATAAGCACGAGCGTCTCCAGCCTCCCGCCGGCGCATAGGTCTGGCGGCACCGGGCCGGTGAGGTGGTTGGTGGTCACGTCCAGCGTCTTGAGTCGGCCGTTCTTCCCGAGCCCGGCCGGGAGGTGGCCAGTGAGGTTGTTCTCCCAGACCTGCAACACCTCGAGGTCCGGGAGCTCGGCCACGAACTCCGGTATGTCGCCGCGGAGGTGGTTCCGGAACAGGTTGAGAAGCTTGAGGTTGGTGAGGTTGGCTAGGCTCGCCGGTATCTCGCCGGTGAGCTCGTTGCCGGAGAGGTCGAGGGACTTGAGGTTCTTGAGGTCGCCGAGCGGAGGAGGTATCTCCCCAGAAAGGCGGTTCCAGAGTAGGAAGAGCGTGTCGAGCTGCTGGAGCCGGCCGAGCTCCGGCGGGATGGGGCCCGTGAGGTTGCAGCCACTGATGTCGAGACGCACGAGCGATTCGAGGTCGCCGAACTCGGGCGGGACGCCGCCGTCGTACTGGTTGAAGTACCCTATGTACATCTCCTGCAGCCGCTTGAGCTTGGCGAGCGACGCCGGCACGCGGCCGGAGAGCCCGTTGCCGTTGAGGCCTAGGTACTCGAGCCCGGCCACGTCGCTGTAGCCGTCCGGTATCGCCCCGGAGAAGTAGTTCCCGCCGAGATGGAGGTACCGGAGCTTCCCGTGCGCGGCGCCGAAGGGCGGGAGCGGGCCGGAGAGGTTGTTGTTGTAGGCGTCGAGGAGCTCGAGCGACGGGAAGTAGGGGTCGCCAGCGGCGCCGCCGGCGGGGAACGCGCCGGTGAGGTTGTTGTTGGAGAGGTTGAGGTGGCGGAGGGACGGGAGTGTGGGGAGCGAGGCCGGGACGAGGCCGGGGAGGCAGCATGCGGCGATGGTGAGGTTGACGAGCGCGTCGAGCAGGGCGACCTCGGGCGGCAGCGAGCCCCCGTGCAGCGGGACGGCCGTGAGGTTGATCGCCACGACGCGGCCCGCGTCGCACGTCACGCCGGAGAAGGAGCAGTGGCCCGGTGACGTGGCGGCCGGGTCCCAGTCGGAGAGCGCGGGGGAGGGCGCGGAGGGGGGGACGAGGGCGGCCTTGAGCTTGGCGAGCGCGTAGAGGTCGCGTTCGGGGGACGCGGAGGAGGAGGCGGGAAGGAGGAGGAGGAGGAAGGCGAGAAAGAGAGGAGGAGGAGGCATTGTGGGTAGCTGCGGGGAGGCGGCGGCGGTGGGATGAGAGGAGAGCAGAGGAGGGAATAAAAGGTGGTGGAGAAGGGAATCGAGTCGGGTCGGGGTGCAACACCGGCAGTGGCAACGGCGGAAAGGAGGAGGACGGGTGTAGAGTGATGGGACGGGACGCGATCATCTCCAGGGTGCCCTCACTCACTAGCTCACTAGCTCACTAGCTCACTAGCTCACTAGCCCTAGCTGGGCTGTCCCACGAAGCGAAATGGTACACATAAATACATAGCCCGCAACGGGTGAGAACCGAACCTCTCCTTTGTTCAAAAATCACATTGTTAGGTTTCTATATTTACCAACACCTAGAGCCATCTGCCAACACAAAATGAGCAAACTGGCAATTAAAAAGAGATATTAAAGAGTCTCATCGTCGTTACACAGACAACATTATACAAGAGTTCATTTCACGGGTTATTACCTTGAGTGATCGATTACAGATGGAAACAATTACCACGGAATCTGAGGAAGAAGAAAATAGAGCGCAGCACAGGTACTAGTGGTTGTGTTCTCGTAAAGACCTGGTGCATGGGAGGGGCAAATGGTACAAGGTACTGCCATAAAAATGGCAGTGTTTCTTTATTCCAAAAGGATCTGGAAGTGGCCCACAAATGAGAAATTTCAACGGGCAACTTTTTGTCCTCATGTTCCCCTGGAGCAAAATTTTGAAGACCAAGTGGATTTTGTGTACTTCCTACGCCATTCTTTTCTGTCGTGTGTGGTGAGAGGAGGAAACAAATCATATAAGATCAGGTCCTTTCTTAAAAGGTGACACGTAGTCTTACAGCATTTTACTGTTCTTCTTCCCCCGAAAACACCCTTGGCAATCCATCTCGTCAAATATTAGCGGGTGAGTGCTCAAGCCAAAACCACCTCCTTCTTGGGCTACTGCTACATCGTTTGATGCCACCATTGTCAAACTTGCAGCTCCATGGCATGCTGGCGCGCAGCGTCTGGCCGAAGACTTCAAGTCAAATACAACTCCGTCCTCTCTAGACTCTACTCTCCTTCCTCGCTGAAGAGACGCTGCGCCAATCCTGTGGATGCCTCCGTCGTTCTCGTGTCCGATGAGCCGCACCACCCCGACCTGATTGCTCTAAATCTCCAAATTTCTTCTCGATCGCTGCATCCCTGCACAAACTGATCGCATCAATGGCCTTCTCAAGACATTGGACATCAACGCCGAGCTCTTCCCCTTTCTTTTTTCCTCGCTGGCCATCGCAGCCGCGCCGTCGCGCCGGCTGTGCGCCTCCGTGGTCCTCTCCGGACTAATCCACTCGCATCACAAGTCTCGCGCAGACATGTGACGATCAGTAAAATGCTGTAAGATTCCGCAGACATCCTTGCCGGAGGTGGCTTTGATCTGAGGGCTCGCCGGTGAAAGAGCCAGAGGGTTATGACGAGATGGATTGGGGAAGAAAAAGACCACTTAATGATTTGAGATTAGCGTGAACACGTCGCACATTATAAGTGGGGTCTAATTTGATGGGAAAAAGAAAGACTGGTGTTATATGATTTTCTTGGGTGAAAGAATGGCATGGACGTGCGTACTGTGGAGGTCCCACGAACTGACACGGTACTACGGCCCTGCATGCCATGCATGTACCGTGGTGGTTTTCAACGAGGACCAACGCCGCATAGCTCCTCTGCACAGATGATGTTTGATCCCTAGCCTTTTCCGTGCTTTCTTTTTCCCATCAAATCCTCGCAGATCATCGAGTCCAGCCGAAAGGAACGGCAAAAAGTCTTCTTTTTTCCAAGCTGCTGGTGCCGCTACGGCTGCCTGCGCTGCAGCATGCATGCATGCTGCCTGCCGCGGCAGCTCCTTTGTGCAGCAGTGTACATGTGCGCTACGGCTACTACTGCCTTGGCTGCATGACCAATTGACCATGACAGAGACAGCAGCAAGCAGCAGCTGCTGCTGAACTGACCTGAGCCGGTCTTCGCGTAAACCCAAAGCAAAGCAAGCAACACAGCACACATGCATCTGGTTCTGCCAATCTCGGCTTGAGTACTACTCGAGTCTTGATGCATGCGTGGCGTGGCGTGGCGCCATTGATCGCTCTTGCATGCACAAACAGGCTGTTGACCTGGCAGCCACTCGATCGATCGAGGAGCTGCATAGACACGTTGCTGCTTGATCAATGGAGAGGGTGTTAATCTCCGATATGGACTGTCAAACTAGCTTTGAAAAAATACAAGATCGACAGTAGTAGATGAAAAGCGCACAGCTCCAATAGAGCCAGCGTGTTACTCTTTATATTAGGCAAAGTACAATGTTCAATCTAAACCACATTAGTTAAGGTACTAACCAACTCTATGGCAGCTATACAGGATAGACTCGATCTCAATGACAAATGGATCCGATCACAAAATCGTTAAAACTGCACGTATGAGATATGTGCATCACACTGTACACATAGTTTAACAACCTCCTTCAATAATAGCCGGCAAAGCAAGGTTGAGATTGTACTCAAAGCCTTCAAAGAGTTGTGATGACAACGGTTTTGTAAATATATCTGCCACTTAATCTTTAGACAATGTAAACTTGATTCGAAGAAGCTTTTGGGTTACCCGTTCTAGAACAAAATGAAAGTCTATCTCAACATGCTTAGTGCGAGCATGAAAAATAGGGTTTGCTGATAATGTCGCACCTAGATCTTACACCAAAGAACTGGTGCCGTCGACCTAGCTGAAAAGGCGAAGGCTCCTGAGGAGAGGCAAAACTTATGCCTCTAAATTCTCTTGCTCAAGTTTGACAATGGTGAGATGACCGAAGTCGATAGTTGATGAAGGAAGATATGTCAGTGCTGATATTCGCCGAAGCGCCTGATGTAAGGGCATCGGTGATTTGTGATGCATTAATCACGAAAATAGTCATTATGGTTGAATCAGACTAAACTCTTATATCATGAAACAAATAAAAAATCGAGAGTAGTAGATGGAAAGCGCACAGCTCCAATAAGATCGTGCATTACTCTTTATATTAGGCAAAGTACAATATACGATCTAAACAATATTAGTTGAGATACTAACCGACCCTATGTCAGCTACACAGGATAGACTTGATCGACATATCAGACACAAACCGACTCGATTACATAACCGCTAAAATTATATGCATGGGATATGTGAATGCCACTATACATATAATTTAACATAGCTCATGATAATGGTTCACTCCAGCTTTTAAGCATTTTTTGTTCTTAAGAATGTACAGATAGTTAAGTAGATTTTTTTCCTCTGAAAATAACTGCGCGTTTTCGTGGTCGACGGTATGCTTGGGTAATTGTGCTAATACTAGAGAATTTCATCAAACCTGCAGAGAGCACGGACACCTGAGCGATTCTGATGAGTGTGGTTACCGAGGTGCTGAAGATAGAGCCGGTTTAGTGGACGGATTTCTGTCAATCAGAGGTGACAAACAAAGCACACCGCTTACTTAAGAGAACTAGAATCCACATTCCATTATGGTTTTTTCTTAGCTGTCACTTGGGCATATTAACACTCGACAGCACAGAAATGCACTAACAATCACATGATTAACCTAATATCACTAGAAAAGCAGAAAGGTGAAATGCCGTAGAGGAAGTATTGGATATAGGTAGCTTAGGTTCATGACAAGAGAAAGGATGGGAGGGAGAAATGCAACAACATTCCTCATCCATTGACTCTGACCTCTTTTGTTTTGCTCCATTTAATAAACCTTTATATTCCTTTAGCATGTACATGTGCCGACCAGTTAACGTACATGATCCACGTACTTCAACATGCATGATCATAGGTAGAAGAAAGAAGAAACTAAAGCTAGCTAAGCAGCTATATGCCTTTGCACGGGCAGCTTTAAACCTTTTCTTCTCCTGCCGAGTTAATTAGTGGTAAGAATCACACTAACTCCAGAGTTTAATCTCTAGAAAACGGCATCCGTCCGTTGCATTGCAGTGGGGGAGAACAGATGCCGCTCGCTCCCTAGCGTTCTAGCTTTTGTTAGGCAGATGCATGCTGCTGAACTGGCGCCAAAAAATAATGCATCTGCATGTGCGTTGAGAATATGGTTCCAAATAACTTAAAGTACGATTTAACCAAGAGCCAATATATTGTTTGGGTGTTTAGTGGAACTTGTTATACCTTTATTCATCAGACTCTTAGATGTAGCTTCTGTGGCCATGTGTCTCATCAAGATAGAACAGTCTTTCAGTGGTAGTAGTGTATATCATGATTTTGGTAACCTTGAAACTCCACGACTCTAGCTTTTAGTAGATGTTATATGAGTATATATGTATGATGATGTGAGTATCTTCGAGGTGTTCCTGGAAAAAGGAAATACTACTTAATTTCTCCGTTTCTTCAGAGGGGCTTAATTTCTCCTTTGCATCTTTCTTGCTTTTTTTTTCTTTTCTGTCAAGCGTCCATGGTTTTCTCCAGGCCCAACTTCTTCGGCCCACTTTTCATTCCAGCCCAAGCCCACGCGGCCCATGCTGGTTTTTGTCTGTCTTACGCCTGAACGTCTTGAACGACCCAACTTGCCCTAACGCACTACACCAAGACCGCCGGCGTCGAAGCGCCGCCGCACGCTCGCCTCGCCGTCGCGGTCGCCGTCCAGCCCAGCCGCCGCCTCGCCCAAGGTCTCACTCAACCTCTCTCACTAGCTACTCCCCCTCCTCGTCCTGTATCCCTCCCTCTCTGTGAGCTTCAGGGCTGCGGGTTTCGCGGCGTGGATGCACGGCTGCTTCGTCCTCCGTGCTGGTTGCTGTTCTTGTTCTAGGATGTGATATTTCCATGGGTTTAATTGACCTACCAAGAGCATGCCCTTTGATTGCCTTGCTTTGCCACCCAGGTTGCTGTTGATGCTGCACCTTAGGGTTTTGTTTGGTTTATGTGAATGGGTGTGATAAACTGCAAACTTTCATGATCATAACTCCGGGATACGATTTTGGAAACATCTTGCCTCTATATGCAAGCGTGTGTCTGAGCTAAGGAGGAAGAAATTTGGGTCTAGTGAGCAGGGGCACAGCCGCATTGGTATGAATGTCAACACCTAGATTCTAATCGCCATTAGTATCTTACCTGTTTCAGTCTCAATTCTACTTGGATCGCGTCCCTGGAGGGCGTAACAATCTTCTGCTGCAGAGCTGATTAGTTTCAGGGTTGTTTGTAATAGCCATTAGCATAATAATTGTTTGGAGCAAATCATTTTGTGAATGCGCCATACAGATGAATCTATAGATCTCCCATTGAAGTTTGCTCATTTCTGCTCTAAATTTTCCTGGCAGACTTAACTGTGAATGATGGACCAATGAATGCTGCGACAAGTCTTGATCCGAGAGCAAAGGCCAGCCTGGTTCTTGGAGAAGAATCATTCACAATCAGTTCTGAGTCTGGTATCCTATCGGAGCAGCTGGCCACAATGAAGGAGAAGAGCATGGTGATCCTGAAGGACTACATCACCAAGCACAATGCTCCAAATGATGTCCCTGATGAATCCATTGAGGGCTCATCTGATGACGAGGGCAAAGCGCTTGCTAAAAACCCACCAAAGAAATCTAAGAAGCAGAAGTGATCATCCTTAGCCGCTTTGCAAAGATCAGACATCAGAGAGCATGCTGCTGTCCCTTTTAGCTAGCTATTCATTTGGAAAAAAGTAGACCAAATTATTGTTAGGCGCTAGCTGCTTATGTAAGAGATTGCTGCTCGCACATGTGCAGGCGACGCTGAATGTTATTATCTGTTGATATTTCTTATTCTAGACGCAGGGGAAGTTTATCCCTTTCTATCTGACTCATTTGTTAGATGTTTTGCTTTGAGGAGAATGCATAAGCTTGAGCATAAGTGTTTTTTGCTGTTGCACGTGCTATCATAGTACATGGATATACAGTCACAGCTATGGATGTCCATGTGAAATAAGGTAGCAGCCACTTGAAATCTAACAAAATTTCCATTCCACACAGCAAATTGTGTTGGCTTATTAGGCTTCTCTGTACATTACACGCATCAAATTTTGCGAAAATGCTTTCAACAGATACATTGCTAGCTCTTGGTTATATCCATAACCAAAATAATAACTCCATTAACCATGCATGTTTTTAGGTTCATTAACCATACATAAGGAATGCTAAACTCTGTTTCTAAAGTCCTGTCAAAATTCTTGAAGATTCTCCCTCATGGCTTGTTCATCTTCCTCAGCAGTAGTCCTGATCTGCCGATGAAGATTTTGAAAAAGTTGAGGCTCTCTTCGGCAGTTTGCTCCTCACCCAGTCAAAGATGGCACAAGTCCGATCAAAAAGGCCTTCAGATCAAACGTACCATATACTAAGCAGCATTGCCTGGATTCTCCATTTGCATTAATCACACAACTGAGCAACCCCATCACTTGTCGGTGTAACACGACGCAGTTCATCGAGGACCTCAGCAAAATCATCTGGTGGACAGCACGAGAATTCAAGTATCTTTCCTGAATGAGGATGTTTGAATCTGAAAAGAAAAAATTATCACACTAAAATGCAAGAAGAAATATCCTCAAGGAATTGAAAAGGAAAAATTGACAACCAGTAGATGCATCTTGAATAATACCTACCCAAGCAATGCAGCATGGAGACATGGCCTGTCTATCTTTGATAATAGATTTGAAATATCACTATGATATCTTGGAGTTCTAGGTCTCAAAAGTGACAATGCCATGCTTTTTGTACCTCCATATGTTTCATCATCAAGGAGGAGGATCCCTAAATACTTTGCATGTGCTCGTATCTGAAAACCAACATTTGCAGGATCATTAACAAGATTAAAAATTGACATATTTGAATAGTATTAACCAAGGTTGAGAAGTACGATTATACATATCAAAATTCCAACTGTTGCATAGAATGCTTTCTATTGCTATTTGAAGTCACAAAACAAAGATGAAGTCCAAATATTATATATGCATTAATGAAGATCATGAAATTTTTTAAAACTATAGATATAACGCATCCCTTCTTGAAATATGAGGATATCGTGTAATGTAATCACCTGGTGAGTGCGCCCTGTCTCCCATCTCCACTCTACTAGTGCAGATCCACCATCACAAAAGAGTTCTCTTTGTACCTGTAGAATTTCTTGAAATAACAAATAAATCAATTCCTGGTCTTGACAAAATACCTAAGCAACCAGCATGAAGCATTTGGAAGTTGCTTAAACAAGACTCCCTCCGTCTCGAAATATAAGGCGCACGAGTTTTCCAAGATTTATTTTTGACCAACAATTAGCTCAACAATATATAGATTATGTTGATACAAGATTTATACCATCAGATTCGTATTTAAAGGCACTTTCCAACGGTACAAATTTTGTATCACATAATCCACATATTGTTGAACTTATTGTTGGTCAAAGATAAATATCGAAAAACGTGTGCGCCTTATATTTCGGGACGGAGGGAGTACACTAGTATTCCAAATAAAAGGACTGTACCAAAGCTTCTTTGAAATGCAGGAACAATATTTATGTGGAGATTTTCTTGATATGTGATTACAACTTCTTAATTCTGTTCAACTTCTTAATTCTTTGCCAGCACAGTTAATGCTAGGAGTAAGGAGTAATAACTGAAAGCGTCCAGGACAAAATAGTCAAAGCCAAGCAACTAAGTTAAATCCAATCATAGCCGCCTGATTTAATGAATCCCTATTTACACCAGTTGAACTGGTAAGCACAGTTTTTCTGATCAACTCGGGCTAGCAGGTTATCGTGCATGTATGACAATGACAGCAGATTGTTTCATATACAAGAACTTGCCTTTTAATGACAGCAGATACTTGGTTTTTAAATACAAAAGAAAGGCACAGGCAATGCAGTATTTTTAAGAAACCTTATTTTAGTACCGATGTTTGGCTCTCTTAGTAATTAGTTCCATTCAAGCCAAACAGCCTTGGAGAGGCAGCATCATATATGGAACCACAAAAGAAAGGCATAGGTCAAAAGCATGAATCACCTACTAGCAGCACGCCGTGCATATTTGTGGCCTGATCCAGGGGCAGCAATCATACGGATCTGATTGTTAGGATCACGAGCTATAGGAACTTCAACTCTGGCAGAATTTGGATTAGGTACACCACAAGTAAGACTGATGTATACCCTACGTATTGTATGTAGCTTGAATTGTTCTGCTAATTGAGCATGAGAATGCTCATCCTGTCAACAAGGGGTGAGTTCAAAGTAAGTCTGGATCATAACTTGATAGCAAAAAGAGAAATCAAATTAACTATGCTACTGAAAGTTATCGAAGTGTTTTTGTTTTGGGTTGGCACGAGTTAGTCAGTACCTTAGCTACAACAAGAAGTCCACTTGTCCCGTTGTCAAGCCTATGCACAATACCAGGGCGGACAAGAGCTTCGCGGACCTCTGAACTTACTTCACCAGTAGTAAATTGATCAACATCAAATACATCAATATCATCATCTGAAGATTCAGGGCATTCATCATCAATTGAATACGTGCTAAGCAGGTAAAAGTTGAAATCTTGCAGTGGTGAAGTATAGCATTGACCAAGGTGCCATTTGCATTTCCTGGTGCTGGGTGAACAACCTAAAAGTCACAGCACAGCATACAAGTATCACAATACAAGAATAACTATTTGTCCTCATTAGTTGAAAACTTGAAGAGTTTAATAACTACACAGAATGAGGAAGGGACAATGTAGGGAACAACATGTGAATGGAATAAACCTTAAAATTGTAGGTCGAACAAGAGATATCTCTGACTACACACCAATATCACTAATGTTACAAGATAATCGCAGGCTTCCCCTCCCCTATATATGTACTTGGTACTTTTACTGATTAAATTTCTAGTTTAACTAGACAGCCTCATGTAGCTCAGAAAATATCATGCTGAAGTTGCATCTACAGACAGGATAACTCTTCCTGGGCCCTTTGTCATTCAACATATGTTAACTGAACACACTTGATAAAAAACATTGCGCCATCCTTCGGTAGAGCACGGCAAGCAAGGAAACTGGGAGCTTTCAAAATCCAGGCAGTCCCATCATTATGGTATCGGCAAACAACATAAGAAATGGACACAAACCATTATGATATGCAGCAAAATAGCATGCCCAAACTAATGCACACAAAACCTTGCTTTGAGGCATTGCTAAGAACTACTCTCATAATGCACACAAGTAAGAACCAGTTAAGCTAGATCTTACTCTCCCATATCACTGCAAAAGATGGGCATACCATATGAGCCGGTTTGTTCACAACAAGAAGATGCTCATCCTCATAAACAATGTCCAGCGGAATGTCCTCTGCCTCTGCCCTCAGCGGTTGTAGCTCTGACACGGTGCAGCTGACCATGTCCCCTGCCTTCACCGTTTGCGAAACCTACTACCACCAAATGACCAGGGCAAATATAAACAAACTAACAATTACTAACATATGGCGTTTGTACAATAACTACAACTCCCTCATGATCTCATATGTGTAATCTATGTTGTGGATTATGCAATACTTTACTCTCTTCAGCATCAAAGTTCTAGTTTAAGCTCTGTCTTTTTTTTTAATACAGGAGCATTCTAGTTTAAGCTAGCAGCTAACAAGTGTAAATCGCTTAGCAAGCTCCCTAATTTACTATTGCGATGTTAGAAAGAGCAAAACTTCCTATGAAGGAAGCAGATTAGGCGGGAGAAAAATCGCCAACACCTTGGGGACGGGCGGCCACTGACGGCGACGAGGCCGGCGCGGATGCTAGCCTGCACGCGCGCGCGGTTCACGCCCCCGCCGCCCAGCCGCGCGGAGATCCACGCGTCGACCCCTGAGAGTCCCTCCCGGGCCGGCACGGCCTCCTCCAGGCGCGTCCCGCCGTGTCCGCCTCCGGCGCCGGCGCCTGTTCCGCATTCGCGTCGGTGGAGAGGCATCTGGGACGAGAGGCTCGGAGTGCAGGGTTACGATTCGTCCCGCAGAGGAGGAGGATGGAGGGCGCGGTGGCGACCGCCGGCGGCGGCGGCGCCGCCGTCGCAGCAGCTGCCATGCTCGGTTGGGTCTGGGTCCGTGGCGACGACTGAAGTGAGGACGAGGATAGCGTTTGGGTAAATGGGCCGCCATGTTCGGTTTAGTTAAATTTGGATTAAATTGTGAATTGGGCTGGATTTGGTTTATGAATTCTCTATCTTGGCTGAATTTTTTTGGTACTCGCGCGTTATTACGAAAATAATAAATGTAAATTAAATAATATGGCACATTAGTGTTTATATAAATTTATGGTCAGAAAAATGATTTCTAGTAAAAAAAGATAACCTACAAATAACAAAAACGTAAAAATAATCATATGACAAATTCTGCAAACCATAAAACAAAATGATAAAAATCGTGGAGATGTGGTCCTACCAATCAGAAAATTATCTTTAGTGCAGAGGAGGTGGAATGGTAAACGGGTTATCACCATCAACTTAAATATTTATAGGAGTAAAAGATAAGAAAATATGTAAAGCTGAATGGCTCAATGTCTCATGCGGTAAAATGATGTTGATGAGTTTATAGAATCTATAAAAGGAGTGCTGAATTGCTGGAATAGCATGAAGCTGTGGGTGAAAGTTCTTTTCTTTGGGAGCATGCCCTGATGAAGTTTGCTCAAAGCCTGCTACCCCCAAACCTCAAAATTCTCTGGTTAACACTATTTTCATGGCTGTCATTTCACCAATTCTCATGATCAGCTTCACTGTCCTATTTTTGCAAAGTGGATCTCTTCACTGTAGCAGTTGGATATGGTTGCTGAACCTGTGCTAGCACTGGGGACTGGGAAGTTTATCCAAGGAAACGGCACTGAGCACATCTCTCTCTCTCTCTCTCTTTGAAGTGTCACTGCAAGCACCTGAAAACTTGTCGGGATCACTTGAAAGCATCTCAGACCCGATACTTTTCCACCAACACTTCGACGCGCATCTCATAAGCAAGCAACAAAGAAGTCTGCCATCACACAAATTATTATCTCAATCCAACAACAAACTGAGCGAAGTACGTCTTGAACAGGAGAAGATGGATCGGCCACAATGCACAGAACGTTCAGAAGCACAGGTTCACAGCGTACATACATTCGCCAAAAATGTTCAGAGTTCTTGAACAGGAGAAGATGCAGAATAAGGCACAATGTTCAGAAAATAGCATGAAACGAGAGTACTGGAGTAATACATACGTATTATTCTCTCCTCTCCTCTCCTCAACCAAACTAGTCTCACCTAATTTGTCAAGGTTTAATTTCTAACTTATTTTCACTCCTCAGATAAGAAACTGAATATCCACTTCACCAAAAAATAAAAAATAAAAAATTAAACAACCACCAAAAGTGATTATTCGACCAGTTTTTCTTTACTCAAATGTCACCGATCGAGTCGAGATGCCAGACGTCTCCAAATTCATGCATACATTGCCCCACACAAATGAAGGGGACTTGCGGGAGTCCTCATATGACCAACCTAATTAATTGCGTGCTTTGTTCTGATCTACCCTAATTTGACCCAGCTGATTACTTATTGCATGTGACCCTTTTTTCCTCGAGAAGCAGATCGCATGTGATTTTCATACGTAGTACGTGACAAAACTCACGCACCACGTACCCGCCTTCATTTCATTTCACGGGTAGATGGCCAGGGTAGGTCAACTCATTATAGCTTAATTTCGTTGATCCCATAGAAAAGAAAAGCATTTATCCATAAAGCATAAAGCATAGTGCATGAGTTATGGGTGCTAGATATTTTAGCTTAGACGATTTTTCTGTCGAACAGATGCAAGAAAATCCATTAATTAAGATGGTCACTACTCTTGCTTAAATGGCGAACTTAAACTACAAATGACTGGTCAAACAAGGCATGCAGGCCCTGATAACGATTGTTGACGATGATATTTATAAATAAAATTTGCTGACGATGGTGATTTAAGCGCGAACGAAGACAAAAATATTATGATCGATGGTGGTGTCTTGCGGGGGCCAGTTAGAGGTAGAGTAGAAATAGGATGACAACCTTCCATGTCATTTAGCTACAGACAATAAAAGAGAAACATATCTCGTCAGTTCATATATTAGTATATATACATATATATAGCACCCACTTCATAAACGATTTATATCTATTAATTTGGGCTATGACGCCTCAACTGATGTCCCTAACTCCCTTCCACTTTACTTATAAAAATTAATCTCCCCTCAACGTACGCAAAACTTTTTCCTTCACATCTCCTAAAATCATCACCACCTCTCGCTTCCTACTCTGGCTCCCTCCTCTCTGAGCTCGCCGCCTCACTCACTCATCACTCACTAGGTACAATGCAACCACTAATTAAACTCGCCATGCATGCTCTCCCTAGCTCGTTGCCGTCGTACCACCCGGCCACTGACTAGCTCCTCGATCTAATTTCAGTCGTCAGGGTGAGATCAGTTTTGCTGTAACTGTGCACTCGCTCGTCGCTTCAGTCTTGTTTCTTGTGTTGGGACCGTCGATCGAGTACGAAACGATCGACCTCTCGATCTCTCTCTCCTCTAATTTGGCTTTTGCTAATGTGGTTAGCCGGGTTGACATGGACCTGTAGACATGCCACGACACTTGCAAGTCGTGGACTCAGCGGATGAGCTTGAAGTGAAACACTGAGCTTAAATTCCTTTAAAAATAATTCCCCTACTGTTAAAACGATGAAATTAAGTAATCCTCCCGTTGATCGTAAATGTAAATTATTTTTAAATTTTTACAGTCTCCAATACAAGACTTTGACTACAATTTTCATTCATAATATATTATTAAAAATAAAAAATATATAAAATAATTTATAAGACGAATCTAGTGACACTATTTTCATAAAGTGTATAAATATATTTTTACATCTATTAATCAAAACTTTTAAAAATTGATTGCTCGTATCCAACAATAATATACTTTTATGATCAGAATACATCAAGACATTTTCTAGAGCCAATAGAAAATTAAACTCCGCCCTTGCGTGGACAACGTGCTCTAGCTAGCTAGTGTTAGAATTAATGGGCCTAAAGCCCATGTTACAATTAATTCCTGGAAAATCTCAAAGGCCCAGTTGGTTGGATGGCATGAGTGGAAGTTTAGTCCCATATTGCTAGTGGAGGTGGAGGGAGACCAACTTATAAGGAGTTGTGTTGCCCACCTCCTTGAGGCTTGAGAAGAGGACTAGTTCACGCGCACTCCTCCTCCGCTGCCCGCCTCGTCGCGTCGTGTTTTGTGATCGAGCTGAGCCGAGCCGCACGTCCCCCGAGCGGCTATAAGAAGAGGAGCAGCAACCCTAGCCGTCTTAGATTGCATCTGCTTCCTCGTGCACGCTTTCCACCGTCTCTGTTACCGGGTGAGGGGCGATAAGGTTTTTGGGGGAGCGTCTCGACGCGACTGCTCGCTGCTTCCTCACCGTCGGACGACTATTTCGGCTACGATCGACAAATGCACGCGCATGTGTCATGATGTTTTTCTGAATTAGATTAATTCAAAAATTACTAATTAGTTCAACAGCTAGCTCGATTCACAGGTGGTAACCGAGATGCGAGGATCGCTGTGGTTTAGCTACGAGGAAGCAGCACTTCATCTGCATGGATGCCACATCCAGTACAGATGCTTCTTTATTTTTCTAGAAAGGTCCACATGAAATTTGTGTACGCGCTGTCAGTTAATGCACTCACCTGTGAAGCCAGGCTGTGAGCATGTCCTGCCGCTGCCGTGTACGACGTCTCGCAACCTGCAATCTTAATTATGTGTTTATGCTGATTATTTCATCAGTTGGTAAAGTGACATAATCCGGACGGTTCTTATCTACTTTGTGTACGGACGCTGGTGTTGTAAACTCGATCTGCAGGAACCAAAACCTGTGCCAAATTAATTAATGGATGGATTGGATAAATAGTTCGTTCCTTTGTCCAGACAATAAGAGCATCTCTAGCAGATGGTCTAAATTTCCATTTAGACTATGGTCTAAATAGATTCTCTCACAATATCTCACAGTTCTCCAGCAGATGGTCTAAATACAGACAGTCTATATTCTCTCTCCCATATTTTAATAATATCATATAACTACCAATTCAACTACAATTTGAACGGCTATAATTCCAACGGCTATATTTCAACGGCTACTTTTCCAATGGCTATATTTTCGACGGCTATAATTCCAACGGGTACTTTTTCAACGGCTACTTTTCCAACGGCTATAATTCCAACGGCTACTTTTCCAACGGCTATATTTTCAACGGCTATAATTCCAGGCTTATATATATCACTCCTCTTCCACATCTCTCTCAGCATCTCTCAGACTCCTCTTCCACCGAATCCCTCTGTCTCCTCTCCCACAACACCATGAGTGACACCGAATTCGTTTTGGATATGCTCATGAATTCGTCGTCGTCTTCATCTGGCGACGACGAACTCATTCTTGCAGCATTAGCAGAGCGTGAGGAGGATGAGGTGGTGAATGCTCGACGCCATGGCGGCTCCAAGCATGGGCGCCAGACACTGAATCGCGGCAGAGAGGCTGGATTTGCTACACTATGGAAGGACTATTTCTCACCGACTCCTGTCTTTCCCCATAATTTCTTCCGGCGCAGGTTGGTAATTGGTACATTAGTTTGTGTTTGCCTATTTTTCACCTCTCTCTCTCATTTATTTTTTTCGGCACAGGTTTAGAATGTCCCGTGATTTGTTCAATCGCATAGCTGGAGCTGTAGTTGAGCATGATTGTTATTTTAAGCAAAAAAGAAATTGCGCTGGATCTCTTGGTTTACATCCTCTGCAGAAGATGACCGCGGCAATGCGGATGCTATCTTATGGAATAGCAGCTGATGCTGCGGACGAGTACACTCGGTCCGCAGAAGCTACTTCTCTAGAGGCTTGCAAAAAATTTGTGATAGCTATTTGTGAAGTCTTCGGAGATCAATATCTGAGATCTCCAAATGAAGAAGATACTGCTAGATTACTTGCAATAGGGGAGGAAAGAGGTTTTCCTGGTATGTTAGGGAGTATAGATTGCATGCATTGGGCTTGGAAAAATTGCCCTACAAAATGGCATGGCATGTTTACTGGCCATATGCATGAGCCCACAATGATTTTGGAGGCAGTTGCTTCAAAAGATCTCTGGATTTGGCATGCTTTCTTTGGTTTACCAGGGTCTCACAACGATATAAATGTTCTTCAGCGCTCTCCGCTGTTTGCAAAGCTAGCCGAAGGTGAAGCTCCAGAAGTGAATTATACAATCAATGATCATCACTACACAATGGGGTATTATCTTGCAGATGGCATATATCCACCATGGGCAACATTTGTGAAGACCATACTAGCTCCGCAAGGCAGAAAGAAGAAACATTTTGCCAAAATGCAAGAGGCAGCCAGAAAGGATGTGGAACGAGCATTTGGAGTTCTTCAATCCCGTTTTGCCATTGTTCGAGGACCAGCTAAAGGTTGGAAACGTAAAGAAATCGGTGATGTCATGAAAGCTTGTGTCATAATGCACAATATGATAGTTGAAGATGAGCGGGACAGCAATGAGCGAGACTTCAACTACGAAGAAATGGGAGAAAAGGTGAGAGTTTCTCGTGCTCACGCGGGTGAGCTAAGTGCGTTTATTCAGATGCATCAACAGATTACAAACAGAGCATTTCACTCTCAGCTTCAAGATGATCTAGTTGAGCACCTCTGGCAAAAGATTGGAGATGAGTGATGTAGTACTTCTAAATTTGTACGGTGATGCAATAATGTAGTCGATTCCCCTTCATTTAGTTTATCATTTAGTCATTGTCGTAATGTTTTAAATCTTGTACGCGGTTGTAATAATGTAGTCCGATCTTATCATGTACTATTTCAACTATGGCATAATGCAATGTTTTCAATGTATATCACACATTGTTCACACAATAAATAATTCACATAACAGATAGTTCACATAACAGATAGTTCACTCAACCCGATTTGTTATACCGGCGAGCGGCGATCTCTTCCTGCTTGTCACTGTAATATTGTTGTTGTGCCCCACTCATAGCACTAGTATCCATGGACATGATCTTCTCTTCTAGTTCAAACTGTTTTTGTGCCATCTGTTTCTCTTGCATTGCAAATGCTCGCTCGTACCGAGCATTCTTCGTGGCCTCTTTGATCGCATCCTTCTCTAACTTTGGTGCCCATACAGTTTCTAACGATAACTTACAACTACTACCATCAGATGCCAAAGTTTTACCTTTCCGTAGGAATTCTTTCTCGTACTTCCTACCACGAGGTCTTCTCTCTGTTCCAATATCTTGAGTGCATGCCTCAACTTCATCATCATTCGAGGTTGTACCCGGACTTGCATCCGAGGTCTTTTTCTGTTTTTTCGGAGCCCCCCTCGAAACAGTACGAGTCTGCCACTTTGCATGCTTCTGTAACTCATGCCAACAATGCATTAATGTAAATGCCTTCTCTTTAGGATCTTTGGATTTGTACAAAATAAGTGCCTGGGCTTGCTGCACAAATAGATATCTTCTTAAACTTGCACACAATACATATGGAATTAGAATTGAATTAAGAAGGTAGGTGCATACCATATTAGCATCGGTCAACCCGCTTTGGTTTCTGTTAAGAATAGTCTGATAGCATCCACAGAATTTGTTCACCTGTTCTTGAATGGTTCCCCAACGACATGTGAGAGCATTTTGATTACGCACCGACCATAACGATTTCTTCCCAGCGTTGTACAACTCATAAATCCTCCCCCAATAAGAATTTGATGTTTGATCTGTCCCTGTCACTGCATCCATACTAGTTTGTAGCCATGCTGACACCAACAAATTATCCTCATCCATCGACCAATTTTTTCCCTTTGTGTGTTTTGGTTTCATGGACGCGGAAGCTTCTTCAGTGCACGGCATTTCCTGCTCCTCAACTAGACTATACGGCTCTTGTTGTAAGACCCCGAAATTCATCATGTTCAGAAAACCCTCATCCCCTTCCATCTGCATTGTGTGATAGCATCAATCAGTGGCATTGAAATAAATTAGTAGCAGCAATCAGTCTGGTATATCACAAATTCAGTGCAAAATATAGTAGCAATCATATATACTCTCTATACTCTCTGTGTATATAACACATATAGCATCATCCTCAAAAAAATTCCCACAGCGCTATCTCTCTCTCTCTCTGTATCCTTCTCTTCCACAGCCAAATGGGGCGAAGCCCTCTTCTTCCCCGAGCCGAAGCTCTCCTCTCCCCCGTCGAAATCCACCACGAGCGCCTCCCCTTCCTACCCATGGCCGGTCGCCGGTCCTCTCCCTACGCACGGCCACCGCCACCCTGTCACCCATCCGCACCGACGACGACCACCGCCACCACCTCATCCCTCCCCTCCATCACCAAGCGCGGCGGCGGCGGCGGCCGGAGCTCCACCCCTGCCTCGTCCCCGCGTCCGGATCCCGAAGGAGGCGCGCGGCTGCGGCCGAGCTGCGCCCCCACGTCCGCTGCCTCCTCCCCCCGTTCGGATCCCCAAGGAGGCGCGCGGCGGCGGCCGGAGCTGCTCCCCCCCACCCCCGCGTCCGGATCTGGAAGGAGGCGCGCGGCGGCGGCCGGAGCTGCTCCCCCCCACCCCCGCGTCCGGATCTGGAAGGAGGCGCAGCGTGGCGGCCGGAGCTGCTCCCCCCCACCCCCACTCTCTCTCGCGGTACAAAATCCGTACCTCCGGCGATGGGGCAGCGCGCGACGGCGACCTCGCGGCCGTGGTGCGGCGTCCTGCTCGTCTCCAACGGATCCCGAAGGTGGCGCGAGGGAAGGCTCCGGGGGGAGCGGTTTGCGTTTGGACGATGTGGGCGCGTTGTCCAGCCCTGGACAATGTGGAGCGGAATTTGGACGATGTCTACCGATAGACCATGCGTTGGACCATCTGCTGGGGTCGATTTTTCCAGTGTCGTAGTCTAAATATGGTTTAGACTATGGAATACACTATCTGCTAGAGATGCTCTAAGACTATTTTAACTATCCAATTTAAGCTCTGGTCATAAACTTTTTCTATAATAATTTATTAATAGTTACAAATTTATAATCGTACAAAATGTTTTTAAATACGAAACCAATAATATTAATTTTGTCTCACATAGTTCACTTATTTATTAAATAATTATAATTATTGATTAAAATTTTAAATTAGATACTCCCTCCATTCCTAATTAGGCATCTCCCAATGCACAGGTGCTTAGATGAGATGCTAAGTGCATGAAAGAGCTTAGCAACTAAACTCTCCAATGCATAGGTGCTTAGCTTTTTGTAGCTAAGCTTCCTTCATTTAATTGTTTAGCAACTAAACTCTCCAATGCATAGATGCCACATAGGTGTTTTGCATAGGTCCGCGCGCTTAGCATCGTTTCTTCTTGGGTCACCAAAGTGCTCTCTCTCCTCCTTAATTGCTTTGCCACGTCAGTTTTTTGCTTATGTGGCATTCTTAGCACCTGTACACCGTGGAGCACTGGAAAGGGCCTTAGAGAGTGCCTTAGTTGTTTTGCAAACGAATGCCATTAATTAGCATGCCGTAATAAATGATTAGACACTCAGTCTCCGCCCGCGTTGATCGTGCATGCCATTCAAACGGCCTCGCGAGCACGTCGTCTCCCGGCTGGCACGCGTGCATGGCCCTTGCATGCCCTATACGCGAGCATGGCGTTACATGCACTGGATTACTTCGAAAATTTGGAGCCTTATTTGCGTTTGCCGCCGGAGCTAAATTTGGAGGCCTATTTGCATTTGGCGCCGCTGCTGAAAACCGGAGCTCCATCCAAATTTTCAGAAACTCTCTACTCTCTTCTCTTCTTATAAATATCCGATAAACACCAAAGCCATGGTCCAATAATGGCTAGCTTAGACCTTAATACTACTCTGATTAATTGGGATGAGGAAGGAGACAGCGAAGGAGGCGGTGCTCGGGATGGTGCTGCCGATGAGGAGCACACCGGCCATGCGCAAGGAGAGGAGCACGATGAGTGTAGGCTTTTGGCTCCATTACAGAAATGCCATAACTTTTTTGCTCCATTACGATGAACAATTCTTTAGATTTGATAGCGTACCTCTGCGGTTCTATAAGTGCTCAAGCATTTCTTCACTAACAGAAATGCCATTGCCTTTTGCTCCATTACGATGAACAGTTCTTTAGATTTGATAGCGTACCTTTGCGGTTCTCTAAGTGCTCAATCCTTTCTTCACTAACAGATGGAGAAGAACAAGCAGGAGAAGATATTGAGGATGGTGCACAAGGTGCCAGCGACGGTGTGTATGTTTTTGCTTTCATACACGATTACGTAAATTGTGTTTTTTCTTATACGTAGAAGCGATCCTATTTTCACACACAGATGGCAATGTCATAAGGAGAAAGCAATACAAAGATGATGAAAGGCGAGCCATATATGCCATGCTTCTAGAGAGAACTACAGTAGGCATTTTGAAGCATGGAGTTACTAAGGCTGTTTCTAATGAAACGGGCGTGCCTTTGAGAGTAGTGCAGTGGATATGGCGCAATGGACAGCAGGGTGGTGGGGTACATGCAGTCTTGAGCAAGAAGCCAAAGAATTGTGACCGCAAGAGAATAGCCTTCGATCTAGATGCCATTAAGGATGTGCCGTTGCGTAAAAGAACCACTCTCCGAGATTTAGCCGAAGAACTGCATATGTCGAAGGCTACGTTGTTTAGGCGGTTGAAAGAAGGTAAGTTTAGGCGGCACACGAATGCCATCAAATTTACATTGACCGAAGAGAACAAGAGAGGAAGGGTTCGTTTCTGCCTCTCAATGCTAGACAATATCAGCTTGCCGCAAGAACCAATTTTCCATGGAACATAGACGAGAAGTGGTTCTATCGCACGAGGCAGTCTCAAAACTTCTATCTTGCGCCAGACGAAGAGGATCCGGAAAGAACCACACATAGCAAGAATTTTATAGAGAAGGTAATGTTCCTCGCGGCAGTTGCAAGGCCTAGATTTGACAATGATGGGAATGTTACATTCTCAGGAAAGATAGGCATATTTCCTTTCACTTACGTTGAGGTAGCAAAAAGAAGTAGCGCGAATAGGCCTGCTGGTACCTTAGTAACGAAGGTATTGCCGTCGGTAACCAAGGAAGTAAGCCGTGAGTATCTTGTTAACAAGGTTTTGCTTGCAATCAAGGAAAAATGGCCGATGGAGGAAATTGGTACCCTTATATTCATCCAACAGGATAATACTAAGACACACATTACGGTCGATGCTTTTGAGTTTTGTCAAGCGGCAACGGCTGATGGTTTTGACATACAGCTGATGTGCCAGCCTCCCAACTCTCCTGATCTTAATGTGTTAGACCTAGGTTTTTTTACAACTCTTCAAGCCATGTTTCAAAATTCATGTCCAAGCAATGTCGAAGATATCGTCACCAAGGTTGTCCAAGCTTTTAACGAGTGTCCGGTTGATAGGAGCAACCATATTTTCCTCACCCACCAATCATGTATGAGGGAGATTTTGCGTCAAAAAGGAGGACAACACTACCATATTCCACACTTGAAGAAGCAATCACTAGAAAGGAATGACGTTCTTCGTGTTAGGTTACAGTGTGATCCAGACATTGTAAAGGAAGCAATTGAGTACCTAAATTAGAATGTCATGTGCTAGTTTGTCTGTTTTTGCTAATGTAATGGGATGATCATCTATGACAACAAGTTATCTAGTGTACGAATACACATGACAACAAGTTCTCAAATTCAATTAGATCATCGGGTTCTCAATACAATTTAGATCAACAAGAAATACACATGATACCTTACGAATACACATGAGAACAAGTTCTTGGATTCAATTCAGATCACGTAGATCACATAGCAACAACAAACAACCCTAAATTGAAATAAAACTTCACCATTCAGAACACCATGATGATCATCAACTAGAACTTCACCATTCACCATTGTCGGGTTGAATTACCTTGCAATCAAAGTAGAAGAAGCCGTAAATCCACGCAATCACCGTGTAGTCGGCGTGGCGGCACCGGCAATGAGAGCACCGTTGACGTCTTTGCCACCTTGGGTGATCTACGGGGAGTGCACGCAGCTCCATGTCTTCGTCGACTTCGTCCTGGTGGCCGGCAACCCAATTAGAGAAATCGTCTTCGGCTAGCTCGGCGAGCCAATCCGTCACTGCCGAACTATCGCTACCGAGCCCGGGAAGAGCGTCGAGGTCCTTGCCAACGTCGTCGGTGCCGTGGCTGGAATCGTGTTGCATCGAGCCGTCGCCGTCGCCGCTACCGATCCCGGGGAGCACGTCGACGTACTCACCGTCGTCCTCGGTCTGGCTGCCAAGCCCGGGAAGAGCGTCGAGGTCCTTGCCAACGTCGTCGGTGCCGTGGCTGGAGTCCTGTTGCATCGAGCCGTCGCTGTCGCCGCTGCCGATCCCGGGGAGCACGTCGACGTACTTGCCGTCGTCCTCGTTCTGGCTACCAAGCCCGGGAAGAGCGTCAAGGTCCTTGCCAACATCGTCGGTGCCATGGCTAGAGTCGTGCTGCATCGAGCCGTCGCCGTCGTCACTGTTGACCCCGGGGAGCACGTCAACATACTCACCGTCGTCCTCGTTCTGGCTGTGCCCGCCCAGCCATGTCGGGTCCTGTGCGTTGTCTATTCCAGCGACGAACTCCTCCGCCGTGTCGTCCTTGCGTCCACTATGCATGAACCCAGCAGGCATCAGCATGTAGATCGATCTGGTTGAGGTGGCCACGTCGAGCAGTTAATGCAGAAAACGAACGGAGCGTCGCCGAGCGCGCGTGCAGTGATGGATAGGGTGTTTCCGGGAGAAGTGAACGCATGAGACTTAAACGCCTTGTATACTGAAACAGCAGTAAAATACTTATACGCCTTGTTTAATTAAACAAAACGGAGGGAGTATTTAAATATGTCTCATATACCTGGATGAAAGAAGTATCTTATTTGAGTTCATTAATTTTTTAGTATTTAAATTAGACGTATTTAATTGTCTATACTAATTTCAGAACCAGTCTTAAGACAGATCCTCCGTGGACAGGCTGCGGCAGTGCAATCATTCTCATTTTGGTTACCTGTATTTGGGAAGCCAGGCCGAGGTTCATACAGCCTATCTAACACGTCTTAAATGACCATCATAGTTACCAATTGATGTTAGCTTCGCTGGGTCCCGAGCTCCGCCACTGGCTGCCTAGATTGGTGGCCGGCGGTTAGCATGTTGGATATTGGAAAACATATTCGCAACAAGTTTAGTTTTCATGGATCAAATATGAAGCTGGAATCTCTCTCACAAAAAGGCGATGCATGGAAAAACAAATTAAGTATGGACCTTAAGGCTTCATTTGTCGTGGCAGTGAATCTATATTATTAAAACCATAAAAAAGCCACTATATTCATTCGTATAGACTAAGTTATTCATGCTGTTCGATTATGATGGATCCAAATTATAACGGTGTAGATGTATCTGATTGTTTAGAGAAACATATAGTCTATACAACTCTTATTAAATGGATAAAGAACACAATTCTATTTTTCTAAATTAAAATTTAGAATTAATTTAAATAAAAACTAGCAGTTAGATTTACAAATTAAGTGAATAAAGAATATAGCTATATTTTCCTCAACTAAATTTAGAGTTAATTCTAAATAAAAATTTAGCACTTGGATTTATATATTAGGTGGGTAAAAAATATAACTCTATTTTTCTAAATTAAAATTTAGAATTAGTTTCAATAAAAACTAGCAGATAGATTTACAAGTTAAGTGAATAAAGAATACAACTATATTTTCTTAAACTAAATTTAGAATTAATTTTAAATAAAAATTTGGCACTTGGATTTATATATTAGGTGGGTAAAAAATATAACTCTATTTCTCTAAATTAAAATTCAAAATTAATTTTAAATAAAAATTCACATATAGGTTTATATATTAGGTGAAGAAAGAATACAACTCTATTTTCCTAAATTAAATTTAAAAATTAATTTTAAAATAAAATTAGCAGTTGGTTTTATATAAAACAGAAATACAAAATAAAATAATTAATTTTATTTTCATTTGATAGCACGTAATATGTAGTGATGGATGACAAATGTCAATGCAACGTGTATGAGTTTTGCAATATAGGAAAATAGGTCAAGGTGACTAGGACAGAGACAAGCAGAGGGTGCTATACAAAAACAGCATGATAGCCGCCGGAAGAGTTCACAGTGACTAGAAGCGACAACGAAGAGATAGATTGAAAGAATCGAAGATTATATGTGAAAGGACCGAAGGAGCCGACTAGAAGGGGGGTGTATAGGAGGCTAACTAAATTCACTTCTTTTAGCTTAGGTTATCTAATTAAGTCTTAGCAGATTGCAAGGTTAAGCTAGCTGTGTGATAGGTGGACAGCACAGGCAATATATTTTATGTAAATTAACACATAGCTATCACACAGGTATGTAACACAGGTGAGCTAATGACTCAAAAATAGATAAGCAAGACAGATAGCTGTGTAACAGGTAGCTGACACAGGTAAGAGATAAGATATACAACAACTGAGGCACAGCTACACTAACATAGGTGAAAAGAGATCTATCACAGATAAACAATGTATATCTAAGAACACACAAGCATGCAGATCTAGTGAGTAACTAAAAGACAATATAAGAAGTACTCAGAGAGATAAGATGTTTTTCACCGAAGTTCCCTACTCTTTTCAGAGAGGTACGTCTCCGTTGGAGAGGCTACTCCGAAGAGATCACCAGCACTGAATCGTGCTTGTTCTCCGAGTACCTGAGTAATTAGGCCTCTTGCTTTGCTTGTGGAAGTCCTTTAGCTTTGCAGCAGATAGACTTCAGATCACCTTCACAGACTACTGGTTCAGCCCACACAAGATTGGGTGATACCAGCAACTCCTACGTCCGTCTAGGAGTAGACACTCCAAGAGTAACAGATTCAGCAGCAACAACTCTTGGAGGAACCAATGCTCTTTGCTCAGAGGCTCTAACTCTCTTGAACTAACTCTTAGAAAATTTGGCTTTTATTCAGAGGGTGAGAGGGTTGCAACGGTCGAATATGATTCACTGGGTTGAGCAAGGTTGAGGTCGAAGACCTCCCTCACTGGGTTGAGCAAGGTTGAGGTCGAAGACCTCCCCTGGTCCCCTATTTATAGGGCTCACAGGTACCTGACCGTTACACTCATGCCACGTAGGATTAAGTGGGTCACCGGTGACACAGCCAATCACAACGCACAACGGTAACCGGCTCAGGCAGATCGACACCTGTGTCACTGGAGGCACACACAGGTGAACCCTTAACTGACGTAGCCTAATTACTCAGCCCAATCTTGGCACATTACATGCCCTCAGCGCACAACTAACTCTAATCCCTAATAAGAAGAGAACCTCCAACAGTCTTCTGACTCGGCAGACAAACTATTGCAGTGCAGGTTCCTTAGCATTTACAAGCTCTCCCCTGGTACAGAGATGTACCTGAGTCACAGAGCGGTAGACCACCTGTGACACAGCTGTGTCACACAGGTGACTCTAGGCTATAGGGTTTTTCTACCGCTAACACTGCAGAGTGCTAGTGTCGGAGTATTATTCCGGCAATACTTAATATGGGGACGGTGTGAGCACAGCAAATCAGGATGGGTGCACACGGGAGACAGGATTTAGACAGGTTCAGGCCCTCACGGAGAGGTAATACCCTACATCCTGTGTTTGGAGGCTGGTATTACTGGTATCCCGAGTGCCACAAGCCCTAGAGAATCGACCTCGAGGGGGTTTGAGGTATGAAACAATGGAGACTTAGAGACTTAGAGAGAGTTACTGATCGGAAGTCTCCCATCGGGCCTTATATAGGTGGCCGGGATAGGGTTACAGTAGTCCGGATCGGTTGACAGATTGATTTCCTATTCGGTTACAACAGATTCCGGGTAAGCCGGACGGTTATTAGTCCATGTCTTGTACTCCACGTTTGATGAGGCACCCCCGTGTAGGAGTCGGACTCCAAGTAGTCGGCCCGGCCTGCCCTGTAGCCAGAGGGCCGGATTCGTCCTCCTTGATGATCCCCGGGTGCCATGTCATCATCAGTAGCCCCCGAGTCCTTCACGATCTTGCTGCTGTCGGTCGGCGCTTCTAATCAAACTTCCCGAGTGACTTCTGCTGGCAGAGAGATTGCGAAGGACTGATTGAACCCCTGTGGAAAAGATAATAAGAGCCGAGTAATATTCACCCGTAAGGCAGGAATATTATGGCAGGCGAGTTAATAGCGGGTAAACCCTGGTGGCACCCGATCTATCCCTTTGGACAGAGACCGGCTGATAGCCCAGCGTGGAGCGTGCCATGAATCCCGACTAGATTTCCGAGTAGCACCTGGCCTTCCCGAGCGGATTAGAGCCAGCTAGTGTCCCCTGAGGGAATGCCTCTGAAACCTTCGTCCGGACCAGAGAAAACAAGCCATGGCGTATAGGTTCCCGAGTGACGAAGCCTTACACCGAGTCATTCCACTGAACCCAGAAAGTCCGGGTCCCAGGGCCTCCCGAATAGTGCTCTCGGATGGTCTGGGTGGAGAATTCGGCAGTTCCGAGTTGCTCGGCATCCGACTTGTGGCCTGTGAAAGGCACGCCATTACTGTCCCTCACTCGGGTGTACCCAGACGACTGCGTTCCTGCTTGAGGCCAGCCGCTGAGACCCTTCACAACCGTAACGCCCGGCCCCGATCATACCGGTATCTGGCTAGTGGTTTGCGGAAAACACGCTCCGATTGCTTGTTTAAAGGAGGAATATTCCGATCGGCCATGAATCCTTGAAGGCCAGCCGTCGGATCCTCTTTTCATTAAACTGCACGAATCGCGGCGCAGTCAGGTCGTGGGCGCGGGAGAAGCGCAACGTGGCCCGCCCAAATCGTGCGACAGAATCCGAAACGACGCAATCGTGGGCACGGCGAATCCGGGAACGTGCGGACGTGGGGAATCCGAACCGCCCGATCCATCCCTTCATATTCCGGGGAGTCTGCGGGATTGGCTCACGCCTTCAAACATTCCCACTTTCACCTCGCGCCCATCGCTTCATCTCCCTTCCGCCCCCAAATCGCTCCGCGCGCTCCGCCCCACCAAAAACCCTAATCCCTGCTCCGGCCATCTCGGATGCAAGCCCCGGACTGGGAAGCCGATCCAACCGAAGCCGAGGAGGACGCTTTGGTGTGGAAGCTGCTGAGCGAGGAAGAGTCGCCCGCCGAGCCGATGGCCCCTTGGATGAAGTCGACGGCATCGGAGGCGAAGTTGGCGATCCTTGTGCGGATGGGGTTGCTACCGCCGAAGGAACTGATCGAGTGGCGCGCCACCGTGGGAGAGACCATCCCCACCCCGAATACCGGCGAGCTGGTCGTCCACAGCTTATTCTTTGAGCGGGGGTTCTCGGTGCCGGTCCACCCGTTCTTGCGAGGGCTGCTGTACTACTACGGGTTGGAGCTCCACAACCTCAACCCCAACAGCGTGCTCCACGTCGCGAGCTTCATCACCCTCTGCGAGTGCTATCTCGGCATCCGGCCGCACTTCGCATTGTGGAAGCATCTCTTTATGGTGAAGCCGTAGCCGAGCAAGGACAACCCGGCCGTGGTAGGAGGCGCCGGGTTCCAGCTGAGGTCGGGAGCGGCGAAGAGTTACCCAACTCCTCCAATGCAGTAGTCGAACAAGGGCTGGCACGCCCAGTGGTTCTACTGCGCCAACCCCGACCCGGCGCTGCCGGCCTTCTCGGGCCAGCCGCCGGCGGTCAGGCCGAGTTGGTCGGACCCACCCCTTGACCGGGAGCAGGACAGCGTTGCCGTCCTGATGGGACAGCTCGACGAGGCGATGAAGTCCGGGGTCACCGGAGCGGTCGTCGTCGCGACCTTCATCCGGTGGCGGGTGCAGCCGGCCAAGCTTCGAGTGCATCCCATGTACCAGTACTCCGTCGAGGAGGACGCGACCCGGGAGGCCGTCGATGAGCTGTCGGAGGGCGAAGTACAAAGCCGGCTCGAGAAGCTCCTGGCTCAGGGGACGAGCTTGGACTTCTCCGGGCGGCCGCCTCCATTCAGTCGGGCGAACCCAGCGAGTGACGTGAGTGACTGATATCTTGTCTTTTTCTTTTAGCGTTTGGCCGAGTCTTACTCGGATTTTGTCTCCGTGCCTTTGCAGATTCTCTTCGGCTTCTGTTCCAGTGCTCCCCTCCCGGAGGACGAGATCTGGAATCAGCCGAGGTATGCTGACGTCCCGATGGGCGGGCCGCCACCGCAAGGGGCGGCCGTGGCGTCTTCTTCCGGCGCCGGCTCCTCAAAGGGCACCGGGTCTTCAAAAGGCGCCGGGCCCTCTAAGGCACCGGTGGCCGCTCCGCCCCGTCCTCCCCTGCCGAGCACGCCCGCTCAGGAGGAGGAGGAGGACTCGGACGACACTAGTGCCTTCCGAGTGAAGAGACGGAGGCGGCCGGCGGGCACTACCCAGAGGGAACGGGGCGGCTCTGCCGCCGGCTGGACCTTCGTTGTGAGGGGCGTCGCCTTGTCGGGACGGGGCGGCTCTGCCTCCCGTGCCAGCTCGGCGGCTCCGTCTGCCGCAGGGACTGCGCCGACGGGACGGGAGGGCACCACCGCTGGTGCTGACCCTGTAGCGCCGGCCGCTACTGGGACTGCCCCAGCGGAGCAGGAGGGCTCCGCCGCTGGCGCTAGTCCGGTGGCGCCAGCCGTTGCAGCGGCTGCACCGGCGGAGCAGGAGGGCTCCGCCACTGGCGCTGACCCGGTAGCGCCGGCCGCTACTGGGACTGCCCCGGCGGAGCAGGGGGGCTCCGCCGCTGGCGCTAGTCCGGTGGCGCCAGCCGTTGCAGGGGCTGCACCGGCGGAGCAGGAGGGCTCCGCCACTGGCGCTGATCCCGTAGCGCCAGCCGCCACGGGGACTACACCGGCGGAGTAGGAGGGCTCCGCCGCTGGCGCTGATCCGGTAGCGCTAGCTGCCGCTCCGAGTGAAGCTTCTCGGGCGGCTGAAGACGACGCTCCCCCTGGCGGGGGGGAGAAGCGAGATGCCGATGCCGCCTTCGGGGCACCCGGCGGGTCGGGGACCTCCCCGGCCCCGGCCGCCGCCGCCCCTAGGCGGCGAGCCGCGGGAGCCAGGAGGCGCATCGCCGTCCCTTGGTCCTCGAAGTAAGTATCTGGCCGACTACCTACCTGACTTCGTTTCTTGAAATGCTGACATGGTCGGTCTTTCCTCTGCAGGACGCGGAGGGCGGGGGACATCCCGAAGGCGCCCTCGAGTGGCCCGGGGTCCGGCCAAGGCGGAGATCCCCCAGCGTCGAACACCCAGGCCTCGTCACCTCCACCTGCGGCGGCTTCTTCGTCTCCCCGGCCGTCGTCGCCTCAACCCGCGGGCACTCCCCGACCATCCTCTGAGCAGCCCGGCGCGCCGCCTGCCTCGCCAACCGCTCCTCAGGAGGAACCCTCCCCTGGAGCTTTGGTGCCGGTGGGGCCTGCGGGACGTGGGGGCGAGCCCGGCTTGCCCTCGCTAATGCAGGAGTTCAGCGCGGCTCCGCCTTCGAGGCCGTGTTCTGAGCTGGTGCACCGACCTCTCCGAGTCCGGAAAACGGACCCGGGGCAGCCGACTACGACGGTGCGGGAGGTCGACGACGTCGAGGAGGAGAAGGAGTGGCAGGCAGCTGCGGACGTCGCTGCTCAAATTGGAGAGATCCTCCCCGCCTTGCTGAAGGCAGCGAAGGAGGGAGCCAACCTGCTGAATGGCAGGCTGCGTCCTTTGATGGAGGTAAGTTGTTTGTACCCTTGTAGGAGTCTGTCCGTAGGAAGTAGCCCCCGGGCCTCTGCCCGACTAGGTTAGTCGGGCAGAGGGCCCTTTGTATTTCCCTTGTAGTCTTCACTCTGGGTGCACGAACAGTGCACCCAGAGGGTGTAGCCCCCGAGCCTGCATTCGACTAGGATAGTCGGGCGGAGGGTATATGTTGCTTATGTTGTAGATCTGGTTCCAGGTGCACGATCAGTGCACCCGGAGGGTGTAGCCCCCGAGCCTCCGCTGGGTCCTTGGGATCGAGCGGAGGGTTTTGATGCCTTTGCCGGGTGGCCTAACGTGTGTGTGTTCTTTTGCAGTCTCTGAACCAGCGGTCGCAGAACAAGACCGCCTTCCTCCAAGACCGGCTACCCGTCATCGAATGCCTGGAACTGCGGAAGTCCGAGTGGGACAAGATGTCCGCGAGTCAGCAGGCGGCGGAGGATGTGGCCCGCAAACGCGGGGCGGAGGTTATCTCCCTGAAGGCGGGCATTTCGCAGGAGATCGCCAAAACCCGAGGTGAGTGAACCGAGTGATTTGTTGCCTCCCCTTGTCGCTTTTTGTCTTGCTGATGCGTTGTCTCTTGCAGCCACCGAGGAAGAAGTTGCGAAGCTGAGGGCGGAGCTCGAGGCGACAAAGGCCCGCGCCCGGGACCTGGACGCCGCCAAAGAGCAGGCTGGGAAGCTTGAGGAGGCACTCTTGGCGGAGAAGGCCCGTGCGGAGCAGCTCGGGCGCGAGGCCGAGTCGGCGGCCAAGAGGGCCGCTGACTCGGAGGCGGCCGCCGGGGCCGCGAAGAAAGCTGCTACAGAAGCGGAGTCCGGTGAGTGCTATTTCTGACTTCGGTTTTGTGCCGGCCCACTGGTCGTATCGCTCATGCTTGTTTTTTGTAGATTTGAAGGCGCGTCTCGAGAAGTCCCGTGGGATGATCGAGTCGCTGCTGAAGGCGGGGCAGGTAGCGTGTGGCGCCGTCTGGCCGGACAAAACGGCCCCGGACTCCGTCGCGGCGGTCGCCGAGCGTCTGAACCAAGTGCCCGATGAAGTGGCGAACATCGAGGCGGCGGACGCGCGGACGGGGGCCAGCATAGTCCTGGCGGTGGCGCGGTCCCACTACCCGTTGCTGGATATGTAGGCAATCGGGGAGGGGTATGCCGCTGATTTCCCGGAAGAAGACATTCCGGAGATGATGCGGTCCGTTGAGTCCACCGTCGATTCCCTTATAAAACGGTCGGGCCTGTAGAAAATAGGGATAGTTGTAAACTGCTCGGGCTAGCCGAGTAAAGTTTGTAAAGGACTCGGGGGTGCCGAGTGAATTTTGTGTGCACTCGGGATGCCGAGTGACGTTGTTGTGCACTCGGGGATGCCGAGTGACTTATGTATATACTATCTGATTAACAAGTAAGTTTTAATTTGATCGTGAAAAGACTTGTGTTCCTGTGTATTTAAGTTTGTTCGTTTTGCTCTTTGCCAACCCGTTGTAGCCTCCTTTGCGTAGGGATTAGCCGTTGGCGTGTGTCCCGTGTAGCGTAAGGGTGTGGCGTAAACCGACGATTGGAGTCAAAGAGTTAACGTTGGACTTTATACACAGTACTTAAGTATTTCGCGATGGAGGGGCAAAGCCGTGCTGAGTACCCGCTACAAGCGGGCGTAGCAGGTCAGTCGGGAAAAAGAAAGGCTTGCTTTTAAATGGAGCAAAAGAAGGCTCTTTATTCATGTTTCCAAAGACACTCATAAAAAGAATTCAAGCGTAGAAACGACGTAGCTGTTCTATGTTCCATGCGTTGGTGAAGACATTGCCGTCGCTGTCCCTCAGCCGGTAAGCCCCCGGGCGTAGTACTTCGGCGACGATGTACGGACCCTCCCATGGCGGGGAAAGCTTGTGCTGCTCTTTGTTGGTCTGCACTCGGCGTAGAACCAAGTCGCCGACGTTGAACGAGCGGCCCCGTACGTGTCGGCTATGATAACGCCGCAGGCCCTGCTGGTACTTAGCTGACCGGAGGAGCGCGACCTCGCATGCTTCTTCGAGTTGGTCGAGAGCGTCTTGCCGTGCCTCTTCTGACTCGGCCTTGTTGAAGGCCTGGGTTCTCGGGGAACCGTATTCCAAATCAGTCGGGAGCACGGCCTCGGCTCCGTAGACCATAAAAAAAGGTGTGTAGCCGGTTGATCGGTTGGGCGTGGTGCGCAGGCTCCATAGCACTGATGGTAACTCGGCTGCCCATTTGCCTGCGAATTTGTTCAGTCGCTGGAAAATCCGAGGCTTGAGGCCTTGTAGTATCAAACCGTTGGACCGCTCGACTTGCCCATTGGTGCGTGGGTGTGCCACGGCGGCAAAGTCGAGACTGATGTTGTAGTCGTCACAGAATTGGAGAAAAGCTCGCTCGGTGAACTGGGTGCCGTTATCTGTGATAATGCTGCTGGGTACGCCGAAACGGAAGACGATGTCCCGAACGAACTCGACGGCCTTTTCAGCAGTTATCGTGGCGACCGGCTTGGCTTCGATCCACTTGGTGAACTTGTCGACCGCGACGAAGAGATGTGTGAGATATGTGTAGCCCCCGGGAGCCTTCTTGAGAGGACCGACCATGTCCAGACCTCAGACCGCGAAGGGCCAGGTGATCGGGATAGTTTGGAGAGCCTGAGCCGGCAAGTGTGTCTGCCGGGCGAAATATTGGCATCTCTCGCATGTTCGGACGATGTGATCGGCATTCGATACGGCAGTCGGCCAGTAGAAACCTTGTCGGAAGGCTTTCCCGACTAGCGACTTGGGTGCCGCATGGTGGCCGCATACGCCCGAGTGAATATCGGACAACAGCTGTTGTCCTTGCTCTTGAGGTATGCACCGCTGGATGACCCCGGAGGTACTCTTCTTGTACAGCTCGTCGTTGATGACAACGAAGGACTTGGTGCGTCGCGCCTCAGTTTTGTCTGGTGGGAGGACGTCCTGTAGCAGATGATCTAGGAAGGGCGCTGTCCAGTCGGGAGTGACGGCCAGGACCTGTGGAGAGGGCTGCTGAATAGCGTCGCCTTCCGGGACCTGCTGTCCTTCGGTCTTGGGTGTTGTTTCAGCTTTGATAGAGGGGGTATGCAACTCGTGAAGAAAAACTCCAGTTGGAACGACGTCCCGACTGGATCCCATCTTGGCAAGTGCATCCGCAACCTCGTTGTCTCGGCGTAGAACATGGGTAATTTCAAGACCGTCGAACTTGGCTTCAAGCTTGCGCACTTCTTAGCAGTAGGCTTCCATGGAGGGGTCTCTGCACGACCAGTCCTTCATGACCTGCCGGACCACTAGTTCGGAGTCTCCGCGTGCCAGGAGCCGGCGGATCCCGAGTGAGGCAGCAAGTCGAAGACCATGAAGTAAAGCTTCGTACTCGGCAACATTATTGGATGCCGGGAAGTGGATCTGTAATGCGTACTTGAAGCGCTCGCCTTTGGGAGAGATGAGCACGACGCCAGCCCCCGCGCCCTGGAGCATCAGAGAGCCGTCGAAATAGAGTGTCCAATGCTCGAGGTCGACGACGGAGGGTGGGGACTGGACTTCTGTCCACTCGGCCATGAAGTCGGCGAGAGCCTGGGACTTGATGGCCGTGCGGGGGGCGTAGACTATGCTGAAAGCCATTAGTTCCATCGCCCACTTGGCAATCCTACCCGTGGCATCGCGATTGTTGACGACATCGGCGATTGGGAAGGAGCTGACCACCGTAATCGGGTGTCCCTAGAAGTAGTGGACTAACTTCCGTGACGTTATGAACACCGCATAGATGATCTTCTGGATCTGAGAGTACCGCGCCTTGGACTCGGAAAGGACTTCACTGATGAAGTACACCGGGCGCTGGACCTTCTGAATATGACCGGGCTCGGAGCGTTCCACGACCAAGACCGTACTGACTACCTGAGTAGTTGCTGCGACGTAGAGAAGCAGTGGCTCATTGGGCATGGGGGACGCCAGCACCGGGGGAGTGGATAAGAACTTCTTCAAGCCGTCGAGGGCGTCCTGGGCCTCGGATGTCCAGGTGAAGGACTCCGACTTCTTCATGAGTTTGTAGAGGGGCATGGCTTTCTCGCCGAGTCAGGAGACAAAACGACTGAGAGCCGCCATGCACCCGGTCAGCCGTTGGACGTCCTTGAGGTTCTTGGGAGGGCCCATCTTGACGATGGCGTCGATCTTCTCCGGGTTGACTTCGATCCCTCGTTCGGAAACGATGAAACCGAGTAGCTTGCCCGAAGGGACCCCGAACACACATTTTTCGGGGTTGAGCTTCATGCTGAATTTCCTAAGGTTGGAGAAAGTTTCTTTCAGGTCACTCAGGAGGTCTTCTCTTTTCTGGGACTTGATCACCACATCATCTACATAGGCTTGTACGTTCCGACTGATCTGCGACTGAAGGCAGCGCTGTATGCACCGTTGGTACGTAGCGCCCGCGTTCTTTAGGCCGAAGGGCATGGAAACATAGCAGAAGGCGCCAAAGGGAGTGATGAAAGATGTCTTGATCTCGTCATCCTCCTTCATCTTGATCTGGTGATAGCCCGAGTAAGCATCGAGGAAACACAACATCTCGCACCCTGCCGTGGAGTCAATCACTTGGTCGATGCGAGGGAGAGTGAAAGGGTCTTTGGGGCAGGCCTTGTTAAGGCTAGTATAATCAACGCACATCCTCCACTTTCCATTCTTTTTGCGAACAAGAACTGGGTTCGCTAACCAGTCGGGATGATACACTTCTTTAATAAAACCAGCTGCTAGAAGCTTGGCTATTTCTTCTCCTATGGCCTGACGTCTATCCTCAGCGAATCGGCGTAAGCGCTGTTTGACCGGCTTAGCATCCGGCCGAACGTTCAGAGAGTGCTCGGCAGCCTCCCGTGGAACTCCGGGCATGTCGGAGGATGTCCATGCGAAGATGTCCCGGTTGTTCTGGAGGAAACTGACGAGCGCGCTTTTCTATTTATCGCTGAGTGCAGTCCCGATCTGCGTCGTCTTGGAGGAGTCTTCAGGGTCGAGTTGGATCGACTTGGTGTCCCGCGCCGACTGGAACGATGTTGATGTCGAAGCCTTCTTGGCTGGAGGCGCTTCCTCAACCACGGCCGACTTGAGGTCGGTAAGTGCGGCCTCCGCGATCTGGGCCGTGGCGAGGTTGCAATTTTCCAGGTCGCACGTGTAAGCGTGCTGGAAACTGCTTTGCACCGTGATTACCCCATGGGGGCCCGGCAACTTGAGCTTCAAATAGACATAGCTGGGGACATCCATGAATTTGGCGTAGCAGGGACGCCCCAAAATGGCGTGATACGAGCCTGGGAAGTCGACGACCTCGAAGGTGAGGGTCTCGGTCCGGAAGTTGTCGGGAGTGCCAAAAGTAACGGGCAGGCTGACCTGCCCGAGTGGACTCGCCATCTTGCCGGGCACCACCCCGTGGAAGGGGGCACCAGTCGGCTTGATCTCGGAACGAGAAATCTTCATGTCGTCAAGAGTCTTGACGTAGAGGATGTTGAGACCACTCCCGCCGTCCATGAGGACCTTGGTAAGGCGGACGCCACAAACGATCGGGTCTACCACCAAGGGGAATCGTCCCGGCTGGGGAATGTAGTCGGGGTGATCCGAGCGCCCGAATGAAATTACGGACTCGGACCATCGCAGGTACTTGGGCACGGCCGGTTCCACTGCGTTGACCTCTCGATCAACAATCTTTTGGTGACGTTTGGACTCGTAACCGTTTGGTCCGCCAAAGATCATCAATCAAGCGGTCTCTTTCGGGAATTCGTCACCCTCGTCCTGAGGGGGCTCCTTTTTGCCCTTATTGGGGACGTAGGGCTTGTTCAAATTCTTCAAGAGGTTGCAGTCGCGTGTCAGATGATTGGACTTAGGTCCGTGGAAGTGACATGGCTGACTCATCATCTCTTCGAAGGTCGCGTTGGTGCGCTGAGGACGGCGCGGCGGGGCGCGCTCAGTCGCAGCGACAAGATCTCCGCCTTTACGCTTCCGGTGCTTCTTTCTGGACGACTCGGGATGAGCGTCCCGACTGGGGGACTCGGACGCCTTGCCTTTGTTCCTGCCCTTGTCGTCTCTAGTAGCACTGCGGACAACCTCTTCGCCGGTGGCGAAGTTATTGGCTATGTCAAAGAGCTCGCGCGTAGTCTGGGGGTTCTTACGCGCTATCTTATGGATAAGGTCGGTGCTCCGAACTCCCTTGGAGAAAGCGGTAATAACGTCGCCCTCTCGGACCTCGGGCAAGGAGTTCTTCTTCTTGGAGAAGCGCTGGATGTACTCACGGAGAGTCTCATCCGCCTCTTGTGTACAACTGTGGAGATCCCACGCATTCCCGGGCCTGTTATAAGTGCCCTGGAAGTTGTTCACAAAGAGGGTCTCGAGGTCGCTCCATGTCTGGATGCAATCCGGAGGTAAGCTGGTGAGCCAGGCTCGTGCTGAGTCGGCCAAAAACAGTGGCAAATAATGGATCGCGACGTAGTCGTTCCCACCATTGGTTCTGCACGCCGTGTGATAGTTGGCCAGCCAGATGTCCAGCCGGGTCTCGCCCGTGTACTTGTCGATGCCGGTGACTCGGAATCGTGATGGGAAGATAACGCTACGGATACGGGGGCCGAATGCTTTCGGACCCGAATATCCCATGCCGGAGGGAGTCGGAGAACGTCCCCAGCTGGTGGCGCCGCTGTCGTTGCGGTGGCTGTCACGCTCGTCTCTCCTGGAATCGTGATGAGCGCTTCTTTCAGCGTCTGCGAGGTTCCTTGGTCCGAGTCGATCGCGGACCGGTGCAGCTTGACGAGCGTTTTTGTCCGCATCCTGTCGGGCGCGGTTTCTGGCGGCTATGGTGCCTCGGGCGTCTCGATTAGGACCGAGTCGTTCATGAACCGCTCCGGCCGGCTGATGTCGGTCGGGGCTTGCTCGTCGTCCGCCCACGATGGGTGGACTTCCTGGCGGGGTAGAGCGCCGATTCCTTGCACCTGCTGAGGAGCCGGTGCGACCTTCTGAAGCTTCGGCCTGCTGGAGGGCGGTTTCCTCCAGCAGAACACGGAGTCGCCGAAGTTCGTCGTGTCCCGGGTTGCCCTCGGGGATTTCAATGGCACGTGCCGCCATCGTGGCTGCAACGATGTTGTGACTCGGGAGCGGGAATATTGGGACCCCGTCCCTTTCGCGCATGCGGAGCTCATTATGGACTTGGCGTCCTCGAGCCCTCATGTCGTCGTTGCGCCGTTGTTCGTCGCGCTGGCGAGCGAGCCGAGTCTGTTGCTCGACCAACTCTTCCTCCTTGGCAAGGAGTCGGAGTCGGGTGGCTTCAAGCTCAGCCGGCGTTTGCTCCACGATGGGGACCGCTTGGCCATCGCCGTTGTCTGGTGAGCCGGCGTTGGCCATGAAGACTTCCCGGGATGGGTGGTGGCTACCAGAGCTCTCGTAATCATCCGAGTCATACTCGAGGACGGGGAGGAGAGAGTCAATAGCCCCCACCAGTCGGGATCCGAGTGCGAACTCTGCGCAGCAAACGGATCTGGTTTCGGCGTAGCCTCTTCCCTGGGGAGAGGGACCGAAGGCGCGGGCTCAGGGGGAGGCCCGTGCTGAAAAGCTGATGGAGCCTCTGCTGACCGGGACGTCGCCGAGTAGCAGAGGTGGAGCTGGCCGATCTTGTCGGCAATGAAGCTCAACTTTCCGAATAGGAAAAGTTGGTCGGGGTCCGGAACAGCGTTCGTGAGAGCGAATCTCACGATGCTTCCTGGGACGAAGACGTTGTCGCAGTTGACGGAACCCATCCCGATTCGTGTAGATGGATCTATGCGCCCCCGCCCCTACCTGGCGCGCCAACTATCAGAGTATTATTCCGGCAATACTTAATGTGGGGCGGTGTGAGCACAGCAAATCAGGATGGGTGCATACGGGAGACAGGATTTAGACAGGTTCAGGCCCTCACGAAGAGGTAATACCCTATGTCCTGTGTTTGGAGGCTGGTATTGCTGGTATCCCGAGTGCCACAAGCCCTAGAGAATCGACCTCGAGGGGGCTTGAGGTATGAAACAATGGAGACTTAGAGACTTAGAGAGAGTTACCGATCGGAAGTCTCCCACTGGGCCTTATATAGGCGGTCGGGATAGGGTTACAGGAGTCCGGATCGGTTGACAGATTGATTTCCTATTCGGTTACAACAGATTCCGGGTAAGCCGGACGGTTATTAGTCCATGTCTTGTACTCCACGTTTGATGAGGCACCCCCGTGTAGGAGTCGGACTCCAAGTAGTCGGCCCGGCCTGCCCTGTAGCCAGAGGGCCGGATTCGTCCTCCTTGATGATCCCCGGGTGCCATGTCATCATCAGCTAGCATAAACCAGTTTCACACTTGTGCAAAACTGTTGATACAGGGCCACTGACCTCAAAGCATCAGTGCCACTGTCCAACACTCTGAGCATTGAGCAAAAGAACCTCCATAGATCATTACTGCTTCATCCCTCTTGATAGTACGGGTGTTTCCTATGGACTCAAGGAAACTAGCAAATCTAGGCTTTACCTGTCATCAACTGTAGTCACGGCCCTTGACGCATCAAGCCATCATCACCTTGCTTGCAACTCCTTGCACAGCACCGGCTTCTTCACAGCTGTGGCACAGCTGCCTAGCACAACCATTCCCTTGTTCTGGAAACCACCTTTGTACTTTTTGGGTGGTCATCCTTTCCTTGATGACACTTCTTCCTGGAACCTATTAATCCTGCTTACAATCATTGTAAACATTAGATTCCAGTTTGAGTTGCCATTAACCATCAAAATCAACTAGGGGCCTAGATGATCTTTCAATATGTATGTATAAGGACCGACACCGTATATGCCAATGTGCTATATGTGCAAGCGAGCATATCGCACGAGAACTGACTATTAAGGTCGGGAGCAACAAATCGCATCGAATATGTAATAAATCATTTTAATTATGCTAAATACATATAAGTTGATGCAAAACAACATGGCACGATGACATATGAGGCGATGACAAGAGCGGGGGTGTTTTAGCAATTTTTTATGAGTATACACTAATGATATCGCACGAATGAAGCAACTATAAAGGTTGGGAGCAAAAATCATATCAAGTATGTAATAAATTGCTTCAGTTGCGCTAAATACATATAAATTGATGCAAAACAACATGGGCACGATGACACATGAGGCCATGACGAGGCACGATGACACATGAGGCCATGACGAGAGCGAGAGTGTTTTAGCAATTTTTATGAGTATACACATCGCACGAATGAAGCGACTATAAAGGTTTGGAGCAACAAATCACATAGAGTATGTAATAAATCATTTCAGTTGTGCTAAGTACATATAAATTGATGCAAAACAACATGAGCACAGACACCAGAGGCCATGACGAAAGCACGGGTATTTTAGTAATTTTTTATGAGTATACACTGATAAACATGTTACCGTCGAGGTCATGAGGTGAGTCATGACACGATGACAGTATAGTAGGGGAGCATGCTTCAAATGAGGTTTGCCGAATAAGCTGGTGACGATGGTGGGAGGCATATGGTGAGGCTGGCAGTTTTTAGATAGACATATCAGTTTGATAAAGAGGTGGTAAAGAACCACTAGGTTTAGGTTTTTGCTAAGGAGCTTAGTGACATGGCCACCGGGTCACTCTATTGCAAGTGGGTCCAAGAGCAAAATCTGGAAGCGACACTAGATGTTAGGACGTGATAGGTTTAGTCAAAAGTGGGCTTGTTAAAGCATCTGAGGTATGATATTGCATTACTGCGAATAGTGAAACTGCAATATGAGTAGTGCCGAGGTGTGTGTAGAAGAAGAGAAATATCAGGTTTGGGTATAAGCCATCAATGTCTAGATTTAATTCTTGGTGAAAAATTTCTTAAAAATTTACTGATGGAAAGACACTGAGGGATGATGAGGAGTGGTAGTTTTGCATGACATGCTATGGACCTTAATATCGTCGATTTTCAGTGTCACACATTAAGGTTCTCACCTTGCTGCCAAATTGTCTATCGACATTAAAGAAAACATCACATATGAATAAATAGATTTGTTATTAAAAGAGTATTGTCAACTAAAAATTCCCAATAGAAGTAATAGAAAGATTTATGCCAAATTTAAATAATGTTTCGTCGTAACTTACTTTTGACTAATATTTTCTATATTTTGAATGAAATATCAAAACTAATGTAGCGACAAGTGAAATTGAATAAAGTTGACAGCATAGAACAAATATAAAAAAAGAGAAAATAACATCAATAATACGTAGTAAACTTAGTGCACAAATGCGTGGGCGGGCCACCCTGCTAGTTCCAATAACCAATGGAAAACCACTTCTTTTACACTTTTTTGATTTGACTATCTGTTTTTAGTTTTTTTAGAAAATAGAAGTTTTTATTGATTCCTCATATTGCATCAAGATGATGCAATTACAAAAGAGTTTGAACCCCCAATCTCTGCATCGCCGATGCACACAACCATCATTATTACAAAGAGCCGATGTCCACAGAACAAAAATCAAAACCAAAAGAAGCAAGAGCAATAGACAACGCCCTAGGGAGCCGTAACGTGCAGCCTATGCCACCATCCATGGTTGGTGAACAACTCCCTGTTGACCCTCTTCAGTAGGGAACATGCGCCGAGCAGCATCGGTCGATCCTCCAACCGCTACAGCGTAGACGAGGTAGGGAGCCAGTGTGTACATAAGGGTATAACTTGCATGGGAGAGTTAATTTTCTTCTTATCAAAAACCACGTTATTTCTGTAAAGCCATAATGACCAATATGAAGCCGCTGCCCCTACCAAGAGTAAAGCTCTCAACTTTTTATCCAATCCCGTAGCCAATTGCGGAATAAATTGGCAACACCATGGGGTGGATATAAGTTAGAGACCACCCGGATAATTCACCACACAGCGTGTGCAAAATGGTAAGAAAAAGAAAGATATTGAATGCTTTCATTATGTTGACAAAAACAGCACTGAAAACTATCCATCCACTTTACTTTTAATCAAGTTATCTTTAGTTAATATGACTCCTCGACGTATATATCAAAGAAATTTTTTGACTTTTAAAGAAATTTTTAACCTCCAAAGTTATCTATTTTGTATTGTACCATTAGTATGTATAAGGGCATTATACATAGATTGGATGGAGTGTATAGTATATAATATAATCGATTAAAAATGAGTTTAAATCACGTCCTAACTATAGCTAGAGATATATAAGAAATATATCTAAGCGTGTGGTAGACAAATTTAGACATAACATAATTCGGCAACACAAACTGGCTATATCAGCAAGGTCACCATGCACATAATCACGGACGACTGTGAAGTCGATATGGACCAGCGTCAACATATACTGGCTAGTCCAAGCTTAGCCCGGTGACTGCAAATAATTAAGATCGATTAGTATCATATCGAAACTCATAGTTGCTGTACTAATTTTTTAGGGGAACTATAGTACTAATTAATTTGTGAGACAATATGACGCGTGATGTCATTTTCGAAACGGGCCGGCTGCCGGTATCAATTGGAGTACTCGTGTATCAATTGAATAGTAAGATTTAAGCATCCATCGATCAAACATACTCTTTATGGTTAAGCAACGAATTAATTAATTCCTTCCATCGTTAGCTGTCATGCATGAAAACTCTCTTCTTCGGTTCAACATTTATATATTTGAAACAATTCTAAATTATATTCTATTTATCTAAAAATGTAAGGTAGACATAATTTCTAAAATTTATTTTTAATCAAGAATTTACTTTAAAATAAAGTATATGGATTACATGATACAAAATCGATACTATTTTTTGAGATAATGGAAGATTACTTCCGGTCTCTGTACTATAAAGATACACATAGCCAAATATTACAGAGTTGAACAAATATCTACGTCCAAAGGCGTTAGCAACAAAAACAAAAAGAGCGTAACAAGCTTGGCTCTAAAATCAATTTAATAAAAACAAAACCTGCTACTAAATTGCCACCATGAGTATAGAGAATATCCCGCACACCTTGTTCCAGCATACGCAAGGCCACATCAAGCATATACTGCACTCCCTAGCGTCGTTGGAGCAACGATCATGTACGGAGTCAATAGATAACCATATAAGTAACTTGCACAGGATTAGAGGTTATCTTTTTATCAAATATAATATCATTAGGATCCAACCAAATAGACCAACAAATAGCCGCTGCCCCAACCAGCAAAAGATCCCTCTTATCTCCCACGCCCATGCCGTTCAACCATCTCTCAAACATATTGGATACATTAAGCGGAGAAGCACACCCCAACACGAGGTGGACTAAACGCCAAATGAAAACGAGCCAGAGGACAATCAAAAAACAAGTGGTGAATTGATTCATTATCAGAGCATGAACAACACAAGGGTACCATGCCAAATCCATTTGCACAAATTATCTTTAGTCGGTAGAATCCCATTACGTAAATACCATAACAAGACCTTTATCTTTAGAGAAAGTTTGGATTTCCACATTCAAAAATTTGTATGTGGCAATATGAAAGTACCTAATGCTTTGTACATGGATTGTACGAGAAAAATACACAAGCTGTGCAAACAAAATTGATACCATTAGAAAGTGTTTTTTAATACGAATCCAACAATATCAATTTTATACCATTTAATTTATATATTATTAAATAGTTCTTAGTATAAGATAAATTTTAGAAAGTGCGTGAGCCTTATATTTCTAGACGAGGAAAGCACAATTTAGAATGGTTCCAAAACTATATAAGTACAACTGTAGAAGAGAGTTTTCGTGCATGACAGCTAGCAATGGAAGGAATTAACTAATTCGTTGCTTAACTATAAATAGAATGTTTGATAGATATGGATGCTTAAATCTTACTATTCAAGTTTGAAAATTTGCTATCGATCGGGCTCAGCTGTGAGGACAGACATGCACCTATCCTTTTCGGCTAGTTAATTATAACTCTGACTATTGGACTGAGTAATACTGCTTGCTGCAACACAACTAATAATTAATAAGTGTCAGCGTGATTTAATCTAACATTAGATTAAAGTTGCGTACTATTAGAACTGTAATTTTAGATAACTCGTACGTTATAACGGGACAAAAGAGAGATATCTAAAATCATGATAAAATATCACTTTATTTTGTAAACATGCGTGTTAAAAATGACATGTGTTTCACAATAATTGCGGGCGTTTTTATCTCATTTCCTTCCCTCTCTGACGATCACCTATGTTTCACCCTTTCTCTCTCTTCATTATCCTCTTAGGTTTGCCCCTGACTTTCTTGTTTCTTAGCTCTGCTGTCATCCTGATCTAGTCCCCGTCGCTCTACTGTGTGTGTGTGTGCCTTCTCCAACTTGGTAGATCTCCACCACATTTTCCATCGCCTCCAGCTGTAACACTCTGGAATTAATTAAAGAAATATCGGAGTTATTAAAAATCGAGGTCATCCGAAAGTCTGGGACGAAGGGGTAAATTTAAAATTTTAAACCATGCATTGAATGCAATATTTGAGACAGTGGTTGTGTTCATTTCATTAAATCGATCAAGATAGAATATAAGTTTGTTCAAGTCGGAGTTTGAACGAATTTTGGATAATCCGATCAATATAGGGCCGTCAAATTTCACTTATCTCTTAATCCAACTCAATTTAAAAAAAAACCACCCCAACCCGTGCTCTCTCTCCTCTCATCTCACCCCCTCCAAGTCGCCGCTGCCCCTTTCCGCACCACCACCGCCGTGCGCTGCCACGGGTAGAAGTATAGCTGTACATATGCCTATCAGAGGAGAGAGAGCACCGGTTGGGGTGGGGTTTTTTTTGAAATTGAGTTAGATTTGGAATTAGTAGAGAAGAGAGATTTATATGAGTTAATTGAGAAAAACGGGACGTATCATTACCGTCATCATCACCACCAACTGCCCGGCTGGAGGGGAGGCGGCTCGGCCGGGGCGGCGACGCACGGCGGTGGCGGCACGGCAAGGGGTGTGGTGGCTTTTTTCCTCCCTTTTTCTTTTTTTACTTTTCCTTCTCCTCCTCCTTCTTCCCCTCCTTCCCTTCCCTTCTCTTCTCCTTGCCCCAACCGTGGTCCTCTTCCTCCTCTTGGGCGGCGGCTAGGGTAGCCCGACTAGGAGGGGAGATGAGTGAGACGAAAGGAGAGAGAGCACGGGTTGGGGTGGGGTTTAGTGTTTGTTTTTGAAATTGAGTTGTATTAGGAGTTAGTCACTACTGCAGAAACCCCCTCTACTGACGGGCAAAAAACCCCCTCTACTGACGGGCTGGGGGCCCGTCAGCCTGGAAATGTCAGTGGAGGGGTGACCTCCACTGACGGTCGGGCCGCCCGTCAGTAGTGGCTGTGACTAGTGACGGGCTCAATTTGCCCGTCAGAGGAAATGTATCACCACTGACGGGCTCCTGGTGAGCGCCCGTCACTGGTTCCCCCTCACCACTGACGGGCTTTCTTTAGGAGCCCGTCGGTAGTATATTTTCAGGGATAAAAAAAAATAAAATTCAGAAAATAACATTTCATCCACGCAGCCTCCACCACCCCGCACCGCTCGCCTGCCTGCTCCGGAGACCGCCGCGCCGCGCCGCTAGCCCACCTACTCGACAGGCCGCCTCCCCGCTCGCTCGCCTACCCGGGAGGTCGCCGCCCCGCTCGCTCGCCTGCTCGGGTCGGGGAGCCCGCGCCGGCACATAGGACAGGAGGGAGCGCCGGCGGATGGCGGCGCCGGGGTCGTCGACGAGGCGGCGCCGAGGATGAGTCGCCGCGTGGACAGGGTGGTGGAGGAGGCGGCGCGGCGCGGGGTGGTGGAGACGGTGGCGACCACTGACACGGTGCTGGGTGGAGGAGGCGGCGCCGCGCGTGGTGGTGGAGGAGGCGGCGTCGCGCGGTGTGGTGGAGATGGCAACGACCACCGACGCTATGGCCGGCACGCAGAGCACAAGGGGAAAGAAGGAAGGGGAGAAGTGTGTTACCGGTGAGACGGCGGCCGCGGGGGTGGTGGTGGTCGGGGATGAGGTGGGGCCGGTGGTCGGTGAGGAGGAGATGCTGCCGCTTGGGGAGGAGGCGCTGTCTGCGCTCGGGGAGGAGCCGCTCGGGGAGGAGCTGCTCAGGGAGGGCGGCAGTCGGGGAGGAGCCACTCGGCCGCTCGGGGGAGGGCGGCGGTCGGGGAGGACGGCGTTCGGGGAGGAGTTGTTTTCGAATGAACGCGCGGGACTTGGTGAATTTTTCACCAAGTCCCGCGCGTGCTTTATATGTGCTGTGGGTTACCACTGACGGGCGTCTAGTTTCCGCCCGTCAGTGGAGGGGTGTTTTCACTGACGGGCCCGTGGTGAGCGCCCGTCACTGGTTACCCCTCACCACTGACGGGCCCCTGGTGAGTGCCCGTCACTAGTTACCCCTCACCCCTGACGGGCATTTTCTAAGGGCCCGTCACTAGTTGCATCATATTGGTTTTTTCATTTTTTATAAAATCTAAATATGGTCTAAAAAATATGAAAATTAACATGGGGTCATTATATGACCTCATGAGGCTGTGTTTAAAATTTCAGACAAATTCACAAAAGTTGGACTATACATTGCTTTGTAACTTAACCATCTCTGAGAAAGCTTCATAGCATTTAAAGGGGAAATATGAAGATTGAAGTACACATCGTAAATTCTTCATCATTTGAACTTGAGATTTGGACTACAACTTGATATTACACTATTATAAGCTAATATTTGTTCATGTTTCATCTTGTTATGTAATAATTTGTATTTTCTATTTTTTGAAATACCAATTTGAGGTACTATGTGTAGTACCTTCCCGAAATATTTATCTAAAATGGTCCAAAAATTTTATACATGGAACATACTACATTATATTGGTAATGTCAAAATTAGGCATTTTTCTGAAATCATTTGCTATTTTTTAGGCATTAAATGAATATGTAGCTATTTACTGGATATATTTCAAATTTGAACTACAAGTATCTTAAAGAAGGCCTCTAAATGGAAGAAAAATTCATATATAAGTACCTATGTATCTTTTTAGCTCCTATCCACAATATATACAAAAAATACAAATATTTTCTTGGGAAAATTCAAACCTTTACTTGCATCTTAATGATTTTTCATTTTATATAAACTCTAAATATGGTCTAAAAAATATGAAAATTGGCATGGGGTCATGAGATGACCTCATGAGGCTGTGTTTAAAATATTAGACAGTTTCACAAAAGTTAGACTATACATTGCTTTATAACTCAAGCATCTCCCAAGAAAAGAAATAAAAAATAAAATAAATACTAGAAATTCCAGAAAACTCAAAAAATTATGAAACTTGATCTGCTGTCTAGATCTATTTATTTTACAAATTTTGCAAAAAGAATCACTTTATTTGGACTTATAGATCAAAAGTTATTGACGTTTCGTGATGCAGTGCTTTTGGGCTGAAAATACTAGTGACGGGCCCTTAGATACGCCCGTCAGTGGAGATCGCTTCGCCACTAACGGGCACTTAAATAGAGCCCGTCAGTGGAGATCGCTTCAAAACTAACGTCATCTTGGCACCTTTTTGTTCATCTCCACTGACGGTCCGCGTAGCTGCCCGTCAGTGGAGACTTCCTCTCCGCTGACGGGCACCTAAGTACCGCCCGTCAGTGGAGATGATGCGTCATTTATGGCACCGGGTTTGCGTCTCCACTGACGGGCGACTTAAGGGCCCGTCAGTGGAGGTCTTCCGCTGCGGCCAGTCAGACTCCTCTGCTGACGGGCCTCTAGGTGCCCGTCAGTGGTGAGACCCTCCAACGACGGGCAAGAGTACGCCCGTCAGTGGAGGGGGTTCAGCAAAGGGTCATTCTGCAGTAGTGAGTTAGAGAAGATATATTTTGCGAGTTAGTTGAGAAAAATAGGGACATTAGGAGTTAGTTAGAGAACATATTAGAGAAGAGAGATTTGTGCGAGTTAGTTGAGAAAAAAAGGTGACATTAGGAGTCAGTAAGAGAAGATATGAGAGAAGAGAGATTTATATGGTGGTTGTTGGATGTAAGATCGACCTAGTCCCTAGAAGTGCACGCATATTACAAAAATATCACCTCCTCGATCCTGACCATTGACGAGCGATCAGACGGTCTGAAGGAGAGCGACTGCATTTAATAGATAGCATAGATATAGATATTACCTAAAAGTATAAAGTATTAGTGTTACACCTGGATTATTTAGTGGTTTATGCCAAACTGGATGGACAAAAAAGTGCTAAAAATATAAGTTCAATCCACGGCTCAAATACTAAAAAGACACTGTATACATCTAATTTTTTTTCAAAGTCCTATGTATTACCGTATACCACCTTTTAAAAACTTGTCATGCATACATAGCCTCATTTCGCTTTTTTTTAATCTAATTACTAAAAATTTCAATCCGAACCAAGATCTCCAATTTCACAACATACACTTTGGCGATTGAACCGTTTACACACTGGAAAGAAACTAATCAAGCAATCGATTCTCATGGCGAGCTCGCTGGCGTGGAGGAGGCTGTTCATGGAGCCGCGACGCGTTGTGAGGAGAATGGAGACAAATTGGCTGGCGTTGCCGATGAGCAGCGCGACAATGATAAACCTGCGGAACCGGTGGCTAATGATGTTTGAGGTGATCCCTGATCTCGCACTCCACCCCGAACCTCCTGTCCTCCACCTCGATGAGCAGGGAGCCGGTGAAGTCCTCGAGCCTGAGCCCCTAGAGGTGGCAGATGAGGCGGAAGAGGACGCAGATGAGGAGGTAGATGATGCTGTGATACATCCACGAGGCCATCTTGAGGGAGCAGGGGAGGACGTCTTTAGCAATGAAACAGACGTGATCGGCAGAGGTGGCGTGCCACCAAGCCTTGTAGGCAGCCTCGACGGCGAAGCAGGACATGACGAGATAGGCGAGTCCAAAGAAGGATGTTGGACTTGCCGACACTAGAGTCGCCAATGAGCACGATCTCCTTGCGCTCGCAGCCGCTTGTGATGGCGCCTCCGATAAACACGCATGCGTCACTCGAAGAGGAGGACACGAGTAGAACGGAGAAGACGAACTTGAGAGGCGGTGGTGGATCTTAAGTAAGAATGCGAGAGAAGAAGGATGAGAGATCTGTGATTTTATTTGTTTATTTGTTAGAGAATTTTAAAAATATTTATTTGTTTGTTAGAGAATTTTAGGAAGATTTGTTTGTTTTAGTTAGATGATAAGGGACAACGGTGGCAGGATTTTGGTAAATAAAGTGAATTTTAATTACAGCTTGGATGACGTATCATCGTCACCGATTGTCATTTATAAGATAGCAATAGAGTAGTGTGTATTTAAAGTGACTGAAATATATATAAAATTCAGAAACTGATAAAAAAAATATGCTGGGAATATCGATAAACGAGAATGACGCCAGAGAGGGATCAAATCTCTGTTAGCGTGTATGTGTACATACATATTTCTTCCATCTTTCACAGGCCCTCTTCGAAGATCGGTGATTGGTGCCTTAAAATTCCCAAAAGCAGGGACTAACTAGTTAGGTAGGGCATGCTTTGCGTACGCGCGGGAAGCTAGAAAATATCTGGAGAGGCAGGCTTCATGCATTGGTGATGAGCATGCATGTCAGCTTGGCTTGGGAAGGGAAGGCAGTGAAGCGGAGGAAAGCAAAGCAAAGCAAGCAGCGGACCGCAAATCCAAACCTACCGCGCGCTCTTCCGCACGCCGATTTAATGCACCGGCCACGAGTTAGCTGGCGCCATTAAGTCTCATCTCCTTTGGCACACCACGCCACCTCTCTCTCTCTCTCTCTCGTCGCCTGCGGCATCGTCGTCATCAATTCCTCCTCCTCACCGGCCGTTTCTCTAAACCCGATCCCGACTCCATCCATCCATCCATCTCTCTCTCTCTCTCTCTCTCTCTCTCTCGCTCTGTGATCGAATCAAGTCGAGAAGAAGAAGCAGGTCGTGATTTGGTGCATGGATCCGTCGGGCGCATTCTCGAGGAGCTCGAGCAACGTCTCCCTGTCGTCGCTCGTGAGGAGCGGCCGCGGCGGCGGGAGGGCTGGAGGGAGCAGGAGGATGATGCACAGGGTCTTCCGCGGCGTCATCACCTTCATCTTCGCCATAGGTTCGTACACGTCTCCTCTCCTGCCTCTCGCTCGCTCGCTGCTAGCGCTAGCTACCCTCCTCCCGAATCTTCTTCTCCCTTCCTTCTTCTAATTTCGTCTTCTGATTTTTCATTTATTTTTTGATGATCTCGGTGTTGTCCATGTCTGTAATGAACCTAGCCTAACCTTGATTAGCCAGGGGCTTCGCATACACGATTCAGAGTCTTGATTCTTCAGATGCCTTGGTTTTGGTTCGGTTTTTCCCCATCTAGCTGTTGGCCTAACTGCATGCTTAAGTAGAAAAAGGACAAGTTTTTATATGCTACATCTTAACTTCAAGCTTCTGTTGATTCTGACGGTTTCTCTTTAGAAAAGAAAGTTGCTTTGATTGTTTAATTGTACCCAACGTTTTCTTTTGGAGTTTCCTGCTCATCTGGAAGCAAATCTGTGTGTAAGGCTAGGGAGATGAGGTTTCTTTGCTCTCTCTCTTCTTTTCTCCTGAAAGATAGTGTCTTGCTCATCTAAATGCAAGGCTGGACACTAGATCGTAGGAATCCAAGTGCTCAAACTTTATTACACATGATTTTCCCCTCCCTCCATTAAGAATTAACAGATTCTCGAGTTACAAAATGACAGTTAAATTTGCTCCGCTGAAAAGCAAAATTTTGCTCAATGATTTTAAGTTCTGTGTAGTGTTTCCAAATGAAGTTTGATCTTTGTGCCTTTTGGGTTAATCTGCCGCTTCATGTATCCTGCAATCTTTCTCTTCTGTTTCAAACTTCCGACGGATTCCAACACTGACATGCGTTTCTTTCTTGTGCAGCTGGCCTGTTTCTTGGAGCCGTCACCGGCGGGCTGATCGGCCTCGCCACCGAGAGCGGCCTCTTCCGCGGCACCGGGATCGGCGCCATCACCGGCGCCCTCGTCTCTATCGAGGTCGTCGACTCGTCCATCCGGCTGTGGCGCTCCCGGCGGTCCGGGATCTGGAGCATCTTGTACGTGGTAAGCAGAGATGAGATGATTGATATACGTTGGTTCGCAAGTAGCTCGGAGCAGGCCAGCAACTCGCAACTGACACGCTTGCTTTCTTGCTTGCCTGCACCTCCTTGTCTGTAATGTATCAGTGTGTGCTGCTTAACTTACATGGACCAATTGTGTTCATGTCGTCGGCTAATGACGTATTCATGTTGGCATGTTGCTGTTTGATCTTTAGAACCCTTATCTACGTGCTCTCACAATTGGAAAAAAACACCCTGTTCATTCTGGAATCAAAAGCATCTCTTTTTCTGAAGCAAGCTAAGATGATATTTTCACAGGAAGTTAGTGCATCCTTACTGGTATAACCTTGTTATCCTCATCATGTCGTAACAACTCTTATGCGATATTAAAATCTTGTAGCTCATGATACATAATAATATTGTGCACAATTCTTCTGAGATTGCATTTCTGAATGAATAGCTCTTCTGATGCTTCATAGCCTTGGTTTTGCTGAAACACTCTGGCCTAATTGAGCCTAACACAAATCTTTTACTGGAGATGCAGCTTAATGTGATCTACAGCCTCCTCACTGGCAGGCTCGTCCGCGAGAAGGTCGATCCGGCAGTGCAGCGGGTGGTCCGGAGCCAGGTCAGTCGATCATCTATCGAGCATGTGTGATTTGATGCAAAAAATACTTGTAACGGGCTGACTGAAATCAACTCTGAAACCTACTATGACATACTGTTGGATTTGTCTGACAGTATCATATCTCTGAAAACGTACACAGATGAATGCAGTGGACTCATCACAGTTCAGGGAGTCACCTGACCTCTTCGAGATCGAGGGCACCAACGGCATGCCGAGGGCGTCCATCGACAAGCTGCCCGAGGCCAGGATCACCGAGGAGTACAACCGGAACGCTGTCGGTGACCTTTCTGGATGCTCAGTCTGCCTCCAGGTCTGAAAATAACCCCTACAGCTAAGGGCCTCTTTGATTCTGCAAAATTCGTGAAATTCCTAAGAATCAAAGAGGCCCTAAACCCCTCTAGTAGCACGTCATTACCATAGCAACAGGACTACAACTAGTAGATCGTCGCATCATGCTGATTACTGAATGTGTTATGCTGATTGGTTTACAGTGATGTAAACGTTCTCTGAACTTTTGGTGATGCCGTTTTTCAGGATTTCCAGATCGGGGAGAAGGTTCGGAGCTTGCCGGATTGCTGGCACGTGTTTCACGTGCCGTGCATTGACGGCTGGCTGATCAAGCATGGATCTTGTCCTCTGTGCAGGAGGAAGCTCTAGATCGTCGACGACGATGACGACGGCGATTTACTACTTCTGCTGCTACTACTACTATGATGAGCAGGAGGACTGGAGGAGGCTCTGCTTGCTGCTCGCTGTGTTGCGCTATGCCCGTGTTGCTGTTGCTAGGAGGCTGACATCTATAGAACCTAAATTTGTAGAGCATTTTTTCTTTTTGCTTTTTTGATTTTGCTGCTACGTGCGCTTAATTTTCTCTTCTTTTTTTGATCTGCCCCTTCTTTCCTTTCTCCTGATGTAATATAGTACTACTCCTGCTGAAAGCTCTGGACCGGCTTGCGCTTTGTTCTCCGGACTCGATCACCTCATGTAATATTAATACTGCTATAGAGTATCGCCCTTGGACATACAATATCTTGCATGGACTTGAAAATGCTCGAGTAATTCGACGATTAATTAGTGGGGCGAAATATGTTTAGTTGTAGTACGATACGGAGGACCTAATTACTTTGTTCAGAAAAGCATATTGAAGTTTGCAACGAGGAGCATAACTTGAGAAAATGGAGCCATAATTAAGCTCCCTAGTACTAAAACAAATTACTAAGTGGTTAGCAGTGTACACAGTATCAGAGTTGTCAGCACATCTGAAAAACGCAATCCTGAGTCGAGCCTCCGATTCCGTCGAAGTTTGTGTTGAGCTCCGATTCAAGGACAAGGCAGTTGGTATGGGAATCGAGCTTTCCACATTTCGGCCGGTTGGCACGCCGAGACGATGTGCCGTGGATCCGTTAATTCAGGGCACGAATGCGTGCATGCTGATATAATTAACATGTATCCAGATCTCCATGCTTTGCTTGGTTGCTGCGAACGGAGAGACGCAGCAGACAGAGAGGAGAGGGAGTGATGCGATGGGGAACAAGAACGAAAAACGGAGAGATGAAAGATGAGGCTGGCATTGCACATCGGAGGTCGATTCACTCTTGTCGAGTCCAACTGACGACCGATTCAACTCCTGCCATGCCATTGCTGACAAGATATTATTCGGACGATCATCAGACGAACCGGTCCATCAGGTTCCAAATCCAATTCCAATTCCTCGCACCGGGCATCACAGTTCCCACTCGTCCGTCGACTATAACCATCACTGAACACAAGTCACACGCAAGTGTGGTTTACTGCTTGCTTTGTTTAGGCACCATAGAACATGATTTTTCTCTTTTTTTTTAAGGGAAAGGATTCTCGATGTACTTCTCAACTTACTTTAGGTACATATAAAATTTCAAGCCCAAATTCATTCGATGTTAAGTGTTATAAAAGTGGAGAAGTACCTCTGTCAAAAAATGTAAGACACACGCGTATTCTAAGATTTACAATTAGATCTATAATATATCGGTTATGTGACACAAAAGTGATATAATTGAAAAGTACTTTCGAAAACAAATTCAACTACACCACTTTTATTTCACATAAGTAAAATATTATAGATCTAATTGTAAATCTTGAGATACATTACGTGTCTTACAATTTTGGGGAACAGGTGAAGGGTGAAAAATATAGATGCTACTACTCACAGAAACTTTTATCTTTCTTCTTCTAGTACATTGAATTTAAAGCTAAAATACTAATTTCTATTTAGTTTTGGTGCCCGAGCAGAGGCTCATTGCATGATGCGTCAGTGCACCACAAAAGGTGATCTTATGTGGTCGAAATCAACATTGGTCAATGAATAACAGAGCATGTTCAAGTCATACATAGATACATACATACAGAGTCCACAATATCAGTTAATAAGTTACTCATTTTGGCTTATTATTTCATATATGCACTGAGTGTTAAAATTCCTGCGGGGGAACAAACAAGGCATTTGCTTTTCACCTGAAAAGGTTTGCGCTTTCCATGGAGCATCAACAACAGCACAACAAGAACAGAACAGCTACCTATCCTTTCTGAGTCAATCTCGAAACGTAGTACATTACTATGGTGGTGACGGGATTAAAAACCTGGAGAAGAGAGCTTCTGTGCCTCTCCATTTTTTTCTTTACATAATTGAGGGGGTGATCTTGGCCGATATCACTGACATTTACCGGGGGAGGAAGAAAACCTTCTTCAGTCAAGTGTGTCGTCATCTCCACCAGGTGCGCTCGCTTGGGGAGCTACATCTGCGACCCATAAGGTGCGAGCGTGCTGCTGCGCAGGCTCACGCCGGCGCCTCTTACAGAGACAGCAGGACCCCTGTAGGTGCTCGCCCTACTTACAAGGCTCGAGTCAAGGAAGACTATTATGACGGTTATGTCGTCGTGGAAGTGGCGACGAACACCACGGTCAATCTTCTTGAGATCAGAGTACCTCATCTCTCTTTTCTTGGCTGCTTCCAGTAAAGCTGCTTTTATGAGCCTCCTAGCACTTCCCTGAGAAAACGAAGAGCGCGCAAACCATTAACAGTCTTCAATAAGCATAGAGGGCTAAGCGATAACAGGGTAAAAAGAATTGGATGCTAAGCTTCTGCGGTAGCAGTAAAGAATTTCAACCCACTAAATGGCAACCAAAAATTGTTGTATCAAGAGTACTACTTTCTATAGCACCTGTGAACAATGCAACATCCAAGATTTTGCTGACAGCGTGATCGCTAGATTTTATATGTACAAATGCCATGGTAATGTGCAATTTGTAGTTTTGAGGAGAACGAGAGCCATCCATATTATTTTACAACATCATTACAATATGCAAATTTTTATTTCCAGATACCAATTTTGCATTTGCAGAAGCCTTATTATTTCATAAGAGTACACTTTGAGCAGGTAGTCCATGCTCCATATGCTGGGTAATAAATCACAGGAAGATAATACTCCATGCTCTAAATTCTATAGTATGCTGGGTAATAAATCAACGAAGATAATACCCCATGCTCTATATGCTGGGTAAAAATCAGCATTTCAAAATAGTAGTATATTAACTCTATATATAACGAGAAATTTAATCTGAGATAGTACACCAAAATGGCATGCATGGCTGCAGTAGAATATGCCAATAACTGTAGCAGTATGTTTGTCAGGTTAATTTATTTACACTAGAGTGAGAAGCTTACACTACGAGGGCTACTGTGAACAATGTCAACAGCCTCTTGGTTGGTTAAGTGCTCCCAAAGTCCATCAGATGCAAATATGAGAAACTGATCATGTGGTTGTATTGGTTGCACACAAATAGATGGTTCTGAACTTAGTATGGGTTTGCTAAAAGGTTCACGAAGACGGAATTTTGCATACAGAGGCTCCCGGTTGAACTCTTGTTTTTTGAGATAGGCATCACCAATCGATCTGCAGACCTGCAACATACAACAAACAGAGAAAAATCAACAATCTTCATTTAATCCTTGGGAAGAATATGACAATGTAACTTCGCAGAAAATATCGTCATATTTGTTACTCATACAAGAGAAACTCAACATCACATATCTGCAGGTCTTATCATGGAGAGTGAAGAATCAGGGAGCCTAAACGTCAAAACATTTTTTTACTAATGAATGGTTAGACCGAGTGATGGATTTAACCTAACTCAACTAGAACAAATACTCGTCATGTATTTTTTTTAACAGCAATATCCATGCCATGAGAAATAGCTCAACTGAGCAGATGCTACTGGCACTGACAATGTAAAACCTCCAATTATTCTCAAGCTCCTCGCTGCCTAATAAATATAGCAGTAGCCACAATCATCCATCACATCAAGGGGAAATTCTCATCCACAAGCACAAGATAAGTTTATTGCATTTCTACCCCCTATTACCACTTGGTTTTGTCATTTTATCTTGGAAAAACATGGATGATGATATTCACTAAATACCATTCAGAAGGTAGGGAAGACACAGGGTTAAACTTCAAGGTGATGAAACTAAAGGTATCTTTTGCCAACATGGATGCACGTAAGCAATATGAGATGGCCATTACATAAATCCTCCAAGCTACAAATGTCTTCCCAGTGATAGAGGGTGCACCTGAATTAGGCCCTTTACACGCCAAACGTTGTGCTTGAGAACAACAACATGCCTATCTTCTGGGTGCATTGACTGCAATTCTTTTCTCACTGACTCAATGCTTACATTATGCTCTGCTGAAAGTTGGACAGCCAATACTTCTCCAGTGGCTTTAACATGTTTTCCTAAAACAGCACGGGAATCCCCAACATTTGCAACGTAAAGCATGCCACCACAGATTACACCAACCAGACAGCATGAGCCAACAGCTGCTATTTGAGGCTTGACAGGCCATTGCTTGGTGACAATAGAGAAGAATCCATCTTCTGTAGCTTCATATGCTTTCTTCAGTACATCAGCAGACATTGAGTTCTGTTCTGAAGCGAACCCTGCAATACAAACCAGGGAATAATAGAATAATCACCATCACGCTTTTATGAGGCAAGTGAAAAACAGCAGTGTGGATATAGCACCAAGAACGAATATAATACTGGTGCATAGTGATCCCAGGTTAGCAATTACTTTTCAGATTGTGGAAGAGGTGATCGTTGATGTAGCAAGCCGTCTCTGGGCCACCATGTCCATCATAAACCCCAACGAAGGTGCCGCATGGACCAGAGTCAAGAAAGCTCAATGGACCTGACTCAATCTGGCACTGGTCCTCAAGTAAGTTATTGGCCTGGACCACAGCCATGGAGAATTCCCCATTTACATGCTGCCCAGTGTCCTTATACCATAGAAGTCCATCCTGCCTACCGGCAGCATCTGAGCCTGTCCGGGCATGCCGGTTGGATGACGGTCTCCAACACGCCCGCAACAAGTTCATCAATGTAACTATCATCCCTCATCAGTCATCCCACCCACATACGCTTCCGAGCTCGCTTCATCTGTGCTCTAAGAAAAATGCAGTTTCACTTCACAATGCACCGATATATCTCTTGGCTTTATCCTGGAAAGAAAACACATATAAGTATAGAAGTAGAAGTATGGTTTATTAATAATACTCCGAAGTTGATCAGTTGCACTCGGTTTGGAAACACAATTCCAAGGATAACATCTTTGATCTTTCTTTGTTTTCTTTTGTGACCATATGTTTTCTCTACCATCTAACACTATGCATATCAATTTGCATAATTGCTATGTCTACAACTCATAATTCTAAAGGTCTGAAAATCTCCTTCCTTATAAGAATACAAGCAGAAGGAAGGACAACCTATTCAAATTACCTCTTCTATCATTTAGGTTCTAGTAGAAGCAAGCTGCTAATGAGTAACCTACGTCTTCGCGATATTTCGTTGCAAAAGAACTATGACATGCCATAGCATTCTATAATGCCTTAGTATGCTTATTTTATGTCAAGAGGAAAGAACAATGCAGCAAAAGACACGTTTGTCACCAGATTTTTTACTCAAGAAACATCAAATGTTAGAGAAGCCAACATTTCGCATCACGCACTTGAAAAATTACGATAACTTGCTTACAGCAACCGATCAAAGTTTAATAGATTTTCGTTATAAATTCTGGAAACTAGGTGGCGAAGACAGGTTTTTTTTCCTTTTTGTACTTGTACTACTGAATTAACAAAAGAAATGATGACTTGATATACCGATAATCAAGATTAATCCCCAAACAATGCAATTATCCAAAACCTCATCTCCCCTCCAATGAATTGCAAGACTCTGCCACGCCTTATCCTTCGCATCAGAGAGACACAGATTAATAATTACCATCAAGAAAAGAGCTAACAGATACAATTACACACCATGATTCGAACACTAATTCCCCCCCAAACCCCCCGATTCCTCCATCCAATCAGGGCGGGCGCTTCTCCTAAGTGACAGACCGTACACCAAATTGAGAGGAAATACAAACCGAATTGTATCCCAACGCCTAATCGCCGGAAAAACTAGGCACAAATTCGCTGGTTCGGATGAAGAAAGAAATGCTCCCACCCACCAATCTCTTCTTGGGGGAGGGACGCGGCCCGGAGTTTAGGGCGGGGAGAAATATCGCACCTTTGCGTGGCGGGGGCGCCCAATTGGCGGGCTCGGACTGGGATTTTGCGAATTGCCTCGATCGAATCGCGCGATTTGGGCGTCGCCACGCTCCTCTTCCCCTCCCTCCCTCTCTCTCTCTCTCTCTCTCTCTCTCTCTCCAACAAAGGGTGAGAAAAATAGTTGTGATAGAGAGAGAGAGTGAGAAGGGGAAAAAATTGGAGGGTACGGGGGCAAGCGGATCGGGCAGTAAAGTAGTAGAGACCCGCACGGTCCGGCTCCAGACGCGACTTGTGTCGAGTACGGGAAGGGAACTCCTAGCTCGCTGTCCTCCTGAACGGCGCCGGAGACGAAGGGCGGCGGACGGGTGACGAGCGGCGGCGGCGGCGGCCCGTCGGCGGCAGGGGAAGAGAGGGAGGAGAGCGGGTACGGGCCCGTTTGCAACAGCCGCCTGACGACGTGTAGGTTCGGACGGTATGCAATAAATAAAGAGGAAACGGATACGTATATGACCTTGATAAAGATTGTAATCACAGCTTGGTCCCTGCTAATGTCTATGCAAAAATATCTGACCAAAATGAAATCCCCGTCTGTTCATTCAGAACTTCAGATGGCTTCTCTTTTTCTCCTTCCAGCAAGAGATCAAACTCTTCAGAATCGACGGCAAGAATGACCCCATGAAATGATCAAGATTCATATTTCTTTTTAGTTTTTGTTTGATAATTAAAAGCAATTATAGATTAATTTTCTCTCTGATCCTTCTGATTTGTGTGTAATCCCGCCTCCGTCGTCTCCTGCAGTGTTGGTTCACATCACACACTGATGATGAGACTTTGCCGCCACCTTCACCTACCTATCTGCCTGTCTGTCCATGGTCATCGGCTTCACCTAATTGGAAAACGAAGGGCACAAACTAACGACATTGTCGTTCTTATTTTGGACAAACTTGCACCGTTTCATTCCATCAGGCTAAAACTCTGACATCATTTCTGCTTGTTTTGGACGAACTTGTTATCAGCACGCCTGAAATCTGAACACTTGCATCTGAAAAGCATAGAGCAGTTGGAACGAAAAGATGTCGACGAGTAGAGGCAGAGTCTGTGGGGCGTTTTCATATTTCTCTTGTCAAATAAGCGTGTGGAGATCGATCAATCTCTTGTCAAAAGCAGCATCCCAGTCAAGTCTGAATTGTAACCGCAGTCCTGATCCTGCTCTAGATACACAGACGGCCTAATTCAAGCGTTCAAACTGACCCATATGAATATAGGGAATTTTGGATAGATGCTACTGCAAAGTTGATATTTGGGGGAAATGTAAATGGCACTAGCTGTGAGATTAGCATGTGGGGTCCAGGTCCCACATGTCAGTGAGACCTCCAATAGTATTCTTCAAAAGTGCAATTTCTTATGTAGTGGCAGGGCGACACCTATCTGGGTCAGGGCAGAACACCAGTGTACCAACTGAAGGGGCAGTGCTGTGCATGGATAATTGGATGCACACTGCAGAAAACAACTGGAGAAAATATCGAGCTACCTTAATTGATTAGCTACTAATGCATGGCTTGCGGTGCTGCTTTTATCTTTATGGCGTGTTACCATCCAATGATGACTCATTGTTGACTCACCACTTTTTGCCTGGTTGCTTAATTACAGGACAAGATAAAGAAGAATCCTTGTAGAAAATTATCCTTTTTCACACCCTTGGAGCAAGAATGCTGTGAGAAGTCTATGCAAGTCCCGTGCACAAAGATTACACAAATAATCGAAGATTTAATCTGAAATTATGCAGACAAGTGCATATAATATCCCTGGGACTGAAAGAAACACTGAACAGTGAGAGGCTGAGGCAGACAAGAATCGGTCGGCAGCTTCTTTGCTCCTTCTGCGCACGACTGAGGTAGCTGCAGAGTTAAGACTGATAGATTCCTCCAGATGGTATAATATCATGTCGCGTCCAAATCTTTCAGTTGATGATCTCTTTGCAAGATCAGATACTCAGCTGCGCAGATTTACATATTCCTGTCAAATATTTAGGAACAGTGATTGATTGACAGGTAACTACTGCACTTATAATTTTCATTATTACTTACTTGGGCTAACGAATTGGATTGGACAAACGTAGGGATCAGAAGTTGGGAATCATCAGAGATAAGATAGGACAGGAAGAAATTAAAGTGCTGCATGCAAGTGTGCAGCGCATCTCCATCAGTCGGCGCTTCAGGACAAGCACGTTTTAAAATGTGTTGCGGTAGAATAATTGAGCACGAACCATCTCATGCTGATGGTTGGTGATGTTCCCACTCCGAACCTCCTCTCCTCTGCTCTGTTTTCTGAGGAAAACAATCTGCTTTTGTTTTTCATCTTATCTTCTGAAAAAAAGAGAGAAGAACGAGCCACGGCAAGGTACAGCTCGTTTCGAGCTTCAGTACATAATGATAATCTCGTTTGGTTTATTTGTTTCGGACGGAAAAAACCGCCGAGCCCACAGCAACCATGTGAGATGAAATGTGAGAGATATATACGTTAGATAATAGAATTCACTTAACTTGTAACCTGATTTATCAAACGATCTTGTTCAGCATTGAAGGTTGTGGACCATATGATATGATCATATGCTGCTAATTTAGCTTTGTCATTATTAGAGAGATGGATGGCGACTGCGATTGCACCCGCACCTGCGTGAACCATCCTACTCCTTTATCTGCGAACCGGCAGCCTCCGTCGCCCTTTCACGTGTGAGCTGTGAGATGGCGGGGCCCTTGCTTAACGGGCCGGGTCTGACCTCCGCGCGTCCGTTCCCATAAGTTGGTGTCCAAACTAAAGACGACTGCATGAATGCACGTAATGAGAAAGACTGTCTGGATAGTATATCTTGTCTTTCCAAGCAAGGCAGAACAATGACCGTATCAGTGGGAGATCAGGACGTAGGCCATCCCTGCTCCTGCAAGCATGCTTGCATGCAGTTCTTATATCATCATCGATCTGTAAAACAGGGGTGAAAGACTGAAATAAATATGACAGACACTGGATCATTCGGCAGATGGCTTCTCGTTGGACAAAACCTTTCGGACTTATATGTCCTCACGACGAAGTCGCTCATGTTCATCTTGTCCAACAAAGAGATAGATTCACATGGAATCTTAATCACCATGGTGATTATTCTGTTCAGTCGTTATATTTACGGCTTGTGCACTAGGACGTGTCAATTATAAACTGGCAAATTTGAAAGCTGAAGATTTCGTTTAAGATAAGAAAATTTTTGTGGCAATTGCTTAGGGGAGTATTTCTCACATCAGACAGTCTACGAAAGGAATGGACTGGGAGTCAAAAATATTATTTTCATAATTACAATGAAACATATAACACTTATTTTTTGATTGCCCAATTGCTTGTTTCATATGGCAGGGTAACGTCCCTCCATTAGTATAGCTGATCTCTTTGGTTCATGGCTATGGGTTTACATATAAGTACCCTAGGAGCATTCGCTTTGTGTTGGTCAATATGGTTGTGTAGAAATACCGTTACTTCTGACAGCAAAAAACTTTGTAATCCACTATTGGGGATTTATAGGTGTGCATACTAGTTGCGGTCATGGTCAGCGTTGCAGCGTTCAGAGGGGTGGGAGCCAATTTTTCGGCATGTTGATCCCTATAGACTACAACAAGGGAGCACTTCATCATACATGGATAGAGATTTAGTCATCGACTATGCGCGCCACGAGGGATTATAACTTGCTTTGTCTATCCAATTTTATTTATTTTCTTTATACGCCCAGTGTTCGGCTGGATTACTTTGGACCTTTATAATGACTTTCAATTGTGTGCATGAGACATGCAGAGGTGGAGAGGTACACTGATGCGGTACTAAAGAAATAAAAATCTGTTATTATCTTAAAAAATAGCATCTTGTTGAAGCAATCAGTCTACTTAAAACATATACGTGTCTTGGAAATACAGAGATTATGAGGACTAGGTTGGTCCACCGATAACAACAGGCTGAAACTGCTCCTTAAGACATGGAACAAGAAGCCCACCTTCGACACGCTTCTCACTATCGGACTGGGCCTGGATTACTGCCAGCCGATAATTATTGTCGCAGTTGCACCGCACCAGTGATCAAACTATGTGCGTACATTGATTTGATCGATCGATTCATCATGGGCTCCTTAATTAGGTGCACGGGATGTACACGCACGGCCTCTCGGCCACCAGGACCTCCCTCGATATCCTGGACGCCAGCGGGGAGCACGTCGTCTTCGACGGCCACACCGCTACCTCGGAGGAGCTCACGGTGGCCGACGTCCGGTTCGTCAAGCGAAGGGAGCTGGTAGCGGCGGCGTGCGTCCGCGACCGCGACGACGGCAGCTTAACTTTACGGTCAGGTGCACACTGTCCGTCGACGTCGAGGTGATCAAGTCGCTCAGATCAAGCACGGACACGGACGGCAAGCCTGCAGACGACCGCCGGTTCCCACACGTTCACGATCAACGGCTTCTCCCGGATCAAGGCGGCTCTCCTGGCTGGCGAGTGCTTGCACTCCCCGCGCTTCACCGTCGGCGGGAACAGCAAGGTGTACCCCAACGGGTACGGCGGCCGCAGCAAAGACGACCACGTGTCCTTCTTGGGCTAAGTCCCCTACTCGGCCCACAACAATGGTTGAAATGCTTGCTTTGGGAAAGGAGAGAAAGCAAAAAGCCTTTTGCCTCTTGCTTAGTTACTTGGTGGCCGCTGGAGAGAGAGAGAGAGCAGCAAACACACATAACCAAAGAGAGAAGAAAAGAGAGGAGGAGAAATGAAGTTCTGTCCAGTCGGTGACTCTTTATCCGATCTTCTTTAAGCCTGTGACTGTAAGCTCAAACGTGGTTGGATTGGCTCCAAACTTAGTGAGTTTGTTCCATAATGAGAGTACTTTAATTTGATCAATTGGTTTGAGGATTGGTTGATTGGAGCACCATATTTGAAAGTGGTTCAGTTAGAGGTGCACAGTTTTGGCATATAGTTAACTATAGGGTCAAACTTTGTCAGATTGAGCTAAATTTTGACAGCACATTAAGGACTCATTATACTACATACCTGCCAAGTTTCACGTAATTTGAGTCAGTGGTTTGAGAGCAGTCATGTGAAAATCAAAGAGGATAGAAGCTGTGTTTTCTTTGTTTAGCATATTTTAGGGGAAACTCTTTTATAGCATGCACGGTACATGTCGTAGTTCAATCCACCATCAAATTGCTTTAAGATCCGTGACGTATTCTTATTATTGTGCTGATATATTGGTATTTCCATCGTTATGAGCATCTTTTTTGTCCCGTATTTCCCATCATGTGGGTCCCACTACAGTAATGAGAATTAATTTGCAGTGTGGGACCACCTTTCAATCACATGTCGCTTCATCTTCCTCCATACAAAGCCACAGTTCAACACAGTCAACATCGATGAACTTTCCCTGTTCTTCTTTCCTGCTACTCCTCATGCTTCCTCCCGTACTGTACATCTGCTACCACATCGCAAGAACTCTGGCTAAGAACAAGCCAACCACCCATGGCAGGAGCAGGTGCGGGCAGTCCCCGTTAAGGCGGCGTCTCGTGCAACCTTCTGATGGTGACCTTGTCGTTGAGGCAGGGGATTAGTGGCACTGCGGCGTTAGTGAGCTGCTGGAGAGGCTGCGGCAGCATCATCAACGGCTTTATCGTGCCGCCCAAGGAGGATCACTGGGCGTTCTTGCTCCGCATGCTGCTGCCGCTGCACCGGACCAGGTGGCTGCACACGTACCAACGCCAGCTCCTCTATTGCGTCCTGTAGTTCTTGCACAAGGAGTCCGGCCTTGCCGGCGCCGTCATATCATCTTGTTTTGCATGTTTCAGAAATTTTTCAGTAATGTTTCATAATTGTTTTAGTTTGTTTCAATAATGTTTCTCAATTATTTAAGTTTGTTTCAATAATGTTTCAGAAATACGAGAACAAAAAAAGATCACGTATGGAAATTATATGAATTATGAGAAACATTACTGAAACACTGATGATACGGCAACTTTTTGTTTTAGATGCATTGAAATAGTTAAATTAAAATAAAACACGCTGAAACATAAGTGAAACCATATGACAAACCAGAATCGGAGTGAAATCTGTATAAAAGATAACGAAACCTATGAAACACTACAAACTATGGTGAAAATCACCGAAAGTGCCATAAGAATTCACAAAATATTTTTCAAACAGATCACATGTGAAACCTACAGAAACTAAATATAACACATGTGAAACTCTCTGAAATTTGATGAAATATGTTAGGAGTTAAATGAGTTTTCAAAGATGGTACGATATGAAATATGTTATGAATATCAAACTCTCAAAATATTTATAGATCTGTATATTTTGAATACTTCAAACTATTCCCACGAAATTATGGATCAATTGTTATCTCTTTTCCAATTTTTGAACTGTTTCATGTTGGTTTCATCGAGTTTCAAATAAAAAAAATTATTTTTTAAAGAATATATCCAATATTGATCTCAATTTGAAGATTTCCTTACAACAAACACAACCGTTCAAACAAATCGTAGATTAGACATTTGATTCAAAATGTACAAGCATTTGAAATTTTGGAAAGAAAATTAAATGCATGGGCCATCTTTCCCTCCACTGGATTCTCTCTCTTTTTCTAGTCAACTTCGAACTATGCATGAAGGAGTGGGCATGAAATGATATTTGTTAAATGTACTCGTTCGTCTTCACTTACAAGTGGTCCATACTCTATTGTTGGCCTACATGACATACACTAGATCTCAGCAAGCATATAACAGAATTTGAAAGTGAGAGGGAGAGAGTTATTTCGTGGTGTGGACCAGTCCAGTGTTTTTACTGATGCCTGACACAATGTGACATAAAGATAGATATGTATTGCACCTTAACGCATACGGTGGTGGAGAAATACAAAATGGTATTCCCTGTAAGGTTGTAATACATCACACATCTCGAGAAAGCGACGGACGATGGATTAGACTACGACATGTAGCATGCATGGTAAAAAAATCCGCGTCCTAGATTTTAGCTACCTTTTGTTTGCTCCTGTTAAGAGTGGTTATTGTTGATGGTGATGCCAAGTTTATAACTTGTGTTGCTGTTGTTATAATCATATAGAGTTTCTAGAGAAGACTACATTGTATCCATTTTGCTAACAATGAAAGATTGGAGTAGACCGGTTCGTCTAGTGGTTTTGACTCCTTACCTTCAGGAGGTTTTCCACATTAACGCCGTCCAAATTGTGCATGTTATTTCATTATTTCTCTGCTTACTTGTTGGTTAAAGCTATCCTCAAAATTCACTGCAAGACGAGAGGTTGAGCTGTGCATATTTGCCGTGTAGGTGAATTATGCATTTGCATTGTGTTGTCCAACCCCAACATTTTTTCCTCGCCTGTGCGAGCTCCAGCGAGCCGGCGATGACAACTGAATCCAGCTTCAAGCTGGTCAACTTCGCGGAGATCGTTGGCCAGCCGTATGCGTTCCCCAAGGTGACGTGCATGTCCCACCGCCAGAGCCCCGAGCACGGGTTCCAGGACGTAGTGATGAGCAGCGAGCTCATGTCGGCGAGACAGGTGAGCAACGACAGCCTTGTCGTTCGGTGCCGCCTCGCCGTGATCAAGGCCCAAGGCGACGTGTCCTAAAATGTGGGAGAAACAGAGGGCAAAGAAACAAGTGAAGTATCAATCTAAGTCCTAATTCTGTTATTGGGCTGAGCGCATTGGCTGATAGATGAGATCAAGTAGAAGTTGGGAATCATCGGACATAAGAGAGGATATTAAGAAGAAAAATGTGTTGCGGCTAGTTGAATCTTTGTATTTCGTCCCTTTCTTTTCCGAAATGAAAGAGAAAAATGAGCCCCGGCAAGATTCCGTATGGCACCGCGTTCAATCCGATTACCATTTGCTTGCTACCATGCATCTGGTGATTTGGTGGTGCTTCTTTTACATTCCATGTCATCTGTGAGCCTGTGAAATAAAAGCAAAATTGAAAATAGGCCAATTAAAGCGGATAAAAATAGACATGGATTGGCCTAAATTACTGTCAGTCCTCATTTTCGTGGGCCTGAACAACTCTAGTAATGTTTTCCTTCTTCCAAATGGGCAGGTTGGTTCATGATATCAAAAAGGTGACGCACCGCCACTGGGCAATGAGAGGTGGCTGCTAGGCGTTCTTCGGAGCAAGTGCATCCACCAACGAGATCTATCGGTCTCTCTAGCCTCCGGTGGTTGTTTCGGTGTCATAATGTGAGAGAGACTGTGGATCTCTTTTCCGTCAGGCACTTCAGCTCTTTTTGGCGCTGTTGATGACAGTGGAAACAAGAATAAGGTACATTATGCTTCCTCGATCTTCTTCTGGCATAATGTTCGATCTCGGTTTTTGGACGCGTCGAAGACACTTCTTTTGCCATTTTTAGGCTGAGGCACTACAGATACGTTGTTGCGGGCTCATCTCTCATGGCGGGCGCTTGGTGAGGTCCCCGATGGACCATGGACCTGATGGGCTACTGCAAGAGTCCTGGCGGTGGAGTGTGGCGAACTTGTTCCTCTCCGTCTGGAGCAGCGAATGTTCGACCATGACGCTACGTTCGGTCAAAAGAATCGATGATGAAAAAGACCTTTTGTGTTGTATGTCAAGTTTTTGTTTTAGTTGTAAATTGACCTCTTGTAACAGTTGTCTGAATCTTTTTAGATAAAAGAAGAATTTCATTACTTCTGGCCTCTACATAACGAGATGTATACATCCAATAAACTGAGAACGAGTTTGAACAATAACCAGTACCCACTATCACAAGGAAAATAAAAGAAATAAAAAAGACGCCTCAAACATCCAAACGACGCCTCCAAATCAAAACAAAAGAACATCAGGCTATGAAGCAACACCATCTGCAAGTCTAGGTTGTTGCCTCGACGCACTAGACGAGAACAAGTGTAGAACCACCCATCTCAGTCTGTCGCTCCCCACTTCGAATGATTGTCGATGCTCCACCACCTGCAGTGGTATCCATGTACGCAGAAGAGAAGCACAGAGGAACACCACCTGATATGGATGATAAAAAAAACTTCTTGTAAAAAATGTGAGGACCCTAGTTATAGAGTAATCGAGAGAGGCATGAGGTGGAAATTGGATCAACTCGCGCTGCTGAGTTGACCTAAATCTACCGAGAGGCGTCGCAGGCTAAGTCAGAGGAAAGGAGGGATTTCGTTGTGCATTGCATCATTCATGGCATACATGTAGTTCATTGCATTCACACATGAGAAATATGCTGGAAAATTTAACTTTATTGATCACTAGAATATTACAAAGTTCGCTATACAACATTGTTACAAAATGAGTAAATGTAGAAGGAATGAAAATTACATATTGCAAGATTCTACCTATACAACATCTAACCTAATCTTCAAGCCTTCTGAGTCTTCGGGTCTTGAGTAGTCGAGGAATGCCGGGAGTCGGAGGGGGAAGATCTTCGAAAATGTAGGCGACATCCGAGGTCGTCGAGTATATGCACTCGAGACCGTTGGATTTCCGCCGTTGCTGTAGGAGGCAGGTTTTCGAAAACGGAGGTTTGACATACAAGTGGCCACCGGCATAGTTCCGCCGACATCCACAGGGTTAGCTGTGGGGGCAAAATAGTGCCGATGACCTAAATAGTTTTAAGTTTTGAAAAATAGTTTTGAAAACATTTTTGTTTTTGAAAATGTCCGAGGGCCAAGTAGCTAAGACCCTCATCGGACGAAACTAATACATATACATAGGGAGAAAAGAGGTGAGAGGTAATAAAATAATTTTTTTTCTATTCTAGAAATACCTCCATAATTTTGTTTTGAAAAGAATTTAAAGATCAAATTATGAGATAAACATCAATTCCAAAGCCAACCATCGGTACTCACAAAGTTGGATTTTAGCCAAATCTCTTAACCAGCAAGGCAACCAGGTTCAAGTGAAACATCATAGCCATCATTTCGGTAATGCCACTGACTAAACAAGGCAGCTAAAAGTTTAGGCAAAAGCCTCGGTAGCAATCTAGAGAGATACCAGTGCAGCCACGTAGCAGAGAAGCAATCAGGGATGGCAAAATTTGCCATCGAAGAAATCGAGAGCTATATAAGGCTCTTAGGAAACAACGGTAGGGGAAAAACAGTAGTACTAGTGATCTCTCCAAGAGTTAGTACACCAGCATCACAGTAGGAGCAGCCACCAAAGTACCACGGGCAAGCCACCACCAGAGCTCTCGCGAAGAGCTGAACCAAGGAGATAGAGCATAAGCAGCTAACCCATAGAGCAATAGGAATCCAAAACCAAGGTGTGAAGGCCGCCGAGAATTAGAGAAGAAGGAAGGGAAGGCCATCAGTAAACCGAGGAGCTAGTCAAGAGTTAGGAGGCTAAACCTTGCTGCTTGAATAAGGTATTAACCCTATCAAGACCACCTTAGTCTCATCTATACATGCATAAGGGTATAGCATGTTTTAAAAGGACCCTCGGAATCTATTTGTCGTCATAGGAGTTGTTGTAGGGAACTTTTGGTGGTATCTGTTCTTATTAATTAACACCGCAAGCTTTCCCAACAAAGACCTCAGGTTTTAGATTCATCACAGGGTTTTTCATTAGGCAGCATGTGTAGGAAATCTATTCTTATCAGGTTTTATTCACCTTTCTCAGATATCCTCTTAGAGAAATCAGCATGCATATATTAAAGTAGCAGGTAGGCAACTGGTTGTAGTATCTGTTCTCTCAGTCTAAGAAAACTGACATGCATATACATAGGTAGAAAATAGAGAGAGACTAAGATCAAGATAAGCATTTGTTCTCATCAGATTTCTCAAATAAACAACTCATCTCAGAATTAAGTCTAACATCAAGCTAGCAGCTGTTCCATCAGTTAAGTAAGTTCATGCACATAAAAGGGCATCACTAATCAAATAAATGAAACAAAGATCAAGCAATAATCTGCTCTCATCAATGTATATAGATACATGTACTGAGATTCAGAGTTAGGCATCGTGTGAAGTATCTGTTCTTATTTAAAAGTTACCATCCTCAAACTCTTTTCGGATAAAAGCATAATGACAACAACAAATTAGATCAAGTGTAGTCCTATCCCTTAATTAAATGATCTGACATTTGTGCACAAAATCAAATATAGCATCTGTTCTTCACATTTCGGGGCATGCGCATATACCATAACAAGAGTTTTGAACCCAGTCAACTCCTAAATGCACAACGCTAAGCATAGCATTTGCTCTCTAGTTCAACAAACTGATAATAATGTATGAATTCAAAGGAAGTCAGAGAATAAGCTAAGATCAAGGTAATAGTAATCTGCCCTCATAATCAAAATCAAGCGTAGTATCCAAGCCCTAGCCGAGCTTATAAAAAATTCCCAAATCAAACCAGCCATTGATGAACCCTAAATTGGAATGGGGGAAAAAGGGGAAATCGGGTACCTACCTGTAGAGGAGATCGACGGCAGGGCCGACCTCACCGCACCTCCGGCGAGGGGCAGGCCCAGCGGAGCGCCGTTGGTGGCGGGCTCCGACGCCGAGCCTCGAACCACCTCAGGCTGCACGGTGGGGGCGACCAAGGGGAGGCGACGGCACGGCACGACGGCGCGGAGAGGAAGGCAACGGTGAGAGCACCAGGGCTCGACAGCAACCGAGTGAGCCCTAGGCTCGTGCGGCGGCAGCGGCGTCCACATCGACACCGGACGGCAGCGGCGGTGGCGCAAGGAACCAAGGAAGGGGTGCTCGAGCCAGAGAGCTAAAGTGTGGCGGCGCCAACCAGAACGGGCAGTAGAGAAGGGGGCCGCGGGGACTGGCGGTGGGGCCAAGAGCCGGGGCAGCATCGCATGGAGAGGCGGCGGCGGCGTGCTCCAAGAAGAGGAGGACGCAGGGAAAAGAGGAGTTGTGCGGGAGGATTAGGGAAGAAGTTGAGGGAGGTCAGATGGGCCTAAAGCCCATTAAAAGTAGCCGAGTAAGCTTTAAAAGAAAAGGAAAGAAAAAATATATAATAATAAAATAATAAAATGGAAGAGAAGAGAAAGAAAAGGGATAAAATTCAAAATCCAAGTTTGTTACTTTCTTTTCTTAGTAATAGGGAATGAAGTTAAATGGAATTACCCTTTTTCCTTATTCTTTCCAAAAGAAGAAAAAAAATGAATGACGAAATAGAAAATGGATGTATAGATGTATATATGTGTATGTTGAAGTGTAATATGGAATTGAGAATTCTTAAATTAAAATAATTTCTTCCTCTTAGAAAGGAAGTAAAACACATCCCAAAGTTATGGATTGATTTAATGGAGTTAACTTTAAGAAGAGACCTAAACACTAAGCTAAATTCTAAAATAATGGCTTGCCATCTTAAATCTACTAGAAGAGATTAAGAAAAAAATGTTGAACTTTAGGCAAAGGAAACCAATGGCTAAGATTTGAATGTTCTCTTAAATAATTCTAAATCTTCAAAAGAATGACTAAAAGAATCATCTTATATTCCTCGGAACATTTTAATACACTTAGCATCTCATGCACTCAAATGCCATCTCATTTGCATTCATACTTTGAATCTTTTGGATAAGTCCTTATCGGACTTTATTATCTTTTTATCAGAGATCGGAGTTCAGCAAGCAAACTAGTCGAGCTCCACTACTTACTCGTTACTAGGCAAGTCCAGTTTCTTGTTCATGTCTATTGAGAATGATCCACAATTTCTCTCTTGTCTACATCCTGCACAAAATGGAAATCTACTTTCTAAAGATGAATCAACTGTTGTTTTAATTTGATCGCCGGTTTTTGGGCGATAGCATGGTGGGTGGTGAAATCCTGGAAAGGTGCCAAAGGCACATCGGAAGACGGATTTCATCACACGGGTTTGTTTCACATAAGATTAATGCAACCAACGATCGATTGTGCTTAAGCGCCGTAGCAAACGCGCAAACCACACACCCTATATGGGAGGGGCTGGACCAAAGTACCTTTGCCATAGGTCATACTCCCCCGGGAAAGGAAGACCTCAAAGTTGGACCTGTTGTGTCAACTGTTGGGAAGGTGGCGCTAGCCGATGGCTATCCACAATACGTTGGACCTGTTGTGTCAACGTGAGACCGGTAGTTCCTGGCCTGTTGTGTGGGACTACGACGCGGGGTATGACTGAGCGGGCGGCGAAACGGTTCTGTGATTTTACGGTCTGGTTGTGCATGTGACGACATGAACACCACGACTATTGGTCGTTTGTGGGTACAGTTGCGCACCTCTGCAGAGTGTAAAGAATTGTGGCTGAGTCACTCTATGTTCCTGGTTGAAACCGCGAACGTGGCAGGAAAGGGATCCTAGCAACCTATAAGACATGAGATCGTAGTCTCTTAAATTAAAACTTGACTTTTATCTTACCAAAACTGCATTGCTTTTGGAGAACGTTGTCGTTCTCAGTAGATAGTGTATCAAACACCTCTTTGCTATTCTTGAACTTGTTGAGTACCTTCTGTACTCATCCCTCTATTCTAATTCCTTTGATTAGACTATGAGCCGATGGCAGAGATGGAAGTGGTATACACTGAAGTCGACGAGGAAGTTCCCGAAGAACGAGCGCGGAAGAAGGAGGACGAAGGCGTCGACTACTACGTCGAATTCCGTGACGAGAACAATGTTGAATAGAATAATAGGTCGAGTGAGTCGAGAGTAGTAGGAAAGACTTTTGCTATAGCCAGACGATAAACGGTTTTAAATTTCTAGTATTTTTGGGAATCATTTTGTAAGACTTCATGTTTTATTCTCGGTTTGTAACTTCATTTTGTAATATATGAACCGCTGCAATGCTGCTGAACGCTACTCTGTACGATGTATTATGGACAAGAAGGCACTTTGTCTACAATATGTTGAAGACCGGCATACTATCCAGTAGGGTAATATGTGGGTCGCCGCAAAAAATAACATCATTACGACATAGCCAAATGGCAGAACACATAGCGAGGGCTCCAGAAAAAAGGCGATCTTTGAACATAGGTTGAAAAGAATTGCGCCAAGAGCCTATCATATGAGCAATCGACCGAGGTGCTGTGAAACTAAAAGCTATTTGTACCTCTCGCTAACAAAATTTAGCCACTTTACAATCGAAGAAAAGGTATTGGATTGTTTCATCGTGCGTGCAAAAACAACAAGTAGGACAACCCGTCCAATTTCATTTGATAAGATTATCTTTCGTCAAGACTACCCCCCCTCCCAGGTACCATAAGAAAATCTTGGATTTTAGAGGAACTCTCAGCTTCCAAATGTGCTTATGGCGAAAATGAACATTAGAATTCATCGTAAGTTGATATAAGGACTTGACAGAAAAACGTCCACTAGAATTAAGAATCCATTGAACTTTATCTTGGCTATCCCCAATCACTACCTCAGCAATGTCATCTAACAAATTATTCCATTCCACTAGCTTAGTTCCTCTAATAACTCTACGAAACATCAAATTCAGAGGCCTGGATTGAAACAGCGAGGCGACCGTCACTTGTTTATTTCGGGCCACATTAAATAGCCTCGGGTATCTACCTTTCAAGAGAGTGGCGTCATTCCACATATCTGTCCAAAATCTAGTTTGGATGCCACTACCCACCTGAAAACGGCAAAGTTGGAAAAAAAGATCATTTACCGCCATAAGACCCGCCCAGAAATGAGAATCACCCGGTTTAAACTCAACCTGAGATAAAGTTTTGGATCTAAGATATTTGTTTCGGAGTAGGCGTTGCCAAAGACCATCTTCATTTGCAAGTTTGAATAACCACTTACAAAGCAACGCCCTACTTTTTGTTGTAAATCAAGAATAACCAAGCCACCTTGGTCCTTAGGGTGACAACAAATACTTTATTTAGTTAATCTATAGTTTTGCTTGACATCATCACTTTGCCAATAAAACCTGGAGCGATAGAAATCCAAACGCTTGCGAACACCAACATGAACTTCAAAAAATGAAAGCATGAACATAGGTAGACTAGAAAGCACTGAATTGATCAAAACTAACCGACCTCCCATAGAGAGATTCTTTCAAAAGCTTAGGCGCTTCTCAAAGCGATCCTCTATATGTTTCCAGTCAGAATTACAAAGACATTTGTAGTGCATTGGAATACCTAGGTATCTGAAAGGAAAGGAACCCAAACCACATCCAAAGAACTACGAGTAATGCCCTTCGAAAATTTTCGTCTCACCAAAACAAAAGAGATCACTCTTATGGAAATTTATCTTCAAGCCAGATAGTTGCTCAAAAATGCATAAAATGATTTTTAAGGTTAGTAGCATAATCCAAGTCATGTTTAAGAAAAATAATGTATCATCAGCATACTGTAAAATATTTAACCCATCGTCCACCAGATGCGGCACCAGGCCTTCGACGAGACCTGACTCGCTTGCTCTTTTAAGTAAAATTGCGAGCATGTCTGCAACTAAATTAAATAAAATGGGAGACATAGCATCGCCTTGTCGAATGCCCTTCCTGGTTTGAAAAAAAGGGCCAACTTCATCGTTGACTTTGATGTTAACACTTCCTCCTTGGACAAACGAACTAACCCACCCCTGCCAAACGGCGGAAAAGCCTTTTAGTTCTAAAGTTTTCAGCAGAAAAGACCATTTAACCTTATCATAAGCCTTTTCAAAATCCAATTTCAGGATAATCCCGTCAGATTTTCGTTCATGGAGTTCATGAATAGTTTCATGTAAAGTAACCACTCCTTCAAGAATGTTACGGCCGGACAAAAATGCCGTTTGGCTAGGCCGAATAACTTTATCTGCCACCATCGCCAACCTATTAGTCGCCACTTTGGTGAAAATTTTGAAGCTTACATTAAGAAGACAAATGGGCCGATATGAATGATTGATTTTTCTTTTTTTTTAAGAGAAAAATCATGAGATCAATCTTGAAATTTCACAGATACAACATTTAATTAGTAGGACTCAAGCATTGTCCGATGAATTATCCATCATCAGATCTTGAATATAACCATCTACTGTGAACTAAACAGAACCAAATAATTCTCCATTTGCATCATAATCGGTGTCACTTTATTGGTTGTTTGTCAAATTAGCAAGTTGATTTTAGCTTCTTAAGCTTATCTTATGCTACTACGACCACATTTTATCTACAAAGTCAAGGAATAATTGTTGGCTTGTTGCACCTGAGCTGAACTACGCTGGTGATCAAACGACATTGGTACCGACTATCCGTCAATAATTAAAGAGAAAATTCTACCTTTTACCCTTTAGTTGTCACAGAGCGTCAACAATCACCTAAAATAATTTCCTATTTTAACTTTGAGCTTGTGCTTTATTCCACGGTTTATCTTATTTAACAATTATCCCCAACTTGACAGGATGACCCCACATGTTAGAACCATGTAGCAGCTGACTAGGACGCCACGTCACAAAAGCTTGAAAAATCAAATGTTAAAAAAATCATATCTCACTCGTTTTAACTCTAAACCGAGTGATACTTATTCCAAAATTTTAGTAGAATTCTAATCTAAATTATACGAAAATTTTCATTTTAATAATTTTAAATTATTAATTTGAATTTAAGGATATTTAAAAGGACTTAATAAATTTAATTTAACTTGTTATAATCCTTTCTCCTCAATAAAATCCTTAAAATTATATTCTACACTATACTGCAATTTTTATTTTTTATTTCCAAATTTGAATTTAATTTAATTTTAAAATTTGTGAAAAATTCTATTTAACTTCAATCATAGTCCAATCCCTTCTCCTCCATAAAATACCTTACATTAAATCTAACTTGATTGATTAGTTTAGGATTTTAAGATTGAATTATGAGTTCAATTGAATTTATTAATTAATTTAGATTACATTAAATTCATTTAAAATTCAAATTCATAATCCAAACAACTAAATAATTAAAATATTTGTAGAATTTTTTAGAATATAATTTTAGGGATTCTAAGGAGGAGAAATGATTAGAATTGAAGTTAACATAATTTATAAAGGATTTTTAAATTACCTTAAGTTTAATCATTTCTAAAGGAGGAGAAATGATTGGAACAAGTATCACTCAAATTTGTAGTAAAAATCAATGAGTTTTTTTATATATTTAAGATAGTTCTATGATTATTTTTCAACATTGTGTGACGTGGCATCCGTGTGGCGTCCTAATCAACGTGAGCCTTACGTGTGTGGTCAAGTTGTCAAGTGGGGGAAAAAATTGTTAAGCAGGGTAGACTGTGGAAAGCATAACTATAGAGTAAAAAAGAGAAAATATTTTAAAATCAAGTAATTGTTGAGATTCTACGATAAAAGTGGAATTTACTTATGATTAAAAATGGAATGTGTACAGGATTACTGATCATAGTCATCAACCCATCTTCAAACTTCCATTGAAACTGATCAAAGCCTAAGCAAGAGCTAGTGATCGAGAATTCGATGTATGGTCTGATGAGTGATGAAACGGCCTACAGAAGCTGGAACAGGTAATCATCAATGGCGAATGCAGCATCCAATAAGCTCGATCATCAGTCGAGGAATGGGTAGTCGGTGTAGCCGACGATGGGGTCGGCGGCGTAGAACGTGGCCCTGTCGTACTTGTTGAGCGGCGCGTCGAGCTCGAACCTCCTCGGCAGGTCCGGGTTCGCCAAGAACAGCCGCCCGAAGGCGACGAGGTCGGCGTGCCCCTCGCTGACCGCCCTGTCGCCTTCCTCCCGCCCGTACCCGCCGCTGGCCACGAACGTCCCCTTGAACGCCTCCCTGAACGGCAGCAGCCGGCCGTGCGCGACGCGCCGCTGCCCGTTGACCCTCGGCTCGATCATGTGGAGGTAGAGCACGCCATGGTCGTTGAGCCGCCTCACGATGTGGAGCGCGACCGCTTTTTGCGGGTCGTCGGGCCCGGCGTCGCCGGTACCGGCGGCGGTGAACTGGTCCAGGCGGACGCCCACGCGGTGGCCGCCCACCTCCCGCACCACGGCGTCCACCACCTCCAGCGCGAACCGGCACCGGTTCTCGAGGCCGCCGACGTACCCGTTCACGCCGTCGTCATCGCGGCTCGACTGCTCGTCGACGTAGTAGCCGTTGGTGCCGAGGATCTCGACGCCGTCGAAGCCTGCCATGGAGAGAGCGCGGCAAAGCACACATATGTAAATGTACATCAGCAATTGAATTAACGGTCTCCTACGTTCACGTACCGGCTTCCATGGCGTTCCTCGCGGCTCTCCTGAAGCTGTCGATGACGCGGGGTACCTCCTTCACCGCAACCCTCCTTGGCGATGAGAACTCCTCGCGGCGGCCGTCGAGGCTCATCTGAGGGCTCACCTGCAGCCTGTGCCCGTCAGGCCGGCGCCCGACGTGCCAGAGCTGGCAGAAGAGGACGGCGCCCTTGGCGTGCACGGCGTCGACGACGGGCTTCCAGGCCTCGACGTGCTCTTTCGTCCAGATGCCGGGGACGTCCCTGAACTCCCGCGCCGCCGAGTCGGAGACCCCCGTCGCCTCCGTGATGAGGAGACCGCCCTCCGTCGCTCGCTGCGAGTAGTACACGGCGGCGTGCGGCTGCGGCACGCCGCCGTAGGAGCGCTGCCTCGTCAGCGGCGCCAGCACGACTCTGTGCGACAGCTCGAACTGGCCCATCTTGTACGGTGCCAGCAGAGGAATGGACTTCATCTCTGTGCCAGTACTAGCTAGCTATGGCTGTAAGCTCTTCACTTGTTTAGCAATGGCTTGTGATCTGCAGAAACAAAATGGGTAATATGGAGGTGTCCATTTTTTGCAATCATGCGTGAGAGATATGCTGCTCTAGGGACAAGGGAGTGGAATTAATCACGATAATTCTAGTGGCCGTGCGCCCTGCGTGAGAAATTATAATATGATGTGTGATGTTGTAAGCCCTGTCAGATCTCAAGATCAGATCAGTGCACGAAAAAGACCAAAACTCAGATACCAATTAACAACTTGCAGCTGTCAATCCGATCTTTCTTGTCTCAACCCTCAATCTAGTCAGGCCTATGCATGATCCAATAATTCATGCACGACATATTTATAAATATTTCTTTCAGAAAGATATATAAATACCCAAAGCAGTTTAGAACTAAAACTGGCTTGGGTCAGCCACCATTTTTTCCGACAGAAACAGGATTATCTTCAAGCAAGATGCAACTTTCTTCGTCGATGGCCTCAATAATAAGGTACATATAAAAATCGTACTAGCTAATTATAGTTTCAGAAGAAATAAGGCTAACTCATTGTAGTAGCTACATCTTCCAAGCTAAACTGGAGTGGAGATCTTTCGGTTGATCACCTCTTGCCCTTGGCAGGCAGGATCAGATATATTGCTCATAACGTCACTGAAACTATCCAACTTGACGTGCATTACGTACTGTAACACTACGACAGCGAAGTGGCACCAAAGTTCCGTCTGTGTAGCGTTTACGGCAAAGCAACCACAAACTGACAATTGGAGCCCCTTTTTTTTCGATTGACCATTGTCCATTGGAGTCCTTAAGGGCCTCTCAGGAGAAGTTTGAATATCTTATATCTTTTATTTTTTTCAATTTTAACGAACACTAGCACAATGTTCCGTGCAATTAGATTGGAAATTTTTTTAATTATCTTTATTTTTTATCCGTACGCGTGATATTAGATTAGTACGGGAAATAAAAATTCAAATCAGATACAGTTATAATGATCTATCGGTCGTGAGATGTTTAGGTACAGTTATAAAGATCTATCGGCTGTGATCTGTTTAGTATAGTTATGTAGATCTATTAGCTGTGATCTGTTTATGTGCAGTTATGTAGATCTATCGGCTGTGATCTTTTTAGGTACAGTTTATGAAAATCTATCGGCAGTGATCTGTTTAGGTACAATTTATGAAAATCTATTGGTTGTGATCTGTTTAGATGCAGTTATGAAGATCTATCGGCTGTAATATGTTTAGGTGCAGTTGTAGATCTATCAGCTTTGATCTGTTTAGCTACAGTTTATGAAGATCTATCGGCTATGATCTATTTAGGTGCAGTTATAAAGATTTATTGGCTATGATCTATTTAGGTATAGTTATGAAGATCTATTGGTTGTAGTTCACTAATAAAAAAAAGGTCCATTGAATTAACGATCGGATGTTTTGCTTTTTTATGTGAATTTTTAACATATCTCTATTTTTCTATTGTATTATGCTTTTAGTATATAATAATAGAATATATTACTTTGTAGTTTAAAAAAGAGAACATTGTGCGTCTGTAACTCGTGCACCTAGCGCCTCCTGTACTCTTACGTTTCGCGGCCATTTTTGTGGCTAATGGTATTTGTTCTGGTGGGAATTTGCAGCTCATCCGAGAGAGACGTGCTTCCGAGGCTTCTTCCACCGCGCGCACCTCAAATGCGCGCCTCGGGTGCAACCGTGCAAGCAACCCCGACGCCTATCACCTCCCAACTAGTCGTCTTCTTCGTTCCGCTCCTCCTTCAAACATTTCTCCGTTTCCCAGACTTTCAAATTTCAGCACGATCAATAGTTTAGCTTCCAAACTAGAGAGGTTTAACTAATTAGATAGGATCTCCGCATGGTTTTTTCTGGGAGCTCCAATTCTAAAAGCGCTCTGATCTAGAGCTAGGTGAAGGCACTAGTATCTATAGCAGTATTTCTATGGTTTCTATATGTTGTATCTAAATTAATTGTATTCTTTTATGTGGCATAGTGGATATAGTAGACAAAAACAATAAATCTATCATAATTTTTCTAATTTGGTGGTATCTTACATGAGATACAACCTTCATCTTTCTCTTTATTAACTCTGCTTTCAGCTCAGCATTTATGCTAAGTGGCATGTTATAGATACGGCTGGCGGACTAAGGCCCTGTTTGGTTGGGCTGTGGCTGTTGGAAAAGCGGCTGTTGGCTGGCTGGTTGAATAAGCGGCTGTAGCTGTTGATTCGTGAGTCTGCGAACGAACGTGTTTGGTTCGGCTGTGGCTGTTGGCTGTTGTATGAGGAAAAGTCCGAAATACCCCTCCGGATACAAATACACATATAAATACAAATACAAATACACATACAAATATAAATAAAAAAATACAAATACAAATAAAAAAAACCTAACCCTAAAAGGGGCCAGGGGGCCACGGGTCGGCCACCCCAGCCCCCGTTCACACCCGAGCGCCGCCGCCCTCGCCTCCAACTCCAACCCCCACTGCCATCACGCCGCCGCCAGCTCCCCCACGACCGGCCGCCCCGTCAAGTCCCTTTTTTCCCCGGCGAGCTGCTCCCGAGTTCCCCCGTGAGCAACCTTGCTCGGCCGTCGGGATTTGCCCCACCTTCCAACCGCCACCGCCGGAGCTGCTGAGCTCGCCCACCGCCGCCGGTGAGATGAGCCGACGCCCGGGTCCACCACCGCAACAAGCCCACCGGAGCCCCTGCCGCTGGCTGCCCGCGTACCCACGTGCGCCTCGCCGATCTACCTCGCGCCCGCACCACGGCCACCAGCACCCCCGCGCCGCCCTGGCCCAAATCCAACACCCCTCCGTCCGCCGCCGCCGCTCCGGAGCATCCCAGCAATCACCACCCACTACGCCGCGTCCCCAAGGCCGCCCCGCGGAACCTTCGACTGCGGTGCCGTCCCGGGGCACCTCGCCTCCCCTTGGTCGCCCTCACCGTGCAGCCCGAGGTGGCTCGGTGCTGGAGGGGTCGGTCGTGGGCTTCTCCGGCCCCTTTGTCTCCTTCCTCCGGCGCTGCTTCCTCCCCCGGCGAACCCCTCCCCCGCTTCTCTCCCGTGGCGCCGCTTCTCTCCCGTCGCCGGCCGCTTCTCACCGCCGCCATGGGCAAGCTCCTCCTCCGCCTTTCCTCCGCCTCCTCCTCCCCCTCCGCGTCCGCATCCTCCACATCCTCCGCCGCCGCTGCTCTGCCGCTGTTGCTCTGCGTCGGTGGAGAAGGGAAAGGGCAATGCTCTGTAATTTCTGACTCAACTCGAAGGGCAAGTTCATGGGGAGTTGAGTGCACAGTGCAACACAATTGCGGGAAGCTGGGGTGCGGCGGCTTTTCGCTGTGCTCATTTTTACATGCGCGCAGTGCTCGGCTGTTGCGAACAGCTCATGGAGAAGCCGGGCCTTTGGTTTAGCTTCAGCTGTGCTTAGGGAAAAGCCCCAGCTGAAGCTAAACCAAACAGGGCCTAACACGTGGAACCATTGGAAATTCCCTAAGAATACTCTAGGATGGTGCCAAACTGCACCACATATATCTCTTTCCTTTCCGCTTCTTTGATTTCGTTTTTCAAAAAAGTTCAAAACTTTGAAATGAGTACAATCCAAATTAGAAGATTTAAACTTTGGATTTGATAAAGTTAAAATTGCTTTCTGAAAACTCCGAAGATAAAACAGTGAAAATTTTAGAGTTTTTTACGGTACCCTAGTACTACACAAATAGAAGTAGGAGTATCAAGTAAATCCAACCATCTATTTGTGAGGGTATTTTAGTCTTTTAATCTTCCAATATAGTAGAACCTATCTCCTCCCAATTCTTCATGCTCGTGATCCTTCTCCCGTTGCACGCCCACCGGCCCGCCGCCTCTCCTCCCCGTCCTCCCAATTGCGCGGCCGCGTCTCCTCACCAGCGCATGCGGCCGGCCAGCCGGCCGCCCCAGCCTCCTGGTCACGCCACCCCAGTGCCACGTCACCTCTCCCCCCCCCTCGCGCCATCGCTTGCTTGCCCCCCCCCCGCCACCGCCTGCTTGCCGACACTCGCCACCAACCCGCGTCGCCTCCTGTGCTCGCCCAGCGCTCCGCTGCCTCTCATGCCAATCGCACTGTCCCAGCCTCCCGATCATGCCGCCCCAGCGCCACGCCGCCTCTCCTCCCACCCCGCGCCGGCGCCTCTGCTTGCCGCCACTCATCGCTCCATTCTGCCGCCTCGCCCTCTCGTCTCCTAGCGCTCCGCCGTCCCCCTCGTCTCCCAGTGCACCGCCCCTCTCGTCCCCACCGGCCCAAGCAACCAGCGGCCCGCTGCCTCTCCTCCCAATCGCGTCGCTGCCTCGTCTCGACGCCACGCGCCACCGTCTCACCTCGGCGCCACCCCGAGCAACCACCACGGAGTTGCCTTTCCTCCCATCCAACGCATCGGCCCTCCTCTCCCAGTGCACCGCCGCCTCTCCTCGGCGCCACACGCCGCCACCCCTTGAAACCAGCACGCCGTCGTCCCCTCCTCCTGTTGCATCGCCACCTGCTCCCTATACCAGCCTCGTCCTGCCCTCGTGCTGCCCCCTCCTCTGCCATCACACCCGTCGTCGCCTCCTCGCTCAGCCATCAAAGCCTCCATTATCTTTGAATTGTTGGTCGTCGGCTGAACTTTGCATTGCAGGTAGCTTATTATGAGTTTAATCTTCTTCTAGTCAATATCGTACCATAGAAATGTCAATAGTTGCACTGTATTGCCACCGATCTCTTGACAGTTGAAGATTGAGAGTATAGAAAATGTGTGCCTAATATCTTTGAGAAGCAATAATTTTAAGCATGCTATATATGCCACACTTCCATTTTGCACACAAAAAACATGTTCATCTTCAAAGTGATGTGCTCATGAGTGATGCCATATCATCAAAATAATGTTATGTGTGTGTGAAAACTGAATCGGTAGCATATGCGGTATGCACAAAAAAAATTACATTATGTTTGTCAAATTAGATTATGGATTTTTTTTCCTTTCTCTAAGTTTGTTAAGGTTCAAATTTTGAACATCTTTATCGGCCGCTGAATGCAACATTCCAGTTTCTGCTTTCATGTCTACAATTGTTAATTTCTTTAACCGGTAGTTTTTATTTGTGATAGCTCATTAGAATTTGTGATAGTTCACTAAAATTTTTTTTGATAGTTCATTTGAGATATGGAACGAACATACTAAATATGATGCTCGACAATGGCATATTTGTAGCATGGAAGGTTACAACACCAGGTTGGAGGAGATTGAAGAATATCACATGATAGTGAGTCAGATGTTCCAAAGCGAGGAAGAGGGTTTCAAGCACTACAATGGCTATGCAGAAAAAAAGGATTTAGTGTTAGACTGAGCGATAAGGAATGCATTAGCGGTACAGAAATGGTGATGCAAAGGCATTTCTGCAGCTTTAAAGAAGGGTGCCGTTTGGAGAAGTACTTTGAAGCAACTGATCAGAAAAGGGAGCCATGACCGCTCACTCATTGTGGCTGTAAAGCTATGCTTGAGATCCAGCACAATCCTGACACGGGTCTATGGATCGTTAAAAACTTTGTTGATGGGCATAACCATCCTCTTGCTGAGCCTGACCAGGTAGCTTTTCTACGGTCACAGCATCGGCTAACCGACGCTCAGAAAGCTGATGTAGTGGAATACGGACTTGGTGGCCTTCGTACGTGCTATGTGGTGGAATACAGACTTAGAAAGAGGTGGTCTGCGACTATACCAATGGAAGATATTTCTTGGGCATGAAGAGCAACCGGCGTAGTGAGAGCCTGAACTCTAGGCTCCATAAGCATCTAGACCGCAAAATATCGCTGGTTGATTTGGTGGAGCACACTAAGCACTACATGTCGCGTATTCGAAGGAATGAGGCTGAGTTGGATGCAAAAGTTTCACAGTCAGTTCCATTCGCAAGAGTAAGTGCTCATACATTAGAGAAAAGTTTTGCACGTATTTATACACCAAAGATGTTCAAGAAGGTAAGAGTGTATTTATAAATCATGTGCATGGGAGATTGAAGAGGCGAGGGAGGAAGATGGTTTGATCAGGTATGTAGTTCTGTTAAAAGATGGAGCGCAACATAGGTTCATTGTGCAGTGTATCTTGGATGGCTCGTCGGTGAATGCTGTCAGCTGCCATTGTCGCAAGTTGCAGTGCGAAGGCATCCCACGTGCACACATATTTGTTGTTCTGAATTTGCTGGGTTTGGACACCATTCCTCGTTGTTGTGTTACGCTGAGGTGGAAAATGCAAGCCAAGGCTGCTTTCGTGTCAGAGAGGAACACCAATACGCATGTGTGGACAGAATAGATGGGTCAATACCGCGAACTGTGCAATAAAGCTAGTGTTGCTCTATTCAAAGCTTCAAAGAGCGCGAAGCATTCACAAAAGGTGGTGGATTTGCTACAGAGCATTATTGATGACTCCATCGGGAATGATGAGAACATGGGGGCAACACCATTTAGTCTTTTGCCCGCCCATTATTCTGCCTCTAGCCATGCCTCCGGTGACAAAGTCCTTGATCCCAAGCAAATTTTACAAAAGGTGCTCCATCTAAGAAGAGGATGAAGCCATTCCATGAGAGATTGTGGCAATCCCATGTGACTAAGAAGAGAAAGAGAGCTTGTAGCGAATGTGGCGAATCCACACATGATAGGCGCATTTGTCCCCAACTAAAGTAATTATTTATATGTTATTGTTATTTTGTAGGACATTGATATCTTTAGAAGGCTAATTTTTTTCCCTTTTGATTTTACAGTTGAAGCTTGATGATGAAATGGTTTATTATAGGAGATGCAGTGGAATACATGGTGGGCACATTTTTAATTTATGAATTATGCGATCTGTAATTATTTCTAATCACATTAATTCGACTGCAAATGTTTTTGGATGAAGTGATATCACTAGTTGAGCTTGATGTATTGACGATGCTCCGGCTGGTCTCCCTGGTGTTAGCGGGCTATTAATTCTGGCTCTCGTTTTTCTCTTTGTAGCTATGCAAGGCTATACTGACATAAGGATGTGTTTTTCAGCTTCTGTTACTAGAGAAGGGAGGACGGGTCACATATGTTGACAAGCTTGCTCAAGAACCTATTAAGGAGTTGAGTGTCCCACCTCCAGGCTACCAAGATCTCTCATTTCCTATCAGATATTCTCAATGTCCTATCAAATGTTGCCCTTATCTTCGGACACATCATTGCACTTCCAATTACTTCTAAATGTTTATCCACTTACAAAAGGCAGTAGATATGATTGCCACAATTGCTTGGATAAACAAACAAAGAGCTTCCAAGGTTTTGGTCCACATAGATGATCTGACCATTACCAAACATACCCTAGAGTGCCTAACAGTAATTTATGAAACCGATGGCTCGCACAAATACTTGCATTGCACGGTAAGTGCTATATATATAATTTCTTATTTTCGGATATAACCTCACATTCTTAGATGCAATGCTAGATCATTGACGTGGCCATTTATCGTCAACGGTATTCTAACCCCTTTGATATAAGGGATGGCAGAAAGGTCTTCATTGAACAGACATGTTACGTGCAAACATTGGCTAGAGATGGCCAAATATTAAGCATCATCTATGGATGATATTGAAAAAGAACACAATAAAAAGGCAGTTACATATCTAAAGCACGACATGGTAAAATATAATGCCTACCTAATCAATTTCATATAGCATTTATTTCGTACAGTCTTATATTAACCTTTATGTAGATCTTCCTACCTCTAAATCGGGGTTTACATTGCTACGTAGAAGTGCTGAACGCCCCCATCAAGACAAATTCAAATACTCGACTCATTGGTGTCACACGATAAAGAGCCACACACGCAACTAACTAACACAGTGAGCTTATCATTTTGTACTCCCATTCAGTTAAAATTGTTACTTTGTTCTATTCATCACATAAATGAACACTTGAGAGCTCCAAGAAATAGTCATATATAGAGATGGCAAAAACAACTATAGACCTACCGAAAACTAGTTGGCCAGACTTCAAAGTGGCGTCTTGGGATACAAAGACTATAGTAGGGGTACCAAGGCAGAAAGACTCGTATGTTACATCTATCACCAAAGTCAAAACATATTTTCTGAGCTCGAGAATGCTATACTAATATATTGAAATCCATGCAGTTACTCATGCGGATTTTTCATGCTAAAGTTCATAGAATTATGGATGGGATCTAAATTGTTAATTTCTTTTACCCAGGTGTGCTGATTTCAACTTTTATTTCTACACGTGCTGAAAATTTCCTCGTACATTAATTTCTAACTGCTTGTCTTTACACATACAGCGTGATATGGACGTTTTCAGGAGGGAACTGGCATGCCACTTGCTCTACTATGTTCACAACAAGATCAAGACACACGATAGTACGGACGTATCTCGTGACAACCAAGTGTCCGACAACAATAATCCAATTATGAAAGAATAACTTCCCCCGAATGATAGTTCCGAATGATACAGATATGTGTCTAAAGGATTGTCTTAGATGAACCGTGTTTTCCGTTAAGTCACAAAATTAGTTCAAGATGTACTATTTATCCTATCTATGCAAGACGAGGAGTTGGACTCTAGATAATTGTTAATCTGTGCTTCTTATCGTTCATAATCGCATCAGCTTCATATTCTTTCAGAAAGCAAATCCTATTTGCTACCACACCCAAGTTCAAGATGTTGATATTCACTTCGAGACAACCTAATGAAGGCCCTGATAATATGTCAAAAGCACTACCACCATCCTAGATTCACAACGGTTTATTTGCTACAGTGAATTGCCTAAATCCAAGGACAATGAATATTAATTACTAAAAGATTGCACATGATGGATCTGTATGTCATACATTTCGAGAAAGGTAGCATGCATGACATAATCATGCATCAGTGTGTGCATAAACTTTCAGGAAGACTTGAGAAATCATAAACTTCTCATGATCGATCAGGACACTTACGCGTTGTGCTGGGTCTTCAAGACAAACGCGATCTGCACCGAGGTGGAGGAGCTGCAGGGGCAGTGCACCATGGCGCTGCTGGAGGGCACCTGCAGTTCATCTCCGACGACGCCTGGTGCTCCAATGCCGCAGCCGACGGTGCCGACGAGAGCACCTCCTGCATGGCCCTGGCGCGGTCGCGGGCGGCTGGAGGCTCTAGCGGAAGGAGGGCGGGCCGGTCAGCGGAGGCGTGCGTGGGCCCAGGCGCGGTCGGGCAGAAGCGCGGGCGCTGGAGGCGCTCGGGCAGCCGGAGCAGCGGGCCGCCAGAGGCGAGGACGCCGACGATTGCGAGCACGATGGAGGCAGCGGGCGGAGGGTTTGAGTTGAAAATAAATACGAAATGTATGGAATTAAAGATTAGGGTTAGGATTTGAGTAAAAATATATTGCTAAAATATTAAAAAAGAAAGTTATTTCTATAATTTTAGTTTTATGTTTAATATCAAGGTACTTCTTAATTTTTTTAAAACTTTTGGAGGTGGTACTTTTTAAATCTAGTATTGGAGTACCGGATAAAATTAGCCATTAGATTAGAATAAATTAATGGTCTATATTTATTTCGGGTATCAGAAAAGACCTCAAATTTAATTGACAAAAGAAGGGAAACTAGGTTTCCGGCCATGGCTCGATGGTGGATCTTTTGTATTAGTGCCACAATTTTTTCCCGCAAAGGTAAAATTACCAGTTCTTTTTACATGTTCAATGGAAACGTAAAAAGGAAGCACATTTGACTTTTGTCTCGAAAGGAGCATTGCCATCTTACACTAGGTACGTGTTAGCGTCGCATTTGTGTAATGCATGTGGTCATGGTCTTGCTTGCCGCGTTAACTCCTGAGCGTTAACCTATAATTTTCTTCTTCACCATGGAAGCATCCTTACCTCCACGTCAGCATCACTCCTGCTCGATCCTAGCTAGCTGTACGGCCAAGCTTATCTGCCTCACGCATACGTTCGGAACTAGTTGTCACTCTCAGCTTCTTCTTCTTTGACTTTGATCCTCCAACTCTAGGTGTTCCTTTCAGTCCACGAATGCCATCTTGCTTCTTTTTTTTTCCAGGAGAAGTTGGTATATTTGTTATTTGTATGGCTGCTGTTGTTTGGGCTATGAACCATTGTATATCCAACACTTGGACTTTCAACGTTTGCATATACTACTACTTTATAGCTTAATTAGGCAGGTACCTGTCAGTCTTCAAATTTCTATCCTTGTATTGCATACTATGTCTTTCTTTGCCCCGGATCGACTCTGCATTCATAGAACGCACACAACAGCTCGGTACTTAATTATCACACTTTGTTCAAAGGAACCTCAAATAGGTTCAGCACACCAATCAAGTCTGAACAATCATGGATATATAAGAAGAGACAACAGAACGAAAACAACTTTCTGCAGGCTTCTCAAGCACAATCTGCATGTAGCAATTCCGTCCTCTTGAGTCTAGCATGATCCAGTGAAGAAGCCATTCGCAACACAGCCTCCATGGATCGTTGCGCTCCCCCTGCACCATTTGCTCCATGCGTTATAGACGGACGGGCCGGCATAAGTCATTAGTCATTACATTGTGTTAGGTGTTAGTTTGGTGATGGAGGCACACATGTAACAGCATAGCTACGACATGTATGCACGTATGTCTGTTGGCTAGTTCGACATTGTCGTTGTTGTTTCTGATCATGGTCAACAGGTTACTCAGAATTAAAATAGCAAGGGACAAGCAGCGATATATGCTCTCTGTCGATCGAGTTGACATCCATATATATATGTATAGATACGATGTATCCTGTCGTGTTTAGATATTACAGATATATATGCATGTGCGGTCGGCACGATGAGCTGACAACTTTACATGTTCGTTCTGTGCAAATGCACAGAAGAATTTAAGTCGCCGTCGTGAAAAAGAATAGCTGAGTATTACTACTAGGTTTTGTTGAACGTTCAACAGGTCGTGAATTGGGGACAGCAATGGTTCACGAATATTATACAACTGGACAGCAATGTTTGACGGATATTATAAGCTGCAAGCCATTTTCTTTCTGTTGGACGCGGCCAACCCCAAACCACCAGGAACAAGTCAAAGTCCTATATGGTCCTTGGAAAATGTAATGCTATTTTGCGCATGAACTCTTCAGCTGCAAATTATTTAATTACTAGTAAGTACTAACTGAAGTCCTATATGGTCATATGCAATTCGTCATCTAATTCTTGGCCAAATTTTGAATTGGATTCTTATTCTTTTTCTCTCAAGAACCAGGAGGGAGCACTGCTTATTCAATTCATTAAGCAAAAATTGGAAATACAGAAAGAACAAGGACCTAACTGTAAGATCTCCAGACTTAACTCACTGGGACGCCACTACTTCCCTTCGTCCTCCAGCCATGGACGCGGCCTTCCCCTCACTCTCACCACCCACCGTTCACGTCTTGACGAGCAAAACCACAGAAAGACTTTGACTTTCGCATGGGTCTCCCTCCTCCTCCTCCTCCCCCTCTTAAGATCGATGCCACGACGCGCACCAACCATCTTCTTGCTGCACCCTCACGCCTCCTCACCCCATGGCTCGCTCCACCCCCTTATACCTCGTCGCCGCCGTCGCCGTCGCCGCGTGTCTTGCCTCTGTAGAGGCTTCCGGCGGTCTCGGGTTCGACCTCCACCACCGGTTCTCCCCGGTGGTCCGGCAGTGGGCGGAGGCGCGGGGACACGCTTGGTGGCCGGAGGGAGGGGCAGAGGGCTCGCCGGAGTACTACTCCGCGCTGTCCCGCCACGACCGCGTCCTCCTAGCCCGCCGAGGGCTCGCTGATGGCAACGGCCAGGGACTCCTCACCTTCGCCGACGGCAACTACACCTTCCGCCTCGACGGATCGTACGCCCCTCCCCGGCCATCCCCTGTTCTCGCGCGCAGCTGTGTTGATTGATCTTGACGATTCATTCCGTCGTGTTACATGGAAAAAGCAAGAAGAAAGATTGAACTGAGCGGTGTGTGTTGTTCTGATTTGCAGATTGCACTACGCGAAGGTGGCGGTGGGCACGCCGAACGCGACGTTCCTGGTGGCGCTGGACACCGGCAGCGACCTCTTCTGGGTGCCCTGCGACTGCAAGCAGTGCGCGCCGATCGGCAACGTCTCAGCAGAGCGGGGCGGGCCCGAGCTCCGGCCGTACAGCCCGCGGCTGTCGTCGACGAGCAAGACCGTGACGTGCGAGCACGCGCTCTGCGACCGGCCCAACGCCTGCGCCGCCGCCACGGGCAACAGAAGCAGCAACAGCTGCCCCTATACCGTCCGGTACGTCTCCGCCAACACCTCCTCCTCCGGGGTGCTCGTCGAGGACGTGCTCTACCTCACCAGGGAGAACCAGCGCGGCGCCGACGCGGCGGTGGAGGCGCCCATCGTGTTCGGGTGCGGGCAGGAGCAGACGGGCGCGTTCCTCGACGGCGCGGCCGTGGACGGCCTGCTGGGGCTCGGCATGGACAAGGTCGCCGTGCCGAGCGTGCTGGCCGGCCGCGGCCTCGTCGCCTCGGACAGCTTCTCCATGTGCTTCAGCCCGGACGGCTACGGCCGCATCAACTTCGGCGACGCCGGCAGCCGTGGCCAGGACGAGACGCCGTTCAACGTCAGGAACACACAGTACGTTAGGCACGCGGTTCTGTGGGGCCCTTATGTCAGTCCAAGGTCAGAAAATATTCTCTTTTTTTGACGTTGACTGGTGATGTTGTTCTGTTCTGTGCAGTCCAACGTACAACATCAGCGTGACGGGGATCAACGTGGAGGGCAAGGCCTTGCCGGTGGAGTTCGCCGCCGTCGTGGGACTCCGGCACGTCCTTCACCTACCTCAACGACCCGGCCTACACGGAGCTCGCCACCAGCGTAAGTGCTCTTCAGTGGTTCGTCTCCTGAATGCTCTCCAAATTGGATGGTGTCCTTTCTTTTTCAGCGCAGGTTAATTATCAACCTACTTATTGGTTCTTGTTGCTGTTATATTGCAGTTCAACTCCCAGGTTCGTGAGAGAAGAGCAAATCTCAGTGCCTCGATTCCGTTCGAGTATTGCTACCGAGTGAGGTAATTGAACACGACACCGGCAAAGATCAATCCCTTGCAGAGGCTGGATTGATTCAGTTGGCTACGTAGTTTTCCCCTGGATTAATTCTCACTTGCGCTAGCTGTTGAAAATGCATACAGCCGTAACCAAACGAAGGTGTTCATGCCGGAGGTGAGCCTGACGACCAAGGGAGGAGCCCTGTTCCCGGTCACGCAGCCTTTCGTCGTCATCGCCGGCGAGACGAGCGACGGGCAGGTCGTCGTCGTCGGTTACTGCCTGGCGGTCATCAAGAACGACATCACCATCGACATCATTGGCCGTATGCGTGCATGCTGCTCTCTTCTCTTCGATTTCCCTGCAAATTGCAGCAGTATTTCCCTTCTTGCTTGGTTTTCAGAAGAATGTATTAATTGATGGTTCGATGACCATGCACGCAGAGAATTTCATGACCGGCCTGAAAGTGGTGTTCGACCGGGAGAGATCCGTCCTGGGCTGGCAGCATTTCGACTGTAAGTTCATATCTTTAAGAGTTTCTTCGAATCTCCGCACTAAAGTGCACACAGCCACAAATATGAAACCAAAAGTTCAATCTATCATCGCTAAACACCAAGCATACAAAAGGAATAAATAAAAAACTGTGAATCCTGTGCGCACGCAAAACCAATGACCGAAACCCCAGCTGTGAGAGAAGAGATCACGAAGGGCCTGCTCGTGAGTTATATATATATGCAGCAGGAGATGCAGCAGGAGATGAAGAAAGATTGACATGTATAATTGACTGCAGGTTATAAGGACGTGAAAATGGAAGACGACGGGAGCCCCAGCGCTTCTCCGGGGCCACCGACTAGCCTGAAACCGCGGCAGAGCGACGCAGCCAACAGGCAGGACCCCAGCGCGGCGCCGGTGCCGAGGCAGTCCGGCGCAGGCAGCCATGCCAGCAGCAGCCGTGCGCTCGGAGGCCTTTCCTTCTTCTCCCTGATGCTGCTTCCTCTGTTGTTGGCTGCTGCAGCCGTGGTCTGATGATGCGCCATGGATCAGTGATCGGAAAGCTGGTGTACATTTATAGTTGATTTTGGTTTTCACCCAAACGCATAGGTCGATCATCGTAGCTTGCATAAAACTTTGCTGATTGATGTGTATGTACCGTACGAGGATATCTTGTGACGAGGCCCATTGGACATGTATACGACGAAACACGTACAGTTATTGCGTACTTGATCGTGTGCTTAATTACCAGTCTCAGCAGCACCGGAACTAACTCAACTGTTGGCAATCCTGCAACTGAACTCGATCACTACAATAAAGTAACCAATCAAGTGCGGTTTTTTTCTAGAACAGTCAGACATCACTTTTATTTACACTGGAAGCGTCATTAGAGAGAATGGACCGAATACACTCTGGAACCATATTACGACAAACTAAAAGAGCAAAAAGCTCAATGTTGTAGCTTAATTATTACAACCAACACACCACCGATCGATATCAAAGTAGTATACTAGATAGTAATTAACCAAATCAGAACCAATCTAATTTGTGACCGACTCTGCAGGACGCCCCGTCTTTTGGATGTTAGGTAATCTCCGCAACAGTAGCAGTGGTCCATGTCTGGTCCCGGGCTCATATACATGAGCGGGTCATCAGCGACGCCGCCGACGTGGTCCTCTTCCCGTCCAAGGAGACCATGCAGGTCGGGATGTTGGCCAGCATGCGCACCTCGGCGAAGAAGAGCCGCGGCGGAGGCGGCGTCTCGTGTCCGGCGGCGACGATGGCCCTGGCGGTGAAGTTGACATGGAAGCACGAGCACCTGCCGCCCATGATGTAGTTGCTGCCGGTAGCCTCGGGCAGCTCGTACTTGACATGGTTGTTGGGGACTTGGGGTCGGCGTTGTAGTGCCGTAGCGCGTACTCTGCGTATTTCTTGCATTGACTTTCGTAGGCCATGCGTCCAGAAACGAGACTGTGACCAGAAACGAGACTGTGACAATCGTATTCTTCTTTTTCTTGGTACGCTGGCGCAGCGGGTGGTTGCGGCTATTTTAGACAACAATTCCCTTTTAATTCTCATCTCCTCTGTGTTATTAAAGTCTGAGGGTTAGACCTTTTGCTTCTAATCTCTAGTTAGGGATCAGGCGTTGGACCTAAAACGGAAAAAAAATGCATAATCTTATCTGAATTTAATAATATCTTTTCGTAATATTTTATTTAAAAAATGCATAATCTTATTTGAATTTAATAATATCTTTTTGTAGTATGTTTATTATATGTTTTATTAATTTTATATTATTTACTAAACTACTAGAGTACCCAAAAATTTTCTCTTATTTTGTTCACGTACAAAAAATACCTTAGAAAAAACAGAAAATTCAGCGTTTTCAGAAAGGTTCCGGAAGAGTGTATCACACGAAATTACGCGAACAGCGGAGCCATCACAGGCCCACACGACAGGACACCGTGGTAGGCTCTGCAGCCCTAGCCTACCATGTGAGGCCCACAGGGCTCGGCTGACACTGCCATTTCACGAATAAATCTGTTTCACCTCGAAGAAACCCCTGAAAAATTTCACCTACATATACAAAAGCCTTTGCGTCGAAAACAATGGAGAGGAAGGCGACGGGTTAGAGCCGAAGGCTCCCACTAGGAGCCATAGGTTTTCATCTCTATCACTATCACAAATTTCACCCATAGATCGTTTCTTCCAATAAACAGAAAAAATAATATTTCTGTCAAACAACATCACATGCGATTCTATAGAAAGAACCGCCTGTTATAAGGGGGTATCATAGACGGTTCTGGTCCCCTTCTAGACGGCTTCTCCAGCAGCTTCTCCCAGAAGCTGCCCCCTCCCGGCTTCTCCTAGAAGCCGCCCCCTCAAATTCGTCGGGGCTTCTAAACTAGTCAGATCCTCGGGAATTTAGAAGCCCCGATGAATTTGAGGGGGCGGCTTCTGGGAGAAGCCGGGGAGGGGGCAGCTTCCGGGAGAAGCCACTGGAGAAGCTGTCTAGAAGGGGGCCTCTATGTCTAGAATCGTCTATAATAAGAGACACAATGCGTACGTGTGATGACTTAATTCGTCATCGTTGTGTTTCGTTTGTAAGCTGGCCAGTAAGCAGGCACTAGAGAACCTTAATTAGCCTTTTCCAGCAGTCCGTTAGTTCGCCGCCTCCGCTGCAGCTAGCACGCGGCCGGTGTCGCGCGCCATGACGTTGCGATCGATTTCCCGATTAATTATCTCATTCGCATGCACGCCACTGGAAATACTCTGTATGGGAACTAGCTAGGAGATGATCGAGTATCGATCGTTGCTTACAGAGGTGTCGATTTGAATCACTGGTTGAAGCAAAAAAAAATAACACAAATCAAACTGCACATACTGCATACATGTGCCAGGACAGAGAGTTTTAGAAAGTTTAGGGTCTAAATAAACCATTTTATAATGAGAGAATTTTCTACATACCACCAATAAGACTGAAATTCTCTCTGTACCACTGAATAACATCTAATTCTCTACACATAACTGAAAATGTTAGTTTGTGATCCGAACATCTCCATTAAGTGGATAAGATGATCATTCTGCCCCTATTTTCACTTGTAATGCAATTACCTCAATGAGATCCAAAATAAATATTATTTCCTTCTTAGCACTAAACCCTTGGAACAGAAATTTCGGTTGGAGTAAATTTTTTATTTTAGGGGCGATATATATGTGACATGTTTAGGCCTTATATAAGAGCAGTTTTGGAACTTCTTTTTTGGGCAGCAAATATTGATATGTTCAAGCCTAATGTAAGACAAAATCTAAGCAACTTAGTTAGATAAAAATATACTATTTAGACAGCAATCTTGTGCATAAACATTCTTTGTTGTTGTGGGTGTATATTGAAGAGGGAAGGGTAACTTTGGTATTACTTACATGCCAGCACGGAGTGAGTAATAAGAGAAAAGAAATAACTAATTTCTTTAAATTATGCCTCCCATCTATAGTGTATGTACACATTTACCATCGACGTCCTTATATAAGTAAATCTTTTTGTAGATTGATTTTGTAAGTGCAGCATTACTCTTAGAAAAGTCGGATCTACATAGTCTCCGATCGATGCATGCCTGCCTACATATGCAGGTGCCGTTCAGCTTCGTTTTGTTTTATTTGTTTTGATAAGAGTAAATAAGCATGCGCACCTCTGCAAGTATAGAAGAGATTACTACATTCTTCTGAAATTAAACCAAGCAACGATGGATCTCGATTTGAAGGTTACTGTATACAGTTTCTGTACGTGATCGATCGTCCTGCTAGGTTTTCCTTATTTTCTCAAGACTCGTGCGTCCATCGGTGAAAATGTGGTACTAAGATCTCCATCTAATCGATCTTTACATTTCTACTTTTATCTTATAATAGAAAATTTAGATGGATAGAAATTCGAGAACTCAATAAAGTAAAAAAAAATTAAAGGCTGTTTAGTTGGGTTGTGCCTGTTGACAAAGCTGCTGTTGGCTGGCTGTCTGAAAAAACTGTTATGATTGTGAAAAAGTGAATATATGGCTTTGGGTTGATCTAAACCATCTACAACATTTTTAAAAATGAGCACAGAAACTTCAGCACATTACAAAAAGCTGGCAGAAGACAATTTTTCTAAACAGCTGAATTTGCACTGCAAAGCTCATAGCTACTGTTGGCAAAAAACTGCTGAAAAGCTAACCGTTTGGTTAGGCTGCAGCTTTTTCCAGTGGAAAGCTGCTGAAAAACCCAACCAAACACCCCTAATTGAAGTACTAATTACCAATTAATTCCCTATTATTTTTAACCCACTTACGTACTTGTTGTATGTGAAATGAAATTTTAAGCTCTGTTTCCAGGCTATGTGTCTCGTCTTCCTAAAAAAATCATGGTGGTCTCGTTGTGGCAGCAGCAGATCTAGCACTCCGCTTGCCGCCGCGCAGCCCGCTCGACGTCGACGGAGCAGTACCGCCGCACCTTCAAGTCAAGTCTTCTCGACCTCTGGTCCAAGGTGGCAAGGTGCACCCCACCTCACACACATCATTTTCCTCTTTCAAGCACGGTTTCAAGTACGGTGGCGACGAGAAGCAGTCGTGCACTCGTGCTCGTACACCGTTCTTGACGACTTCGTCCCGAGCCGAGACAGGAGATGCGCGCGGGCGGGGGCGCCGGCGCCAGCGGCGGTGCCACGGCCGCCGGTCGAGTGGACACCCTTCTGCTTGACCGCGACGCAGGAGAGGAGTGCGTGCTCCGCGCTGCTTCGAAGCCATCGGCACGGCGTGGTGCCAACACCTCACGCTCCGGCGGCTGCTCCTCCGGCTGGACGGCGACGATGGCCCTAGTACCGGCTGCCAGGGATGCGCTCGTGCAGCACTTCCGCCTCGACAGCCGCTCTCGCCTGGCAGCTCGGGGTTTCACGAGGCGCGCCCCGCTCGAGTCGTGCCAGGTCGCGGCGCAGCGCCGGCTCCTGAGGCTCGCGCGCGCGGGGCACGGCCGCGGCCGCGCCTTTCGGCGCAGCCCCCGCGGCGGCCGTGTGCGGTGGACCGGAGCAGCGCGTCGGAGAAGGTCGCCGAACGGCACTACGTGCGCGTAGAGGCAAACGGTGGCGCGCGGCGCGGGCACGATGAGCTGGAGCACGGGCGCGACATGGCGCGCATCTCTGTACGTGCGCGGCCACGGCGAGCGGCCGCTGCTGCATAAGGTGGCGAGGGAGGACGTGGGTGCCAGTTACAGGACGCCTGCATGTGCCTCATGATCATCGACCGTAGCATGAGGATGGTAGCATGCGAGAGGACGAGTGGAGTGCCGTCCACGGAGACGGCCACCATGTCCCAAGATTAGCCTTTCCCTTAGTTGATACTTGACCCACGGCGTCCGCAGCGCCGCCTCTGGAGGCTCGAGCGCGTCGCGCGGGGAACTACCGCGGGCGCGCTCGTTGGCTTGTCGGCCGCAGCCATGACGGCCGCGGTGGTCCTCGCTGTGCAGGTTGGCATTGGAATATCTATTTAAAATCTCGCAGCAGAGAGTCACGACATGGGGATGTAGCTCAGATGGTAGAGCGCTCGCTTAGCATGCGAGAGGTACGGGGATCGATACCCCGCATCTCCACTTGTTTCTTTTTGTCACAACACACATAGAAGGATTGTTCCCCAAACTAAGGTATCAGCCCTGGAGGCGAAAGTAGCAGATCAAATGATGAATGTGCTGGAGTCCTGGAGATCAAAAATGTTTTGAGACCGAGCAGCTACTAGTAACAATTTTTCTTTATGTCCTTTTCTTTTTGCAGGGTAAAAGAGAACTTCACTAGCTAGGAACCAGGTTACAACTTACACTAGGTTTGCACAATTCGTGCAGTTGATACAGAAGGGACTTGTCCCAGGAGAAGTGCAGAATGTATGGCTAACTTCACATCCTGGATCAGGTGCTTGATATTGGTTCTTCAGAAAATGTAGAGTGGACGACTGGGATACTTGCTGAACCTGAATCATGGACAACATTGTTCTAATCTGACCTCTACGCCATGGTTAGATGTTCGCAGCAATAAAAGCAATCCGGACCTGTCCTTCCCAAAAGGCGGGCTGGGGGGTTCTCAGACCGACGCCATCTGAGCACTGTACGTTGCATGGAGACTACCATCCTCCCTGAAGCCCGCAAACAATAAACATCTTATCAATCTCGAGCTTCCTTTTCAGCTTATTACCTTGGTCACTAGAGATTCCCTAGCCACGTTTTCATGCAAAATATGTCACCTGTTAATCAGTGAAGCAAGAAGAAATACAAAGTCGCAACCGAGTCATGACAAATTGACTACAGTTTGCACGGATAAAAATGATTTGAAGTTGGTAATGGATGACCACCTCAGAAGCAATATTCTGATATCCATAGAAAAAAGTTGATCCAAATGGGTTATTTATGGAGCCTTGTGTCCGGATGCTGTTCGACCACAATCACTGAGGATCTGCCTGATACAGATACAGGACAACCAACACAGAGTTGATTAACAAACAAGCATTGATATCGGAAAGGGAAAGGAGGTTCAAGCGAATCGAGCGAGAGATCTTGGACATAGCTATTCACTCATCGGAGACGAAACATGAGTCCCGCAGTGGCGCTCCGCGGAGGCGAGTACAATTATGACTCCTGGTGGATTCCCTGGACGAAAAGGCACCGCGAGAATGGGCGTGAACTCAAAGAGGGAAGCGAAAGCCTATGGGCAAGGTCTCGGGAGGGAATTCGCTGTCGGACGCGGTGGTGCATGTCGGTGCTGAAGGCAGCACGCTCGATGGAGCTCCACTACCGGTCGCGTTCCTGGCAGCAAACTCTGCGGCAAGCGTCACTTATGTTCAGTGAGGTGTGCCATATCGAGAGGAATGCAACGGTGGTCTCGAATTAGAGAATAGGAGAGCTCTCACAGCTTTTGCATATTTTGGCTTTTCTAATAAACAATTGGTTGTATCATATGAGTAATACAACTCTACAATATACAACAACAATATATGTATACGAATATACAGAGACCTAGGAGTATCCTAATTACCCGGAATGATGTGTACCTGGAGAAGGACTCTAGGTCGATAAGAAAACCATACGTGGGTATTTGGGACTCTTTAAACAAGGTAAGTCAATCCCGACATTTAAGAATGATTGGAATCCTATTCGGAGACGAGTCTGTATCCACTATGATACAATAATGCCCTCTATAAAAGGACCCGAGACTCTAAAGAGAAAACATGCCTTAGTAGAAACTAGCTTTGTATAGCCAGAAGCCCAATTTGAATACTTCTGAGCAAATAGAAGGGAAGACCAATCTCGACATCTATCTCCGACCAGTAGTAGATCAAAATCTAGGCTAGACACACCTCTTTGTAACCTTGCCTCGAGATCAATATAAACTCATAGGACGTAGCGCTATTATCCTCTCTGAGGCTCGAACCTGTATAAATCCCATTTCGTCAGCGAATAGATTCATATTGAAGCTCGGTATCCCTACCCCTATACTCTACTTTTCTCCACGTATTACGTAAGATCCGATAGTTTATCGATCGTCGACACGTAGCCATACATTTTGTTCAAAAATTTGTGACAGATTCATTTCCTTTTTCTTAATAATTATGCAAAGAGCGTGAGCTGAGAGAAAACTGGTACATGATCTGACAAGTACATTACTCCTTGCCCACGAGTCTCTCCTATTATGCAATGGAACACGAGAATCTCCACAGCTCTATTGCGAAATATGTGTGACTCAGAAAAAACATAATGAAACATTAGCAAAACTGCTATACAATATGGGTCTCTCGAAAACGTGCATGTAATTCGTTTTAAATTTTTAAGCATGTAGAAGTACGACAATACTCCTATGAATAATGTGGTACCTAAAAAAATGAAGAATCCGAGAGAAACAAATATTTACCTAAATATGTGTAAAAATTGACATGAAACCAGTACCATAATTTCTAGAGTTTCATAGGAGTTTCATAGAAGTTTCACTAAGTTTCAAAATTCAAAATTTTTAAAAATTTAAAAATATATCCAATATTAGTATTGTTTTGTTGATTCATTGCTATGAAACAAAGGTTCAAACGGATCGTAAATCGGATATCTGGTTCAAACTTGTAAATTATTCAAATTTCGGAATCAAATTTAAATGCGTGGGTGGGTAGAAGAAAGAGAAGGTGTGTAGAGTTGTGAAGGCCTGCGACCCGGAAGACCATTATTACCGTCGAAATGCACTCCAATAAATCAAACAATTTTAACCTCAAATGTGTGGTAGACCATAAGAAACACAAAATCGCAAGAATCACATCAATAGTAGAAAGAGGGGCTGCATATGAGAGGGAGGGCTTAAAAAATCCAGTTGATTTCCAGCTACGAGATCGGGCATACATGCATCCATCCGATGGCCGATTACATTTTCGTCTTCCTTGCCGTTCGAGCACAGTCATACTCGTCGTCGTTAATCAATATCGTCGCGTCATAAACAGGGCAGCGGACACGTAACACAAGTATAATCACAAGATGGATCCATCCCAAGCAGGCAGAGCAGCGACGGTTGCGTGAGCTTGCGGTGGTTGCCTTCGTTCCCGATAAATCGAGCTTAGTTTCCATCTCCTCGATCTCCATGTAGGCTCAATGCACGCACTCAGGCCGGACTTGCATGCATGCTTCGTCGATCCAGGCCGCAGGCAAGCTACTGCTACGCGCTTCTCCGCCGTGCTGTGTAAAGCGCGGCGTGTGCAGCTACTAAAATGGGTCAGCCCGCCAAGCTGGGAAAACCTTGACGAGAGGATCCATCTCGTGCAGTTGTAGCCTTGGTAGGTGCCAAGTTAATTGTTAGGTCCACTAGCTCCCCCCCCCGACAAGGAAAAACTCAAATTACACCTAGACATTTTCCTAAAAATGAACACCCAAAGAAAGATTCACTGCTAACTCGTTAATTGTTTTAGACCAAAGCAGGCTATAACCGGGTTTATATTAAAGCAACATAACAAAGCGTTTGATGTGGTTACCAGCTTACAATTTCTACAACATAACCATGTATTTTTTAGGTTACGAACTCCAGGGACTTTGACAACATTTCACAACGCAAAAGCCTCTTTGCAATATTCACATATATACCAAGAAAAGAGTTTACTCCACAATTTTCACTTTAAAGAGAGAGAACAGAACATTTCACATGATCAATTATGGAACCGGGGTTTTAGCCGTGTATTCCGAGAAAACACAATACTTATCAGCATTGGGGGCAACCGTGATATACACAAGGTGATATATAGACACAAAAGACAATGTCAGGTAGTATTATTATTTTCTATCCATCATGGTGACGATCGAGGAGGAGACGTGGTCAGGGTGGAACAACTTTGGAGAAGAAAGGAGGAGTGGGATCCGCTAGGAGAAGCTAAAGGGTAGTGCAAACCCCAATATGCAATAGTTGCTTCTATAAGAAAATACTTCACAAAGTTATTTCACGTAGCAAATTAAATACTTCACGATATTTCATCACAAGACGGATAGCAATTGCGATACATATATAATAGGATAGATACATAAGATACTGCGATATATTATTGTTTTCACTTCCTAGGCCTAAGACTCAAACGTGAGAACTCTGCAGCATTATGTCTACTCAATATATGTATGTGGTTATACACATGTTGATTCTTTTTTCTAGAATAACTAACGATTTACCCGCACGTTGGTGTAGTCCATTTCGCACATGGATTTACCTAAATTATGCTACTCAATCCAAAACACACATGAGAATTGGCACATCACTATTTTGACAGCAAATGCCATAAGTAGTATAGCCACATGTTTGATGGAATGTTGTGTGTGCATTCGTGTTCCTTGTGCCGTGTTGCCTTATCTTTTTCCTTCGTTGTATTACCAAAAAGAAGCCACATCTCCCTCTTCTTGGCTTGTGGTTTTCTTGTTGGCTTGCCTTGCAAGAGCTTCTCCCTTTCTCTGCATCACTACATAACATTCCTGAATACGTAGTTCCCTATATATGAAATTTCCAAGTTCCATCGATCACCGTGATTATCAATTCTAGGTGCAAATACACACTTTATCAATTCTAGGTGCAAATACACACTTACAATTTTGCAGTGAGAACTATGTGTGAGATTTGAGAAGCGCAGACACTGAGTGAGAGAAGATTTGTTCTGTTTAAGCGAGTGCAATGAGGTCTTCGTCATCCCCTTCGTTGGCTAAATCCCTATTCAGCGTCGGCACTCGTAAGTATAAATTATTTCTACCTTGTTGCGACGTCTCATTATTTAGTTTCTGAAATTTTAAGAATGATATATATTTGCTTTGTAATGAGTAGCATGATTGTCTCTTCCTGCAAGTAATGTTAATTTTTCGACTCGGTGATCTTTCCGATGTCAGTTACCAAAATAGTGCCCAAATTATTATGAGTCAAATGCTAAGAAGCACAGCATGTTACAACCATGCATATGCTTCCCTAAAAATTCCATCTCCAGCTAATGTGAATGCTGCACACTAGCACTAGCTCTTGCGAATGCTACTTGCATCTCAAGCAACATCAAGCTATGCTCCCAAAAGTGTCAATACCATTTCTTGACGCTTTCTCCCTTTTTCTTCTTCGAAGAGAATTATTTCTTGACGCCTTATCATGCTCTAAGTTGCTTTGCTTACTTGAGTTACGTGCTTACTTGGACTCGTACGTTTGCGGCGGCAGCAACGACCATGATGGAGGGCAGCAACTCCAGCTCTCCGGCGCGGCCGCCCCGCAGCCCGCTTGACGTCGACGAGGAGTACGGTCGCGCCTTCAAGTCCAAGTCTTTCCTCGACCTCTGGTCGCACGCGCATCGCAACCGCAGGCACACATTCTCCTCCTCCAAGCTCTCTCCCAAGCCCAGCTCCAGTCTCAAGGACCTCCGCCAGCTGGTCGGCGGCGACAAGGACGAGGACGACGACGACGAAGCGGCGGCCATGGAGCAATCGTCCTCGTACACCGTTCTGGACGACTTCGTGCTGGAGCCGAGCCCGGCGATGCTCGCGCGGGCCGGGCGTCGGCGCCGGCGGCGGTGCCACGGACGCCGCGTGGAGAAGCTCCTGCTCGAGTACTTCGACGTGACGCGGGAGGCGTGCGAGGCGTGCTCCGTGCTGCTCGCCGCTATCGGGGCGGCGCGGCGCCACCACGTCACGCTCCTCCGGCTGCTCCTCCGGCTGGACGGCGACGATGGCCCCGCCGCCAAGGACGCGCTCGCGCGGCATGTCCACCTCGAAAATCCGCTCTCGCGTGGCAGCCTCGCCGGGTTCCACGAGTCGCACGCGCGCTGCGCGCCGCTCGCCTCGAGCCTGGTCAGGGCGCAGCGCCGGCTCCGGAGGCTCGCCCGTGCGGCTCGCGTCGCGCGGTGCACGGCCGCTGCCGCGATCATCGGCGCGTGCGCCGCGGCTATCGTGGCCGCGGTGGTCCTCGCCGCGCACGCCGTCGTCGGCATCGGCGTGGCCGCCGCGGCCTTCGGCGCCAGCCCCGCCGCTGCGGCGCGCTGGTCCGCGAAGGAGGCCAGCGGCGAGCGGCGCTACGCGCGCGCCGGCGCGGCGGTGGACGCGGCGGCGCGCGGCGCGTACATCGTGGGGCGCGACCTGGACACGGTGAGCCGCATGGTGCGGCGCGCGCACGACGAGCTGGAGCACGGGCGGGACATGGCGCGCATCGCGGTGCGCGGGCACGGCGAGCGGCCGCTGCTGCAGGAGGTGGCGAGGGAGGAAGAGGAGTGCGGGGAGGACCTGAGGGGGCAGCTGGATGAGCTGGAGGAGCACGGCTGCCTCTGCCTCATCACCATCAACCGGAGCAGGAGGATGGTGGCGCACGAGATGACGCGTGGCTTGCCGTCCAAGGAGACGACGACCACGACGACGTCCAAAGATTAGTTTTTTTCTGCAGTTGAGATCGAGCACTGTTGGTTGCTGATTAATTTGTTCATTATACTTATTTTTCCTTATAATTCTAGGGATAGTAACATGAAGAATAAAGAGTGTTTTTTTTTGCATTTCTTTCTGTTCTTTTGATGTTCTCACGCACGGTATTATTATTTTTCCTTTTGAGTTGATGTACGACATTTCAGAGAAGAAGCTTCACTACTTAATCATACCAAAGAGCAACATGGAGGATTAATATGTAGGATCAGCGTTCAAAAACATGAAAATCACAAGCATTCTTCTATTATCAAAAAAAAGATCACAAGCATTACATATTGAAAGAAGTCGAGATTACCGCACTAGATTTGATGCTATGGCTGCATAACCCTCTGAAGAAAAAACCAGTCCAGTAGAACCTGAGCATTGCTCAGTTGATAGAGTAGGTCGTCGAATGTGACGCCCTCCGGAGCTCAAATCCGGACTTACCCCTTTGAAATATATGCCGAAGGAATTGTTCCCTTTGGCCATCATTTTACAAAAAAAGTACCAATCCACACCACAACATTCTACAACCGGTCCAACTCTTCATACAAAATTTAGAGGTGGTTTCGCCATTATGACCTATAACATAGAGTGGCCTTGCCTCAAGAATACGAACTGGAATGGCTTTTCCTTTCTCTCGTTTCCTTTTTTTTGTCATGTGGACCCACCTTAGAATTTTTCGTCGCCATAACAAGACTTCCATTTTGTATATCAATTTGTACGCCTGATTTTTGCAATTTATTTGCTATGTTTCTCACGTATCTTCTACGTCATGTTAGAAGAGATTGGCTAATTGCCGGAAGAGGTGCAACGCTGCCTATTGGTGTTAACCCCGCATGAAGTTATCAGTTTTTTTGTTTTTATTATTATTTAAGAATCGGTAATATGTTATGATCAAACACATTTGAATCGTAAAACACAATGAATGTTACAAGAGCATCTACAAAGATAGAGTCAAGATAGAGTTAGTTGTTGACTAATGTATCCCTCTATGTTATCTAGAACAAACAATGTTACAAAAGCATCTTCATGAAATGGTCATCTTTATTCTCTCTTCTCTGATCTCCAAAAAGAAAAATCTAACTTGACAAGACCGTTGCAACAAATTTTTAAGTTGGCTATGAAGAGAGGAGTCCTAAGGCCGCTGCGTGCAAAAAACGGTTCCTTCTGGATCTCTCTTTACGCAGAAGACGCTGCCATTTTCGCAAATCCAGTGAAGGAAGAATTACAGACGATCTCACCTATCCTTGATCAGTTTGGTAAGGCCAACGGTTTGAAAACCAATCTTCATAAGATCGAGGTGTTTCCGATCCACTGCGAAGGTGTCCAATTGGACGATGTTCTCCAACATTTTTCGGCCATGATCTCTTCTTTTCCCTGCAAATACCTGGGCTTACCCTTGCACATCAAAAAACTCCGGAAGATCGATTTCTAGCAGTTGATTGACAAAATTGGTGCAAAACTATCAGGATGGAAAGGAAAGATCATCTCCTGGGCAGGGCGTGTCATCCTCGTCAAATCGGTGCTATCCTCCATGGCCATTTATCATATGTCGGTCTTCCACATCTCAAAGTGGGCGCGAAAAAAATTGATAGGTTTTGACGAAGTTTTATTTGGAAAGGTGATGACGGTTCTCATCAATGTAGGGGGCATTCGTTGGTAAACTGGGCTATGGTTTGCCGACCAAAGGACCTTGGAGGCATTGAAAGATTTGGGAGAGCTCTCCGCCTCCGTTGGCTATGGTCCCAGTGGACGTCCACTGGCCGCCCCTGGGCCGATTCCCCACTTCCTTGTGACCCTACTGATTGGGCCTTGTTTAGGGCGGGCATCTCACTCGTAGTTGTCTTTTCTCAAGAGGCGGGTGCACTACTACAAAAAAGGTCATCCACTATATCTTATCACTGACTGACATGAAAAAGCCCGTCAGACTTATCACTTATCACTGACGGGCAGCCGGATACACGTCAGTGGTGACTCTATCAGATGTTCCGTTTCAGGGGAGAAAAGTCATCACTGACGGGCACAAAAGTCGGCCCGTCAGTAATGACTTCAGCAGAAACACGAGTTTACACAAAAAGTCATTACTGACGGGCATGAAGATAGACCCGTCAGAGATGTCGAGAATATCAGTGACGGGCAAAAAGTCTGCCCGTCAGTAATGACTTCAGCAGAAACACGAGATTTCACGAAAAGTCATCACTGACGGGCATGAAGTTAGACACGTCAGAGATGTCAAGAATATCAGTGACGGGCAAAAAGTCTGCCCGTCAGTAATGACTTCAGCAGAAACACGAGATTTCACGAAAAGTCATCACTGACGGGCATGAAGTTAGACACGTCAGAGATGTCAAGAATATCAGTGACGGGCCTAGAAGGGACGACCGTCAGTGGTAACGCTACCACCACTTATACTGCACATTTAGTCCCACCTCGCCGAGCGAGCAGCGCGCGCACTAGCTTAAAAGGGCAGCTGCGCGTTGGACTTCCGAATTCCTTACAACCTTTACTGATACTTCGAGCCGCCGCTGGTCCCCTGCGCGGTCTGGGCTCGTGGGCCTGGGCGCTGTGCTCGGGATAGGCCTCTGGCTGGTCCCCTGCGCGGCCTGGGCTCGTGGGCCTGGGCGCTGTGCTCGGGATAGGCTGGTGTGCCCAAAATTTTTATGGTGCGCCCAGAACCACTGACGGGCATTTATGGTGCACCGTCAGTGGTAACCCCCGGCTCCCCTAAACCTAGAAAGTCATCACTGACGGGCATGAAGTTAGACACGTCAGAGATGTCAAGAATATCAGTGACGGGCAAAAAGTCTGCCCGTCAGTGATGTGAATCCCGCCAACTCAGAAATTTCAAAACCCGAAATTTTTCACTTATCACTGACGGGTTAAAAAATTAACCCGTCAGTGATGTGAATCCCGCCCAACTCCGAAATTTCAAAACCCGAAATTGTAGAATCCCGCCGGGTATATAATTCACCTCAATGCAGCGCACTCCACTCAACTCCACTCAAATCCAGATCCATATTTCTCTCCATCTCCCTTCCACCCTCCTCCTCTCCTCCTCTCCTTCCTAGAAGCACCCTCCTCAAGCATCCCACTGTCAGATCCTCATGCCCATTACCGGCCCCTTCTCCTCTCCAATTCCATGGAGTCACGGTGAGCACCCTCCTCTCCTCCCTTCCACCCTTCCACCCTCTCTTCCTTCTCATCCTTCTACTAGTGCCTAAATTTTTTATTTTTTAAATTTTTTCTCGTATTTTTTTGTAGCAGCTCTACTCCCTCACGGTTCAGAATCCACAAAAATTACTGCATTTCGAGCTCGGGAAGAAGTTCAACGGAGGGAACGGAGGGTTCGGTAGCGGGGATTATTCGTTCGGGGCCGAATTTGGAGTGAAATTTTTTTATTTTTTAAATTTTTTCTCGTATTTTTTCTAGCAGCTCTACTCCCTCACGGTTCGGAATCCACAAAAATTACTGCATTTGGAGCTCGGGAAGAAGTTCAACGGAGGGTCGGAAGAGGCGACATTTCGTTTGGAGGGGCAAAAGTCAGTCTTAGAGGGCGAATTTGGAGGTGAAAAAATGTACAGTCTAAAGACGTGTAGATTTTTCAGATGCGCCTCGTCGATACGGTCATTTTGAGTGGTCGTGGACCCAAAACGGACACCGTATGCAAAAGTTACAGCTATTTTAGTGAAACCCTACCCGGCACTGCCCGGGTAGGGCTTTTTTTTGCGCCTCTGAAAACGTCATCACTGACGGGTATAACACCTCACCCGTCAGTGATGTGAGTCATCACTGACGGGTCAAATATTCTAGTCGTCAGTGATGACATTTTCAGTTTTTTTTGCGCCTCTGAAAACATCATCACTGACGGGTATAATACTTCACCTGTCAGTGATGACTCACGTCACTGACGGGTCAAATATTCTACCCGTCAATGATGACTTCTTTTCGCACATCTAAAAATGTCATCACTGACGAGTGTATTGTTTGACCCGTCAGTGATGACCTTTATCAGTGACGGGTAATTTACCCGTCACTGATAATACGAGTCACCACTGACCATTAGTTACTGACGGGACGGGTACCCGTCACTGATAAAGGTTTTCCGCCCGTCAGTGTTGACGTTTTATGTAGTAGTGGTGGGACATTGTAGTGTTTTGGCTCTCCATACAAGTGAACCACACTCGAACCTTCGACGGTCTCGAGGGGTGGTGGAAAAACTGCATACTTGGGGCATCGAAAGTAGACAAAAAACAATTCAAAGAAGCTTATGTACACACTGTGGAACGTCTGGAAGGAGCGAAACCAGCGCATTTTTCAACAGACGTCGCTGTAGGTTCTGGAGGTCGCACATCTTGTGAAGGAAGATCTGACGTCGCGTAGGCTTGCTGGTATACCTGTAATAATGTAATTCCTTTTCAAAACACTCATCCATCATATCTATATCCTTTTTATCTTAATAAAATGGCAGTGCACCTGCCCAATTCGTCAAAAAAACTTAGCAAGACGAAGAGTCACACTTGTTTGCACGCGCGCAGCCGTCAAACCTTCCAGTCAATTCCTCCAACATGACAGACAGAAACTCAAAATCATATAGATAGCGCACGCACCGGACAAACAAGACCCTGCCCATGCATCTTGCTGTTTCAACATGGCTTGGTCCTTGAGTTTCAAGAAGAAGAAAACCATGGCTTGGTCCCCCTCACCCTACGTGTAGAGCCAATCTTTCTCCTATCCATCTCCGGCCGGTGCAATGCAATTGATGATCTACAAACCCTGAACGTTTCTCAACAAATAATACCCATTTGCTAAGATTATTAAGCATCTATTTTTTGATTGCCCATTTGCTTGCTTTGTATGGTCGGTCGTCCAGGTGATTTCGAATTTGTATCCACCTCGCAATGTCCCAAACATGTTTGGTCACTGGTTGCGTGGTATCAGTACAAAATTACGAGCTCAAATCCTAGTCGAAGCGGTGGCTCTTTGTTGGTCGTTATGGCTATGCAGAAATGATGTGGTATTTAATAAGAAGATAATTCCGTCTCCTTTACAGGTATCTACTTATGTACTTATTGGCTCCGGTCTTGGTCTTTGCTGCAATGCTGGGAGGACCAGGCGTTGGTGGTGGTAGACTGTACACAATTGGAGCGGGTGGCCAAGAAGTTGTTTACCCAACATGGATGGCGGTCTAGGCTTCGGATTGATGCTCCTCCACCTTAGAGTTTTTTCTTTTTTATTTGCACTTTTGGTTTTGTTTATCTAGTTTGAACATGGTTTTAGGGGCTGTGTGCATCTCATATGGAGAAGCCGGAGGCTTACATACTTATATCAGCTTGATACGTTGTTAAGTTCAATAAAACTTCCTTTATAAATAAATAAAAAACAAATAATACCCACCTTGCAACGCGGGTACGTTAACGTTGGTCCTTGACACGATCTCCCAAAGTGTTTAATTAAGCGAGTGTAATTCATGCATGCCATACCTTTCAGCCATATGGATCCATGCATGTATGTGTCCTGAAGCTAGAGCGAGCGAGCCCTGACCTCTTGAGTCATTGACATGTTCTCTAAACGGCAATTTAATCACGTTAATGGTAATGGACAACCACATCACCATCACCATCATCGTCATAATCATCTCTGCCGGCCTCTCAAGCTCTAGCTGAAGAACCAGTCCACGATCGATCAAGCATCCATGGGACTTATAAGATAAGCACTAGTTTCCGTCCGTCAGCATCAGAATGAATTAATTACCTCTTACCTACCTTTGTCATCATGCTCTGAACAAGCTTCCAATACCAACCACAACGACCCAAACCAACGCCCCTCGGCGCGCGCCCATGATGCCGCCGTCTCACGGTCACGGCTCCTCCCTGCTGCTGGTGCCGGCCTTCGTCTCCCTGCTGCTCCTGTGGCCCGCCGGCGCCGCCGAGTACACAGTCGGCGACGGCCCCAACGGCTGGGACACCGGCACCAACTACGCCACCTGGGCGCAGAACCACGCCTTCGCCGTCGGCGACGTCCTCGGTCAGTATCTTAATTGCCTTCGTGCCGAACACTCACATGCATAGCTTGATGCACGGGATTTGATGATATGCGTCGCGGCCGGTGCTTGCAGTTTTCCAGTACGTCAAGAGCCAGCACAACGTGTACGAGGTGACGGAGGGCGCGTACCGGTCCTGCGACGCCGTCGGCGGCGCCGCCGTGCTCGCCACGTACACCAGCGGGTTCGACAGAGTCCAGCTCACGGAGGCCAAGAACTACTGGTTCATCTGTGAGGTCGCCGGCCACTGCCTCGGGGGCATGAGGGTCGCCGTCAACGTCTCGGCCAGGCCTGCGGGAGGCGGCGTACCGTCGCCGAACGTGCCGCCGCCGGTGTCGCCGGCCGGAGGTCGCCGGAGTTGGATGGCGTGGGGCCCGTTGGCGCTGGGCGTGCACGTCTTGGTAAATTGGGCTAGTTGATCTGTTCAATTGCCTCCTACGCTAGCTTAATCTTATTCGTCTGTCATGTCCATTTTTTCCCCCTTTTTTCCTTTTTCTTTAAGAAATCAATCATGGTTCACAAACCCTACTGAACTGAAGCCATTGTTTCATGGAAGTTTTGCATGAAATTTTGTAAGTTCAAATGTGTGCGTGATTTTTTTTAATTGTCTCGTGTGCTAGTTATTTTTCGTCTGGCTCCTATCCAATTTATTATTTTCGTTTTCCTTTTGCAAATCATGATTCACAATCCGAATATTCAGTTGACGCCATTTGTGATGCTGAAAAGAAATGGTTCATGCCATTTGTATATTGGATTAAATACCACCATGCCTTTTTCAGTTGAGATAATATGAGAGAACCGGAACCAACACCTCAGTGATGCAGAGCGATGGAAGTGAGCACCAGAACCAAAATGTAAAATATTTACTTGGTTGCTCTTACATAACAAGGTTCTCACTACTGACCGGCTAGCGGTGAGGGGATTTTCCTCACGAACAAACTTGTCGGCTCTGTAACCTTGAGTTCAAAACTAACAACACCTCGCCCATAAATGTCTCTTCTCTAGAGGTCTGTGGGGGCATTGTGGCTTTCTGGCTATCCATCTAGACGGGCCCTGTCTCAACTTTGGATACTCTCGAGAGGGGAGACCCTCATGTACACAATGTGGAATGTTTGGAAGGAGTGTAACCGGCGCCTTTTTCAACAAAAGTCACTGTAAGTTTTAGAGGTCGCATACCTCGTGAAGGAAGATTTAACATCACGTAGACTTATTGGTATATCTATAATGTAATTTCTACTAAATGAATCTTTTTTATGTATATATTTTTCTATCTTAATAAAATGGCAGAACGTCTGCCCAGTTCTGTCAAAAAAAAAGCAAAACGAGGACGGCCCGTCATCTGCTTGAGCCCGGACAGTGCAAAGTGCAACGCATACCCAGTGTTAAACACGGTGCTTGCGCAGCGATTGTCCAATTAGACGATGCAAAGTGCAATTTATTTTTCTTTTTAAGAGACAAAAGTGCAATTTAGTCTATTCTTTCTTGAGAAAAGTTCCTCCACTGTCATGACAGGTTGCTGATGAACACACGGATGAGGAAAGGTGAGCTCTGAGATAGCATGTATCCCATTCAGAGAGTGCTTCCATTACACTCCAAACGGAGCACTTTGTACCAGCCTTTTTGTTGAGTAGCGATGCTTAGTTTAAACAAGACAAACCCACATATCTTACTCTATCTGTCTAGAAATAAAAGACCAATGATTAGTTTAATTATTATAGATTATTTGATATAAAATTGATATTATTAGAAAATACTTTTTAATACGAATCTAACGGTATTAATTTTGAATCACGTAATTTATATATTGCTGAATAAATTCTTGATTAAAATAAATCTTGAGAAACAGTGTAACCTATATTTCTGGATGGATGAAATATCTAATGGTAGTTCCGGTAAAAATGCCACTGAATTTACGCGCACTTGCTGATAATAATAAAAGTAAGAAAGTAAAAGTTAGTGCAAAACCATGGCGATTGCTGACAAAAGACAAGTCCACCTGTCCCCCTAAAGATAACATATATCAGCAGAGCAATGTGGAAAAGTAGCAAGATATGGTTGAGCTGAACACGAGAGAGCTGAGTGTTCCACTCAGGAAAAGCTGTTCTTCTCTGTAGAGACAAGATCTAACGGCAGAGGTACAGATCAATCATACACACGCACACTGCAAATGTACACAAGTCCAATCATTAATTTTTCCTAATTTTGTACTGCCAAAATACGCTTCTGCATCTCCGTCCCGTTCAGAATTGAGTCGATGAGGTTCGTCGCAGCGAGCTCTTGGTAGGCAGGACGAGTGCGGCCACTTGCTGCTTGAGCTGTCCAAGGAGAACAAGTTCTCATCACATGATTGATCAGATCATACACAAGGCAAATTGTTGCTGAAACCTATATATCCAAGCATTCCCGACTGAGAGCCTGAGATGCTACAGATTGTACGAAAAAGGTTGACAAATGACCAAGCATCTTTACGCACAAGCATTTGCAACTATGATGCTGCAGAGTTTATGGAAGAAGTTATTAAATGATCCAAGCATCTTCAAGCGAGTTTATGGAAGAAGTTATTAAATGATCCAAGCATCTTCAAGCAATAATCAGAGTACCTCTTTGCACTGCTTCTTCAGCTTTAGGTTGTCATCCACGAGTCGACGAACCTCCTTCTCTAGTTCTTCCACGTATGCCTGCACATGCACACCAACAAATTACTTCACCAATCAGTACGAGTTGATATAATATAAAATGACCTGCAATTCTTGCTGAATACTAGTGCAAACCAATGGGCCTTAATTTCAGGTGTACTACTAGTACTTCAGTTAAGAACATGTGAGGAATTCATAGAGCATTTCTGTTCAGATGATGGAGTAATTTGCTAGTATTCATTGACCATTTGCTATGATATATAAGGGGCAACCCTTATTTGCCACCACAAAATTTTCTTATCACATGTGGTTCTGGGCCCACATTATCAGTGACACGATATTGATAATATTAGTTGTTTTCTGTGCTTGATTTATTCAGTACAACATAAGGAAATTACCATGCGCGAAGATGTTAGATATATCTGAAGCATCCCGGACATCAACCAAATAGTTAGCATTACTTAAAATATTATTTCCTTTAGTTTCAGCAATTTGGATATTTATGCATTTAATTAACTGATCATAAACTTCCAACATGCAGGGAGAGGCAGTCGGGGAAGATGTCTTGTTCCTTTTGGTGTTTGTTGGTGCTAGGTTTGGATTAGGTTGATAGAAAAGAGAGACTTGTTATGGAATTAATAGTGTGTATTAGTTGAAAGAGAGCACTAATCATAGAAGAGATATACATGTTTAGCCCATGTTGACCAAAAAATATTGGCAAGAACTCACATGATGCAAGAGATGCCACATTCCTTTTGTCATTTCAGACGCCTTTAATTGACCAAATTCAGTCACTACTTCAGAGTTTCACCCGAGATACTTACCTTTCATGATTAATCTATTTTATTCAATGCAAAAAAACTTGTGTTTTCAAAGTAATAATCAACCTTCCATATATACGAATTTTAAACTTTCAAATTGGAAGATTGAGTTTTTTTTATTTTAGAAAAACAGGGCAGGCCCGATTCCGCCATTTCATGGAAAATTGAGCTTTTCAACTCAATATTTGGATTAACGGACATTTCTGACTTATGAAGCTTTTAATAACAAATTCAAAATTTTCTCTCCAAAATTGAAGTTTCCAACTTGTGCTCTGAAACATTCAATCAAACCTTTGACTCGACAATACCATGAAAGATAAGTGTTCACTAGTAGTTAACTAGTGAATGTTTACTGCATAGCGTTCTCCTAAAAAAAGTCTCCAAATAATTTTCGTAAGTAAAATTCGTAGGTACAATTTAGCCATATGTACGTTTGTCGTGTACAATATGTACATACGTATGTATGTACGTATGTACGAGCGAACGTGCATATACATGTATGTACGTACCCTCTTCCTTGCCCTGGAGCGTAGCGCGGATTCCCTGTTCCTCATCATCCGGATGGTCCTCCGGTCGTCGCCGCTGCCGTCGCCTTGCCGCACCTCCATCTCGACCTCGTCGCCAGCGAACCCGGCGAACGAGACCGGCGTGGCCGGCAGCGAGCGGACGCCCGCGAGGACGTCGACGTCGTCGTCCCCCAGTGCGGAGATGGAGAAAAGGGAGCTGCACCCGCTCATGATGCTTGGCTGCGGGCTCTCCGGCTCCCTCCAGGCCGCCACCGCCGCGTGCATGGCCATCCCGTAGTGGCCGCCGCCTTGGTAGTTGGCCATGGCTGTGGAGAAAATCGATCGGATGGTCGAGCTAGCTAGGCGGCGCAAGATCAAGGAGCTAATTGCACCAACACAACTGATTAATTAGCTAGTGGTGCTGCTTTGATTAGGCTAGCTCCGCTTTGTGTGAGTGCAGGTTAAGCTAAACTAAGAGCCTTGGCAGCTATCTGCGTATCTATGTTGCTTTTGCTACGAGATATATATCTCAGTGTATCATATTGCTGCTGGCTTTTCTTCAGGACCAGTACTGCTCTAGCTTAATTTGCTGGCTGCTGTAAGCTATAGATGGGAAGATTGATGGGCAGATATATAGCATCTTCATGGCCCTGTAGTAGGATTATATATAGCTAGGTCTCTGTACTAATTAAGAATATTGATTCCATTTTAATATGCCTGTGAGAAAGAGGTGGTTATAGATTTTGGAGGCAGTTGACTTAACCCACTTAGTGATGAGATTTTTAGCTGAGGGGATTAATTAGAAGGCTAGCTTGTGCTCATTAGGGCCAAGATTAATGGTAATAATAATCGTACGTCTAGCTAATTGTTGGCATAGATATCTAGCTATTAGGTTCTGGACGCTACCATGCATCTGCTTGATGAAGACGGTCCGGATCGATGATGATCGTGCATGATGTATATGATCAGCACTAGATATGCCAATTATTAGTGTACGATGAAATATGGATGCGACAGCAGATCCGACGACGATGCCACCGGCGCAACCGGCTGGGTACTCTCTGATCTGTGACGGCGACAAGGCGGATCAGCTAGAGCTTTGCACGCAGGCACAATGGCAATATGACATGCATGATGTATGGAACTTGCAGGTTAGAATTGTGGTGGAAGCTATTGAATCCCGATCGATCGAGAAAGCTACTGCTTTTTTCAGGCTAATGATTGATTAAACTTAGAAGATGATTAATCAAGAGTACAGGGCAACCATATTCTGCATGCATGCACAGGACTCTAGCTACTACCAAGTACCATGCCATCTTTGTATCTTGTCATTCATTAAACTTGATTAGAAGGTTGTACCTAGAAGCGCGTACTACCCCGAAAGATCAGTGTGAGTTGCTATAATTGACAGGAACGTTAACAGCTGCATGCTACGACAAAAAATGCACAACTCCTCGCAGATTATGTGGGAGGTTGATATCGATGTTACGAGTGAACTGTAGGTAGGGCGTCCATCTTTTCCATAAAAATATATGGTCCTTCTGAATCAGTGATCCTGATTAATTCCCGTCTGACTTAACTTATTCATTTCCAAGAATCATGCATGGCCTTTGTCAGTTTGTCTTGTACTGCAGATTTTACTATTGTTCTGTGGTACGAGGGATTAAGTAATTAATTAAGCAGATGACAACTTCAAACAAAAAATGCTGTCTGACCATTGATCAGAGGAGACTGTCGATTGCTAGCAAGATGTAATTTTTTTTTCTTTCCTCCTGCCTGTACATAAACTTTCCATTCTATCTAAATAAAAATGGCGGAGCGCCTGCCTCGTTTTCGAAAAGAAAAAATCTGCCCAAGAAGCTGACAGCACAAACAGGAGATGACTCATCGGATAAATGCCCCAACTTTTCATCAAGCAACAATAGATCGAGAAATGCTTTGTCTCAGGAGGAAAATGTAGATTTCAAATATCATAATTCCCCCAATGTTTTCTCCCCTTCTCCTAGACAAATCTCTCCTTTTTGGAAGGGCTTTTCCTGGGCTGCTCAAGCAGTGAAGGTGGGATATAGATGGAATGTTGGCAATGGTAAGAGTATTAAATTTTCGGAGGATATCTGGATTGGACACTGTAGTCTTGCTACTTTCTTTTGGAAGCTTCGTGAGATTAATAATGAACATCATGCTACTGTTTCTGAAGTCTGGGATGGCAATGATCTCAAACTATACTTTCATTGATTGTGTGGTAGTTAAACAAGTACGTAATTTTATTTCTTAACTCTTTTCCTGTACGTTGGGTTCAGACTTCGATTCTGTTGGCCGTTGGTGGCTCTCTAATTTGAAATCTGCTGTTCTGAACATTTTTAGCTCTGCTACCTTATGGCGTCCATGGAAAATTCATAATGACATGTGTTTTCAGGGCAAGCAGTTGAGGAGCGTCAGGGAGGTTTGGCATCTCATGAACAAGATCATTCATCGTTGGAAACCTATCTGCAAATCCTCTCACTTGACGCTCCTAGACAGATGTATCCTGATGCTGGACAAGAAAAGGGGTGAATTGCTGAGGATTGCTTGGTGATGTTACCTTCTGATGCGGCTCGTCAACAGTACCTTATGGAGCACACCAACTGGTTCAACGAATTACCTCCTTACACTCTACTAGATTAGCTCTATGATAGCGAGCTGTTAGCTCTACTGTTAATCTGGTGGTGCATGTATCTTTTATTTTAGTTTTGATTTCTGAGGCAGCATATGGCTGTGCTTCCAGACCTTCAACTCTGTGACTGTGAGTCTGTGATGTGGTTGGTTTTAATGAAATGGAGCCGGGGCTACGTCCCTGTTTTTCTAAAAAAGATGCTTTGTCTCAAAACAAATAAGGTCTCCCAAGCCAAAAGTCTAGATGCCTTTTCAGAATAAATAATTAATTACACAGGGTATAGTTGTTGTGAGCTGCATTATTCCTTGGCTCCTTTTGCCGTGACGTCTGCTCTTTTGGTTTCCGTGTGCAATATGACACCATATATTTTCAGCTAAACCCAAACTTTAACTAATGCTTGCTCTGATCTGAACCATCCTGTTCTTGCATATATCCATTGGCAATTGCCAAGCAGGAGCCATGCATGCCAAGCCAAAGTGAACACCTCGGCTCTAGATGCAAAATCAACGTCCTTTTCAGAACAATTAGACGGAAATTTCGTCACCTGATTAAGATACTTGCTCTCTTGACTCTGGCATGCATTTTATTATAGCTGCATTTTCTGAATCGACAAGATATGTTTGTATTTGCCGACCTTAGGATGCCTACTTTAAAAAAAAGTAGCAGTAGCTAGCCGCCCAATGGACAATGACAAAACACATAGTACCTCATCATCAGCTGTAAAACACATCGATCCCTGATAAAATAGTCAGGAACAGTGAATGTGAGCAAAGCATGCGTTCCATGAGTGACAGAGGAAAGGGCAAAATATCAGATTGATAAATGCTAATCAAGGTTGAAGATAGGTTAAGATTTTAACCGCTTACTCAATGGAGAAACCAGTCGTACGTAACACTTTCGGCGAGAAGGTACTTGGTCACTGTCAGATTTCACTAGGCCCGTCTATCGGAATTCGGAAGCTTGGAGTTTTGACTTGCAATTGTATTGATCTTTATAATGAAGCAGACGTGTGTTATTTTTCAGTATTATTTGGATATGTTTGTTTGTTTGTTTGCAATTTGGGAGGTCAGCCTAGGAATACATCAGCAAATTTATCTTCCAAGTGGTCGGTTTGCATGCATCACTTCTTACATGTGGTAAGTCAACAAGGTAGCAATTGACAGTTTTAGTGTTGTAATCCTGAAAGACAAAAAGGAGAAGGATTTTGCAAGTGACAGCATGAACATAGGAGTGGAGAGCAATGCAGCGAAGTTGTCTGTTTGGATGCGTGAGTGAGTGCAGGTAGAATTATAAATGGGTTGGTAAAATGCCATTGTTGGTAGTTTTACCCCATGGTAGGTATCATCGAGAGGCCAGAGCACCTGAATTTGTTAACCCCCTTGCTTAAAATTTACCATCTCTTGGTTCAACTTTGTAATGCTGATCAGAGAGAGAACCCATCAATCAAATCCTTGATGGAATCAGTTCCAGCTTATCATAAGAGCATCTTTGGTGTTGTAGAAAAGGAAAAGAAAAAAAATACTTTCACTTTGAACCTTACTTTACATGATATTTGCTTAGGATAAAACTTTGCAGTTCCTAACCAAGTTTCTTACAGCATAAGCCCTTACCCAGAAATATCGCCACACACCAAGGTCCTTACCGCATAAACCCGGTCGTCTCCTTCCTCTGTCTGCACCCCCACCCGACACCACCAGCTCGCCTCGCCGCCCCGATCCGAGCCCGCTCGCCGGAGATGCATCCTGCCGGTGCCGCCGACTACTCCTCCTACTACCCCCCATACCCTCCTACCCCAGCCCCTCCCCCGCCACCCACCTACCCCTCCCCCGCCTCGGCCTCCGCACCCCCTTACTCGCCTTACCCCACCCCCGACTTCGCCTCCGCCGCGTACCCCGTCTACCCCTCGCCCACGCCTGCCGACCATCTCCCCCACTACGCGCCGCCCCCCGCCGTGGCGCCCCCGCAGCCGTACTACCCCTACGAGCCCCCTCCGGTGCCGTCCCCACACAGCCCCGCCCTCTCGCCGTACCCCTCGTTGGATCCGGCTGGGAGCCACGGCGGGTACGGATCCGGCCCTGGGTACGGGCAGGACCAGCTCTACGCGCCGCCCAAAGCGGCCGGGGGCGGCGGGTGGTCCGACGACGGGGCGTACGCGTACCAAGGCGGCGACGCGCCGGAGCCGTATGGCGCGAGGGGGACCGCGCCGAGGTCGGGTTCTGCGCTGTTTGATGATTACGGGAGGTCCATTGGTCCGGGGAAGGAGAGGAGTGGGGGTGGTGCCGCGAGCCCGAAGGTGGTGAGGGCCGTGCCGAAGGCAGAGACGTCGGAGGACGTGAGGGGTGGGGTGCAGAAGTTTCGAGTGAAACTGCTGCCCGAGGGGGCAGGCAGCCCCATGGATGTGCTGTGCCAGGTAGTTTGTTCTACAGACATTGGCATGAGGAGCTGAATTGCTAGTCAAAAGCATACCTCTTTTCAGTGGTTAGCTAGCTGTAAAATTGATCCTATAATGTGGACTGCGGAGTCGGTTGCTTTCAGTAGGAATGTGTCATGTGCATCGGTTGTTTAGAGCTTGTACCAAACTTAGCTAGAAATTTGCAACATGGGTGAAATAGCAAGCAGTGGATGAAGATGTCGAGATGTCGAGTAGCCAATTGATGCTTCTAGGGAAAATGTTGGAACATTTAACTTTACCAGATGGACATAACAAGCTTTGTTTTAGATCTGCTTCTCACATAAATGTTCACAGAGATTGAACCGGCTGTAAATTTTTTGACATAGTTTTTGGATGGAAAAACTGGACCATTGCGGAGTGTAGGCTAGTTGAGAACGGAGGCCAAGTAGAGTTGTTTGTTTTGTTGCCAATCAACCAAATGGTGTATCATGAATTATGAGATGTACATTTTGTTCACTAAAAAACTAACATCATTGAACACTGAATTGGAGTAAGGGTAGTTATGCTGTTGCACTTGGTACATCAATGCCTAGAGTAATCCACAGATAATCATTACTTATCTTATTATACCTTATGCAGGTTGGTTTGGATGGAATTCGGATGCTTGATCCCAACACTAGTAGGACATTGAGGATATATCCTCTTGAAACTGTAACTAGATGGGATGTAAGTAACGAGTTCTTGTTGCATCTTGGTCAAAAAGTTTAGTATCTCTGTTCATTTTATTATGATTCATTTTACTAACTCTTCTAGCTTCTTTATCTAGGTATTAGATTCTTCTATATTTGCCTTTTGGTCGAAGACTTCAGTTGATATTGAAGCAAGAAGAATAAGGCTGAAGTCAAATAGCTATACAACCAACACCATTCTGGACACTGTGACAGCTGCGAGTGTGCAGGTTTGCATCTGCATTAAAGAGATATACTTTTTGTTCATCCTTCAGTTCTTGTAATTTTGAAGTGTTAGTATACATTGTTTGTGCAAAAAGGTTGATAATTAGATTCTTTGGACTGCAGTTCAAGGAAATGGGTGGAAGCAGCATTTCGAGAAGTAAAGCAATTGCTGATGCTGCCACCCCTTCTGAACAGCAAAATGAGAGGAGGAAAAATTTCCTTGATTGGAGGAACTTAATGAAGCCCGTGAATGAGGAGAAAGACCACTGGGTAAGTTCTTTCTCTATGTCCGTTTGAAATGACACACTTGTAAGTTTTCTTGATTGGAGGAACTTAACTTGATCATTACCTGCTTATTTGCAATGTTAAATTTTAGTGGTATAACAACTATATTCTTCTGTGCTTCAAATATTACCTGTTCGTCTAGAATATCAGTTGGTTAGGCAGATGCATGCAGTTGTTTATCTCTTATGTATTAAGTCCTACTTGGCACACAATTGTCTGCTAATCTGTCTGCCCCATTAATGTTGTGGAGCTTTATCTACTCCCTCAATATATGGACTATGGTTATGTATTTCTGGTTTATTTCTTCTTTTTTTCTTGTTTATTTATTCGTTCATTTTTTACTAGTGGCATCCTGTTGCTTTCTGTATTTTTTTTACTGTTAGGTCCCAGATGAAGCTGTCAGTAAATGCACAGCATGCGCGGGAGATTTCAGTGCCTTCAACCGCAGGGTAAGAGGAGCTTGCTGTTGACATGTTGATTATTTAGACTGGGGGGCCATCCTTTAATGTTGCGAACCTGTATATGCAGCATCACTGTCGAAACTGCGGTGATATATTCTGCGATAAGTGCACCCAGGGAAGGACTCCTCTAACTTCAGATGCTGATTCTCAAGCAGTCCGAGTTTGCGACAAATGCATGGTAGTGTGTTTTCGATCCTCTTATATTGCGGTCCTAGTTATGATTCATGTTATGCAGACCTTTTGGTGTTTTAAGGTGTTTAGAGGGCATGGGCACTGAAAAACATAACTTCTCATCGAGTAATATAATCTGTACTCATACTTTGTAAGTTATGAGGCCAAGATATTAAATAGCTACTAGCTTTTTGACTTGAGGCTTCATTGCTCATTTGAAGCACTGAGGCTAGGCTTGGACAATATCAGACTTATGGAATTGGAACTATATCTTAATTTTCTCAGTAAAAATGTATGGTATGCTTCGTTGTTACTGCACTGTTGGGAAATAATGAGGGTGAATCATGTTAGTGCCCTTTCTGGTCTTGAAGGTTAGAGTTGCATAGCATTCTAAAATTTTGGTTCAGCCAACAAAAACCACACTTTTTTTCATGGAGTATATGTCTAAGGGCAAAAGCAGCTATCCAAGAGCAATGGTTTTTAGTGTTGATACTGGTAGCCCCCTTTGCTCTGTGAAGTAGCCTATCTGAGATGTTGCATAGAACTTTTACTGGCTTTAACATTTGGGGGAGGTTATAATAACATTTGTGAATTATGTTTTGTTATTCCATTTTTATAATGGTGTTGATCAAGTGATAAATGATAATGTTATAACATAGGAGCATTTTTTGATCAATGGACAAATTGAAGGTGCCATTCCCAGTGAGTGATCTTAATGTCATGCTTTCCTATTCTGATAGACTGAAGTTTCTCGAAGACTGAACAATGCAAAGGAAGCGGCAAATCGACCTATTGTTCACAGCCATGAGGATCTTGCCAAAAAACTTCAGGTTGTCTTTTGGCTCCTTATTTCGTTTATTTTCAGCTTCTAAATCTTCTAGTCAGCCAGTATAGCTTGTAATATTCGTATAACGCACTGCACCTAACTGGTTGGCACTTCCAAGAGAGGATTGTTTGGTTACTGGACCATCCAGTCTCGTTAAGCACATGTCCAGGATATCCTGGAGATTCCAATATATACAAATACTCCATTAACTTTGGTAGTACCATTTCATGTTGGGTGATTTGCATGTGTGTTATTCGTACAGAAGAACTGTAAGATGAATTTCCTATTACACCAAGGGCTGTAACAAATAGACAAATAGGAGCAGACATCACCCATCTTTTCCTTCCCTTTTATCTGTACAGCTTTGCCGCACTTGTTTATTTAATATACTAGTAGGGCCCTCCCCTACTCCTCTTGAAGAAAAAGACGAGTGACCAAAAGGAGGACAACACTTAGTACCTCACAAACTTTTTATATTTGAAATAAATATGCTGACATTGGAAAATCTGTGGTCTGATACAGGAAGCAATGGATATAAATAAGAAATCATCGTCAGGTTTGTGTGTTCATATATGTATTTTGTTTCGCATATGTGCTGTTCAGTCTTCACAATTTCTGCTTACAATAAGTGTTTGGTTCCTCGACAGGCTCGAGATCTTCAGATGGATCTTCTGGCAAGCGAATGCGGGAGGTTGCATGCCCCATCTGCACAGTGCATCTTCAGGTTCTTTACTTGTTATATTCCTTCATATTCATATGATGAAGAATCTCCATTCGCCCAGTCTTCACTTTGGAACTCGGTATCTAACCCAAATTAGCTAACCTTCCCTACAGGTGCAGGTTCCGGCATCTGGTTCAGAGACAATAGAATGTGGTGTATGTCAGCATCCTTTCCTCGTTAGTTCTCGTTGAACTTGAACACCATCGTGCAGAGCTCTTCTCCTCTGATCTACAACGAAAAAGTTTGCTTTCATGGAGACTGTTGCTTCATGCCTTCCTTATCTTCATGGTGTCCTTTGATCTCTGTATACCGTTGGCCTTTGTATATGAATCCCCGAGCTAATTTAGTACAGCTATATTCAGGAACAAGGAAGAGATGATGAATAAGAGATGGTCTGTTTACCCTGTAACTTTCATCAGTTTTTGTTTAAACTTTTCCTGTTGCTACTTTGCAAATCTGTGTAGCTTCCAGCTTCATGTGTTGCAGTACAGTTTGACTTGTTGCAATCAATCTGTTTCCTGGCGAACGAGCTACTCCCTCGGTTCTCTTCTTAGACGTTGTTGTACAATATACGTGGTCAACTTTTTAAATAAAACTTCGACTGTTAATGTACACATATGACATAAGTATTTGGTTCGTTCATATAAAAATGATTTTCTTGATTCTGTCATCAAAATTACTTATTTCATACCATCGTATTGTTAAAAACTTCTCTTAGAGAGAAGTGTTTCCATGCTTCTTAAAAAAAAATTTACACAGATTTGAAAGTATTCATGGGTGAATAGCAAAAGGGTATATTAGTCAAATTAGTTTAGGTCCAAATCCTGCGGGATGAGTCGTGGAGAAGAGAACCAGTGAGCAGATCTGGATCGGACTGGACACGGGTTACGGACTCAAACTAATTTGACTAAAATGTCATTTTGTTATTCACCCATAGATGTTTTGAGATCTCTGCAAAAAACTTTTAAAAGAGTATAGAAACATTTCTCCAGAAGTGCGGGAGGTCATCGGAGAAGGTGAGGAGGGGCAAGATTGTCCAAACTGTTTTGATAAAGCGAAAGAAGAAGAACACCCTGGTGATATCTAAAGTTCTAAACCCGAGCTCAAACCTCCTTTTCTTCTTGGGGATCTGCTATCGCAAATCGGAAGTTGCAAGTGGTGACCAGAGGGAGAGGAGCGGGCAGGCGGCGGCCGGCGAGCGGTGACCAGGCGGCGGCCGGCGAGCGGTGACCAGGCGGCACCACGGGCGCAGGCGCAGCAGGCAGGCAATCAACCGTGTAGAGGATGGAGGCGGCGTGGGCGAGCGCGGTGGATCGGGCCACCGACGTGGCCGGCTCCGCCAAGCGCTTCTTCCTCTCCTTCCGCCGCCCTCCTCCTCCTCCCCCGCACCCCGGCCCCAACGCCGTAAGTGCTCACCCACCCTTCTCACTTCTGACTTCTCCCACCAGCGTTGCTTGCGGGGTAGGTTCTTGGATGATGTAAGGTGCTGTCTCTTTTGCTGGGGGACGAGGATTTCGGGACATACCAGCAGCAGAACAATGGCTCTAGTCTTGAATGCATCTAAATGGAGGCCAAAAGACTTCTTTTTTGCATGTTAGACGCTGCACATACACTTGGAGGTTTTGGGGAGAAAATAGGAGACCAATGGCAGTCATGTACTCGGCTCGTTCGCGTGTTATGTTTTCGCGAATGAATTTGTCGTGTGAAGTGAAAAATAAACATCTCGTGTGATTAGAACTACTGAACTGATTTGTTGTGACATTGAAGTAGTTGCTTGCTTCACATGTATTTCGCTTAATCTGCAATCGAGGTGTTTTTGTTGGCCACGAGCAATCAAGAGGATCGGTAATGATACGCTGGTGCTTCCTCACATTTGCTTGAATCGGAAAACCTAGTTTCCTGCTACCTATAGTATATTTGGAAAATGGAATATCTCTACTCTCAATTGCATCAGCAAGAGACATAGCAATGTTTCCCCCTTCGAGCTTCAAATGCACTTTGTCATTTGTAATATACATTTGTCAGCGTTCTGGTCAGGTGTGAAGTTGATATTCAATTGTTAGCACGTCCATTTTTGTTTTCGTTTTTTATGGACATGTTTTGTATCATCTGATAAGTGTACCTGTACAAGATGCCAAGGAAAGCATATTGTGTTGATCTCTCTGTCTTCTATTCTTTTGTTTTTATACCTCAGATAGATATCTTGAAGCGTTTGCAGCGACAAGCATTTTATGACATAATGCAGCTCAGGGAGAGACAAGAGAAAGTTGAAAAGGTGCTTACACTGTTCAAATCTAGCAAAAGTGGTCCATTCGCAGAAGAAAGCACTCGGGTCAAGGGCCTTATCAATTTTGCTGGAGCTCTAGCACTGACAAACAAAGAAGACGCAGCACCAGATAGCTCAGAAGCAAATTCTGGTATCAGTTCACAGTTTGCATTCCAGACCAATGTTCGAAAGAAGGATTCTCTCTTAGCAGAGCTTGTCACTGATTGTAGATACTTATCTCAAGAGAATGATCTTATTGTGAGCCCTCTCGTGTTGTCCAAGGTGATGTACCTGGCAAATATCAATGACTACTTGTCTGTTGCTGCCGTACCACTAGGAGCAAGGTGTGATGATTTTTCAACTGATCCAAGTCTTCGAGAGGTAATTTCTTCATACACACACTTGTACTTGTACACTAGTATCATTTTGCCTGCTAAATTTCTTCATACACACACTTGTACTTGTACACTAGTATCATTTTGCCTGCTAATTTATCAGGTAATAGTTTTGTTGACAGGGGCATTGGCTTGCAAGCTTCCATTCTTTGCTGAGGCCACCTTTGCTGCTTAAGCGCCACAAGTACGCTGCTGGCCTAATACTGAGGTCACAGAACTTTGCTGCCTCCCTTGCTGAGCTGATTTCAGCATCTGGGAAAAACTCTAGTGGGGCCAGCAGTATTTTCACCGGATTTGGGCAAATTTCATGTCAGCTGTGTGATGAAATAAAGTTGACTATGTCTGGGGCCTGGCATGGACCGTGTCTAATTTCTCGGAAGAGCAAACCAACTGCTGGAGGATGCATCGATTTTGAACTGAAGATCGATGAGGACTCGAGAATCGGGGTCTGGATTGAGGCTAAGAAGTCGAACCTGAGGTTACTGAAATGGGCCGTCACCCTATCGGATACACCTGAAGATGACTTAGGGTGGGGTGTGAGCCTGCGTAGAGGTACTGAGGGGGCACCACAACGGATTCAACTCGAAGGTTTTCTGAATTTACATCTAGGCAAGAAGGCCACCTTGCAGCCTGGCGTCGTGTTTAACTTGGACGGGAGGAGATGTGCACCGGCTGTTGTGTTCCAGTCAAGTTGGTTCTTGTGAGGCCTGAATGATTTTTGTGTGCTTCTGAGCCCGTGTAGAAACTTTGGTAGATCAGAGAATGTAGGGACAATCATTTGTATCATCTCAAAGAATGACAATCATTTATAGGTGGAAGCGCACAATTCGTTGTTGTTATTGTCCAAGTATTATAACTGAGTGCAGCTCGGTTGGCAAGGGGTTGCTCATTTCATCTTGAGTGAATGCCAGAGTTCCTTGCCAACTTCTCGAGTATACAAATTGGCAGACTAGCTGTGGTTGCAGGGAGTTAGGTTTTAATCCAATCATATGATTCTTCTGTTGCATCTTGCAAGTGATACACGATCAGAAATCATATTTCTACCATTTCCGTAATGAAGGCAATCTGAATCCAAAATGATCGTTAGTCAGTTCCAAATACCAAAAACATGAATCTGATCTGTTACATGAACAGCTTTTTTACATATAGTTACAGTTTTGTCGTAGAATTTGGCACAGCACTGAAAGTAACAGAACTCTAAAAATTAACCTACAGAGCGTTCCTATTTCATCTGCAGCAGAACCAACAGGAAATTACAGAATACCCTCTGATTAAACCAAGAAAAGACGGAGTGTTATACTTTGTGCAATCTCGAAAGAATCGTAATCAGACATTTTCCCAGCCTAGCCTGCCGGCGAAGTTCTTTTAACAGAGGGGAGTTCAACAGAGCTAAGATCTGCAGGATACGGAGTCCACAGCCCTAATCCTCCCTTGCTCTCCTTCAATCCCTTTTTCACAATTTCATCGATTGTTTTAGCCCACTCAACTTTCGATGAGTGCTCCCTTGTGTGTCTGTGCAGGATGAACAATGAATTGTACTCACAGTTGGGGAACATGAAGAATTTAAGAGCATCTCCAAGCCGATAAACCACGTAGCCGAAGCTGAGCTGATCACGAGGTGTGAAAAGATTTACTTCATTGAACCACAGACAGCTGAACAAATCAGCTATTGTCGTGTGCTCCCTGATCAGCACCGCACCCTCTGGCACATCTGCAAGTTGCAACTTTTTAATCAGCACTGAGAATTAAGGACGTAGAATAATGCATCAGTTATTTCAGAAATAATAGGCTATGTATCCTAAGGGCCCGTTCGGAACTCCTCCGGCTCCGCGCTCCGCGAACTCCGCGCGCCGAGCCCCGCCGAACGCCCCAGCTCCGCTGAGCCCGCTCCGCGAAGCGGAGCCCTCCTCTAGTGCAAATCGGCGAAGCGGCCGAAACCGAGCTTCCCGAAACAGCAGCGCGCGGAGTTCGCCCAAATTACGTCGCGAATGCCACCGCCGAGTCATTTTCCCCAGGCGGTCGACGTGTTCCCGTGAACTCCCCGCCACCCCGCCGCCCCGCCGCCACCCTGCCACCCCGCCGCCGGCAGTCCCGCTCCCCGCTGACCTCGCGCCGGTCGTCCGCGTACCCTTCCCCTCCCTCTCCTCCTCGCGCCGCCCCGCCGTGGCTCTCCCCGAGCTCATCGCCGTCGCCCTCCCCGAAGTCACCGCCGCTGCCCAGCCGTCGCCCCTCCCCCCGAGCTCGCCGACGTCGCCACTCCGCCCCAGCTCACCGCCGTCGGTCCTCCCCGAGCTTTTCTCCCCGATCCGGCCAGCGAGAATCTCAGGGAGGCCGGAGCTGAGCCCAGGCAGCCGAACGCGCGCAGCTCCTCGCGGGAAGCTCGACGCAGGCACGCGAAGCCGGATTTGAGGATTTCGCGAAGCCGGAGGACATCCGAACAGGCCCTAAGTCTTGCCTAACAACTTCAAATAAATGTCTAACTCGGTGGGCAAAATGTAATTCCACTCACCACTAGGCATCCTTTTCTTTGGGTCCCAAGGCTCCATCCCCTCGTGATAATATATCTTCATCTGAAGATCAACCAAAGGCCGAGCATATCGCTTCCTCCGTTTGATTGCATCACCCTCCTCGTATATGCTCCTATGATGCTTATGGACAGCTACTGCAAATGTGTATTTTCCCCGCCAAAGGTATCTGCAATGAATTTTCCCTGTTGAATTTTTTTCAGACCGTCAACAAAACAAAAGGAATTTGCTTGAGATTAAAGATAAGAAACCAACCTTTCAAGAATAAGCAGTGGATCAACCATAAGCTCCATTTTCCCATCTATCCAGATGCTATACCAAGCTCGTGGAAATAGTCTATGTGTCAATATCTTTGGTACTTTTCCATTCCTTCTAGGTTCATCAAATGGAAGGCGGTGTAACGTTACAAGTCGCCATATACCAACCCATTTCCCTCCTGCACTGTCAACTTTGACAGTGACGTTCTTTTCAATAAAATCAATGGATACCTCGTCTACCACCATCAAGAAGCAGAACAACTTTCGAGAGCGTAGGCTAATATTTGAAGGCTGATGGGGAATGTCATAACCATCAAAAATACCAGAGGCTACCACAAATTTGCATTTCTGTATGTACTCGACATCAACATGATCCATGTCTGCACCACTGTTTTTCATAAATCCACAGTGCACCTGAGCATATAGCACAAACCATCATCATCCACTCGGAAGAAAGTTCAGTGAACTAAAAATGAACCATCATAACCTAAGATTCAGTACATGAAGAAGATAATAGGTGGGAATAAGCTATTCCTTTTGAAGATCAGTGTCATTTTGCTTTAGACACAACGAACAGACTGTAAGTGTCATTTTATGTTGTAATCAAGCACTTACAAGTTACACTAACTGTCTGCCACCGTTCCAATTTTAGTACAGATTCTAGTAACTCTGCTGTTCAACTATTCACTAGCTGGAAGGATGAAATAAGCCAATGAGTACATAATGGGCAAAGCATAAACGTACTTAATCTTTGCATACTTTTCCCAGAATTAATTTTATCATTTCTAGCAACCAAACTCTATAAGATTGAAACGGAGTAAGATTCAGGTAAAATTCTGAGCTTAAGTACGTTTGCAACCCAGCTTGCACATCATGTGTGCCTCACTTGTGCAGCTTGCAAGATGCCACGAATGCAAAACAACAAGCGCGTGGTGAAACATCAAACTCCAAATATTCACAATGTATTTTTAAAAATTAAAAATACAACTACCCAAATTGGGGCAAGTCCTGCATTAGAATCCTGTATATGTGCTTTGATACCAGACCCACTCACCCACTCACCCATACATGTTTCAGAGCAAATATACTGAATCAACAGAAATGTAGCTGTTTTTTTCCACCTCATCACTCTCTTTGGTAATTAATCAAATCGCTTTACATTAGGAGCTAATTAGATAAGGAAGCATATGCACGCATAATAAAGGCAGCATATTACCTTCATGGTAGTGTTCAGTTTAAAGCTTTCCTCCCTCTGTTTCCAGTTTTGACGTCCTCCAAACAATGGTGAAGGATCTTTATCCTGTTTGTCAACTGTTATATATGATAGCTTTTCACGATTGTGTTGGGGGTTCTCTTTGGAATGACGACAGCATCAGGATCGTCTGCGACAGGTATCAGGCAACCTGTAGAACGAAGGAACCAATGTTACACTATGAAGAGGAAATTTTACCATTGAAAAATGGCAAGCCATAAATCTTACGGTGGAGTGGTTTCGATGAGAGTCCCATCGAGTCCAACACATAGAGAACTTTACTGTCCTTTTTACACAGAGCTGCGCGGATCCAAAACATAGCAAACCATGTCAGTCAGGATAACACAAAGGGATGTCATAGGCAGTCTTGACAGAACGACCAATATATATTCAACTTCAGAATGTGGTCCGAACTAAACAGAAACACACAGAAGCTCTAGCGCAGCATCATAATAGAGCTGTAAGTATTAGATTCCACGTTGAGACACAATAGTATCAGCAACTTTCAAGCAAGTAGTATCTTAACTTCTTAAGCCACTGATGCACATGCGAAGAAGATAAACAAGATAACCAAAGGGATTACTCGACAAGACAATTTGCCTTTTCTTCTTTTACGCAGGGTGGGATCATGAAAAACACCCACATTGGGCTCTTCCGTCCCAATCCAATGTACGCAGACAGCAATGCGATACCGTTGTGATTAACAAGACATTTGAAGCACGAAGCACGGCAGCTATGAGTGGCATTGCGATCGGTTGGACGCAGCAGTAGAGAGAGAGGAGAGAGGGACCTGAGAGGAAGGAGACGGAGGAGCTGCAGGACCAGAGGTGGAAGGCGAGGGCGAGGAGGACGAGCAGCGCCCAGACGATGGCCGAGACGAGTACCAGCCGCACCGCCCCCTTGCGCCACACCACCCGCATTCCCTCCCCCTTCATCGCCGCCGCCTCCCCGGCGCCGCCGCCTGCGACCAGAGACACCATCCAAGCCTCAGCCGGATCCAAAGAGGGAAGGCGGGCTCGGAGAATCCGGAATCGCGTCTCCTCCTTACCTTTGCTTCGCCTAGGCATTGCTGCTGCTGCTGCTCCTCCTCCTCCCGTGGGAGAGGGAGTGGGATCGGGGCGGGGGGAATTAGGGTTTGGGCGGCGCGAGGATGTTCTCTCGGTGTGATGCAGAGTGGAGTGGGAGGAGCAAGAAAGAAGAGGGGAAACGCCGTCGATCAGTCTCATTTACAACACACAAATTTTATTTATCCATGAAATTCCTGCCTTCCAAAGTTGCTGTAATTGATAATACGCTCCAAAGTTGGATGATCTTTGCTCCTATGTCCAGAGTTAGATCAACTTTGATCATTTGCCCCATGAGTTAATAAGCTACTGATTTCCAAAAGAAAAAATAGTTATTAATCTACCATTTTGGACATTTTTACCTCTTATCTGCTCAGCCATGGATGACCTTGTTCCAGTCATCATCATCATCATCTAGAAAAACAAGATGCCACGCCGCTAGATTATGCCACGATTAGACACATGCGTTTCCTAGCTATGCTTTTTTAAGACTGAACTCTGAATTTTCGCTTGTCATTTTGAAGTGAACTACCATGAGTTTTTAAGGCCCTGTTTTTACATAATTCCCATAAAACTGTAATCTTTTCATCACAAAACCAGCGTGTCCCTCCCAGGCGCAATGCAACAGCGAACAGGCAGCACTAGCATCCTGTGACCACACACACAAGAAAGGCACTGTGGTTGCACCCATAATTGTTACAGAATCACAGTTCCAAAAACAGCTACTGATCGACACAGGAAACCTCATTCATCAGACATCACCACCACTTTGTACAAGCGCAAATGCGCGAAATTTCGTATCTGTTATTACTTATTATATCCACTACCTGTGTAAAGTGCGCACAATACGTGTGCACTAGGGGTACAGTTATTTACATCTGTATACAATATTACGAGTTGAGGACATGAAATCTCAATAGCACCCTTCCACATTAGCATACATCTGTTCTGATTATGAGCACAAATTAGAACGCCATCATGCACTGGAACAGAGGAGGTTGTTTCCTCAGAGAACTGGAAAGATATTGTCTCCATCCTCATTACCATCAAGATAGTTGAATGGAGCATCCCCCTCGTAGCGGAAGTCTGGACCAACGTAGCACTTCATCTCATGGAACAGGTTCAGGTTGTCCACCAGCTTATGGAATACATTGCAACCGCAGCACTGAAACAACAAAAAAACACAATTCGACAAATGTGTATGTTAAGACAAGATCACATGATGCACTTTCATAAATACAAAGGCACTCAGGTAAACAGGCAGAAAACAATGCACCAGGAAAGGAAAGATATCAACGATACGATACACATATGTATACCCAAATATGAAAAAATTTATTAAAAGAATACATAATTTGGAGCTAATAGATAATAAATTTACAATCGGCATCAAGTGCATAAAAAATAAATAAATAAGACCGCAACTTGACACTAACCCACTAAAGCACTGACTAGTTCACTACACAAGCAAGTTTAAGTCCATAGTGTAAAAGAACAAACATGGTATTCATCAATCAAGGCACTAAGGCAGTACTTTGGTATAGTGCACCAACGTTTTGTGCAGTTAAAACTTGGCTATTGGCCAACAGAACTCAAACTGCACGTTTATCTAGACTGTTTGATTTTATACAACCAAATTTCTACAAATCAAAGGAACATAATCCTACACTGAAACAATAGCCTGAACTTACATCACACTGAAACAGCATAGCCTGCTTTTTTATAGGCATAATATCTGGCCAATTTTTATGGGAACAGTATCAGTCAATTCTAGTATAGGATGTTGTAGCAACCTCCTTCAAGTTTGATGTTACCGATGTCAAAAGCAAATTCTGTGGAAGAACATATGCCCTATGGTAATAACCTCCATTTACTGACTAAACTAATCCTATGTTTAAATATTCATCAACACTTGTCATCATATGAATTATGAAAGAAGGGCACTACCAGAAGCGCATCCCAATCCAATTGTCTAATATAGAATAAGGATCAGCTCAACTTGGATCCTTATCCAACAATTAACATTACATTAACAGCAGCAATACCTGAACGAACACAGTGCCATCAGTGTAGGCGTGCGGATTGATGGCCCGCGTGGTGCGCTGCCCGCACACATTGCAGGTGAACGCCACCCGCATCCGCCGCCGTGGGGACTTTGTGAAGAGTGACCACGGAAGCGTCGATACCTCCGGCCGGTCGGCGGCACCGGCTGTTGGTGGACCCTCCATTCCGGAGCCCGTCGTCCAGCCACTTCCCGTCGCGGCGCTCATCACCAGCCCCATGGCCGCGTCCTGCAGATGCCACAGCAACCAGGTTCAGCAGCCAACATCAGCACCAACCAACTTGATCCAACCGTATCAGCCGAAGCAAGAAAATCTTGCTGCACCCCCATATACTAGACCATGTTGATTAAAGGCACTAAGCGGAGTCCTATCGAAGGGATAAATCAAATGGAACCGAATCGAAGCAAGAAATTGTCGAGATCGCGTAAATCTGCCGTCGAATTTGATTCAGCAGCGACAAAAATTGCACAAAGGAAACGTCCGGAACCGGTACGAAACCGAACAAATCAGAGCAAGACGTATCGGATCGTGGCGTCAAAGAATCAGTGGCTCACTACCACCACGACACCACCGCCGTGCAGCGACCGTACCTTGGAGAAGGGCGAGATGGAGAGCCCGTACGGCGCGAGGCTGGTGGGCTCATCACGCCCGGCGCTCCCAGACGGCCTGGGGCCGTCCGCTACCTCCTCCTCGCCGTCGCCACGGCCTGCAAGCGCGTAGACAGACGGGAACATGAACAACGGTGCAGCAGTAAGAAAAAAATCTGAAAAATGAGACGCGTGGGGGTATCGGGCACTTACGCTTGGAGGCGGCGGCGGGGACGAAGGAGGCGGGGCGTCGACGGGGGCGGAGGGAGGTGGATGGGAAGGGGTGAGGGAGGGAGCGGGAGGGGGTGGCGATCGCGGCGGACTCCATGGGCGGCGGCGGCGGCGACGGCGAGAAGATTTTTGTTCCCCGATCGGGTGGGAAGTGGGAAGTCAGGGAGAGACGTGCATTTCGTTGGGAAGGAGCGGGTGGGGATTAATACGCATGGGGCCCACCATCCCACTAGTGAGGTCAGTCTCAGTACCACCGCTCCCACCCTGAACGTGTTTTTTTATTATTTATAATTCCTGCCAATTTGGGCTTGAGAATCTTCCTCCGTTTAATGTGGGAATCCAACTGTTTCTGTGTAAAATTCCTGTGAAATCAACGCAGGGATTTCATAGTAAATTATTAATTTTCACCAAAAACATAAATATATTCCGTCTTCCAAATGGCCTCTAACTCAGAGCTGTTAATATGTTGTCAGTCACTAGATAATTGCTCTCAGGAAACATTTACATCACAGCACTCGACTATCTTAGAGACTAGAGAATATTATATACAAGAAGCTACCGTAGAATGGAAAATAAACACTAAACAGTAACCTAATACACATCCTACCTTTTTTTAAGTCCTATGACTGCTCTCGGGAAACCAGCGACAACTCTTGAAATAATAGCTGAACACAATCTCCATCCTCGCTACAATGGTGGCCAACAACACCCTCATCGATCATCATTCATGTCCAGGCTATTGCCTTCGTCATCTTCTTCACCTTCATCTCCATCTGCCTCTTCTTCCTCATCCTCTTCATCATTCTCGTTGCCATCATCCTCCTCAGACGAATCAAAACCCGAGCGGAACATATAATCATCCATGTAAACGGAGCCATCGGAATCACTGCTCATGCTACTGAAGGGATAAGGATCTATGTCAACCTTCAAAAAGTAAAAATTCACATGTCAAAAAATTGTGTTATCAATCATATTTCACATAAATGGATAGAGCAATAACAAAATACAGATAGAGAGGATGGAATTTCTCAGCTCTGTTCCAACAACCTCTGCTGAAAGTAGGACATCAACAAGCAATATCTCCAACAGTGGTAAACAATGGACCAAAAGAAAAGCCACATAATATAGCATGGATATTCTAATACCAACATATTTATATCCTACTAGATTTGGACCTTGTGATTATTTACAATGACAATATTGTCTTGCCGCCACATCGCCAACCAGTTACTTTGACACAAATTATCCTGTTAATGAGTACAAGGCGTATACACCAAATTCGCTTTCCAGTGTGTACAATTGGTCCCTCCCTCTTTAGCATCCTTGCAATGAAAATATATGACTCACGTCTAATATACCAAAGCATAGTACAAACGAACAATCCATTTCATTCCTTGAAAAACAAAAAGTAAAATACGAAGCAGGGGGTTATACACTTGAGCGTCACTAAAGCATGAACATGTCTCAAGCAAATTAGTTGTTTATACAAGTGCTATGCACAAATACTGAACCAAGCCTACCCGACACATTAGGCCATATCTGATAAGTTGTGCATCCAAAGAACATAACAATCCGCGAGAAACACACAAAAAAGAAGAGTAAAACAAGGAATGAACCTCATCAAAGTGAGCAATGGAGGGGTTCTCACTCTCACCAGGTCCCAAATCTTGATGTTTGTATCAATGCCATTGGTTGCAACAACAATCTCAGAAGGGTGTTGTTCAACACAGTTCACAATCCGTTTATCTCCTTTCATCACTCGCATGAGCTCCCCATCCTTCTTTCTCCAAATAAATACATGTCCACAGTCTGATCCAGAGGTAACATAGTCACAATTGGGACCAAGGAAGTTGACATCCTTAATGGTTTGCATATTCTGGTGTCCCTTGAAAGTCCGAGGTACAGGCAACTTCTCTCTACAAAGAGGTAATGGGGCTGTACTCATATAGCAGGCTCCCACAGTCTCATCATCTACCTCAAAATTGTTGAATGCTGTCTCTCAAAAATGTAGATATTATCAAAACTATAGGATGCTAATAGCTCGCCGGGCTGTGAGTCGCGGCTTCCCAGTTCCACAGCATGACGTCCTGATGATCGTCCGACCCGGACAGGAGCTAGCTCCCGTTACTGTTGAAGCTTATGGTGTTCACCCAGCCCCTGTGCTTCCGCAGCCTCTTCTGTATACCGAGAGAATGCACAAAGTGCTGCACACACAGCCAGCCAAACAGATTCCATGGTTAGAGAAACAGCAGCTTACTTACAAACTGCTACTACAAAGGTATGATCCTCCATGAACTGAGCAAGCAGGGAGCCGCACGAAACTCCTAAAGCTAGCTTAACCGCACTAAATCTCGATAGCTCAGCCTAATCCTGTTGAATTTCAGGGTGTTGATACGAACAGAGTAGAGGAGTAATGGGAGAACACAGAGAGAGTTTGGACCTGGGAGGCCATGACGGCGTTGGCGAAGGCGGCCGACCTCGCTCTCCCACAGCCCCGCCGTCTGCGTCCCCTCCGCCGGCATCGCCGCTTCCTCCTCCGCCACCGCGAAACCCCGCACGCCCTCCTCTCACTCGTGTGGGTTTGTTGGGCCTGGGCCGTGCGCGTGAAAGCCCAACTGCTTCGTACAAAACCCGAAACCATTTCGGCTCGAGCAGACCACGCGGAGCGCACACAGCAAGGAAGACGCGGAGAGAGACAGAGTGCAGCCAAACCCTAGCCACCGCTCGCGCGCGCGCCCGCCGGGACCAGCTCCGCCCCTCCGTCTCCGCCTCGCGCCATGGTGATCCCCTCTCCCTCCTCCTCCTCCTCGCCGTCTTCGTTCCCGAAGTTTCCGTTTCTGTTGATCTCCGTACTGACGGCTCGCTTTTGTGGGGTTTTGCTCCTCTTTCGCAGGCTGATTCCCCGCGCAAGAGGTAACGACGCGGATTTCTCTGATGTGCCTCTGCAACTCTCGCATCTCTGATTCGATGCCTGGTTTGCTACTTTTTTTTCTGTCCATTGGTCGCCGGCTCTGATCTGGCTCTGCCTCTGGCTATGCCGCTTAGAACTGTAGATTCGTCTAATGCGTTTGATGTCGTTAGGGGCTAAGGCAATGGAGGACGCACGAGGATTCGTATAACAAAAATTAACGTTGATCCTTTCTCTTAGTTATATTACTTATACCAACTCTGTTATTTATAGTTTAAGGCAACTGAAACAACATTCAATGGTAGGTCGATGAGAGCTGTTGACCGCTGTAGAAAGGTGATGATGCTTCGTGTTTGGTCGTAAAAAGCATGTGTGGTGCTATGTTTCTGCAGCTATTAGAAAGCTATGACCGGAGTCGAATTCAGGTGTAGCACACACTCAAATAAGCCTGGTAAACATGTAGGCCCATGAGTGGATGCTGAATCAGGAGTAGTTTATCGAGAATTATTTTATCAGCATTTCGTGTTATTATCCTAAACTTTTAATGTTACATCAAGAGTAATTATCGTGCTATGTTATCCAAGGAGACTTTGGTTCAATTTCCCTGTTATGATGAGCAGAGGCTGACTGTAAAACTGATTCATACTTTTAAAGGGAAAAAACTACAAGATTGTTGCTATGTTTTCCTTATAACTTCACTGTAGTATGGTATCCATCATTTTTCTGTTTTTCTCTTCATCAATGGCTTATCAGTAAGCAAGGCATATTCATTGCTATTTGCTAGTCTTGTTCATGTTTTGCATTGAGCACATTATTGCACTGGTTTTGTATTTTAATTTAGACTTGATTGCTTTTTTAGTTGGGTTGTTCACCCATTAATGTGGTAGGTGAGCTGGGTGCAGAACATCGAATAGCCTCTCTCTCTCTCTCTCTCTCTCTCTTGGGCCTTATCGAGTCATGCACGTTACTAGATGAAAAAGACAAAGTCTAGAGCATCAATTATTAGGACTCGTGTTTAACACACTAGTGATAGTTTATTACTTCCAGGTACTCAAGGTCCTCAAGGTCCCCTTCTCCTTATAAGGGACACCAAAAAGCAAGGTCAAGGTCAAGATCGCCTGCAGCTCGATCCCAGTCTAGATCTCCATTGCCTGATCCTAGATCTCAGGCGAGGTCAAGATCAAGAAGCCATGAGAGGTGTGGATTCTTCATTCAATTTTCTGCTAATATTGTATGTTCTCCATTTATTTTGCACATTGTGCTTCTCCTCACTACAAAGTAAATAAAAGACTTAACTCAGTAACATGTATTCTTGCAATACAACATGTTCTTGCTGTTGAGAGTTGTGTTTATGACAGCCGGGTTTATGCTGTAATGGCTTGTACAAGTTTGGTGTAAAAGTATGTAATATTTTGTGGAAGTAAAACTACATATAGATTGGTTGTAATACTAATAGTTGTCTATCCTGTTATAATAGCTGTAGTGTGTGGGTAGTTGAAGTATTTGGTAGTTGTGATAACTGAAAGTTATATTATAATAGCTGTGACATAGAAAACTACATCATGATAGTAAGTGGATAGTTGCGTAATGGCTAATGATAAAAAAAAAGGTGTATGAAGAGATGAGATCTTATTATGTAAGAGATGCATTGCAAACAGTAATAGCTGTTGCAATAGGGAAGTGGAATTTTATCCATGGAAGATCAAGTAGTTTATAGATTGCACTAATCAGAATGTTTTATGGTATGACAATATGTTGACATTTTAAAATGCAGGAGATAAAAAAAGAAATAATGGTAATGGTTTTACCTGAATGTGGCATATACTTAAAAAACTGAAGCGAACAACCTTTTTTTTTACAAGCAACAATTCTTCATATGTAATTCGTACATCATTAATCTGTTTCTTATTCCAGGGAGCCTGGTGCCATAAATCATGGAAATACTCTGTACGTGACGGGACTTTCTTCTAGAGTGACTGAAAGGGAACTTAAAGATTACTTCAATAAGGAAGGAAGGGTTAGTTGACCTGACTTAATATAAAGTGATCCCAGACTTCTTGTTCCTCTGAGATACCAAGTTATGACATTTCCTGTTTGTTAGGTTGTTGCTTGCCATGTTGTTCTTGAACCCCATACACGTGTTTCTCGTGGATTTGCTTTTGTCACCATGGACACCGTTGAAGATGCTGAACGCTGTATCAAGTATCTTAACCAGTCTGAAATGCAAGGACGACACATCACAGTTGAAAAGGTAATTGATTGTGCATCCACAAAGGTTGTTGATTCAGATGCAACCTTATATTTCCTGTGTGTTGACCTGGAGGTTTTTTGGTTATTATTCAGAAGAGATTGTGCAAGCTATGTGCAGCAATCAAGATGCTGAGTTCATCCATTTCAACTTTAGCTCATACAGCTTGATCAATGGACAGCCCAAAGGGTTACTATGCAACACAAGATTCACAACAACTAAACGTAGCAAATTTTCAACTAAACCTGAGCATTCACCTTCAACTTCCACATCAACTAATCAACGGGCATTTCCAACTGTTTAGTCAAGATGTGTGGTGACATATGCAATTATGCATAGCAATGTCGGATGTCTGCTAGTTGGAGTTTGTGCTCTTCATTACGTAGTTCCTCCTTGGTGCGTTATTGCAGGGTGTATATCCACTGATTGTAAGGGAAACTTGTAATTACCTACATAATCCAGCATGATACTTATTTTCATGTCTTAGCTTGGAACCTGACGTCATACTGATTATTGTTTCGATTATTTCAGTCACGCCGAGGTCGCCCAAGGACACCAACTCCTGGAAGTTATCTAGGTACAAAAAGCAGCCAGGGCTTGTGGTATATATTGTTAGATAGTAGTTACCCTTGAATCTACACTATACTGCCTAAATCTTCTCTCGTGCTCCTTTTTTTTTCTTTTTGCCAGTTCTTGTACTTATGTGATGATGTGCATATGCCTTGTTCGTTACAACTTACGGTTTACTTGAAATTCTCCTTTGACAGGTCATCGCTATGAACGCAGAGAGCAGCAGCGCGGTGGGAGATTTCGCAGAGGAGGCTATGGTCGTGATGAGTATTATGGCAATAGTTACCGCAGGTCTCCACCTCCCATGTACTCATCCTACAGGGATGCTCGGGATACTCGAGATTACCCCTCCTACAGGGACACCCGAGACTACTCACCCCACAGAGATGCCCGAGATTACTATGAAGGCAGAGGTGGCCGGGGTTACTCCCCCCTAAGATCTCCTTATGGTGGTAGGGCAAGAAGGGAGCGGTCCAGATCATTGCCGTATTCCCCCTACCGGATGCCTGAAAGAGGCTATGGCCGCCGAGCCGTAGGTGGTGGCTATGACAGGTAAGGTTTGTTCCCTTCATGTCAGTAGAGGCCTGATGTCAAGTTGGATAATATGCTGTTCCTGATGGCGTTCCATGATGTTAGATTGGTGTAGCTGTACTATTTTGAAATTATATATTCGTGAATTTTAGAAGTTTGTATCAGCACCTAGTTTTGTAACTTCTCAATGATTCTAAGAACGACCGGGACATGTTGTATTTGGCATCTTTTAACTATTTGAAATCATAAGCAGACAGTAGCTACGTGGCTATTATTTGACAAGGCCATAATTCGAATCCTTGAAAGTTGAGAAACAGGGGAATCGAATATTCCACTGCGACGACAACAGGGGTAGGTTTGAATGTCTGATGTTAGTGCGGTGAAAAAATGTGGGCATGAGAAGACAAAAGGCTTTGATGTGCCCCTGCCCTTTGTATATGATTGTGTCTGAAGGTGCTGGGGTCTTGAGGTAGCCTTTTTTTCTCTCCTGAAAGATTTGAGGGGCATGTGAAGTGTGCAATGCAGTTCAACACGAGAAGTGCAGCTTGTGATTGCGCTCTTGTAGTTTTGTGATGTTGGATGCATGAATGGATAGGCGGATCATGTGCCTATTGGTTGGTTTCTTTGCTCCCTGGAATAGGCCACTGGCACGGTGGCGAAGCAAAGCCAAACAAAGGCCAGTGAGCTAAGTGGTGCCCTCGGCTCCGGGGATTCTGGCCGACGAGAGCACTTTTGTTGTGTTGAATCCGTTGTTTCTTGCTCCGTAGGCATCTCATCATAGTGGTACAGAGCTTTGGGCTTTTGGTTGATTGATTTGATGCAAAGGTACTGTCAGATTTCTCTTGTGTTGTACTCCTAGTAGTAAAAGGCAGTAGAGATTGGGTGAAGGAGAAAAAAAAGGTGGGTTGGGCAAAAGGTTAGATTCTGCGAGCGGAGCAGCCTTGTACCCAGCGTATCATGGTAATCATAATGCCGGCTGCTGCTGCTGCTGCAGGTAGTGATGTCCCATTAGGCTTCTGTTACGATTATGACATGGTATCATTTGCTACTACCACTGCCTCGGTTTTCAATTGCATCTCCAAATAGGACAAGAACGCCATTTTCTTTTCTTGTATCGTAGTACATTTTTAAGCATCAGCCAGTAGCATGGATCTCATCGATTGTGTAGAATAAATAGAAGAGGCTTTGTTCATAATTTGTTTGGAGCCTGAGGCTAGTACGCATAACTCAAAGTTAGCTAAAATGTGTCGCCATGAACGGTTACTCTTGGTGTGTGGTAGGAGGATCCGATACGTTCGATGGATGGTGCCTGCCTCCCGGACGGTGCACGTTAAGAGCGGAGCAACACATGACGCTGCTGAGATATATAGCAGCAGGACTAGGGATGCATGCATGTGTCTCCTGCCGCCGGAGCAGCGCATATCTCTCTCCCCTGCTCCGACTGCTCGCGTCTGGCCATCTCCATGATTGAGCCACGCACAGACCTAGCTTGTCACGGGAGGGAGCGAGAGAGAGAGAGAGAGAGATCGTTTCACTTCAACTGATACTAGTTCATTTCACATTGAGAGATCGACCGAGCGGAATTAATTATGCTGATTGCGTTCTGCTGCTCGATCTCTGCCTGCGAATCGGGATCAACTGAAGCCTTGCGTTTCATCCATCTCATGCCCTGATCGAAAAGCCGAATGTAGCGTTCTGTCATGGTGAGTTTTACGGAGTTAATCATAGCAAGAGAGCTCTTTGATCTTCCATACCATAGCTGGCTAATAGCTACCTCGTGGTCTATTGTTACCAGGGGTGGTTACCATGCAGTGTATATAATGTTTGGTACTTTGGTTGTAGTATATGTCACGGGATGGCCAGTTACTGGCACAGTGCAGCTAAGCATGCAGCTGTTTCTTTCCCCTGCTCGCTCCGTGGCGTGGGGGCCAAAAATGGCAGCTGATGCGTTCATTCATTCATCTCCAGGATCGGCATGCATGCATGCAGTGCGGTGCAGTGCAGTCCAGTGCAGGGACGCAAACACAAGAAACATTCCTGCTATGTGCTAACCCTAGCTACTACGCCTATATAACAAAGCTGTTCCTGTGTATCTGTATACCCTAGGTTGTATGCAGGCTAGCTAGCTACCTTTAGCTGGTGCTCCTACTTCTCTTCGTCTCTTGCTTTGCTACAACAAACACACACCCCTCTCTCTCTCTCTCTCTCTCTCTCTCTCTCTCTCTCTCTCTCTCTCTCTCTCTCTCTCTCTCTCTGGGCATGCATGCATGGTCATGGTCCGTCCATTGCTCACGTGTCCGAGCCTGTCTCGGAGGGCCACCACAGGCTAGAGGAACTGAAACAGAGTAGCAGTCGTAGGCATCGCGTTTCCCGAGGGAATCGCTGGCGTCTAGTGCTTGTCATTCTCCTCTTCTCCTCCTCCTCCTCCTCCTAGTTCTACCTAAGCTCGCCTGCACCTCTCTCGTTTCTCATGATGCATGCATTGCATTGCACCGGCACTGCACCATGCATCGTCGCCGTACGTTCGTTCGATCACACAAAAAAACGACGGCACGTCACGGGAGTACTGCATACATGTTGCAAGCTAGCCATCTTCCTTCCGTCCATCTCTGATTAGAACGTGCATGCATGCATGACGAGAGGAGGATTTTTTATTTAGGGACGAGCTAGCGAATGATTCCGACGTCTCGCCATCATCCATCGCTCTTCCTTTTTGTCGTGATGTAACGTATTTTTGATGGTTTAGGAGATGTTTGGTTGGGTTTTTCAGCAGTTTTTTACTGGAAAAAGCTACAGTCTAACCAAACGGCCAGTTTTTCAGCAACTTTTGCCAACGGTAGCTGTAGGCTTTACAGTGCAAATTTAGCTGTTTGGAAAAGCTGCCTTCTGCCAGCTTTTTTGCAATATATTGAAGGTTCAGTGCTCATTTTTCAAAATACTGTAGATTGTTTGGATCAACCAAAAGCTATATGTTCACTTTTCCACAACCACAGCAACTTTTCCAGATAGCTAGCCAATAGCAGCTTTGTCAACAGCCACAGCTCAACCAAACAGGCCCTTAATTTAGTTTGGACAGGTCGTCGGCTACGCACAAATGAATTGCATGCGTGAATTCTTTCGTAATAAAAATATATCAATATTGCTCAATATATTATAATTTTATAGGGTACATAGCCAGTAAGCTCTAACCGTACAATCCATATGCATAATGGTAGGTATATCTGCAGAGTACCTCGATATGTACTGAGAACACAAGGGTGACATGAAAGTACGTACGTATATGTGTACGGCAAAGCTGTACAAAAGTAAGCATATTCTACGTACACGATATATAATTCCAGTATAGCTAGTAGCTACCAGCAAGCAGTACTCGATCATATATAGGAGTTGTCACTTGTACGGTTCAGTTGTACAAAAATCGGTGGGCCACGTACGGATACATGCATGCATGCATGTTGCTACGTACAGGCAGCATGCCGGATCGATCAGCAAGGGTTTTGGCCGTGTTTGCGTCGGTGTATATATATGACCACTTGTCCAGTACCGTACTGTACGAACCTCGGAAACATATGGAGGTCGATCTGCAGGTGTGCAGGGCTTGTCATGAGAATCCGATCGGCGAAAATGCATGAACGAATGCACATGATTTGTATTTGCCTTGTACAGAACCACCAAGTCGCATGTCAGATCTTTCAGAAGAAAAAAATGTAGCCACACGCCTCCCTATCAATGCATCTATTTGGAATGTATTTCTCTGTTTCGAAACGATGTTAAAATTAGCTTTCGAGAGGCTAAAAAAGCTGTCGTATTAATCGAAGAAAAACAAAGAGATTTACCCGTTCATTGAGGCTCTGCAGCTAGCAGTAGTAGGTTTTTGCTGCACATGCGTACGGCAACGCAGTGCTACGGGCTTATGTACGATGGTACCCGCGGCCCGTGGAGGCCCGGCCCGGCCCTGTTCGCAGCAAATGCTTCACTCACATCGACCGGAGAAGAGAGAAAAGCCTGTCCGGATCTCGCACTGCTCCCGACGCCACAGAGAAAAAGAAGAGAGAGAGAGAGAGGGAGGAGAGAGAGAGAGGGGAGAGAGAGAGAGAGAGAGAGAGAGAGAGAGAGAGAGAGGTTGTAATATTGTGGGCGTCACATAAGACAAGCCAAAAGCCGGCGGCATGTTGCTACCACCAAAACCACCGTGGTTTTGGCTTTGGTCACCTTTCGACGTGTTTGGACGCTTGCATCCACTAACTTTCTGCCTAGAGAGAGAAGGAACAAACAACTAGCAAGATTATTTAGTATAGTGTTTCTGAGAATCTGGAACAATATATTATTTCTCAAAAGGAAACCGGAACACATTACTTCTCAAGGAAATCTGGAAGAAAGCAAGCAAAAGCTTAGATAGGGTAAGGTACAAACAAACGATGAAAGCGAAAGAGGAACAAAGAACAATGGGGCCGGGCAATATAGATACGTGCGTGCATGCATGCATGGTATCGCCCCTTTTCTTCCCTCCTCCTAGTAGAGTGCACACATGGTGAACGCATGTGCAGTATTGCTTTTGTGACTAGTTCTTTGATCAGTACTTCTTGTCTAGCTACGTCGTATGTGATGGACTTTAATTTGTTCGGTTTGTCGAATAATTAATGCCTTTGTTCCGTACGTAACTATTCATGCCTTGTGTTTACATATGGAACCATGTAATTGATAATCTTGAAGCATGCCTCGTGCTTAATTTGGCCAGTCGAGCTAGGTAGGGACTCGTCCTTTTCAGTTTGACATCCAGGTAGAGAAGACCTGTATTGCCTATTGCTGAGTAAGGATACTTGTTTGGGGCCGATTCTTTCGGAGGTCATGCATGGGATTTTTAAAAGCTAAAATCTCTCTTAGGGCTCCTTTGATTTGGAGGAAAACTGAAGGAAAAGTAGAGGGATAGGAATTTTTCCTGCAATGCTACTGTTCACCCTTTGATTCGCATGAATGGATAGAAGGAAAACTAGAGGATTTTTTCCTTTGATCTTATATCCAAGGGAAAAGTACAGGAATGAAAAAATCCACCCAAACCTCATTTTAAAATTCCTGTGCACAAGGAACGAGACAAACCATGTTATGAACCAGGGGTTTGTGTCGGATCAAGCAAATAATAGCAAATTCCTGTGCAGCAAGAAGGGAGTTTTGAGCTGACAATGAACCCCTTTATAATTCCTGTGGTCTCTCTTTTCCTGCAAATTAAACGTCCAAATCTTGCAGTTCCTGTATTTTTTAATCCTCTGTTTTACACATGCATTCCTATCCTATTCCTACGTTTTTCCTATTCCTTCATTTTTCCTATCCTGTGAATCAAAGGAGCCCTTAATCCGAGGAATTGTCCAATCATTTCTCATCCAACCAAGAGCCGGAAAGGCCACAAAAATGCCCTACACGTAGAGATTAAAATTTTCTGGTGAGAGAATCTGCCTCTGATGAATGCACGCATAATGGTATCAGTTCTTCACATTGTCACATTGAAAAAAGATGAAGACGAAGCATGCACATGCACACGCAGCCTGTAGGTGATGATATGAGTTGGTGTCCAAGGCAAGCTACGGCTAGCCATTCACCAATGCAGGCCAATACGTCAAGATTTGATTAGCTTATTAGTGCTCAAACTTGTACATATCGTTGCCATATTTCCAATGTACTGTGAAAGGACACCCATGGGCAGCTTGATGCCCCTCTCATTACTCAGCTGGATCACCGATCAACTGTTGGCTACTTCTATACATTCATTGACCTGATTCTCAGCAACAGGAAACAACAACTAAATACTGGCCGGAGTATACATAATCACCTGTAAATATATATGATGTTAGATGAGAAAAAAGTGGTTGTGAGCTGTGACCGCTACTCCATTAGTTACAGGGTGTAGACTATATTTGATTCCAATATGTTTATACTGTTCTCACTTCTCACCACTGTGTGCTTATGATCAAGAACGTACTGCTATGAATAAAGACACTAGTTCATGTCAAAAAGAGAGAGAGAGCTAATGACATCAGATCAGATTGAATATATATATGGACTGATTATTTGCAGAAATCAAGACTCCTGACGAGCCAGTTGTATACACTATCAATTAAATATAATGTGACTGTTTAGTCCAAAACCATTAGAGTATAATTAAACAAGTGGTAGTATGTTTTTTTAGTTACTTCTGGAGCAGGTGTTTTTTCAGTTACTTCTGAAGCAACTAGAGATCGAGCCTAGAAGAGTCAGCGATCTGCATATGGGATCCAATTTCCATGAAACCAAGAGCACAAAATCAGAGGTACGTGACTGAGCAAACTTTCTTGGGCTGCAGAAAACTTGGCAGTACCCACTTCCCAACCAAAAAAACAATACTGTTATCTGAATTCTGAAGCCACTTGGACGAACCAATAACATGAACAAGACCCACGCAGACTGCTCACCAGAACCGGCCTTCAGCTTTATCCGGCGGGCACATGTACACTCCCCAACCAAGACCGCTTCAAGATGATTTGCAGCCAGCCCTTAATTTCCTGAGTGCAAATCACATTTAGGCAGGTTTTTATTCTATTGTGCTGCTAGTACCACAAAAATCAAAGGTAATTTAATAGAGCTGGATGGGTAAAGTAATCTTATTGGTGCAGTGAAACTCTAGAAGTTGAAACTGTAGCTAAGCTGAGAAACCTAGCAGAGGATTGTTATTTGTTAGGCGAGACTTGTGCTCATCAACATTTATATATCTTTACCTCCGCATTGTAGAATTGTCCAGTATGGGAGTTGGTAGTGGTGATTCATCCACATCTCCTCTCTTTCCTTTTTAGTTTTACTTAAAAATCTCTAACAATAAAAGTAACTAACTAACTAATTGATCTCTAACAAACTCCTAACAAACCATATCTTATCCAACAAACATTATCTCTTAACCAAACTACAACATTGTTAAATCTCTTCTCCGCAACCATATTATCCGTGCCCAACGGCCTCGCCCCTATATAAAATGCATTGCCATCTTCCTTGTACTCCCTTTTCGCGCCGCCACCCCCTACCTTAGCCTCCTCGTAATGCTCAAGCACCGTTGCCGCGAGCTCCCGAAAAAAATAAAGTACACCCCAACCCGTGTACTCTCTCTCTCCTCTTATCTCAGCCCCCCTCCAAGCCACCGCCACCTCTGTGGATCGTCGCCGGTCACCGCCACCTCCCCTACTAGCTGCGCTGCCCTAGCCGCCCGTCAAGGGAATAAAGAGGAGCTTGATTGGGGGAATGAGAAGAGAGGGAAAGGGAAAGAGGGGAATGAGGAAGGAGAAGGAAGAAGAGAAGAGGGAGGAAAAAGAAGAAGAATTTTGAAATTTTAGTCAAATTCTAGGTTCATACTGTAAATGTAGTCTCTATTTAGTCCCTATATGAGAATTGATGGACGACATTATAAGAAATCGTGACAGGTATTTAATATAGGATTTAAAAATTTAAAACAATGAGATAAATTTGAAAACTACGATCAAACTGTGCCAAATTTCAAATTAACACAATTGAGAAAGTTATAGACTTCTACATAACTTTTCAACGGTCTTTTGAAGGATAGTATCATAGTAATTTTAAACAAGATATATTATCACATAACTTGAGAAATAAAATAACTATTATAATTTATTTTATAATATTTTATTTCTTCTAAAACCTATATCTGTTGTAACGTACGGACCCTCTGCTAGTTGTAGTATTAAGTAACGAGTAACAGCAGTATCTCTGTCTCTCACCATACTTACCTCAGCAGTCAGGTCCATGAGCTGAGGTGGAGAACTGTGCTCAACAACAGTCATCGTTCCCATGGCACCACACAGAATCACAGGTGGACACCATCTCAAAAGGGACCAGGGAGCCATGGAGGACACGTGGGGCTCCCGTGGGGGCACGTGGGACCCATCCTGCAGAATTGCATGCCAATGTACAGATGAGCAGGGAACCTGACATGGTCGCTGCTGCCTCCCCAAAGCCGTTTTCGATTCAGACACACTTGTGGGTCAAACTTCGCCACACCCACAGGGCTCCACACCCCTCCCTTGGATCCCCTGCGGCCGCGAAAACCTACACAGTAAAATACTGATGGATTCATCTGAGCAAAGATGCAATGGCAGGTACTGGAAAGTTGATGAGGTAGAGCATAGTTTCAACTCAGCCACAGATGATCAGCCTGCACCTGAATGCTACATTGTACTACTACCTTGTTATAGGGGGCTGTCAATAACAATATTAATTAATTAATTTAATTAATGTGCCACAAGATTTCATTTTTAGTGTAGGACCTGACAATGAGGAGGAGGAGCTCACCGGAGTTTGAGTTTTCCCCATTTCCAAGAGTTGTGTGGAGTCTCATGAGGTGTTGAGCCTTTTTCAAGTGGATGAAAGTCTGTGCCTGCAATGACCATTCCAGAAAGATGGTTTTGGATCCTTCCTAGTTCCTCCTAGTTTCACTAAACTCATTCAGAATGACATTGGTATTTGTTAATTTGGCCGTTACACACAAGGCCTGGGTTGGATTGACCTCTCTGGTTCACAGGACCTTCACAAGTTCATCACTCATGAGTTGTCAAGAAACCCAAATTAGACTGAGAAGTAATAGTACTAGACAATGGCCTATCATCAAATTTACATTGTGATCTCTAAAGTTGTGCACCTTGCTTTTTCCATGAATAAGACCACACACAGCTCGTACATATTTTTCTTTCGAGGCAACAACAATAACTGACCTTTATGTCCAACAGACGTATCATATCTCCTGTTACCCATTTTGCCTCTTCCCTACAGCCCACTAATAAAAAGGCATTATACACAAGAAAAGAAACAGAACTACACACAGCATTAGGAACTCTTGATGCCTATCACTGTTATCTCACCTAGGGCTCACAAGTCACAATAGTACAAAATGGAATTGAGAACCTCTAAAAACTAGTATAGCATCAATATGCCTTGACTCAGGTGCAAATCCTAGGGATTAAATTAAATCAGAATGGATGAGAGAGAGATAGTGCAAGTGAAAAGGTATGATTCCTTTCCAATCCCATCCTATCCCTAGGCAGCACGAGCATGAAGCCCCTCCCTAATGAAAACCCAACCTACCTTAATACCCGCTGTTCACCATTCATCACAGGGAATAATTGTCACCTTCCTTCCATCCCCCATATATTAATCCCCTGATTCCCCTCTCCATTGACACCCCCCCTCTCACAGCTCACACACACCACTTGTTCTCTTCTCTCTCAGACTCACAAGCCAAGCAAGAAGAAGCAAGGAGAAGGAGAAGAAGAATAAGCAAGAAGGTGCAGTGAAGGTGAAGCAAGTAGACAGGTAATGGAGCTGGAAGAGCAGGCATTCTTGGAGGAGCTCTTCTCCCTGAGGAGGGACGCCTGGGAGTGCAATGCCATGGGGGATTTCTTCTCCCCGGCCTGCGCCGGTGCCGCCGCGGCCATGGACTGCTTCCAGGAGCGGCACCAGGCCACCGTCAGCGTCCTCCCGACGTTCACGGCCTCCTACGAGCAGCCGCAGTCGGCGGCGGCCGGGTTCGACTGCCTCAGCGAGGTCTACGGCGGCGGCGTCCCGTTCGGGGGCCCCAATGCCGGCGGCGGTGGCGACTACGGCAGCGACATGGGGTTTCTTGATGTCGTCGAGCCCAAGCCGGCGGCTATGGTGGACAGCGGCCTCGGAGCCTGCAAGGTGGAGCCCGGGCTAATGGAGGGCGGCGCGTTCGGCTCCGGCGCCGTGAACGCGGCGGCGGGGCCGGGGTCGAAGAAGAAGAGGGTGGAGGGCATGCCTTCCAAGAACCTGATGGCCGAGCGCCGCCGCCGCAAGCGCCTCAACGACCGCCTCTCCATGCTCCGCTCCGTCGTGCCCAAGATCAGCAAGGTAAACTCAAAGAAAAACACCTTTTTTTAAACCAGATTCTACTACACTTTTACAGCAATAAGAGTTAATCTTAGCACAATGAGTAAAACATTGGAGTTGATGTGCCTCAAATCTCAATATGATTGACGCGTGTTCTTGGTGTGGATAGATGGACAGGACATCGATTCTTGGGGACACGATCGACTACATGAAGGAGCTGCTGGAGAGGATCAGGCAGCTGCAGGAGGAAATCGACCAGCAGCAGGAGACGCCAGCCGTTCTCAGCGTCTTCCGGGAGCTCAACCCCAACGAGATGCTCGCCAGGAACACCCCCAAGGTAAAAGCCATTAGATTGCAATGGTGTGTGAGATTGAGATGTGTTTGCTGAATGGTGTCGGAACATACGTGCAGTTCGACGTGGAGAGGAAGGAGGCCGGCGACACCCGGGTGGAGATCTACTGCGCGGCCAAGCCCGGGCTGCTGCTGTCGACGGTGAGCACGCTCGAGACGCTGGGGCTCGACATCCAGCAGTGCGTCGTCAGCTGCTTCAACGACTTCGGCTTGCACGCCTCCTGCTCCGAGGTAACCCATCCATCCATCAATTCACCAGCAGACTTGTTCGTGTTGCAGGATATACATGGCTCGTCCAACCAAGCAAAATTGAGACAATTTTTAGCTGATTGGGCGGTGATTTCGGGTGCAGATGCAGAGGGAGATGATCAGCGCGGACGTGATAAAGCAGGAGCTGTTCAAGAACGCAGGCTATGGAGGTGGCTGCTTGTAGAGAGGAAGAAGACGAGGAAGAAGAGGAGATGATGAACGATAATAAAGTAGCAGTAGTGGTAGTAGCAGTAGGGCAGGAGCTGCAGGGGTTAAACAGGCTGCGGCAGATTTGGGGAGCCTTTTCGCGATCCATCTCCCCCGTCATAACGATGTTGCTGTGATCAAACTTTTCTCTTGTTAACAAAGCTCGGAGCCTTTTTCTAATGATTGATTGATCCCATGCACTTTTTTGCCGTTCTTTCCTAAGCCCTGTTCCTCTATCAAAGAAAGCAATGCTCCGTATTCAGTCTGCGATGTGCTCCTGTTCTTCAGATTCAGATGAGCATTGGGCACCAGCTGATTCATGTAGAGCCACTAGTGACACCAGCACCGGCTCTTGCTCCTATGTTTACCGATGAAAAAGACATAGATGATTGGGACATTGCACAGGCTGCAGACTTTGTTTCTTCCCGTTTCCCGTTGGGTCGCTTTCGCTCGTTTCGCTTTTGCTTGCAAAAGTTTTTTTTATTTTATTTTTAAAGCTCTTTCTTGCTCCGTTGCATAAGTTCCTTCCTTTTTTCTAAGAGAAAAAGATTCACCACCTAAGCGAATCAGTGGCTCTTGTCTTATCTCTTGGCCTTGTTGACAAGAAGAGGTCGGGGAACCGATTAACTAATCCTCCTCGAGCAGGAGAGCCGAGCTACCCACCATTGACCTCTGATTTTTCATGGTCTCTTAACCAATCAGACAAAGATCATGTCAGTCAGCCGTCTGAACTCGTACTAATTTTCGTCTTCAGCTAGTCTGATTTGTCCTTTTTTTCAGAACAGCTAGTCTGAATTTGTAATGCACTGAAGGCATGCAGCCTCGTCTTCAGCTAACCTGGATTTTTCTAATCTAATGCCCTAAAAAGGCTGAAAGAAAACACTTTTGCAGGTGACATTAGCTACAACTTTCTGTGTGGCTCGTCAGGGGATTCATGCAAAAGTCGTTCAATCTAAGCTCCAATGTTTGTACTCTTCTCGGGGACCGTCCCAGGCCAATAACAAGAACAAGAACAAGAACAGCACGTCTCTTTTCAGAACAGAAATATATACTAATAATCAAGGCAGGGTGCACAAATCAGAAAGGTCGGGATGGCGTGCGGCAGCGCGGCTTTCTTCACACTGCACGGTTGCCGCACGGCGCGGGCATTGCATCTTCGTCGCGTGGATGGAAGGATGGGTGAGCAGGGGTGACGCGCCCATGATATTCCTGTGTTGGAGATGCGGCTGCCGCGTGCGCAGACGTGATGACAGAGACGCCATGACGATCGGCTGGCAAGTCTCTCCGCCATGCTTCGTGTTGAAATCCATCTTGACATGCCGAGACGAGGCAGATCGATCGACGGATCTCTTGCTGGTTGCGCTGGTTCTGCCCATCATCACGCGATGGATCACCGCAGCAGCGGCGTCCTTGGGAGGAAGGGAATTGTCGAGCCACGACGTGTATATGGAGCGGGCCAAGGGACCTTCTATTCCCGACTACCTTAATTTCCATGCCAGTAACTTGCTGGATTATTTATGTCAGCCTTTTCTTAAGGAAGTCCCGTAATATAACTATTAATTTAAAAGAGAGAAAAAAAAAGAGAAGACTGTCTTCTCTTAACTAAAGAATGATCCAATTTTGTTTAACAGAAGGTTACTTTTTCTATTATATGATATGTCATCCTTTTTCACTCATTTCTAATATTTTTAGATACATGCAAGCATTAATTACTTGACACGAAGAGATAACCAATCTTCTCTTATGTCCTTTCATGGTAGAGAAGATTATGTTCTCCTAGCTTGTTTTTAGTATTCTTAATTTGAAGGGCATAAGTTTTTTCTTAACCTTCCCTTAACTAAGGAAAGGAAAGCTTATCCCTTTTCATTCTTTTTTCTCCACGTCAGCAAAAATTATATATGTATAACTAAAACAAGACTGATGTTACATTGTTTGAAGACATCCAGGCTACCAGAGTCTTTACGTTGAGGTGTGCATGAATTATGTGATACGGTTGGATGTTTCCTGCCATTTTCGTAAAAAAATTGGTGCATGTGTAATGTGCCTTGTGCCTAGTCCTATTTGCGGTCCGTTTGGAATGTTGGAAGACAAAACATAGGATTATATGCCATGTCCCGTAGAATCTTACGGGGAAAAAGTTAATAATTATACGAAAGTGTTGTTTGTATGCTCCAGTGATGGAAAAATATTCTTGCTTAGAGAGAGAAAGAGAAAAGATGAGAATACATGTTGTATTGGACTTATCAGCAAACATGAAAGGTTTGAATAAATTTTTAGAATTCTTCAAGACATAGAGGAAAGAAAAAAAATCCATATCAAAATTCTCGAAGCCAATCCTACAATCCAAAGGGCCAAGGACTTCATAGGAAAAATTTTGGTAGGATCGTATCCTAAGAAATTCCAACAGAAATTTTTTACAGGCCCTTAGATACTATCCATTAGATACTATCCATTGTAGTATAATCAGCCCTCTGGACAAAACGGTGCCATATCAACATTAAGCTTGCGAGGGTCAGCTTGTTGTTAGTGCTAAGTTGTGCTGTAGATTTCAGTTGGTTCAGTGTATAATATAGATTGAAGGCAAAATATTTACAGTAGTTTTTCCATCATGGCGACAATCTCACAAAATTGGCTTGGTTATGGTGTGCTTGGTTGTGTGCGATGACACATGTATAACACTCAATGCCACATGCCACCAAGCCCGAGACAACACTCTAAATATCATGCCAGTGGTAAAACTTTCCAGCTAATATAAGATCTTGTACTCCTACGGTCATCCCAAGACATTGACAGTTAGGAACAGGAATAAGGCAGCTACAGGACCATTAACAATATGCCCTTAGTTGCCTCTAGTTCCTGTCTACCACATCCAGGTCATACAAAAATACATACACTAGCAGTAAGAGGGAACCTGTTAGAACCAAGGCATCCACCAAATGTACATTTAGCCGAGGTTTTTGTGGGAGACTGCTTCAGCGATTAGACGCCGCGCTTGGCCTTCCACAGAAAGCGGCAGAGAGGGAGCGGCATTAACGCCTACGACAACTCCCTGGAGCCTTCCCGTGATGTTAGTGATAGCTCTTTGAATATAATTCGAAACAAGAGACAGGTCAGAAGAGCGATGTGGTTGGTTTAGCAATGTCAAATATATACATACGGTAGCTTGGTGCAGTATTGATGATACCTGTGCGTGTGGATTTCCGACTTCCACTCCGCTAGATTTATGGGATTTGGTCCACCCTACTAGTGGATCATGGATGGAGGTCTCGAGAACAGTCATGAGTGCCTCCTTGTGATTCCTGAGAACCGATAGAGTAATTTCAGACTTCAGAAAGACGCCTTCGTATCCAGTGATACCCAAGCCATCAATCATGTTCTGCAGTTACAGAATTATCAAGAACATGTTAATACTAGTACCAAAAGTCAGGTTAAGGTTGTTTCAACAAACTGCTGACAAGAAACTACGAGATAACATTTCACCGCTTACTTGTGTAAGCCTATACGGCACCACCTCAGGTTTCTCAAGCTGCAAACCCCTATCAAACAAGCAACTGAAGCCCAACAATTTGCCCAACCATCGACCAAACTGCAGTGGTATGTGCATATGCCACTCTGGCACGAAACCATGCAGCTGGTTCAGAGAATGTTGTCAAGAACCATTTGTGGAAAACTGGGGGGAACATTGGAAGAATTTTAGTTTTCAGCATCTCATCTTCAGGCATTTTACTAGCATGGCATACATCATATAACTTCTTGATTTGCGGGTTTGTTTTCAGCCTATCGAACTTCCCGCAAGTTATGTACATGTCCTGAATAATATGCCAAAGATCACGAGTGTTGGGCACCCATTCCACCATTCCACAATCTTCTGTAAGTGGAAGCACGGCAAAGTTTCTGATATAAAGCTTCCTCTTGCGGCTCAGGGACTTTGGAGAGGAGACAGTTGATCATGGCATTGAACTCCATCATGCGTGAATCTTTCCTAAGATCATCCTTTGGTTTGCATAGAAATGGCGAGCAACTCCATCACTTCCGAGGAAAACAACCTGAAGTTCAAAATGATCATGATTGTCAGTTACCATTAGCCTAGTGAAGTATGATTAGTTAGTTGTGACCCTTACAAAGAAAACAAATCATAAACAGGCAAAATTGTACTTGAATGTGTGCAAAGAAGTGATCTAGACCCATCCAGCAATTTAGGACTACTTAGACAAAACTTTAGTACACCTAGACAGTTGCTGGTGCAATTGTCAAGCAAGGCAATAGTATTGCATATATATACACACACACACCTTCTTTGGTTTCTAAAGAGAGGAAAGGATCTCCATGTCGTCAGCTATTCCAGCTATAGTAGGATGCTCAGAAACTGAAAATGGGTGAAAACTAGATTGATGTGACATATTTGTATCATATGATGGCAGAGTAACAGTTAGAGCCTGCTGGACAGGTAAGATAATTCCTAGTGGCGTCATTCTTTTCAAGGAACTGAACTCAGTTGAGATATTTATTGTCCTCGCCTTAGGCTGCCCTGGATGAAAGCACAACTTAATCAGATGTCATATTAGAGAAGGAAATTGAATGAACAGTGCACTGCTGTCACTTCCATGCCGATAGCCCTTCTTTGCTGATTGTAATATTTCTGCAGCAGCATCTCGCCTTGCAGAAACTGTTGACTTTGAAACTGCAGCCATCATCCAAGGAGCTTGCTGAGGGTACTCCTGTAAAATAGACATGACGATGCGTTTGACAATTCTGACAACTTCAGCATTCTGATGATAGATGCGGGATATCAACTGAGACAGCACAGTTAGCCACTGATATGTTGGTAGATCCTTCAAGCACCCGCGCATGAGACCTAACATGTGCAATGGGATCAGCTGATCAGATCTCTTAAACATATTGAAACAATGAAAAAAAAATGTCCAACAAAATTTACCCTCATATGAATGGCTTTCATTTCTTCATTGGAGGAAGACCCATCTCGGACGTATATTTTTCCAGATTCGAACCAAAGAGTAAGCAATCGTGGTAGTGCTTGAAAAAGATTCTTGTGTCCTTTGTGAAGTCCTCTTGCATAATGTAGTGAGACTGACGGAAGCAAATCCCACCAAGATTCTTGTGTCCTTTGTGAATCCAGGAAAGAACTTGCTTAGAAATTCTAATAAACAGACTTGTCTTTGGATAAACACGGAATGAAAGACAAAGAAGGCTAAGCGCTTGTATAGCAATCTCATGCTCTAATGGATAAGCCTTATGATTGTCAGGTGACAGGCACTTAATAAGTGAATTTAGTGACAGTCGAAGATCATAGCTATAATCCTTTGCTAGTACATGTCCAATGCCAGCACTAAATTCACTAAGCATAAATGAACCAGCAGAAAATCGTGATTCTGACATCTTTTGACGTTTGGATAAAATATTTTCCTGGTTCTGAGCAATTCTTTTCTGGGTGATTTTTGGCAGGTCAAATCCTTCAAATCTTTCCTGAAAGCCTCAAACATCGCTGTCATCGTCAACGAAAAAACTCTGACCAAATTTGTCAATAACCAATCGAATGCATTCAATGAGTTTGCAGCAAGGCTTTGGCAAGAAGAGCAACTTCAGAAGGATTTCTGGTTTCCATACTTGTTGGGAGCAGAATTCGACTATTCTCTCGTATGCATTGCACATTGCAACCTGCAAAATACTAGCATTAGTAGATGGAAGTACCCATAGAACCTGGGAAATTCAAGTTGTTAACCTGAAGCTCTGAGCTTCTGCCGGTATGTTGCTTTTGCGAAAACATTGACATCAGCAGCCGTAGATTCAACAGTACCCCCCGGACATAAGAATGCAAAGCATGAAGACAGGCACTCATTGAAAAATCATAATCTGCATCTCTGCGAAAACGAGACAAAGTGCAATGGTACTTGACAGTGTTCAGGCGCACTCCAATATTAACTGGAGCAAAAATAAAACCTGCATCGCAGGGTATTTAAGGCTTTTCACATTATGAAGAGAGATGCAGTACAATGCTTGTTGCATTGTACTGTCTTAAGGTCCCCTGTTAATGTTATAACTCTTTTCGAGAATATTCCCCTGCTATAACTCAAAACAGTGAACTAGAAAATATATAATTCAACAATTCAACAACTACCGTTATCAGTTCCATCAAGATAATACAACTTTACATAAAGAAATTTGCCAAAAATAGCCTACTACATATGAAGCATACCCTTAAAAGGAAACGGAGTAGCATTCTTGTAACTAAAGAAAAAAGGCACATAAATTCCTGACCAAAAAAGATATGCAAAATATAATCCAGCATTACAGATTTGCACTAAAACTTTCTTCCAAGTGCCAAGCTATCTATATTCAATACAATATTTAATATTCCTTTTACACTGATACTTAGAGATAAAGATCTGATTCACAAAATTAAATGTTCACATGTGACAGTACCAAAATGGATGGTAATCAGGTATTTCAGGTAAACATAGGAGAGGTACGCATAAACCAATATGCTTTGCTGTTAGTGCAACCTAGGATGCCTCCCCATTGGTTCTTCTTATCTCGTGTTAAGAAATATAAAGAAAACAAAGTTCGGACCTAGCAGGTAAACAGTGATGCATCATAAGCGTTGCAGTAATAAATATCAGCATAGCAGATATGCAAAACCAAAGAAGCACAGATTGGCAGCACAGATTGATCTAGTAAACCGTTTAAACTACTATTTCATAAATTCGTTTTACATAGTAAGACAAATCCGAGGAATATCCTCACCATTGTGGGACTGTTGACTGCTCCACATGACATCACTGGAACACATGCAATTATTTAGACTAGAAGCAAAAATATGACAAAAGCATACCTGAATCTGATCTCAGAAAGCTCATCAACATCTAGGATCAGCACGTATGTCATTGAACGATTAATAGTCTCCATAGGAAGAATCTCAACAGAAGTCATTGTTGCAACAATCCGTGCAAAATCAATACAAACCTGTTGCGCCAAAATGATTACCAGTGTGTCAAAAGTACATAGGTACAACCAAAAATATACAAGGCTCGAGGTTAAATACCAACCTTGTGCAGGGATTCATCCCCATAGAGAAGAATAGATCAAGAAGCAGAAACAAATGGCGTAATAAACAAAGTGGCAAATGGCAAATGGCATTTGTTGACGAGTCTAATCAACAAAATGGCAAATGGCCGCCACCTGTGTCACCTGTCAGAACAACCAGGACGCCAGGTCCATCCTTAGGCTGGCAGCCGTCTGGGAGGTCACTAAAAATCCCAGGGGAGTCCAAGATATCTGAGAAGGATCTGCAGAGGCATTTAACTAAACATCTTCCAGGAAGTACACCACTTGGACTCTCCGCATGCTTTGATGCCATACATAGTCCATCTGTTGGATTTGACAACTTCAGTCCTTTCTGACAAACTGAAATCCTACAATTGTACATGGACAGTAAGTAAATAAGGGGGCAGAAACATGGACCTTCTACTGCAACCATGGCATCCAAGAAGAACTGCTCGTAGGCTTCTCGATCACCTGTGCGGAGAAGTGAGAGAAGAGGCCAAACCGTGTCGAATATGACTATAATATCCTCCGTCAACCTGCAACAGTGAAGACACGGTACATACGTAAACAACAGGTAGCACGTGTAGCAAGTGAAATGTCCTGGACTTAGGATACCATTATTCTAGTGAATTCCTTGGAGAAACTACAAGGATAAACAATCCAGATTAAACTTCTAACACTTGCTATTCCTCAAAGATATTCACTGTCACTAGATATTACATGAGCTAAATACATCCCATGTCTCGCATTGCAAACGAGTATCAAAATTCGTCTAGAGCTCAACTACATATATAACCAATCGACACATGTGAACACAAATAAAACCTCACAATCGAATCCTAGAATCGAAGTAATTTTCAACGTGGAGAGCGATTGGACTAGGGTTTTGGGGAAAGAGGGAGAGAGGAGGGCAAAGGTAGTACTGGAAGTTGGGGTCCCCGAAGAAGGGGAGGATGCGGCCGATGGCGCGGATGACGTCGGCGGCGCGTCCGTTGAAGAGATCCCCGGGAACCTGCGCGCCATGTAGGAGAGCAGCTTCAGAACCGCGATGGCATCCTTCTTGTTCGCTGCACCCGTCCCTGCCACGCGCGATCACAGAAACGGTCAGCCCCGTTGCGAGGAAGGATAGAACAGTAGTAGGGGAAGGGAGGGGGAGAGATGAACCGGTGGGGGAAGGGAGGGCGTAGCCGCGGAGCAGGGTGGGGAGGACCTCACGGAGCCTGGCCTCGAAGTGGACGGAGGCGGAGGCGGAGGCGGTGGTGGTGGAGCCGGCGATGAGCTCGCGGAGCTCCTTGATGTGGCTGGAGAAGTTAGCGATCGCCGCCGCCGGAGCGGGGTTCGGCGCCCTCCCGTCTTTTTCCCCTCCTTAATTTCGAAACGGAGCCCAACACAAATATAGGAACCAAGAAGGTTGGCCCAGTTCTGAATCACCAGCACTGGCTTGCAACTTGTCTCTGCTTACCTGCTCAGTCCAAGGCTCCGAATCATCACAAAACCACCTAAAAATAAATCGAAGATCTAGGTACCCTAGTGGGAGATTGTCTTGGTTCGTGCCTAGATATTATAAATTTTCACTAGCACCAAGACCCAAGATATCAGTTCTTGTTTTGAAGGTATTCATGTTTGCAACGCTCGTATATGATCTCTGCAACCTTTTTGGTTGCGTATAGCACAAAGGGACGAGGATTGTTGAAAGGCCATCGATGGACCATCCATTTGTCTCCATTTCCTATCACGGCTACAGCTGCACGATTTATTACTATAGAAAGACTCATTTTTGACATCTAATATCAGATGTTTAGCTGAAATCGTCTGCGATGATTTTTCACCCAAGATCAAGGTCCGGGATGACATGACATCACAGACGGGTCATAGACGGTTCATGAATTGATCCGTCTGACGTGACGCATCAATTTCAGAGAGATTTACCGGACTGGTGGCGGCTATTGCGTTGTGGTGGCGATTTTGATGTGATTTAGAGGAAGGAGACCAGATTTAGAAGAGTGTTGAGTTGGTGGTGGTCTAAGGTTAATAAATTGATTCTCTACTTAGTTTATATTCATTACACCTAGCTAAAAGAGAGGAAGAAATATGAGTTACGTCATTTAGATCTAGCCTTTTTATAGAGAAGATTATATAGATTCAGCATGTTTGAAGGTTTAGGGTTTAGATCTATAAGCTACTACGAGAGAAGAGTATATTTGTAGCTAGTTTAGGGTTAAGATCTAGCATTGTATAGAAATACGGTGCAGGGAAGTGCGCTGGCCGGCGTGCCATGGCCGTCGCGGCGGCCTGGTGCTCGTGTGGAGCAGTTGGTGCGGCGTGGTCTATGCAGGACCAGAACAGCGAGGCGTGCGCGTGCTAGCTGCACGCGGTGGCCTGTCATGCAGATCGATGCGCCGCGAGCGACGTACCAGCGATGTGCTGGTCATCTTTGTGGCAGCTCGTACCGGAGCGACGTGCCGCCGGGTGGCAATCCAATGCAATTGGATAGTTACGCCATATGCATGCAGGCAATTAGGCTCTTATAGGAATAAAATAATCGAAGAAGAATTCTTGGTATGCATGGACGTGATGTCTGATCGATTCAATTGTGCTTGATCCATCAATCATCCAGTGCTTCTTCGACATGCATGGTACATGTGGTTGATGGATCGAATCGATCCTCTCCAGGGACGCGCGATCACGGCATGCAGGCACACGGATGGCGCCGTCGCCGCCCACGCGTGCAGGCGTGGATGCGACTGCCGTCGATCAATTTTGTGCAGGGGATGTTCCGTTCCATCAATTTTCCGTTGCAATCAACAATCCCCCAAATTACGATTAGATCAAATCATCCATATTGATCGGTGATTGCTAATTGGTATGATGATTTACAGGAATTTTTATCAAAACTCAAGATTAAATCTACAACACGAAATCATACGGAAAAAATTCTTCCCAGCCCTGATACCGATCAGGAAAGGGCTAATTTCTAACAAATCTAGATTAAATATGAGAATTAGTTTAATAGTTGGTTACATTTAAATATCGTGTAGAAGAAGTTTATAAGTCGTTCGCCTTGTGCCAATAACATGTTACGAAACCATCGCTTTTGAGTATAGTCCGATTTTCTCTGAATAAATATATACAACAAGTAAAGAAATACAAGGTGTAGAAGTATAATTTTTTTTCTTCTCTTTATTCGTCTTCTCCTCGAATAATTACAAGTAATGAATGTCTCTACTTATGGATCAGTTACGTCCTAGAGGTTTTAGATAAGAGCTTTAGTGGGAGAAGTCGACGGTTTCCAACAGAAACAAGACCTTTCCGTCCGTCCTCGTCAGTCTCTCGAACTCTCAGCCTCTGTCCGTAGTCCATCTCCAAGAAGGAGATCCAAGCACCGCCACCGAGCGAGCAATGGCGACCTCCTTCGCCCGCTCCAATCATTTTCCATCTCGATCTGCTGCATGCGTCCCTGCCTCCTCAACAACAATGCTCTGCATAAACTACGCGCGCCGGGTCGTGGTGGCGGCGAGCCGGCGAGGTCAGTGGGCGCCGCCAAGAGGATGCTCGACTCCGTCAGGTGAGCGGTCGATCGGGTGGTCTATGCTGAGGATTAAGGAAAGCTACATACGTGCAGTTCTTGGCGAAAGATTCACACTTGTGATCATCTTCAGACGCGGCGCCGGGGCGCTGCGGGCGGAGGCGGAGATGGCCGTGCCGCGGTCGGTGCCGGTGCGCGTCGCCTACGAGCTGCAGCAGGCGGGACACCGCTACCTCGACGTCAGGTACACACAAACTACACAGTCATCGGCTACCAGCTGCCTCTGCAGTGACAGCAGAATTCAGTTCACAGAAAAACAACCCGGATTAAAGAGAAAAAGGGCAAAGCAACGCAGAATAAATCGAGCAACTTTCTTCTCAGATTAATTCCTTCTGTGGTACTGAGATGATTGTGATGTACTCATTTGTGCGAATTTGCTGCGTCGGAGCAATAACCAAAATGGCTAATTCGATCAGCTTTGATGCTTGTGTAGAACCGAGGGTGAGTTCAGTGGTGGGCATGTAATGTTGCTCAAGTTCTCCTTTTTTTCTGAAATAGACATGCATGCTTTGAGTTTGAGTTGTCCCGAAGTTTACCCTCTGTACTCTGATTAAATTCTCATTCAATAAGTTTTGTACCATCTACACAGGAATGACGGAAAACTCACACCTCGGGAACGACGATGATATAATCATCGTAAGTCTGCCACCAATGACACCATGATTCGAAACATTCTCGGTTATTTTCAATCATATTTTCCTTATATTGGAGAAACAACCTGGCTTGTTGATTCCAGGGATGCCAAAGTGGCAAGAGGTCTCTCACGGCAGCAACTGAACTGTGCTCTGCTGTAAGTCTAGCATGATCATCTCATTATCACTGTTATACCGCAAGCTGGTTGCTGGCCCTCTCTCATATGTGATGGTTTCTGTCATTCATGCAACCTTTTTCAGGGTTTCACTGCTGTGACTGACATCGCCGGAGGATTTTCCGCTTGAAGGGAGAATAGACTGCCGATCAACAAGTGACGCAAGCATGTTGCTATTCTGCATGTTTCTGAAGCATAATAATCTGTGGAGGTTGTACATTATGGTCTTTCCGGCTTTGAGATATCGCAATGGTACTGAGTAAATGGAGCTTCAGAGGCAGATTGGTAGCATAAGAGATTAGGTTTTTATGTTTAATAGCAAAACAAGTTCTGCAGAAAAGGATATCTTCATCACGGTAGCATGCTACCATCAAGTTCGTTTCAGATTTCCACTACAATTTTGCAAATATGTTAATTCTTAACCATGGAAGTTTTTCGACAACATACAAAATAGTACTACCAATGCACTCAGCATTTCTGCTTTCCGGACGACAACAATTGGCAAACACGTGATTATTTGGCTCAACATTTGACGACACTACTTTACAAGGAAAAATAACCTCTCTGAAAAAGGAAAAGAAAATAAGCTATCTAGGAATAAGTACAAAACTGAATAGCAGCAATGTACAAGTCCAGCCATGACAGGAAATGCAGACAAGTGGGTAGTTCATCAATGGCCCTTCCCAAAAGCAAAGAACAATGTTCCTTCAAAAAAGAAGAAGAAGCAAAAGCAAAAACAGTGCTGGTGATTTGGACCCAACTGGAGTTTCAGCCCAGCCCAAGGTTCAGAAACTGGGCCAAGGTAATTTTCTTATTGGGCCTACTTGTCGGGCACAGACGACGGCTACGCTCTCCAGCATTTAGATCGTGTATGTATCCAACAACTCTAGAAACCATTGCTTGTTGTGAGGCGCTAAACATGGCTATTGACGTCAATTTGTAAAAGATAATTATTGCTTTAGATTGTCTTGAGGTCATAAAAAATATGGATGATAATATCACTTGTAGCTACAACATGATTTTTGAATGAAATCCAAGAGAAGTCAAAACTACTTCAGCAAGTTCTTCCCATGAAGGAAGGGAGCGTAAGGTTGATGCTCATAAGTTAGCTAGAGCAGCTGTATCACTAGAGGTAGGTTGTCATGTATGATATACGTATCCTCCTGACATAACTCATGTACCTTTAAAAACTGTTGAATAAAGAAATTAGACGTGTATGTTATTATGTTTAATGATAGTAATGGCAAAGAATACAAATAATACCCCACCACAGAACCGAATCCCCCAGACAATTGCGCCGATACGTATAGGATCGATCAAGTTAGTGCTCCCAGCTGGTTCCACATCATTGAATATCACATATCCATGCTCACGAAATTAAATGTTTTAATTGGATTGTCACCAGGTTCGTCTCTCCTTCTTGTGATCGATATATAGCGGTATGATGTAGGTATATGTGGTAACTGGTATGGCCTGTGTAGCTTTTATGCACTGATATGCAAATAAGTCCATTCTACGACGCGTTAAAACACGAGGGAGTGGCATTAATTAAATCAATCATGTCCAGGTAAATTCTATGCTATACATCCTACATGCATGACATACATAGAAAATAGTGTGGATATTACACTATTTTACCTACATCCGGGCAGAGCTACTCCTTGTTCCTTATCTATAATGTAGGGAATATCTTGTACAAACAGGAGTATGTACATGGAGTATGAGAGTATATATAGGATCATTAATTTGGGTAGTATGTATACTACTTTCTGGGTAGTATATACACTTTTTTCACATACACTCTTTTTTATATGTGTATAGAAAGGTATCTGTAGAAAAAAGTATAAGCATCGCTGCAATTTTTTTAGATGATTCACATTGAAGTATCTTAGAATTAGTACATGAGTATATTCAAACTGATAAAGGAGCTGAGTATGCGAAGGTCATTCGGATGATATATAAAAAGTGGGTGTAGCTATACCCGGAAGTAGCGAGTATTTTACCATTGACATTGATGATACAAAGATGCACAAGCGGGCATAGCTTCCCGTACATGTATATAAATTAATGATGACAAATCAAAGCGAAATATATAGTAAAACGAGGGACGTTGGCATGCTCCGTCGCTAACGTACACAGCATGCATGCACGCGAGCCAGTGTTGGCTTATTTTATACGTACGTATTCAGCCCGTCTTTAGCAGAAGAGGGTACAGCCGCCGTAGCATGTGGCGCCACAATCAGCTAAGGCCGCGGACTTGCACGTCTGGCATGCAGGTTAGACGTTGCAGATGCCGCTGCACGTCGTCTCCGCGTAGTCTTGACAGATGCGAACACACTCGGTGAGACAGTCCTCGCATTCGGTTGCCGCGGGCTGCTGTCCCATGTTCAGGAACAGCAGGACGCAGAAGGCAGCGACAGCGGCCACCCTGAGAGCGGAAGCCATTGATTGATAGTACGTAGTTGAGGAAGATGGAGCAAGAGAAGAAAACAAGATCAGATGCAATGTGATCGAGATGGTGGCTAGCTACCTGCTTAACTGATGCGTTCCTGTACGACATGATGGAGCAGGCTATATGGTATTTATAGGCAGCAAATGCGCATGGAATTAATATTGGAAACCTAGCTAGCTGACCCTGAACCAATTGTGGAGTGGTGCAAGGATATTTATTGACTTTCAAAAATAAAAATATACATATATAGTTAACTCGGCCTGCTATATATCCTAGTACTAATTTCCAACTGGTTTTCATTTACTTTTCATTTGGGTCGATTGGCCCAAGGGCCAAGGCTGACCTGGTTGTGTATTAGTTGGACGCAGGCATGTGTTCACTACATATAATGTATGTTTGTACTACTAAATCGTAAATTGATTTACATTGGATAGCAAATATATATACCAGTACGTATCATGTTCTGATTTTCTTTTCAGCTAAAAGAACATCCGGTTGATGAAAGCTAGGTTCCTTTAATTTAGTCAGAACATCCGATTTTGTTTGTACAAAGTTATATACGTTAGTTGGCAACATACATATATGATGATTAGGAACGCACAGCTTTATTTGAAAACGAATCTGTTTTAATTGTGAGAGCATGTCTAGTTTTTGGCTCTCATCAAGCCCACGGATCTCTTTCTGTTCTAAGGGCCTGTTTGGTTGGGCTGTGGCTGTTGACAAAGCTGTTGTTGGCTTGCTGTTTGGAAAAACTACTATGGCTGTGGGAAGATGACTATATGGTTTTTGGTTGATCCAAACCATCTACAGCATTTTAAAAAATGAGCAATGGAGCTTCAGCATATTGTAAAAAGTTGGTAAAATGCAGCTTTTTCAAACAGCTGAATTTGCACTGTAAAGCCCACAGTTCCTGCTGAAAAGCTGGCCGTTACACCAGGGGCGGACCTAGAGGGTGGTCCGGGTGGGGCTTGGACCACCCAAAAGTATTGCAGCCCAGCCCATGAATATTAGGAAAAAATAAAAAAGCCCAGTGAACCGATGCCATCTAGAGGCCGTTCCCCGATTGCCCGAACAGAACAGCGATTGCCCGATTGCCCGAACAGAAGCCGGGACATTATCCCCCGAGACCCGATTCCCCGACGAGGCGACGAGCCGACGAACCCTAGGCGAGCGAGCGGCGGCGGGTGGCGACGGCGACGGTGATGGCAGCGGGCAGCCGGCACGGCAGGTCGGCGAGCGGCGGCAGCAGGGGCGGCAACAGGTCGGCGGACGGGCGGAGCCGCGGAAGGCGAGCCGGCGGACGAGCGGCGGGCCGGCGGCAACTGGCCGGCAGGTGGCGAGCGAGCGGCGGCAACGGGTTGACGGCGGTCGGCGGACGGGGCGACGGGCGGTCGGGCGGAGCCGCGGAGGGCGAGCCGGCGGCGGGTGGCGACTGGTGGGCGAGCGAGCGGCGGCCGGCGGCGGCAGCGGCAACGACCGAACGACAGCGGTAGGCGGGCGGCGGGCGGCGGGCCGGCGGAGGGCGAGCCGGCGATGGCGCGTGCGGTGGTGCGGGTGGGCGCAGGCGGTGGCTGGGGTGTGGGGCTGTGGGCAGTCTGGGTGTAGTACTGGAGTGGAGAGTGGAGTGTGGGCGTGGCGCATGCGGCCGTGTGCGTGTGGGAACCAGGGACTGGTGGGAACTGATCGATTTGTGTATATTACTTATCTCAAATTCTGAATTTAATTGCTTAATTGATGGTCAGTTTATAAACTGAGCGAATGAATCGTGAATTGTTAAATTTAATTTTTAACTATAATCTGTATTCTGTAACTAAATTGATGAATAGGGAATTGATGAACTTCATAGATTCGTGGAAAACATGAAGAGGAATGGAGATATTGCATCTCTTTTTCAGAAACATCATGCTAAGGCAAAGAAGATCGCATCTTCTTCATCGGTTCCTCCGGCTCAGGTTGCGAATGAAGGGCAAACTCAACAACAAGAACTACCTTTGGCTCCCATTGTGGATGAAGAGCAAACTCAAGAACGTGAATCACCTCCATCTACGATTGTCGATGAAGGAGAAAATCAAGAACAAGAATCACTCCCGACCCCGATTGAAAGGGTTTATGATATTGATCTCCTTCCATATGATCCAGGAGAAAGGATGTCCATTGCAAGCTATCATGTCAATGATCAAGATGCAGTTCGGAGAGCATATATTCTAAAAGGTCCATGCCAACCCTATGCACATAACTTTCCAATAAGAAAAATTGGAGGTAAAGATCGCCACATGAGTATTGTTTGGTTTCATAGATACCATTGGCTTGAATATAGTATTAGCAAGGATGCTGTCTTTTGTTTGGTATGTTACTTGTTTAGAGATAAAGGCAAAGGAGGTGATAGCTTTGTTAATGGTGGTTGGAGAAATTGGAATAGGCATGATGCACTAAACAAGCATGTGGGTGGCATAACAAGTGTTCACAATAAGGCTCAAGAGAAATATAATTTATTTGTGAATCCTAAAGCAGCCGTTGACAATCTTATTGTGAAGGTGTCTAAAGAAGATATACGCCTTTACAATCTAGATTGACTTATTCACTTAGATGCTTGAGGTTTCTTTTGAATCAAGGATTGGCATGCCATGGACATGATGAAAGTGAAGAGTCTAGCAATAGAGGGAACTTTCTTGAACTTTTGAAATGGCTTGCAGAAAATAATGAAGAAGTGAATCAGTTGGTTTTGAAAAATGCTCCAGGAAATTGTAGTTTGACTTCCCCTAAGGTCCAAAAGCAAATTATTCAATGTTGTGCCATGGAAACTAGAAGACACATGATTAAAGAACTTGGTGATGACCACTATGCAATTCTAGCTGATGAGTCTAGTGATGTATCACATAAAGAACAACTAGTTCTTTGCTTGAGGTATGTTGATAAGTTAGGAAGGGTATGCGAGCGATTTCTGGGAGTAGCTCATGTAGCAGACACCACTGCTTTATCACTTAAAATAACAATTCAATCTTTGCTTATTGATAATGGGTTGACGCTCACTCAAATTCGTGGACAAGGATATGATGGGGCTAGTAACATGAAAGGAGAGATTAAAGGGTTGAAAACATTGATCATGAAAGAGTCACCTTCTGCTTATTACATCTACTGCTTTGCACATCAACTTCAATTAGTTCTTGTTGTTGTTGCCAAGGATAATAATGCTTGTGTGTGGTTTTTTGATCAAGTTTCACTTTTATTGAATATTGTTAGAGTTTCTTGCAAGCGACATGACATGCTTCGAAATGTTAGAGCTCAAAAAGTTTTGGAATCACTTGAGTTGGGTGAAATACAAAGTGGGTGTGAATTAAATCAAGAGATGGGATTATCTAGACCCGGTGAGACTCGGTGGGGTTCCTATTATAAAACTATTTTACACATCATTGGTATGTATCCCACAATTCGTGAAGTGCTCATAAATATTGGAAAAGATCACTCACAAAGGAGTGATTGGTCGAGAATACGTACTATGGTTGGAGTGTTTGAGTCATTTGAATTTGTTTTTAGTGCACACTTGATGCTTGCCATTCTCGGATACACAAATGAGTTATCTCAGTCTTTGCAAAGAAGAGACCAAGATATTATTAATGCAATGTCACTTGTTAGTTTGGCAAAGAGTAGAATGCAACATATGAGGTCTCATGGGTGGGATGAATTCCTTCAAGAAAAGGTTACATCATTTTGCAATAAGCATGGCATCGAGGTTCCTTCACCGGAAGATAATTATGTGCCTTATGGAAGATCGGCACGATTTTACCCAAAGCAAACAAATGATGATCATTATAGAAGAGAAGTATATCTCGGTGTCATTGATAAAATTCATCAAGAGCTTAACAATCATTTGATGAGGTTAATATGGAGTTGCTTGTTTGCATATCGGCCCTGAATCCCTTCAACTCATTTGCTTCTTATGATGCAAACAAAGTACTCAGACTTGCCAAGTTTTACCCCAATGACATTTCAAGCATTGAGTTGATAAGACTTGAAACCCAACTTGATACCTTTATTGAGGACATGAGAAAATGTGATAGCTTCAAAGGTCTAAATAGTCTTGGTGAGCTCTCCACTAAGCTTGTCGAAACAAAAAAACATGAGGTTTATGATTTGGTGTATCTCCTTCTCAAATTGGTATTGCTTCTACCGGTGGCGACGGTAAGTGTTGAAAGAGCATTTTCTTCAATGAGCCTAGTGAAGAATAGGTTGAGAAATAGTATGGGTGATATGTTCTTGAATGATTGCCTAGTCACATTTATTGAGCGAGATATCTTCTTAAAAGTAAATGAGGATGACATAATCAAGACTTTTATGGCTATGAAAAAGCGTAAAGTATAGTAGTATTGTAATTTTGTATTTAGAACTTACTTGTTGAACTTATAATGCTGTGAGACCTTATTAATCTATATGCATTGTAATTTTGGTAAATTTTTCTATTTATATATCGGATTTGCGCTGTTATAAAGATTAGGGTATCAATTTGGACCACCCATTTACAAATTCCTGGGTCCGCCACTACGTTACACCCCCTAAGCAAGAAGAGCTTTTGGTGAAAAGTTACAAAGCTATAGATTGTACGTACGCAATGTGGACCTACGAGGAGGTACTTTTTTTTTGCTGATGAACAACGTCTCCATTACTTTGATCTAATTCAGGACCACTCTGGGTATTCTCCTCTACTCTCTCAGGAGAACATAATCAGCTCAACACATCTGAATGTCTGCAGATTAGCACTCCTTATGGGCCATGTTAATGCCATACTGTGGATGCCACATAATTGTGATTATACAACCATGACACTAGCTGGCAGACTGACGAAGTATTTTGCTCAAATAAGTTTTCCATCCATTGTTATCAATTTCTGTACAAGTTGGCAGACAACTGCCCTGCACTCCAGTTATTGATGAATTTTTCTCAACTAATTAATTACTCATTCGTCTATAAATAGCTATCGTTTTAGACATTAATACGATTTTCAATATGCATCTTATACCATTACTTTTGTAAAAAATTATGAAAATTATATTTCAAAAATATTTTTCATGACAAATCTAATGATATTACTTTCACCTTGCCATCTCTGTCCTAGACAGTTTACGCTTTTACCCTTGGACTTTAGTTCCGCCAGGAGTATCACAGTTATTTCCACGCTACCTTATAGAATATTCCTCAGTATATCCCTTAAGTATTCTATACTACTTGATGCATGATTATGCACGGAGTCAACTCCTAGCCACTTGAGCTGCGTGCATTAATTAACTTATCTATTCAGGTACTCAAATATGTTTTCGTATTTCGTATATCAATACAAAGTATACTAAAATCACAGGGAGAGGAAGTAGGTGACCTCTATAGTAGAAGAAAGTCTCTGCCTAACACACCACATATATGCACGTAATGATCCATCTGTAATGGAGATTCGATAGTGCACAATGGTTTATATGTAAAGGTATTAATTAAATGATACCTTTTGATCATCCATAATGGAACGTCACAATAAGCTAAAGAGCAGGAATTTAATGCATCAAACCATTGGTCCATGTATTGCCTAAGGTAGATTTTATTTGTTTAGTACTCAGAGGAAATCAATTTCCAAGCTGAAACAGAATCAAGAGGATACAAGGCGCGGAATTTCTACTATGGAGGAAAGTAAGGAAGAATGTTGTTTACCCTGGATAAGTTTGTTTAAGGTTGTTAAGCTTGTGCACGTGAGCTTGGATTAAATGTGTAGTGGCCAAAATTTGGAGAAAAATAGGAGGGAGAGATTTTTGAGTAAGTTTATTAGGTGGAGGAAAAAATATGAGGGAGATATTCTTGAGGAAGTGTGGTGGGAGGAAAATAGGAGGGAGAGATCTTTGAGGAAGTTTGTTGGGAGGGTTTTGTGATTCTGTGTGAGAGATTTTTGAGAAAGTTTATTAGGAGGACGTACCATCACCACTAATTCATATTTAATAGATAGTAAGAGATGTAATGATATTACTTTTACCCCACCATCTCTGTCCCTAGGTTGTTTACGCTTTTACCCTTGGACTTATAGTTCCGCTAGGGGCATTATAGTCATTTTTCCATACTCCTACGAAGTGTTCCTCAGCATATCCCTTGACTCTTCTCATATCTCGGGGTCTTGTTATGATATCTAGCGTGGGTGCGGTGGCCCGTGCGGGAGTCACCGGTGGCGGGAGGCAGCACGGTAGCGGCGCATGCAGGCGCGATAGAACAATGATGAAACGTGGCTCAACGGGACGGCACAGATGGCAGTACGGCAGTGCGGACCGTCAAGGCATACGCGTAGTGGCCATGCAGGGGTCGCCGGCCTCGTGCACGGTTTGGTGCATCGAGCCGACAAGGCTGTTATGGTCATCGTGCGCGGGGGAGGGGGGGCGAGCAGCACAGTAGAGCCGACAGAGTGTGCCTGCAAGTCACAACTATGGCGGCATTCAGGGCTGCGGCCATCGTGTGGGAGGCTGAGCTGTCGTGCAGAGCGGTGGCGCCGCCATGTAGGGCATGGTGAGGCCCCCATGTAGGGCGGCAGTGCTTGCATGGTTGAAGCGCGACGTGTTGGGTTGGCGGTGTGGCGCGGGAGCCACGTACGGGCGGTAGTGGCCGACAGTGGTGCGTTTCATGGTGTGGCCGCATTGTGCGCATAGCCGTCACTTGCGATAGCGGCAGTGGTGTGCTTGTGTAGGACCACATGTGTGTGCGGGCATGTGTGTGTCGTTCCCATGCCGTGATCGTCAAGTCCCGTTTCTCATAGCAAAACAATTGGCATTGGTCAGTGACTCTAATCGGTAACATTTCGCTAGGAGATTTCACATAGTAAAACGATCGATATTGGCCAGCTACTTTAGTCTACTATATATAAATTTCTATACTACTTGATGCATGATTATACATAGCCAACTCCTAGCCACGTGAGCTACATGCATTAGTTAACTTATCTATTCAGGTACTCAAATATGTTTTCATATTTCGTACATATCATTACAAAGTGTACTGAAATCACAGGAGAGAAAGTAGATGACCTCCATAGTAGAAGAAAGCCTCTGCCTAACCCACCATCTATACAGACGTAATGATACATCTATAATGGAGATTTTCATAGTGAACAATCATTTAAATGTACAAGGACTAATTAAATGACACGTTTTGATCATCTATAATGGATTGTCACAGTAAGATAAAGTGCAGGAATCTAATGCATCAAACCCTTGGTCCGTGTGTTGCTTAAGGTAGATTTTATTTTTTTAGAACTTAGAGCAAATCAGTTTCCAAGCTGAAATAGAATCACCCGAATATGAGGCGCACAATTTCTTTGTTACTATGGAGGAATACAAGGAAGATTATTGTTTACCCTGGATAAGTTTGTTTGAGGTTGTTAAGCTTGTGTACATGAGCTTTGATTAAATGCGTACTGAGCAAAATTTGGATGAAAAGTAGGAGGAAGAGATTTTTGAGGAACTTACACTACTATAGAATAACAGATCAACTACAAGCCAAATCCTTGATCAACAACGAATTTAGGACCATTGTTGATCGTTGGTCATTGATGGCTCCGGTCATCAACGACGGATTTTTACTATAACTATCTGTCGTTGATGGGTGTTGATCAACAACGGGTAACTATAACTATCCGTCATTGATGGGTGTTGGTTATCAACGATAGATTTCTCTCTCTATCCGTTATTGATGACTTCGTCTGGACTGACAGGCTCACCAGGAGCCCATCCTTGATGAGTGTTTCCTCATTAGCAAGCATCTTAATCTACCAGTCGTTAATGACTGCTTCAGCCTATCAGGTTTTTTTTCTACTTTTGGCTAGCCTCAGGAACTGCTAGAATACCTTCTGAAAAACAGTTCACATATACAAACATGATTCTATCACTGACATATTCACATAACCATTCCATCACATATCATAAATCAAAGTTTATCAGGAGGATGTGGGGACATCATCATCACTAGAGATTTTTGAGAAAGTTTGTTATGAGAACGTACCATCACAACAACTCGTATTTAATATATAGTAATAGATCTAATGATATTACTTTCACCTCACCATCTCTACCTCTAGTTAGTTTACACTCTTAACACTGGACCTAAAATTCCACCAAAAGAATTACAGTTATTTCCACTCTACCCTTATTAATTTTTTTCTTAGCATATTTTTTGAATCTCCTATACTACTTGATGCATAATTATGCACATAGTCAACTCCTAGCCACGTGAGCTACATGCATTAATTAACTTATCTATTCTGGTACTCAAATATATTTTCATAATTCGTACATATCAGTACAAAGTCTACTGAAATCACTTTGTAGGGATTAGAGTACGGCCTAATATCCGCTGGCCGGCCACTTTCTCTCCCCTTAATCTAATACATAAGTTAATATAATTCCCTTTCTTCAGTACGTTCTTATCTTCGTCAGCTCATCTCGATCCCTATCCGGTGTGCGCGGAATGCACGTTAACAATCATAATCCCCCGGTCAATTCCCTTTCTTCAGTACGTTCTATCTTCGTCAGCTCATCTCGATCCGTATCCGGCGTGCGTGGAAACCCCCGGTCAAACCGGCTGCCAGAGTTTTATATAATCTTTGGGTTGGTTTCCGGTGAAACGTCAGCAGCCTACGCAACCGGCTGGTTAAACTAAACAATAAGAACAATTGCACAACCATCAGCATGTTTCGAGTGTTGATAGTGTCGCACAACCCGGAACGGTGAATTCGGTTCAAGGTTGAGCTACGCCACGGCCGTGAAAGAAGTCGACAGTGAACGAAAAAATCATAGTAGATAAACAGTAAAAATTAAGTGTATACGGAGAGACTTTTTTTCTTTAAAATTAATGATAAATCTCTCTCATATATATATATATAGCTAAAGATCGATCTACTAGATTAAATAGATAAAGACTCACTTAATATACATATAAAGGAACATTACCCCTATATGGAGGTGGGGCTGCAGTGCGGTGGGTCCCACGGTACTTATTTCGTATAGTCAATGTCTTAAAAACTTAAAAAAAAGAGAGTGGAAAATGCTTGGAGAAAAAGCACACGACGGACATATTTCATGCTGAACGAATCGCCTTGTTAAAAACATTTTCTCAAAAACGGCAGGTACTCATCCAAGGAAAAGAGAGTATAATACATCTGACTATTCTGTCAAGTAGTCGACTTTCACGGTCAAGATTTATCGATTATGAAGGCTCTCCCCTAAACACTGCAATTCTCTAAGTCTCATCATACCGATTTCACCCACACACCTTTCAAAGGTAGATGATGGTAATGACTTAGCGGAGATTTTCACATGACTTAGTATGCAGTATTTTTATTTTGTCCATCTTCTGCAATTCACGACCATGGAAGAACTTAGCATTAGTATGCTTAATGAGATTGCTCTTAGCATAACTCATCTGAACCCGTACAACACAAAACTGCATTATCTTCATAGACAATGGCGGGGGTTTGTGTGGTGTTCAACCCTCAAGACTGTTGTATATGGTTGATCATCCGTCAAAGTCATACACAGTCTTGTGAGGCCTAATATAGTGCTAAGATTTTCGAGTGGCTCGTCGAATTTGATAAGAGACTTTGCTTAGACGATTTTCTGAAAACTGCAGTTCCACCATATAAGAAAACATATTCAGTCGATGACACCACCATCATGAAAGATTTTTGAGAAAGTTTGTTGGGTGAAGGCAAAATAAGAGGAAGTTTGTTTGGAGGGAAAATAGGAGGGAGAGATTTTGAGAAAATTTGTTAGAGGGTTTTGTGATTCTGTGTCAAATTTTTGAGAAAATTTATTGGGAGGGTGTGACACCATCATCATAAGAGATTCTAAGAAAGTTTATTAGGACAACGTACCATCGCCACTAACTTATATTTAATAGTTAATAATAGATGTAATTATATTATTTTCACCTCACCATTTCTGCTCCTAGATAGTTTATACTTTTACCTCTAGACTTTATGGTTCCGCTAGGGGCGTACAGTCATTTTCATCGTACCCTACGGAATATCTCTCAGCATATCCCTAACTCTTCTCGTATCCCGAGGTCTTGTTATGGCGTGTAGGGCGGGCGTGGTAGGCCGTGTAGGAGGGGAAACTCTTTTTTACCGTGCCCGCTATATGTAGTAGTGGAATCCGCCGTCCAATTGCTTTAAGATCCGTGATGTACAGCTCTCACGCCTATGTATTTCTTCGTATTTTAGTCTATTGTTGCTATTTCTGTGAACTTCCCTATTATGTCCCATCCAGCTCTGTCTTTATCCTTTCTCTCCCATCTCTCTTCCTTTCCAGTGAATCTCCTCTAGTCATTCCACTTCTCTCCGCCGCAAGCTCCCCGAGGCTCCGCCGCCCGTCCCCGAGCCCCGCCGCCCGGGGCGTGCTCCGCCGGCCGGATCCGCGTGCTCTCCGTCGACGGGGCCTCCGACGGCGGCGCGCTCGCCGCGGCCGCGCTGGTCCGGCTCGAGTGCCTGCTGCAGGAGCTCTCCGGCAACCCCGCCGCCCGCGTCACGGACTTCTTTGACGTGGCGGCTGGATCTGGCGCCGGTGGGTTCCTCAACACCCTCCTCCACGGCCTCTCCACCGCCTCCCCGCGCCCGTCCCCTCCCGCCCTCCTCAAGCTCTTCCCCCCGAGCTCCGCCACGAGCACCCCGAGACATCTGTCGCGACGTCGCCCGCTGCTGCGCGTGGGAGCTGAGCCCAGCGAGCACGAACGCGGCTCGGACAGCTCGTACCGCCGCGGGTCCGTGACGCGCGCGCGCATCTCCTGCAGTTCATGCGACAGCGCCACGCACATGGAGTCCTCCGCCCGGGGCGCGGCCGACCGCGCCACGGCTCGCTGCTGATTCTGGAGTATCTCGACCGCCTCCGCGTGCGCGCCTCGCTCCGCCGCCGCCCGAGCCGCCGCGATGTCGTCCGTCGCCTCCAACCGGTGTTTCTCATGCTGTGTCGGTGACGTTTCTAGCGATCGATTGGGCATTTTCGTGCGGATGTGAGATGGCGACGCTTCCGTTTGGTTCGTACGTATGTGGTTGTTCGGTTGGTGCTTTCTGTTAGATGGTTCTCTGCTCTGTCTACGTATTTTTTTTCCTTCTACGTTTGGAGCTCAGGTTTTTCCAGACGAATATGTCATGCTTTGTTTTGGTTCTTGTGCGGAGATTTTTCCTTGAGCCGTTTAGTTCTGGAGGTGGCATCGGATTCCTTCTTCAATTGAATGGGGTTTCACGTGTCATACTTGTGGACGATTCATGCTCTTGAGGATTAGTTGATGGGTTTGCGTTTTCATTTTGGAATAGATTGATTTGCGGTTATGGATGCTATGCTAGTAGCAGTTTCTCGGGATTTATACGATTTATTCACTCTAGTTCTACTACTTTCTTGTTGTGAAAGGACCATCTAAAGCAATACGATGATGGATTTTGGGGAATGTAGAATAGTTAAATTTTCATGAAATCTATTCTGCTGGATCATCGTACAGATTCGCCAGCATCAAGTGTTTTCTCGATTGTTATACTTAGTTTCTCGATTGTTACTTAGCCTTCGGTTAATCTATGGGCGGTCGTTTACTAAGCTTCAGTTGATTCTTTCATCGAGCACTAGCAAAATCAGACACCAAGAAAGATTTGTCCAATAGTTTCTCATTTCTCCTCATGGAATCCCATGAAGCAATATTAAAATGTTATTAAATATCGATAAAACTTGGGCTAGATTTTCAACTCAAGGTGATGAAATCCCATTAAACATGGGTGAAATTTTGGGAAATATCACATCTAGATATTTAGCACACTATAATGAAATCTCATGGAACAAGATTGAAATTTCACTCATAATGTTCCCATAATGAAACACATGATAAAAGCAGAATGAATCATACTGAAACTCATATGAAACACGATGAAACCAAAGTAAATCAGAGTGAAACTCATATGAAACAATATGAAACCACAGTGAACCAGAGTGAAACTCATATGAAACACGATGAAACCACAGTGAACCAGAGTGAAACTCATATGAAACACGATGAAACTCATACGAAACATGATGAAACTATATGAAACATGACAAATCGGAACCATACTGAAATCCATATAAAACATGGTGAAACTCTATGAAACAGTACAAGTACAGTGAAAATCACCAAAAATTCCATAAAAATTCACGAAATATTTGTGAAACATAACAAACTACAGCACAATATTTCATGAGCACAATTGTTCTATCTTTTCCAAATTTTGAAGAGTTTCATGTTGGTTTCATCAAGTTTTAAAAAATTTTATTTTTCAGATAATATATCCAATATTGATCTCATCTTGAAGATCTCCTCATAACAAACACAACTGTTCAAACAGAACTTAAATCAGACTTTTGGTTCAAAAGGTTTTGTCATTTAAAATGTTGGCATGAAAATTAAATGAGTGACTTGTAGTGGAGAGAGAGAGTGTAGCAAAAAGTAGCACAGCACACGAAAAATCAAATGTCAGAGTTGGAGTGGAGAGAGAGAACTAGGGGAAGCTACTGGCATGTCCACGTGATGGTTGTATAAAGGAGAAAAAATAGTGGTACTAGAATATGCACACCATCTCTCACTTCCATATGGGTCCCTCAAATATATGACCCACTAATCAATGTCTACAAATAGGATTGTATACAGATTTCAGCTTTTTATAGACATTGGGTAGTGTGCATAGTACACCATATATTGAGAGAAATACTACTGGAGTATTGCAGCTTGGGGAGGAAATACAGCACGCATCCATAGGAAAAATGGATGGTGGATACCACTACTACATATAACGTGCATGCTAGAAAATCCTTGTCCCGTGTAGGAGTAACCGTTGGCGGGAGGCAGCAAGGTCGCAGCGCGTGTGGGCGCGACTGGGCGACAGCGGCACGCGGCTCTATGGGGCGGCGCGCAGCGGCCATGCGGGGGCGCCAGCCTCATGCATGGCTCGATGCGGTGAGCCGGCAAGGTTGTTATGGCCACCACGCGGGGCAGCGAGCGGTGCCGTTGAGCCGACTGAGTGTGCATGCAAGGCACGGCGGTGGTGGCATTGTGTGGGAGGCCGAGCCGCGGTGCGAAGCGGTGTGCGGCCAGCGAGTACGCGCGGTGGCGCCACCATACAGGGGCACGGTCAGGCCGCCGTGCAGGGCGCAGCGCTGGCATGGTGGCACGGGAGCCGTGTACGGGTGGCGATGTGTTAAATGCGTGTGGTTGCGTTGTGTGCATGGCCACCGTTTGCGATGGCGGTGACGGTGTGCTTGTGCAGGACTATGTGTGTGTAGGTACGTATGTACCGTTCTCCCGATGTGATCGTTAAGTCTCTATTTCTCGTAGCAAAATAATTGGCATTAGTCAGTGATTTTAGTCGGTAACATTTCACTACGAGATTTCACACGAAATTGGCCAGCGATGTACTAATTAAGTTTTAACCATCTCCATGGAGGAGAATAAGATGATGCCTTTGTAGTGAGGTTAGTTGACTAATTATTACGGCTAATGTCCATCATAGGAAATTTTATTACAGCTATTCACTCTAACGTATGTAGAGTTAGTATATGTATCGGCCGATGGTGAATACCTATAGTTGAGTTTGGTAATAGGTCTATTTGCTTGTCACGTTCTGCATAGACATGCGGCACGTCCTGATTCTTCGGCAGCCACCAACAGCAGCCTCTCCGATTGGCTCGGCACGCCAGCAGCCGATCCACTTTTGTAGCCTCTTTCTGTTTCATGTATCTGTTTAGATATTGTGATCAATGGAACATGAAGAGGCAAACTGCCATTTATACATAGAAGTAGAGCGCCCACCAGAGCCCCCCGCGTGCGTCCCTACCCAGCCCGAGTCTACCGCCAACGAGGCCCACTTCTCCGGCGCACACCACTCACGGCCTCCCCTATTGGCCCCTCTTCCGTGTCCTCCATGGCTGGGCCTGCCTTCTTCGCCTCCCAGTACAGCGCCATGCTCCGTCGCCGCCTCCTCCGCACGCAGTGCCCGTCGCGCCTCCGTCCAACCTGCACGGCATGCGCACTCGCGCCAACTCTGGCTTCACTCTTCCTGCCCGACGCCTCAATCTTCTAGCCTCTGATCTCTCCCCGATCCCTTCTTCCTATCGTGTTGCTCTCCAAGCGCTAGGAGTATGATGCTCTTCGTCACAACAGCACATGGCAGCTCGTCCCTCGTCCCGCTGGATCTCCAGCTCGCTGTAAGGCCCCTTGGGTTATCCGCGGATACTCTCAACAGCCGGGGATAGATTTCGACGAAACCTTTTCAGCGGCTGCCAAGCCTAGTACAGGCCCCACGAGTCTGGTTTCAGAGTTTTGCTACTTTCGCTCTATCCTTGGGGTTTGATTCCTCCGAATGCGACCCGTCTCTGTTCGTCTATCGCTCAGGTGCCCACACTGCCTCTCTCCTTCTCTATGTAGACGATATAGTCCTCACAGCCTCTTCCACCTCTTGCCTACAGCACATCATTTCTCTCATGACCGACCTGGGTTATCTTCACCACTTTCTTGGTGTCTCGGTTAGAAGATCATCTTCTGGTCTCTTCCTATCTCAACGCCAATACGTGCTTGATATTCTTCGCAAGGCTGGGGTGTCTGACAGACACCCACGCTGCACTCCTGCTGAGTCCGGCACCAAACTCTCCCTCACCAGTCCATCTTTCTCTGATACAACGCACTACCGCAACATCACCAGAGCTCTCCAATACCTCACCTTTACTCGACCTGGCATCGTATATGCGGTTCAGCAGGCGTGTCTCTTTATGCATGATCCTCGCGAGTCCCACTTCGCGCATGTCAAACGCGTCCTTCACTATCTCAAATGTATCATTGCCCACGGTTTCCACATCATTCCCTCTTCTATTGACACTTTGATTGCATACTCGAACGCGGACTGGGCTGGTTGTCCGGATGCGCGATGCTCGACGTCAGGTTACTGTGTGGTCTTGGGCGACAACCTCATTTCTTGGAGCTCCCGTCGCTGACAAATTGTTTCCCGATCGAGTGCTGAGGCGGAATATCGCGTAGTCGCACATGCCATTGCTGAGGAGTGTTGGCTGCGGCAGCTCCTTTGCAGAATTACATCGCCCGATTCATCATGCAACAGTGGTGTATTGTGATAATGTTTCCGCTGTATACCTCTCAGCAAATCTAATGCAGCATCGTCGGATGGAACGTATCGAGATCGACATACATTTTATATGAGAGAAGGTCGCGTTGGGGCAGGTTCGCGTCGCGTTCTCCATGTACCTATGAGCTCTCAGTTTGCTGACATATCCACCAAGGGTTTGCCGGCTGCTTCTTTCAGTGAGTTTGGTTCCATTCTCAGCAACAATGCAAAGATTGCCCCTTTATCAGCCCGAAACAGTCGTTATAGAGATGGAAACACGAACAGAATCGGAGACGAAAACTCGCCGAAAATGGAGCCGGCGAGAGAGCGAAACCCTAGATTACTAGGTCTGTGCATGTTCAAATAACACTGCTATATATATACGACTGTTTTTAGGCGTACGTATGAGGTGACAATATATGGCGCCCGTGGGAGCGCAACGCGAGTGTCACCCACTAAGCAGCTAACTGGGCTGGCCCATGGAAAACAGCGTCCCGGTTCGCGCGTTGTAGTCAAGTTGGCGACGATTGAATCAGGGCAGGCTGTACGTGAGCACTTAATGAAGAATTCAAGATTCAAGAATACACAACTTTTAAACCAAGCTTCTAACTCATGATTTGTTTTGACCATCATGTTCCTTACAATGAGATCTCCCAAACAAGACCCAAGTGTACATAGGGCAAATAAAAGATATCAGGGAAGAAATCGAGTGTTAATGGAAAATTTCAAACATAGAAAGTACTTTTTGGAAACTAAGTCTATCAAAGAAACATTGTGTGAGTACATGTGTCCGAATAGAAGTGTTCGTATAGCTTAGGATAATTGTTTCCATAGTCACGAAGAATGTTTCATATGGAAAATCATCTTTTAAATATATTCCACCATCTATGAAAATGTTCTTCTATATCGAAAAAGGTTCGCACAACTTGATAAAATTGTTTCAGTAGGTCACAAAAAATGTCCTGTGTGAAAATCAATTTTGGAAACATGTTCCACCATCCATGAAAAATGTTCATGTATATCAAACAAAATGTTCACGCAACTTGATAAAATTGTTTCAATGGGTCATTAAAAAAATGTTCCACATGAAAAAACATTTATTTAAGATATGTTCTACCATCAACAAAAGTGTTGATGTGTATCAAAAAAAAATTCAATCAACTCGAGAAAATTGTTCCGTACTTCAAAGTTGAACATGATAGACTATCTTTTTTCCACGTGAAAACATGAAAATTCGCTATTGGAACAATTTTTTTTTGAAAAGGCTAAATAAAAAGGGAAAGTAAAAAAGGAAAAATCAAAACACGATGAACAATAATAAACAAAATGATAAATATCAAAGGAAAATGAAGGAAGAAGGAAGAAATTAATATTTTTCAGCTAATAATCGTCATGCTTGCAATGAATAAAAGAAAGGCCGGGCTAGCTGAATGAAGCCGAGCCGAAGGAAATAGAAAGTCTATGTCTACAAAACGACTATAACTAAATGAAAAGGAAAGTAATGATAGGGGATCGAGAAGAGAATGTAAAGAGAGTAAAAAACTGCATGCTTCCCCGGAGAAATCACGCTGGGTCAAAACAACATGTACCGTACAAAGCTGGTAGTTTAGGGCAAGCCTAGTCCATTAGACAGCCGGACAAGGAGGGGTTGCTGGATAATTGGGTCGGCCAGGACCTAGCGCGACGCGAGCTTCCGAGGCACGCGTGTGATATAGGAGTATATGAAAAGCGCGTACGTATCCAGTATCCAATTGTCCGACAACATGGCGTACAAGAGCGAAGTAGCTAGTTGTCGCTGTTTACCTTCTTTTTTCGTTACAATATATGACAGACACTGAAGTCAGTCTTGGTTGTTCACACACATTCGACTACCCAGCGTGGGGTTACTATCATTGTTATTATAAATGAAGATATGACTTGTATTGTTGACCAAACGCTGGCGTAACGCTAACTCTATTGGCTCGTTAAATAAAAAACTCTATTAAATATCAATGCCAAATTGCCAATCGATGTATAACTACGAGTTCTAGCTCCCCCCACCCAAAAAGGGAGAAAACTTTGAGGGACGATGAATCGAGCTAGCGTATATAAATTTGAACAAGAACTTAAATTAAGATACCGTAAAAGAACTCATAATATAACATATATAACGTGAGAATCTTTACATTGTCTATTCTACATACACGATACAACACGGACAATAACATCTAAAGAAGCACCATAATTTCCTTAACATATTTTTGGACGCTACATGCATACCTGCTTTATTGGTAATTAATATTACACACACAAACACACTAATATGAATGCTTAACAGAGATGACTCTAGGAAACATACAAATTACAATCAAAGGAGAGAGAATATATAGTAAACCTTCGCACATCCAAGTGCATGCGTGAATGTACGTGTAAGAAGAGCTCTAGGTGTGGTACATGTCGCCCGCTATCATACCTGTCCTCCACCTTCCGGTTCTTTGCATAGCGTCTGTTATGCCTTCACCCTTTGTTTTGATGGCTACGTGGTTGACCTTGTCGCTGAAAGCACTACCTGCAGGCTCAATGGTGAAGTCCTCAGACGACATGTTGCAGACCACTACTTCATTGAGCTCTCCCATCAAACCTTCTACGCCTTCTTCCCCTTCTTTCCCTTCAAGCTTGATCTTCATCTTGGAGCAACCAGATAGAGCAATTCTTTGGATCTTAGGAATGGACTTGGGCCTTATTGTCCACTCTGACAGTTCTGTCAGGTTGGCCATCACCAGGCTTGTGATGTTGTGGAATCCACTATCAGAGAATAAGAGCTCTTTCCCATTGTAGGATTCATCAGACAACACTAGTTCCATAAGGCTCGGAAGCTCACCTATCTTGTTCATGAACATCTGATCCACCATTGATAGCTTGAGCACTAGCCTGGTGAGATTGGGCAGTGTGTACCGCTCCTCCGTTTTAACATCTGATGTGTCAATCCTCCCAATCAGCTCTAGGATCTGCAGGCGACGGAGGGTAAAGTTTGTGAATAATTTGAATGGTATGTCTTCCCCAGCAAGGTGAAGGTACATGAGCGACTCTAGCTTCTTGAAGACATCCACAAGTCCTTTCCAGTGCTCCTTAGTTAGGCCTGAGATTTGTAAATACCGAAGATAAACCATGTTGTGTAAAGGGTTGATGTCATTGCCCGTCGGATCAGAGCAAACAAAGCCTGTGAGTGTTTGCATGTTGTCCAATACCCCAGCTGACTTTGGCAATCTTAGCTTGTTTGCGACGACATGCCGTAGCGTTGGAATCTCCCAGAATGCTTGTGCCACCTTCTCCACCTCAGTTCGCTTTATGTCAAGTGTCTGAAGGTTGATCAAACGTGGAATTGACGACGGGAGCTCAGCAAGGGAGCGACTCCGAAGTCCTAGGTATCTTACATGGATCATGTCCCCAATAGCATGAGGCACCTTTCTAATCCTTAACCCCCGAAGATCAATTACACGGAGGAACTTAGATGCTGGAAGAAAACGGAGATCATGAAAACGTAAATCACTACTATTGCCTCGGTGCTTCGATGAGCCACCCAATATTATAGAGTGTAGTGATGTCTCCACGTTGTGCGATCTCTCCTCAGCAAAATCACCCAAGATGGACCGCAGCTTAGGGAATGAAGTGTCCATGGGTATATATGACTGCATGTAGTTCTGAAGGTGTAGGCGACGAATAGAAGCAGGTGCAAGGAGATCAGCATTGTCATGGACCTCGAGGAAACTCGCCTCCTGTGCTTCTGCTTGTGCAAAAGCATGAAGACGATCATGGATGGAAACTAACCAAACACCTCCATTTAGATCCTTCTTCACCAGGTGGATCATTCCCCTGGAGATAAGCTCCTTGAGGTAATTCTGCCCAATGTCCTCCATTGTCTTCCCCTTCTTTGGCTTCAGAAACCCCTCAGCGGCCCATAGCCGCACAATGCGCCTCGCATTGTAAATCAAATTTTCTGGCATCCCTGCAAAATACAGGAAGCAAGACTTGAGTCGACTTGGAAGATCATCGAAGCTTAGAGCCAGGATCCTCTTCACTTGCTTTGGCTCATCGCTCAACTTGAGCTGCTTGAACACCTTGCCCCACTCTCCTATGTTTTTTGTCCGAAGAAGCCCAGCAAGCACCACAATTGCCAAGGGAAGGCCTTGTGTTAACTCAAACATGTCCTTGCATGCCCTGTCCATCAGTAGCTTCTGTTGCTCTGGTTGTGAGTTTCTGCTACCAAAGATCTTGTCACGGAACAGATTATTGGTCCCATAAACTTTTTCCTGGAATAGTTTTGTGCTGTCTTCTTGTCCGAGGTTTCTTATCTTGAGTGGATGAAGTTTTGGGTCAGCATATGCGGCTTCTTTGTCTTCAAGGCGAGTGATGATCATAACTCTGCTCCCTTTGCCATTGTTTGGTAGGCTGTGGAGTATGGAGTTCCAGTTGGTTAAGTTGACAAGGCCATCAACCATCACCAGGTAGCGTTTATCCTCCAGGTACTGCGAGAGGGCAGCATGAACTTTTTCTGTGGTCGAAGACTCGTCTTCATCGGTCTCAGGGCATAAGCGCTTGTAGATGAAGTATATGATGTCATTATCTCTGATTTGTGGTGGGACATTGATCCAAGCACGGACATCAAACTTCTTCCTAATGCTAGGACTGTCATAGACCTTCCATGCAAGTGCAGATTTACCTATGCCGCTCTCCCCAACAATTGAGATGACAGATCGTGTAGTATCATTATCAAGAAGATGTTTTTTAAGGGCGTCACATTCAATTTTAAAGCCAAACACTTCATTCTCCTCATCCCTGCGTACATTAATTAATCCAAATGAATCACACTGAGCCAAAAAAAATCAAGAAATTTTGTAGTGAGATGCTAAGATAAATACTTTATATTTGAAAATAATCGTATTAATTAATTATATAGCTCAAAACCTACACTTGATCGATGTTATTCTTGTTTTTTAAATTCATGTGAGAGTTTCTTGCTCTTAAGCAAACAGGGTACCTCTAAACACGAAATAATATAGATAAGAAATATTTCAAGTCCAACCTGATGTTACAGCAAGTATTCTTACATGTAATCAAAATTTGCTGAGTAAGGCATAACAGATAGTAAAAAGGAAAGTGTTCTTTCATTAACCTTAGCAATCAAACAACATAGAACATAAAATTCTCCCGATCTGTTTTTTTTTAACATAAATTCTCCCGATCTGTTTAATTGTATATGTAGACCGAGATCTTAGTTTTTCTCCAGTTTGATATATTTATCAGACTATATTTGTACATACCAAAAGTAGAAAAAGGTTGGATCCGACCTCAGCCACAAGATTGGACTCATTAACTTTATGGGCAAGGAGCCACAGATCGATTGCACCTAGCATGCACAATACCTTTTTTCTTCCAGTTTGAAATGAATTCAGGATAAACCCCTAAGATATGAACCTACAACAACCATATAACCCATGAAGAACAAAACTAAAAAGTCAACACAACAGCGACCTTCTAAACCTGATATAAATATCCCCGTATTACTTTATTGGAGGTGGTTTTGCTACTATGTACGATCACATTCACACGACACACTTGTAAGTGATTTTGCACTGTGTACAATGGTGTGGCATCAACGGGCCCATGTGCCATTGAGGATTCAAGTGTCTTCCCCTTTCTTCTTTCACCCTCAAACCAACCTCAGCTGTTCACATGTGGGTAAAAGTGAACACCCCAATTATCTAAAAACAGCTTGCTCCAACCGAATTTTTGTAATCCTTCTAATGTGGAACTGAGGTTTGTAAAATAAGTTATTGTTTGCTTAGGATAGGATGGAGTGAAAATGTTGTTTGGCTAGAACTGGTGTGTTGTAGTGATTATTATGCTATTTGTAGTTTAGGTTTAAAGAAAATAGGTATAAGTGTTACGTTTTTCATAGAACTATAATTTGAGTTCTGGAAAAAACTGGTTTATGTTACCCATGTTTTATCCTAATCTAACTATAGGGGTGAAATTTTCTTTTCCTATCCTAACTATTGAGTTTTATGGACCAGTCAATTCACCTTTTAAGTCCAAGTTGATGGAGATAGGTGAGCAATAGTACATTACTAACTTTCATGCACCAAATTGTTGACTAAACCTAAGCTGATGGAGATAGGCATCCAATACACTCACACTGATCAACACTAACAAAAAGAAATTAGCTCGAGTTGGTGATGGATATGAATACCTGGCGTACGTATAGATACTGATCATAGGGATTATTCAGGATATATACAGACGTGGAACAAATATTACATATCAGACAATTAACATGGTGGAACAATACCGGCTTTACTTAAGTCAACCGTAAGAAGACCGTAGTCCCTATTCCATTTCCTTGCAAATGAAATAACAGAGTTTGGCATCGTGATTCAACATCCTCCACCTATGAGAGTAGGTTCTTGGCTTATTCGAATCACCATACTTTAAACAACAAAGTGAGTAGTTTCTTTGAGAGGAAATAACTAGTGAAGGCGTATATGATACTACGTACGAACCCTGTTAATTAAGCTTGCTGGTTCATGTTCATACTATAAATTACCGATGCAAATTAATTAGAGGAGCTAGCTAAATAAGCTAGGGAAGGAGAGAGAGTATATGAATACGTACGCGTACCATGCGGCGACGGTGGATACGGAGGAGTTGTGCGCCGACGTCGAGGCGCCGTTGGAGCGCAGCTTGTTGATCTTGTACTTGTCGACGTTGTCGGAGATCTCCTTGAGCCGGTTCTTGATGCCAACCATCCGGTCCTTGAGGTCATGGCGGACGGAGACCTGCGTGGTGCAGGAGGTGGCGAGGTTGAGGCACCGCCTCCAGGCGGGGAGCCCGAGCCTGTCGAGATCGACACGGCGAAGGAACTCGTCGAGGGCGTCCTCCACCTCGTAGGCGACGTCGCGGGTCTGCCGCACCCACAGCGCCACGTACTGGTTGGCGCCCGTGCGCCGCTCCTGATCGGCGTCCTGGATGAAGGTCTGCAGCCACTCCAGCTTGTCCCGGAGTAGCCGGATGTCATCACCCACGCCGCGCAGCAGCGCCGCCTCCTTCACAGCCAGCTCCCCGAGCCGGTTCAGCACGAACGTGATCGACGCAGAAGCCATCGATCGATCTGGATCTCTCCTAGGGTAACTCCTAGCTATGAGCAGGAGCAGCAGCAGCACTCAGATAGCTAGTAAGCTAGCCCGGCCTGTGCATGCATGTACCGTAGCATTTGGCTGAATTGCTTCGTGTGTCCTTTTCGTAGCTAGATATGTGCTTATATATAGTGCAAACATTATTACAATGAGACCGGATTCCCTACCCGGGGCCAATGTACCCTCTCCATCCACCTTTGGACTGTGCTTTGAGATTCGTACCATTGACTTGCAGGCTCAAACATATTGGTTTGCCAGGTAGTTTAAGTGATCATACTGTGTAATTAGGCTCGGTAACACGGAAAATGGCTTACGCTCCACGGTTTCTATAACCTGTCAACAAGTAAAAATGAATGGGGACTCAAGAATCTAAGCTGTTATACCGCAAGCTTTCTCTGACCAAAAGAATAAGTGCAGCAATTCGTACTGTGGTGATATTGTTGTCCTTAGGAAGGAAACTGCGAAAAGAATCTATCAAAAGGATTTGTCCAGGCCCCGGTTGGTGTGGTTATTCGGCACGGTGATGAATTAATCGAACGGCAAACAAAGGAGAGCAAGGCCACATTTCCGGTCTTACAATACAGCTTAAGCTATAGAGGTCTAGAGGAGCAGACCAATTCAAAGAGAGTGAGCCTGGCCGGCTTGTCAGAACTGAGCTGTAATATTTGCAACGATCGAGATGATCATATCGATCTGGCTCTGTCTTATCCCTTACTAGTTTAGGACTAGGAGTACGTTAATATATACGATGGCCTATGACTGTATGATGAATATCCATATGTTAGATTCTTTACAAAACGAGAAGTTGTGTTTCCTGGTCAAGTAGACTAATTTTACTATTAAGTGGCTTAATTAGCTAGTTATTCTTTGCCTCTCTGAAAAAGCCAGCCAGCCATATATAGCAGTAGTAGTAAGCATGTGCCACAGCTCATTGCTTACGTAATCTACCCTGACGTATATACGTTACGTTATCGGATGGATGGTTGACCAGATTAATTTCGAGCTGGCTAGCTAGCCCTAGAATTATTGACAATCATCCATCTCTAGTCAACTAATTAGGATATTAATTAGTTACCCTTAAGAAAAATAATTACAGGCGCGAATCACTGGTACAATAGTATATCTACGTCTCACGCACGTTAAGATGGCGTACAAGAATTAAGCAGCTAGCTGTTTCGGTTTTCTCCCCGAAGAAACGGGGTAGCTAGCTGTCGCCGTTTATACTCTCATACAATATGACGGAAGCTAAGAAATTAAGATATAGTCAGTGTGGGCATTTCACACGTCCAGCGAAGGATGCGATAAGGAGTCCCTCTTTTTAACGGAGAGATCGATTAATTAGATAAAAAATTGTTACAATCACGTACAATTAGTTTTGACACGTAGGAAAAAACTGAACCCCACAACTCAACTTTCTCCTACTAAGTTCGCAAAGCATATATGGGCAGCACCATTCCCTGTCTCTATCTTTACCACTTTAACATCAGGCAGAAGGGCCATCGTCGCATGAATCTCCTTGCTATCGGCAGAAGGAGAAGAGATATGATTGCCTATATCGCAGAAGAGCAGTCAGACGCTAAGATGGTCGGCTGCTGATTCCACTAATACCAGCCGCAGGCATCCACGTTGAGTTTAAACCAACCGGCAGGTGGAGGACTCCAACAAGAAGGAAGATTTGGAACATCTTGATGGGAACTAACACACACTGGGCCACGATCCAGTTTCTGTTTACCTTTGGGGTCAGGAGTAGAAGCACTGAAGTGCATGTATTTTACCGAATCAATATGGCTATCCAAAACTTGCGCTGAGGGCCTGAGGCAGCGATGGTATGTAGCATCGCCCTTGCCAAAGATGATGTCGTTGTGCAGGTGCCAAGCACGCCACAAGAGAAATAATAGACGTGGTCGCATCTCCTTGATTTCCTGATCCGGAAGCAGCAGGAGCCTGTCGGGCCCAGAACAATAGAATTTACGCTCCTCCAGAAGATCCCATACCTGACGCACGGCTCTTGATTTTGTGTATATCACCAGTCACCATTGGATGAAGCATCCACATATAGAACATGTAGGGTGTGTCGATAAAGTTCTGCGGCATCTGTTAACCTGAACTGCAAGAGCATCATTAGCCAATTTCCAAGCAAAAATCTTAATTATCTAGGGAACATCAATTTTTCAAATATTATTCCAAAGGTCCCTGTTTCCTGCACAAGCCGTACTAGATTGACCACTCTGCATATTATGGGCTTTGATCCTTACCAGCTAGCCTATAAGCACTTGTAACAGAGAACACCCCATTTTGTTCAAAATGCGAAGCCACAAAGTCGTCTTCCGACGCTGACGTATGTACATAATTACGTATTGCTGGTTGATGAAGATGTTCAACAGTTCAGAGATCGAGGTACATTAATTCTCGGTCGATCTGTAGCCCTCGATCGGTTATTGGCAATCATCTCAAGGCTCTAGTTAGTCAAGTAATTAGGATGTCCTAGCGTCACGAACCAATCATAGACCCTGTCCAATAAGTAAAACACATTAGTCATCTGCTCTCTTGTTGAATAGTAAGGGTCAGAAAAGAGCAATTACTCATTCTTAAAATCAAGATTCTTAAGTTTAATATCAAGAGTCAGGCAAAAAAAGGAGAGAGCTCATTGTTTCTAGTTCTCCTGTAGCTAGATTCCCCGGAACCACAAGAATCATTCGAATGGGATTCTAACTTAGCACCTTTAGTTTTAAGATTTTAAGAAGAGTTGCTCTGTGGAGAGCACAGTACGATGAAAGTTATAAGCTATGTTCGGGGGGCGGCCGGTGGGGGGGGTGGGAAGAGTTATTGTCTATCCTTGGCCTCTATGGTAGAACCCGTCGAGGAGGCTTGAGAGGCGGTAGTTTACCCTGTGGCAGATGTCAGCGGTTCAAGTCTGCTTTATCTCCAGCTCGTGAACTTAGCAAATACTATGAGAACACCCAATTTTGCCAATTTAGCAATTCGATCTATGATTTCGCATTCATGGACGTTGATAAGATCCTTTCATTTAGTGGCACCTTAGGATGGCATAGCCTTGACATTAATTCAAAGAGGAAAGTCTTGCGGTGAATACATAGGCACCCAGAGACGAGAGAGGGTGTAGCAAGCGATGAAATGCTTCAAGGAGTTGAAAATAAGCATAGACCCAAAGATTCCCAAATAGGTCAACCTTTTAAACCGCATACTAAATCCATGAGCAGGCAAGAGACAACTTGGTGAACTGAAACATCTTAGTAGCCAGAGGAAAAGAAAGCAAAAGCGATTCCCATAGTAGCAGCAAGCCAAATGTGAGCAGGCTAAACCATGAAAACAAGGTTGTGGGAGAGCAATACAAGCGTTCTGCTGCTAGGCGAAGCGGTTGAGTGCTGCACCCTATATGGCTAAAGTCCAATAGCCGAAAGCATTACTAGCTTACGCACTGACCCAAGTAGCATGGGGCACATGGAATCACGTGTGAATCAGCAAGGATCACCTTGCAAGGCTAAATACTCTTGGGTGACTGATAGCGACGTAGTACCGTGAGGGAAAGGTGAAAAGAACCCCCAGTAGGTAGTGAAATAGAACATGAAACCGTGCTGAGCTCCCAGGTAGTGGGAGTGGAAAGTTATCCTTTACCGTGTGCCTGTTGAAGAATGAGTCAGTGACTCATAGGCAGTGGCTTGGTGAAGGGAACAGAATCCACCGGAACCGTAGCGAAAGCTAGTCTTCATAGGGCAATTGTCACTACTTATGGACCGAACCGGGGCGATCTATCAATCACTAGGATGAAGCTTAGATGAAACTAAGCAGAGGTCTAAACCGACTGATGTTGAAGGATCAGCAGATGAGTTGTGGTCAGGGGTGCAATGCCACTTGAACCCAAAGCCAGCTGATTCTCCCAGAAATGCGTTGACGCGTAGTAGTTGATTGGACATCTAGGGGTAAAGCACTATTTCAGTGCGGGCTACGCGAGCAATACCAAATTGAGGAAAACTCTAAATACTACATATGACCCAAAAATAACAAGGGTCAAGGTCAGCCAATGAGACAATGAGAGAAAAGCTTCATCATCGAGAGGGAAACAGCCCAGATCACCAGCTAGGGCCCCTAAATGATCGCTTAGTGATAAAGGAGGTGGGGTGCAAAGATAGTTAGGAGGTTTGCCTAGAAGCAGCCACTCTTTAAAGAGTGTGTAATAGCTCACTGACCGAGTGCCCTTGCGCTGAAGATTAACATGGCTAAGCGATCTGCCGAAACTATGCGATGTCAAAATGCACCGGTTGGGGAGCATCCTACCATACTCCTAGGAAAAGCCTGAACGACCTTCAACAAAAGGGTACCTATACCCGAAATCGACAGGTGGGTAGATAGAGAATACCTAAGGGCGCAAGAAAACTCTCTCTAAGGAACTTGGCAAAATAGCTTCATAACTCTGGGAGAATGTGAGGTCCCTCACAAAAGGGCAACTGTTTACCAAAAACACAGGTCTCCGCAAAGTTGTAGGACCATGTATAGGGGCTACGCTTGCCCAGTGCCGGAAGGTCAAGAAAGTCGGTGAACTGATGATAGGAAAGTTGGCGACCGAAGCCCCAGTGAACGACGACCATAACTATAATAGTCCTAAGATAGCGACATTCCTTGTCCGGTAAGTTCCAACCTACACGAAGGGCGTAACGATCTGAGCACTGTCTCAGAAAAAATGGTTAAAAAGCTAAACACCTCTTATTTGACTTTTTTGCTATTTTGAAATATGAAAAAGATCTAAACCTGAAATGCAAAAGTCATCTTATTCAAAACCTCAATTATCACATCCCTTCTCTCCCATTTCACACCTCAGAATGCACTATTCTTATAGAGAGAAATGCGATTTCCCATCTTCTTAACACAAAATGAAGGGGTACCTTCGGGAAGAGATCTAGTGGAGACGGGGTGGGCCTGTAGCTCAAAGGTTAAGTACGCGGCTATGAACCACAATATAGGGGGTTTGAATTCCTTCTCGATCATAGCATTCAAAAGGAGGGAGGACCTTTACTTCCCTCTGAGGGTAGGAAAATTATGATCGGAATAGGTACACTCTTTTCTTTTGTCGAAGTGGAATCGTGGAACAAAATATGATACGATGAGATATAATACAATAGAAATAGAAGCAAGGATAGCGAACGGGTCACCTACTCCTAAGAGTCAAAGCAAGCCCTTTAATTCAATATATTTTATGAAAAAAATAAAGGTACGAATCACTAGTATACTAGTATATGTATGTGCAAGACGTTATACAAGAAACGAAGCAACTAGGTGTCGCCGTACGTATGTTTTTCTGAAGAAACGGGGCAACTGCTGGAAACCGGGCCTGATTAAGTAATGGGGCAGAGGAAAGATGAAGGCGGCCCATAATGTGATACGATAGAGCTAGTCAAGCCGACCATGGACTCGATCCATATAAGTTCAGACTCCGTCGCTTGAACTCGACGCCAACCCACCCAAGTAAGACAAGGGCTCCATGGCCGTGATCGCCGACGACTCCGCCGCCCGCCGCCGCGCCACCGCCATCGCCGACTACCGCACCAAGCTCCTCGAATGCCGGGAGCTCGAGTCCCTCGCGCGCACTGGTACCTTCTCCTCTTCTCTCCTCTTCGCCGCAATGCCCGACTCCTTTGGGTGCGCCGCGCCGCGCCGCGCCGCTTCGTAACCTAACCCCTCAAAACTACGAGCAATCCGTGTACTAATGTCACCGACTTGATTTCGATTGCGGATTTTTCCTAGTTCGTTTCCGCCGGGATGGTTTGCTTTGGGGTTTTAGACCACTAAATCCTCACCTTCTGGGTGCCGATCACCTGATTACTCCTGTCTTTTCTTTAAATCCCTTGTCTAGTTGATAGATTTCGATTCTGGGCATGATTCACTCGTGGAAAGTTCTAGCTTTCTTTTGAGTCTAGGGTATGCATGTATGATTTTTGAGGTGTACGATGATTACAATTAGAGTACTTTATGTTGTTCGATGCTGTGATGCTACATTATACAAGTAGTAGCCTTTTGGCTGCTAATTTGTGCAAAAAGAATGTTTCCGCCTTGGTATTATTTATTCATGCTCCTCTTACTCTCATCACGGCTCTTCTCTGGAGCATTTACTTTTCTGCGAGTTGCTTGCTGGAAATCCATAAGCATGACAATGCAGGTGTAGTTGTATTTACAGTGTTCGACGCATCACGATTGCAGGGCGAGACAACTTGAAGAATGCTAAAAAGGAGTTTGAGAAAACTGAAGATCACATCAAGTCGTTTCAGAGTTCTGGGCAGACAATAGGAGAGGTGCTGCGCCCGCTTGACAACGAGCGCTGTGAGTGTAAATCGCAGCTTTCAACCTGCCTCATCTTCTCTGCCATTAACCTCTCTCTGTTCAGCCCCTTTGTTCCTCGCTGACAAGCCATTGTTCCTTCACTTGCAGTTGTTGTCAAAGCTAGCAGCGGCCCTCGGTACGTTGTCTGCTGCCGCAGTAAGGTGAACAGGGAAAAATTGACACCAGGCACACGTGTGTGTCTTGACTCGACCACACTTACAATCATGCGCGTGCTTCCGCGCGAGGTATCGCCGTGTTTCAGAACATCCATTATTTGTTTGCGTCCTTTATTATGTTTGCTCTTTTCCTTTTCTCCATTTGTTGCAATCTAGAATCAAATGAATGTTATCCATTAAGGACTTGATTTACCATTCTTCTTCCTTCTAGGTGGACCCTGCAGTGTACAACATGCTTCGTGAGGATCCAGGGAGTGTCAGCTACTCTGCTGTTGGGGGGCTCTCTGATCAGATCAGGGAACTTCGGGAGTCCATCGAGCTTCCGCTCATGAACCCTGATTTGTACCTCCGAGTTGGTATTAAGCCACCCAAGGTAAATTCATCAGTGCATACGCATGTTTTTATTTTCTTCCAATGTGCGCAAGCTATTTAAATAGAGTCAACATTACGAACAACCACTCGACTCATTTCAGGGCGTGCTCCTTTACGGCCCACCTGGGACTGGGAAGACCCTGCTGGCGAGGGCTATTGCAAGTAATATCGATGCCAACTTTATGAAGGTATGGCATATTAGACTGTTTGGCAGTTTTTCCCCCCGTATTTAAATAGTTATGTTCTTACTAATTTGCACTGGGTGCAATAGGTTGTCTCAAGTGCTATCATCGATAAGTACATCGGCGAAAGTGCTCGGATGATAAGGGAGATGTTTGCCTATGCACGCGATCATCAGGTAAGCCTCTCTCAATCTCTTCGCCTTTTCTTGTCATCTAAACCTTTTCTGTGTAAGTAACATACCTGTTCCTTATAGGAAAAACTCTCCAGAGCATTAACAAAAGCTAGCTTTTGTCTTCATTATTTTCTCTTGTTCTCTTTTATCAACTATAAATACATATAGTAGTTACGAGTTTTAATGGTGGATACTAGATTAGAGTCGAGCCTATCTCCAACACAAATTTTAAAAGTGATATCCACATTACAAAGAAATGCACTATAAATAAAGAATGTCTTACATTTAGTTTCCAATAGAGTCATCCCAGCTTAGTTATTACTTATCACTCATAATTTTTGCTGCTGTTTCATTTTCGTTGTACAGCCATGCATCATCTTCATGGATGAAATTGACGCAATTGGAGGAAGAAGATTCAGTGAGGGCACAAGTGCTGATCGTGAGATCCAGAGGACGCTCATGGAGCTGCTAAACCAGTTAGATGGGTTTGATGAACTTGGAAAGGTATATTTCTTTTGCTGGATTTGATGACTTCTTGACCAAATTGAGTTTCATTGACGTTGCATTCATGCCTGTATGCATGCACAGCATTCATGTTTGGAAGGCTCCATCGATTATATTGGTTTCTGGATGACTGTTTAGTAATTCTACGTGCTTAAATTGTGCACCTTTATGTATGTGGTTAGTTACTCAGGAAAGTAATTGCAGCTGTACTCGTTGCTTGTATAAACTTCCTGTGTACTTCTAAAGAGACATGCATTTCCTTGTTGTAGGTGCTTCCCTATGATAGATTTTTGGTCTAAACATATTTTCCTTGTTTCATTCAGGTGAAGATAATAATGGCAACCAATCGTCCCGATGTTCTGGACCCTGCCCTCTTACGTCCTGGACGTCTGGATCGAAAGATTGAAATTCCTCTTCCTAACGAGCAATCGAGGTTGGAAATCCTGAAGATCCATGCAGCTGGGATTGCCAAGCACGGTGAAATCGATTATGAAGTGGCTGCGAGGCTAGCAGAGGTGAGTTCATCTTACGCAAAGCTCTCATCGTGTTTTTAATTGTATTTTCTTAACTTTTTTGGTTTTCAGGGATTCAACGGTGCCGATATGCGTAACGTCTGCACAGAAGCTGGCATGGCAGCAATCCGTGCAGAGCGTGACTATGTCATTCATGAAGACTTTATGAAGGTGTGTTGTTTTCCCCAGTGCTTTCTCGTTGAATATAACATGGGCGTTCATCAGCATATCACATTTTTCTGGTATAACTGTTTTCAGGCGGTGAGGAAACTTAGCGATGCAAAGAAGCTGGAGTCTAGCGCCAAATACAATGCTGACTTGGGTAAAGATTGAAGAGTGACGGGCGTCAGGGCGAATTAACCAGTTGATGATCTTATTTGACGTATAGTTTAATCCTATTAGTCATCTGTAGTCCATGCATTCGAACAAGGAAACCATGATCCAATTTTTGTATGCAAGCTGGATCCGTATTTTGCCCGGGCATTGTTAGGGAATATGTAGGTACTTGTGCTACGACGCTATTGGTCTAGGAACGAAACAAATATGCACGTCTAGTGATTAGCTTTGAGCTACCTTAGTTCTTGGCTTGCACTATTACTATCAAGTTCTTGGCTTGCACTATTACTATCATTAATTTTCTTTGTCAGTAGATGAAATGGAGGATTTTGGATTAAAATGCCGTGGCTGACGTCCTGGTTGTTGGGGTATTGTACTCCTGTTTTACGCCTCTCGTGTGCTGATGAAATGGAGTACTTGTCATTGCATCGGTGCAGCATGTACAGATAATTGCAAATCATGAATTACATAGCACAAATCATATAACTGTAACCCTCCATAAAACTGATACTAGTTATAAACTGAAACTGATTGTTAAGCCGCAAAATATGTTCTTATTGGACATACTAGTTTGTGTGCCTTGCATTTTGTCCGTTCTTTCGTTGAAATATACTTTTAATGTTACAGACTAAAAAAAGGGGGTCAACATTTGCATCCAACACTTTATCCATGCAATTAAACGACACAAACCTGATCATATCTTGGGAAGCCCTTTATTTCCACCGCAAAGTTTGCAGCGTGCATCATAATATCGCATCATCTGTCCACTCGTGACCTTAACTCTGTCACGTTGGCTTTGAATATGAACTAGTGGAGAATGCGCGCCTTGGCGCGCGCTAGTAGACGAAACTGACTTAATCACGTAATAGAAATTCCATTCTACCTAATCCTCTTAAGCGAGCGTCGAATTAATTCTCTGTTACATGTACTTCAGAGGTTTTGGACCTCATGGCCTGGTGTGTGCCGGCAACGTTGTCCCATATCTCGCAGGCAGCGTACGTGTTCGCCAGGATGACGTACTTGCCAGCGTTCCCCGGCTGCAGCCGGAAGAAGCAACGCGCGGCGAGCTCGACCAGCCTCACGTCGCTGTGCTTTCTGCAGGCGCCCAGCAGCGCGCCGCAGACCACCGAGTGCTCCTGGCAGTCCGGCAGGTTCTTGACGAGCTCGTAGGCGTCGCAGAGCCTGCTGACCCTAGAAAGCATGTCAACCGCCGCCGCGTAGTGCTCGCCCCTCGGGGTGATGCCGTAGTCCGACGACATGGACGAGAAGTGCCTCAGCCCCTCGCTGACGAGCCCACCGTGCGCGCAGGCCGAGAGCACCGCGAGGAACGTCACGCCGTTCGGCTGGAACCCGTCCCGCATCATCTGGCCGAAGAGCGCCAGCGCCTCGACCACGCGCTTGTGCTGGCCGTGCCCGGAGATGGCCGCGGTCCACATGGTGACGTTCCTCTCCGGCGCGGCCGCGAACGCCCGACGCGCGTCCTCAGTGCTGCTGCACTTGAGGTACATGTCGATGAGCACGCTGTTGGCGAAGACGTTGCCGCCAAGTCCGACGACGTCCGACTTGACCATGACGCCGTGCACGCACCGGCCGTGCTCCAGCGCGGCCAGCCTCGCGCACGCGCAGAGCACCAACGCGAACGTGAACTGGTCCGGCCTCAGCCCCTCCGCCCACATCGACCCGAACATCTCCACCGCCTGCGCCTCCAGCCCGCCGCGCGTGCACCCCGATATCAGGGCGTTCCATGCCACGACGCCCCTCCGCGGCATTCCGTCGAATAGGTTCCGGGCGACGCCGAGCTCCCCAATCTTAGCGTAGAAGATCAGCAGCTTGGTGGCGATGTAGTCGCTGCAGTTGAACCCGGTGGCGATCATCCGTGCGTGGATCCTCTTACGGAGTTTCGTGTCCTTCCGGCTCACGCACTCTTGCAGCAGGAGCGCGTAGGTTCTCGCGCCACGGCGGAGGCGGTGGCGGCTGGCCTGGCCACGGTAGGCGAGGGAGCGGAAGCTGGCGGCGCGACGGAGGTGCCAGATCCACCATGAGAGGGCACCACCACAAAGTGAGCCACCGCCATGGGGAGCAGGGAGGTCAGGGATGATGCGAGCCCGCTGATGCCAACAAGGTGAAGCCCGGAGCGACGAGCCTCCGCGCTCCTCGCGCCTCCAGATCCGTAGCCTCAAGCAGTTCGGGTCGTCGCCTTCGTACTCTAGTCTGGATCTGGGAGAGAGAGAGGAGGTGAGGAGGAGAGGGGTGAGGGCGACGAGACGGGACGGGAGGGGAACGGGCCGTGGGGGCCCGAAATGGGCCGTGGCGGGCCTCAAACCGAGTTTTTCAGGGTCCCGGTGAGGCTTTCGAGGGCCGCCGCGGAAGGGTCGATCCACCGTCAATCCATGATCAAAGTCGGAGCATCGGACGGTCGAAAATAATCGGGACGACGTGGATGGCCTAGGAGGGTGTTCTCTCGCGCGACTTTTATAGGGGGATACCCGCTCCGATCCGACCCTGAAGAAACAGAAAATATATATAACCATTTCAACCATCCATGTATGCTAAACTATGCGTACTTGCAGCTAAGTAGCTGGCCGGGAAAATGCCTGCACAACGGCCACTAATTGGGATTGCTATTTTGTTATTCAGAGATGAAATCTGTCAGGGCCAATATTAAATAAACCAGCGTTAATTACCAAACTAGGATCCTTGAGAAGTCGAATTAGTTAAGTACATCTGCAACTGCAAACGGTTTCAAAGATTATGTAGCATAATCATGGAGAATCATTAATTATCCAGCTGCCTTTCGAAAATTATAACTAATTTCTAATTAGCATATGGATCACACATACGCGTGCAGCTCCATAGCGGGCACATCGCACAGAACTTGCGAAAACCATATTCAATTCTAACATGACAGCTCATATATATGGTCATTCTTTCTCTCAATAGACCCCATATAAGACAGCACAACATGTTCTACTTTAACTCTAGATTAGACAACACAGCTTGTTTGTAACACCACGCAAGACACCCACGTGTGTAAACCTCACCCATCATTTCTTGCTTATCCTATCATGTACAGCTCTTTCTTCTTCCTCTATGCATGCATTTTCTCATTTCCTCTTCTACTCTGCGCAGTGCCCCTTTTCTCCTCCTCTTCCCTCTTTCTTCTCCAAGCACTAGGAGCTTCTAGGGGCCTACCGGCCTCCTCTTTTCGATGGATGATCTCACAATGAAGGCACATATACCGGCGACATAGGAGATGGAGGAGATCCCCAGATTTGGATGGACCTGATTTTTTATTTGTATTTAAATTTTTTTGGTTGAAATCTTAATTTAATGGAGGTTGAAAGCTTGCTTTTGTGAGGTAGGAAGCTTGATTCCCACAGGTTAAAAGCTCGATTTTGTGCAGTTGAAAGTTAATTATTTATGGTTGAAAGCTGGTATTTCCAGGGTTGAAAGTTTTTTTTGTGGGTTGGAAGTTGATTATGTTATAGTTGAAACCTGATTTGATTCTGAAATTTGTTGTTTTTGGTTCCGATCCAAAGAGTGTGACCGTGTGGAGGGTTCATTCCGACAGCTTTACTGTAGCTGTCGAAACTTGACCGTTGGGATGATCGTCCGTAAATTACAGATGCCCCAGAACTTGTTATCTACTTTCAACTTTGTTTTTTTTTGCCTCTTCTTGTTTCCAACTGCATGTGAAGATCTTTCTCGCAACAGCTGTTTTAAAGTTTGAATATAAACTGGAAATGATGTTACAAACAATCTCCACACGGCCGGCCAGGCCGTTCATGAGAAACAAATTAAAGGATTGACATTGGTCTTCTTCCCTCTTGTGTCTCCTCTGCATCTGGCACAATACATGAGCATGATTACCATGAGATGAGGATTGAGAAGATTAACTGATGACATGAATTTAATGGACACACTGTGTGCACATATGTCTGTATCTGTATGTGCCCATGTGGTGCCATATGATTGTATGTGGAGTTTTTTTTTGAAATAATATTTTTTTATCCAGAAATTTTAGAAATAATAGGACGTTTGAAATTTTTTTTAAATGACCTCAAATCGCCACGGGTGGTGGTGGTAGGCCCTACTCACCACGGGTGCTGACGATTTCTAGCTATCGCCGCGTGCCGTTAAAAATATTTAATACAATCGCCACGGGTGGTGGTGATAACTTCCCAACCGCCACGAGTGGTGGCGATTAGAAGTTAATTCCGCGCGGCAACCCCCAACCGCCAAGCCATCTGGCGCAATCGCCACGAGGGGTGGCGATTACAGCACAATCGCCAAGGGTGGTGGCGATTACGGCCTGGCCTATATAAAGGCCCGCAATTGCCATCCGAGAGCCTGGTGGGAGGAGGAGTTGGAGTCAGGCACCGCGGGAGGAGAGAAAAAGAGAGCTCGGATAGAGAGGGAGAAAGGGAAATAGAGAGGAAATAGAGAGGAGATAGAGAGGGAGGAAGTGTGGGGGTTTTTCTGCAGCGATTTGGAGGTAAGTTTTTGAATCTTTCACCGTTTATTGTAGTAAGATATAATTTAGGGTAGATTTATTCGTAGCATTTAGATATAATAGTAGATCTAGAATCATGGGTAAATTTAGGGTAGATTTACTCGTAGTATTTAGAGCTCATTGTAGCAAGATATAATTTAGGTTAGATTTATTCGTAGTATTTAGATCTCATAATGTGTAGAAATAGAGTACTATTTTAAATAGAAACCTATGGTAGATTATATAGATGATTAGTTCAGAACAAATTGTACCCACTCGTACTGTATTTAGAAATCGAGTAGAATAATTTTTGACGCATGGCAGAATCTTAGAGTGTATAGACTAAAATATTACGTTTTAGATTGCAAGAATGTCAGAACTAGTCAAATTTATAGTTTACTATGGTATTGATACCATCCGTATAGATGACTCTGGGTCCGTCGATCTTAGTAGCTTCCAATAAACGAGACTAAGTATGCTGGATCTAGACAAATACCATATCAATGATATTAAAGAATGGTTCACACGGGCCTTTTGTCTTGATCCGGAGGTCGCAAGTGTAATCTTGCAGGCGTATTTTAGCAAGTCTTGCAAGCATGTCCGGTGGGATTTGTTCTCGCTAAATTTGAAAAAAGACTGGCGGGCTTGGTTGAGGGCAAGTAAGGCTCGCAAGGGTTCCCATTATCTGTTAGTCCTGGCAGTAGCTAAGGAGGTGTCATCTGAAGAAGGTGGAGGTGGAGGCAATGGAGTTGGACAGAACAGCGCAGCGGCAGAGGAAGTTGTTGGCGAATAAGGCACTGTAGTGGAAGGCGGTGGACCTTCCTCGACAGGAGCTACCGAATACCTCAGCGGTTCGATGGACGAGGGGGAGATACGTCAGGAACTAGTGCAGATCATGGAGCATGATGATACAGTTGCTAGAGAGGAACAGAGGAATGTCGAAGACGGTAGCAGTGAAGAGGACGAAGCTGAGGATGAAGATGGAGGGGACGATCTGATTCCTAGTATGTGGAGTCTTGACATGTCCACCATAATGAATGTTGAGGGCGCAAGTGATGATAGGTATCCGTACAAACCGAACGAGATTGTCCAAGGCGCATTCTATGGCACGAAGAAAGAGGTGAAAGAGGCGGTGAAGTTTTGGGCGATGTCGACACAGAGGACATTTGGAGTGCAGAAAAGTTGCAGAGATCAGTACTCAGTGAAGTGTAAGTCTGCTGGGTGTGAGGGCTACGTGCATGCGTCCCTGAGGAAGTATGAACACATGTGTGATAAACGGTGTTCCTGACATCCATCGGAATATCAGTACTGAACTCGTAGCTGGGTTGATGTATCACGAGATAGTGAAGAATGTCTGCATTCCAGCACAGTTCATACAGACATCTATAGAGAGCAAATATCAGTATAGCATAAGTTATGCCATGGCATGGAGGGCTAAGCAGATCGCACTGGAGCGGCATTTTGGGACATTCATCGATTCATACCACAATTTGCCATACCTGCTGGACACGCTGGGCCAGCGGAACGATGGGACATTTGTTAGCCGTCTCTTATTGCCCTCTGCGGACATGTCTGGAAAAATTATGTTGAATGATGCTTTCTGGTACTTTGGCTCATGCGCAGAAGCGTTCAGACACTGTCGGCCGGTTATTTGTATTGATGGGACATTCATGACAGGCCAGATGAAGGGGACACTATTTACCGCAATTGGGGCAGACGGAAATGATCAGTCAGTGCCACTGGCAATGGGCTTCGCTGACTGCGAGAGCTACGATAATTGGTTGTGGTTCCTTGTGTGTCTGAAGAAAGGTCTTGTGAAGGATCGACCAAATGTGTGTGTTATTCATGACCGGCATGCCGGGCTGTTGCTAGCAATTCGCCATCTGCAGCAAGGAGTAGCGAAGACTCGGGAGGGGGAAGATTTGCCAAAAGATTCCAGTTGATACGACATACGGAGTAGGTGGTGCACGCGCCACCTAGCGGCCAATTTCTATCGCCAATTCAAGAACAAGCAGTTGATGAACCTCTTCAAAACGTTATGCAAACAGGACCAGTCTAGGAAGTTTGACGAGTACTGGAGCAGACTCGACGAGTTCACGAAGAAGGAGGTTAGACAATGTAACCCTGGGGAGGTAACACACAGGCTTTGTGACCTTCTGGGAGTTGACGATCCAAATACTAGGAGGAAAGTTTCAAACAGGGTGAAGTGCTTCTCGGATTGGATAAGTAAGGAACCACTTGAGCAGTGGTCCCTCCTCCATGACACAGACGGCGCTAGATATGGGATCATGACTAGCAATCTTGCTAAGGTTTAAAATTTTGTTCTTAGGGGGGTACGCGGTTTACCCTTGGTGGCCATCGTGGAGGGTTCGCTTCACGGCACAATGAGGTACTTTCAGGAGAGGCGTGCAAAGGTTGTATTGCATATGGAATAATTTGGTGGAACACCTTACTGTGCTAAGACTATGTTCATTGAGGAGAAGGCCAAGAAGGGGCAAACGCATAAGGCCAGACACACGGGTAATGTGCAACGTAGGTTCGAGGTATGTTTGAAGCAGAAGAGTGGATTTGGGGTTTGCACAAAGGAGATTACTCAGGAGGTTACTTTCCATGTGGAACCGAATATCTCTGCTACATGTACGTGCAACAAGCCCATGCTCCTTCACAAGCCTTGCTCTCACGTCTTTGCTGCGGCTGCCAAGACAAAGATGGACACGAGGCCGTTTGTGTCGTACTACTTCACAAAGGAGGCTGTCCGTGATACCTGGACAGGTGAGCTGTATGGTTTCCGTGTGGTGGATAATTTCACGCAGGTACCTTTAGGCGAACGGTTCTATGTCCCCGATTTCAGCCTCCTCCGAGCTTCCGTGGGACGATGCCGGACTCACCGTATTCATAACACGATGGATGAGGCGGAGGCTGGTGGGCCAACCAAACAATGCAGCTATTGCGAGAAATTTGGCCACCGAGTGAAAACATGTCTGAAGATGAAAGAAGACCAAAAAAGGAGGGAGGAGGAGGTGGCTAGTGCTGCCTCTGGGTCAGGCCATCTGTAGTATATGTCACACTCTTTGTATTATGTAATTTGCTAGTGCGTCTGAACGACATGTCGTATTTACTTCACGTAGTTTATGTATTTCATCTATCCATGTTATATGTGCTTCGTGTACTTCGTGGACTCTTGACTTCATGTATTCGTGTTATATGTACGTCGTGTACTTCGTGGACTCTTGACTTCATGTACTTCATATATTCGTGTTATATTTACTTCATGTATTTCATGTATTCGTGTTATATTTACTTCATGCACTTCATATACCTTAATGTTTTTTTGTATCACATGAATATGTATGGCTGGCTTCGAGCTTATAGATGAGCGAGCGGACCGAGAGCACCGGTCTAGGCAGCTGGTTTCAGGAGACCGTGATCTCGGAGTGTTTCGTACTCGTACTCCTGATCACGCATGGAGGATTCACGAGTCGTGGATCGAGAGGTACATTAGTTGATTGTATCTATATTATCGTGTTTTAGTAGTAACTAGACTTATTTTCTATTCTAACAGGCTGGCGTGGTCCGGTTTACTACCACTCGCACGGATGGTCGAGGCGGTGGGCGACGAGGACATCGGAGACCCGGCTGCTGGAGTGGGTTGTTCCAAAAGGTTTCTTTTCGACGCCTCCTTGCTCACCGCACTTGTGGACAAGTGGAGGCCGGAGACCCACACCTTCCACTTTGCCTGGGGCGAGATGACGGTCACGTCCGCAGGACACGGCCTGCCTACTTGGCCTACCTGTGGCGGGAGCGGTGGTAGGTCCGCTCTAGGCTCCTGTCGGTTGGCGTGACTCACTGGCGGAGAGGTTTGCCCCGGCTCTACCGCCTGGGCCACCTCAGGTTGAGGTGGCAAGGGTGGCCCAGAAGCACGGTCCCAGGTTGATGTGGCTTCGTCAGTTTGAGGTACGTATGTCATTTAATGATGTTCGACATATTCGTGGAGGACTCAACCTATTTCTGTTGTCTGACATATTCGTGCAACTGGACAATCTGGAGCAGAGATTTCAGGGAAATCTCGACGTGTACCAGCTGAACCGGGGACTCAAGGCGTACGTGCTCTGGCTGCTTGGGTACGTGATGTTCATGAGTGCGTACGGAGACAGCGTGGACGCTCGCTACATACCACTCGCACGGCAGATCGCAGATGCTGAGTTAAAGGATCAGCTACCTCCGACGAGCTGGGGGTCTGCAGTGCTTGTGGGCTTGTACCGAGCGCTCTGCTCCGGGTGCAAGAGGAAGGGCGCCAACGCCAATCTCACAGGGTGTCCGCTTCTTCTCCAGCTGTGCTCGTTCGAGCGATTCCCGGTCGGACGACCATGGGTCGACGACTTAGCTTACGGCGCAGAGTTCTACCGTGGAGCAGGGCCGCAGTTGCCGCAGGACGAACCAACTTTTGGGTCCATGTGGACAAGAAGAACAGTGAGTTACTTTGTCTCTTCCTCAGTTTGTATTTGCCTATAATATTTGTACGTCAGTTCGTAAGTTGATTGACTATGACACCTTCGTACGTACTTCTTGCAGCCTCAGTGGGCGAGGGCACAGGTACGAGGCTGTTACCTCTCTTTCACGGAGCAGTTCCAGCACCTCCCTGAACAGATGTCATATAGGAGCCGTACTCCCATGATGCTTTGGCATGACGTGCACCGCACCAGGGGATGTCTTCACTGTGCCAGCGGGAGAGAGCTACTGGAGGACCACTTCGAAGATTGTCTTCGACATCTTCATGAAGGACCACTCACCACACTGTGTGATGAGGCAGTTTGGCTTGTACGAAGAGTACCCGCTTCCATACGTACCACTCGTCGAGCCAAACGCACACACGTAAGTCAAGTTTCAGAAACTCCTATAGACTTTGAATGTCTATTGCTTTTACGAGATACAAATTCATTACGTAAATAGGTGGAGTCGCAAAGGAGGGGGTACTAGGGAGACACAGTGGGCATCACGGATGTCCCCTTTCGTTGCCCAGTGGGACACTGCTCTGAACAACGTCCTGCCCGAGGAGCGGCCGTTTCGCTACGCGGAGTTCAACGCCTACTTGCAGTGGTATTTGCCACGTACGCGCATCCACCTTATTCGTGGAAGCGAGGCTCCTGACAAGGCGACGACACAAACGACAGACATGTACCCAATCTTTGCGGCTGAAACTCTAGATTTGGCGGTTAGTGGATTTCGTGCTTCGCTTCTCCGTGTTTATTTGTTTATTACTTACGTGTGCACCTATGATTCTCACTCTTCAGGGATAGTGGGCGACAGCGGCGAACACGGAGGTCACAAGAGTTCTTCAGCGTGTCCCACCCGGCACCGAGGACCACACAGGCTTGTCCAGGGTCACGGAGTACATTAGGAGGATCATGGACATATTCAGGTGCACGCGCAGGGATGACATCGTTGCCGGGGCTAGCTCAAGTCAGGGAGCGCAGAGACCACCGCGTTCTTCACAGATGAGGCACCGTCAGCCTCGTACCTCTCAGCCACTGGGGCCCACAGAGGCGGGTGGTTCTGCGTGGCAGCAGAGTGCGTCCCAACTCCCCATGACTCAACAAGGTAAAATAATTCTCATCTCGTACAAACCATTATTCCTTACGTCGTTGTGCTCACTAATTCCGGTTATATACAGATCACGTGCCGCCTCAGGTGCCAGCTAGTCCGTTCGACTACCTTCTCGATAGCCCCGACACTCATGACTTCAGCTTTCACGATGAGGCGGACGAGTTGATTCCACCTGGGCAGTTCAGCACGACGCAGCAGACTCAGCCACCATTGCCCACGCAGGATACACAGGTTCACAAGGAGGATGACCTGACACTACGGGTGGGCAGGGCTCCTAGAGTAGGAGCGGGACAGCCTAGGCCAAGGTACTCACCGTCGCTGATCAGGAAGAGGGGACGACGAGGCTAGGCATCCATGACTTTTATTTTATCTTTTCTTTTATTACATTATATTCTATCAGCATTTTGTACTGTATAATTTAGTACACTTGTATTCACTGCTACGTGTTACTACTTAGTGATCGACGAACCATATCAAATTAACATCTAAATCCGATTACATAAGCATAGGTTACAGAGCCACGTTACACTGCCACATTAATAGTTGGCTACACATATCATACGTAGAACAAGCAATTATTCGCTACTACATCTAATGCGACTACATGAAATCATCTTCGCTATCGCTTGCTTGGGGCCCTGGAGTGGGGCCTTTGAAGCAAAACAGCTTCGAGAAGTCCTCATCACTTGACGAGCACTTGGTATATGCATTTTTCGATGAACTGCATGTGCCTTTATCCTTTGATGATCGAACATCTTTTTTAGATGTGCGTCCATGTTTTGCCAAAGGGGGAGTCCAGTAATTTTGCGTTCCTCTTCTTCATATGTTGTCTTCATTAAGTTTCTTCTATTAGCAAATGGGTCTCTCCAGAATCGGTCCACATGCCCGAAGTTTCGGATCTCGCAGTTCAGCAACTCTACATCCTCTGGATGTGCCTACAAACTGAGAATATGATGTATCAAATGAAAAAGGTGCATGAAATGCTTACTATGTGCTTATTGTACTGAGATTGCGGGATACTTATCGTTCATTCGCAGAAATCGTCTTTTGTGTACTTCGCCCCGGGTAGTTTTCTAAGCTCGTTCACCATCTCCCACATCTTGTGGAACTCTCTCAAACGCTTGCACACCTGCTTGTACGTAATTCCAGGGAAACCCCTTCTCGCTAACACCTCGACAAAAGCACGCGTATGAACCTTCTCAAAATCTGCGAACACATAATTCTATAACTCCACCTCCTCCTTTCGGCACCAGTAATAAGTTCGTAGTCCATTCTCGGGTTCCAGACAACATCACTGGCATCTAGTAATTTGCACAAAATTTTATTATTCCACAAAACAGAAATTGTAGATCTAATGTTTCAACGCATATGAGAAGGAAAATTATGACAAGACTTACCTCTATCGTCGCTATGCATCCGCGAACTACTTCTTCTTCTCCTCCCAAATCTAAATAATCTACTCCGAGATACCAACAATTTTCCAGAAGAACTCAGCGAAGATTAGCTACGTGGTGGGAGCGTCTGCTCATCCGGTTAAATAGCAGAAGGGGGTGCGGACCAGTCGCCACGACCAGTGGCGATTACTGACAAATCGCCATGACGTGCGTTTGGCAATTACTGACAAATCGCCATGGCGTTTGGCGATTCCATAATAAATTGTCCTGGGTGGTCGGTCGGCAAGGGGGAAATCGCCACTGGTCGTGGCGATTAGGTATACATCAGAAATCGTCCTGGGTCGAGGAGGAACGATTAGGTCTACAGCAGAAATCGCCGTGGGGTCGAGGGGAAAATCGGCACTGGGGGTGGCTAGGTCTACAGCAGAAATCGCCATGGCTCGTGGCGATTAGGAGAAATCACAATGGGTCCTGGCGATTACTCAAAATCGCCATGGGTCGTGGCGATTCCATATTGAATCGTGAACTGGGCTGGCGATAGCAGGAAATCGCCATGGGCCGTGGCGATTTCGGACCTACCGCCACCACCCGTGGCGATTTGAGTTCATTTTTAAAAAAATTTCCAACGTCCTATTATTTTTAAAATTTCTGGATAAAAAATTATTATTAAAAAAACTGCAGGATTATTATTCCAGCATAGTGGCCATTGACCTAAGAGACTATATATTGCACTAGTGGCGACTAGCACTCGAGATTAGTGCATGGATGGAGCGATCAATGTCATGCATGGGACACAGTGGGTGGGTCTCCTCATCCGGCCCGGACGGAGGGCGGGTCCAAATCCAAAGATACCTTCCTGCCATTGTTGATTCTTCTTCCACAGTGGCGCCCACCGGCATTTTGGAGCTGTTCGCCCCGTGCGTGCCAAGCTGTGGTACCTATCCACCGCTCACATGTCACAAGCCTCTTATCTTTTCTTTTCTTCTTCTGAACAAGATGTCACAAGCCTGTTGTTAGCATGCATGCATGCATGCCATCTAGCTCAAGCTTAGTTCGTGCATGGTTTCCCTCTGATCTGTGCTAATCACAAGACACATGCACCTTAATTATGAAGGGAGGTATATATGCAGTGTTACACTGTCCTGCACGAGAATGGGGCAAGTCACGAGACTTTCCATGAAACCACGCTCAGTTGCTGACTGAAACTTGGAACGCAGAAATTCCTCGGGTAAAAGTTGAATCACCCCAAGATCTACTGGTAAAATCCCAGCGTGGCCGGACATGATAATCAACCCGGGCCGTCGCATGCGCTACACAAGAGTACAAAATCACGGGTTACTTTGGGACGAGGCAACAAGAGCCGAAAACTAGGAAAATGTCCAAGCTTCCACACACAGCGACAGTCACATCCATGATGCATGTCACCATCGGACACGTCTGTCTCTCTCTCCGGTCGCGCCCATTTCTCTTCTCTAGTTCGTCTTCCTCCTCCAGTAAGTTTACTATTCCCATGCCACCTTCTTCATGGCCCCCACGTCCCCATGCCGCTCAAACACCACACCCCCTCCCACCTCCCTCTCTCCCAACAGCCTTATCCATTGGTAAGAACTAGCTTGTTAGCTAGCCTGTATTCCGATTTCCATCTAGCTCCATGGCCACCGCGGCGCTGCTTCTCCTCCTCGCCGTGACCGTCCAACTGGTGTTCTCGCCGGCCGCGTGCTCTTCTTCTGCTTCCTACTACTGCGACTGGTGCCCTCGCCGCTCCAACGCCTCCCTCTTCCCTCCTGACGCCGGACTCAGCGGCGCCTGTGGGTACGAACCAACGGCGGCAGCGCAGCTCGACGGAGGCTACTACATTGCCGCCGCCAGCGCCGAGTTCTTCCGCCACGGCGGAGGCTGCGGCGCCTGCTACCAGGTACACATCCTGCACTGCTGCGGTTAATTTCACTTCTTGGAAGAGAATTGATTTATCTCGTACGTACTGATTTTTCTGGCTGTTGCAGCTGAGGTGCAGGGGGCGGAGGGTGTGCGGGGAGAACGGCATCAAGGTTGTGGTAGCCGACGTGGCGGGGACGGAGACGACGACGCACTGGACAGGCGGTGGCGGCCGGTTTCTGCTCAACAGGAACGCCTTCACGGCCATGGCGTCCAACCACGCCATGCCTGCTCATGATGATCAGCCCGCGAGCTTGGACACGGTCGAGGTCGATTTCAGGAGGTAACTACAGCAAAATTTACTAATTTTCAGAGGTAGTTATTATTGTAACTTCGTAAAATTTATTCAATTATGATGTACGCGTGCAGGATACCGTGCGAATACAAGAACAAGAACCTGGCAGTGAAAGTGGAGGAGACGAGCAGGAAGGACCGGGGCTACCTCGCCGTCAGGTTCCTCTACCAAGGCGGCCAGACCGACATCGCCGCCGTCGAGATTGCGCAGGTGGTTGTTGGTGCCAACAACGCCGCCACGCCGACGTGGCGGTACATGACGCGACGCGAGGGATCACCGGCGGCCGTGTGGCGCACGTCCCGCGCACCAGCCGGCCCGCTGCAGCTCCGGGTCGTCGTGACGGCCGGCTCCGGCGGCAAGTGGCTGCGGGCGGACGGGGAGGTGCTTCCCGCGGAGTGGCAGCCCGGCGGGGTGTACGACACCGGCCTGCGGATCACCGATGTCGCCCTGCGCACCTGCGGCGACGCCTCCTGCGGCGCCGCCGGGGACCAGGAGGACGAGGAGCTCAGATGACACGCACTAATAAGCTAGAATAGCATCATCCATGAATGGACGTACAGATCGATAAATTAAGGCATGCATACATTTGGCAGAAGCCATGAGGCTGCTTAATTTGTACATAATCCGATTGATCAATGTGTTTCTTGACATACAGCTTGCGAATCATCGGCCAGATCATTGCAGGCAAAAAGAAGTTTTCGCAATCGTTCGTGTGCTCAACTGTTGCGCGGTGCATGCACTGCACGGCAAAGATGATGCTGCTGCACTCTTCAGATCACTGGTATAGTCAGTACGAGCTGACAGTTAATGTGTGCATGCATGAGAGAATATTTCGGTCGCACGAGGGTGGTTCAGGCAAAGATGCACGATTAAGTGCAAAACGATTTGATTCACGGGATGCTGACACGATTTGTTAGGACAAGTTAAATGGCGGTGCATGCATATATATGGTTGTCGACGTCCTTTCATCATCTCTCCGTGCATCTGAAAACAAGGGACGTTGGCATGTAGCGTCACATGTGTGCAGTACAGTGCAACGTGACGATTTATATATATAGCTGCAGAATAAGTTCATGCTGCTCCCCCAATCACACCACCCGGCCGAGCACCATTTCGCACACCACTAGTCCGGCCTACTGGTTCTTGAATCAAACCATGATAGTAAAATTATACAAAAGTATAGTAAATTGTCTATCAAAATTCTTCCGAATACAACCATCATGGAGCCTTATGATAACAAGTCTTTACCACTACATGCAACATCATTTACGATCCTTGTGATAAAATGAGCGTTTATGATTCTATGACAGCATTTATGATGCTATGCAACACCATTTACGATCCTTGTGATAGTATGACCGTTTACATGCTATGACAGGCATTTACGACCTGATCATCATGTATTTACAATCTGAATAGGCTCGCACTATTTTCGCAGGAGCATAGAACAAGAAATTATGCGCTTTCGCGCATAATAGCATGACCGTATATATGCATATACAACCGCGTTATTCTACATCCCTAGTTTTACGACATTATTTACATTGATTTATGATACTTTCTACAGTAATTTATGATCAAATATTTAGACATAAACTTACGATTTTTACTATCCACCAACACTCTCATAAAATTTACGATCTTGTACACATAATTTGACGACTGATTTCACAGATTTACGACAGCGCATGGACTAAGTTATTCTGCCTGCTGCTATAGAATATATATGTGTGTGTAGTAATTTTACATATACAAAGTGGTAATTTTGACTAAAGGTTTTACCTATCGTTTTTCTGGCTCAGATAGTAAAAGTTTCTACAAAATTACTACCTTGTGAAAGTGTTTTTACCATCACTTCTTTAGTATGGGAGACTATTAAACATATATACAATTACTATTATTTGTACATGTATTTACTATCTCAGGGCAATATATTTACTGCATGTCTAATCATGGCATACTAGAAAGGAAATAACTCATGAAGTTGTTCACAATAATTTGTATAGCATAATTGGTTAAAGAAGCATAGTTGAATGTATGAGGTCTATGATTTGAATCCCACCTTCTCATTTTTAAAATTAAAATGGTAAGTAAAAGTATAGTTATAGTAGTAAAAAAGTGATCAAAAGATAGCAAAATCGTCGCTGTGAATTTATCTGCGATACACTCTAAACGTAGACGGGGTGATAATAAAAATGTGTAACGTAAAGAACTTATCAGCCCATAGGTAATTTTCGAATGATATTTTGAAACAAGCAGCATGCAGAATAAGCTAACATCCGAACATCCGCATGAGCGTATGTTGGCGTCTAGATTGGCCTGTCACTTCACGCGTACATATATATAAATACGTGGTGTTGGAATCACATGACCATGTTACTGTTCATCTTTTCTTCTTCCATTGCGTGGCACGGTAGGTGCAGTACACCGTACGCTGTGATGCTGCCTTGGGCGTGCCGGTTTTTTCTCTCATGTGCAACAGTTGTTGTGTGCAGGTTCCGCTCTAGCTAGGTAACCTCGATGTGTACGTGCTTGTCGACCGGCTACTGCTACAGCGCGCATTGTTTGTAAGTCGGCTATAGTGGATCAGACATAGAGCGAGCGTTTCATTGATCAAGGTGTGTAAATGTGAGAGTGAACTTAATTTGCATACCTTTTTTTTTCTGAACAAGAACTTAATTTTCAAATCCTGTGAAAAGTAAATAAATAAATTGTGAGAATTTATGAAGAAGAGTAGTTTTGTTTGGGAGGAAGGGAAGAAGATTAGGTAGAAGTGACAGGCCAATCTGGGCCTGGAATTCAACACACCAGGGCCTTCAGACATCTTCTCCTTCTGCTTCTCTTGGGCCCAACATACCAACACCCACACTACGCTAGCGACCCACATCCATCCACCACGCACGGGGAAGGCTCAGACGAGGCGAGGCGAGGGACGACGGCGATGGGCGGCGGCCATGGCGGCACGACCTACAAGGGGTACACCATCCCCCACAACAAGCGCTGGCACACCGTCGCCGGCAAGGGCCTCTGCGCCGTCATGTGGTACTACACTGCTCGATCCCCTTCTCCTCTCCTCCCGCCAATCCATCCGTCTCTCCCAAATCTGGTGGTACCTCTCCTCCCTCCCTTACAGCGCCTGCCCTTTTGCCTCGTCTCCCTGCTTTACTCGAATGGGATCCGCCCTCTGTGGAGCCTTCTTCTAGGTTAGTTTAGGTTAGGTTCGATTTGATTGGGAACAGCTCGTTTCGGCTGGTTTTGCTCGCCGATTGCGTATAGCGGGTGTAAAAGCGGCTTCTTTTCTGACTAGCGCCAACGACTTGGGGATCTTGAGTGAATGGGAGCCAGAGATCGTTTATCCGATCTGGATCTGTCATGCAGTTGACTCACTGCTGCATCTGAAAATGAATTTCCCATCCTTGTATGATTCGGAGTTGCTCAACTTTAGGCTTTTAGGTTCTTACTGTAAATTGATCATATGTACCTTAAATTGATGAGCCAATTGATAAAATTCCACCTTGGGAGTTTTCTTGCTTATTTTAATCCTTCTCAGTTATAAGACCACAGGAAACGACGCTTTTGCCCATGGGTGGTGCGCGCCCTCTCAGGTGGTTCTGTATTCTCTGCTTCTGCAGTTCTCTGTTCGCTGCAAGGATTATGACCTTTGGTTCTACACGGTTAGCAGCAAAACAAGTGAAAAACGAATTTCCTTTGGAAGAGAGCACATACCTATAGTGCAAATCGGCTCCATGCTTCTCCTCCTAAATGCCCCATCCAAAACCTATAATTTCACATCCTAGGGTTTGAGGACCACAGTACAAACAAAGAAAAATAGAAAAAAATAGGATCAGGAGGAGGTTACCTCATCGCCGCTGGTCACCAGCCAAGGCGCCTCTGCGTGCTGGTCGCCGGCAGGCCGCTCCACTGCTGTACAGAGACGGAGAGAGAGGAGAGCACGATACTGAGAATCAGAGAGAGATCGGTTAAGAGAGATGAGGGCTTTTGATGTGGTGCGGCTAGACAAAAATGTCATTTCCTTTAGCCTTATAACTGAGAAAGATTAAATTAAGCAAGAAAACTCCCAAAGTGGGATTTTATCAATTGGTTCACCAATTTGAGGACATCAGAGAGGTTACACCTCAACCTGTGGTATTTTGGCAATTGCGACTCAACTTAGGTACATATGATCAATTCTCTCGCAAACGAGAGGGTGATCATCTACCTGGGTTCAGGGTTATGTCTTCAGTATGAAATCTAATGCTGAGCATTAACTTTGGACAAACTGGTACTATGCAGTTATTGATATTTCTCTATCATCTTGACATCCAAAACCTGAATTATGCCAAACAATCACTTAGAACTGAAAAACCAAACACTGAAAATCGAAAAGATCCATGACCAATATCAGCACCATAGCCACACTAAATACAAGTGACAAGCACAATACCACACCTTCATAAAACACAGTGCACAAGGATGCATGATAGTAAAGTCTTCACTTCCACTGTGTTTTCTTCTTCAGCCTGCTTGGTCTGTTTGTATCTGCTTCCTGATTAATTCACTCACTTCCAATGTACAGACTCTGCCGAGATACCTTACCATGACCAAATTAGCATTGATGCTCTAGACTGTAAAACATCAAAGCCGACTGGTTTTTTTCAAGCTAGAGCCTAGGGCTTGACACCTTGATTGTCTTTTTTGAAAAAGAACTTGATTGTATCTAATTCTAATCATACCCAATAACCCAACCATGATTTCCCTGTACTTTCACAATCATAACCAAACTTTGCTGTCTACAGGTTTTGGATTTTCTACAGGGCTAAGCAGGACGGTGCTGTGCTCTTGGTAACACTCTATTCTCTTTCAATTTTTCCACTTCCACAACCACTCTACGCTTGTTCTTGATTTACTTGAACACATGTTTAATAATAACAATGTTTTCAGGGTCTGCGTCATCCTTGGGATGGGCATGATGATCACTCTCATGGTCATGGACATGTACATGAGCATGAGGTATTAGCATCACACCACATCTTCAATTGGTGTCGTAAATTCTGTGTTTTTCTTTTTCAAATAGTATGTTTTTACTACTAGTTGGTAATGAATTGAAAAGTTGTTGATGCTTGATTCCTGTTTATAATAACAATTTTTCGGCATCTTTCACCTGATGGTTCTTTTCTCCTGCCACGGAGGTCCTTCTCATTGTTGTTTTGAGATGTTTTGCCTTCGAGGATGTGAGGACCATATTGGACGAAATGTATAAGACTGCTGGAATGTTGGTTGCTGCATATCTCATCATCCTGCAAAAATTTATCAAGCGTTAGACACTTTTTGACAGATAGTCACAAAAGCACATCTATCACGTACTAGGAGATGTATAATCATTTCAATGTCATCAACTCGTCATTGTATGGTACTTCAATTAGTGAGGATGTACAATTTTTATGAATGACTGAAATCAGTTAGAGGTATCAACTGGTTGATGACCTACATTGTCTTGCTAGTTATTGATCAGATAGTTGATCAGCTGGTTGATGGCTACATGCATAAAATTATCATGGCATGCTCCCTCTTTCCCTTCTGGAACTTTTATAAATACAATGATCTGGGATTGGGAAACGCAGCTGTTATAAGTGGGTTTTTTGTGTTAGTGTTATGTTTGCTTATGGCATGCCTTGTTGACAGTGTCCAGGATAAGTTGATGTTATTCTTCACTTGGCTACTGTTTAGCTTTAAGAGGGACGCGTAAGAATGCATAATTCTTCACTTGGCTACTGTTTGATGGATCCCTGTTCTTTTTTCACAGGCCTCGTCATCATCATCACCATCTCATTAAGTTGACTGCTCTAGGCGGCTGAGGGAGACTTGCTGCTTCGCATGTTTCAATGAAAGTCTCTGCTAATAAAATACACTGTCGTGGAACTCGTGTTGTTTGCATGTTGTTTAAGCACAAACTGGCTTTGTTACGGTGGTGCTTATGTATTTGCTTTGAAGCTGGCCCCAATTGAAATGCCGCGAGAAACAATTCAGTGTATGTTTGTTCCTTATATTGTGATGATTCAAGTTGTTGTCCCATCCCAGTTGTGTTGTATCCTCTGCTATTTTACCCATAACAAAGTACTATGACAACACACACACACACACAGAGTGTCCCCTGAATCAGCAGTACAACACAGATACACAGTGTCTCCTGAATCAGCAGTACAACACACGCAAAATCTCCTGAATCAGCAGTATTATTGAAGTAACTAGTCATTCATCGGTGACAACAAGAGCTCATATGGAAAGGGGGATGGCAAGTTATGGAGCAGGTTTGTACTGATGTTGTGCGACTTACATAGCATGTTCAAGTCTGGGCCTGAATTCTTCAGCATCTGTTTCTTTTCTTAGGTATAATCCAAGTGAAATGACGAGAACTACTCGTGCCCTCCCTGCCTTTGGAGCATGCCTTGTAGTGTTTTTGGTGTATTCTTGATGAACAAGATCCAGCAGCCTTTGGGATTCTAGCTAGTATTCCTCGATGTTGGTGAGCAAGAACAAGTCTGCTGCTCCTGCAGGTGATCAGCTCATCAAGGCGGCAACAGGGAGTCTGCACTGCTAGCTGATGGTATGTTCAGATTAGATGCTCCCTGCAGCCACACTCCAGCCAACCCAGGTCGAGGTAGCTGCTCATCGCTGTTCCAATGCGCCGTTATGAGTTAGCTCAGTCAGCAATTAATGATGTACTAATGTGGTGTTCTGAGTTTAGGTAGTGCTCGATCAGATCTTTGAGGACTACTGGCTGTAGGCCTGCCTTTTCTTTCTGTACCCAAACTGCAAACGGTTGTGCCTGCTGGTTTCTTTTAATTTCTTAATGAAAGGGAGCAGGGAAGTTTTTACTCCCTGTTAGTCTAATACTCCTAGCTTACAAGAGTGCAGGTATGTGAAGCCATGCCCTGTGCTGCGAGTCATGCATGTAGGCCACACGACATAGCACATGGAAGGGAAGCTGACATGACGGCCTTACATATGGTAAGGAGTATATTTTTACACGACGTCCACTTGGCACGCACGCACTGCTGATGAAGCGCGCCGGCGATCGAGGTCGAGGTCGAGGCAGTCCAGCTGTAGCTGTAGATGAACACGACGAGCTAGCGTGCATGGTACAGCTCGAGGAGGTACAGCTAGCGTGCAACACTTGTAACGAGGCCTGCATGCGATCGAATCAATCAGCCGTAGGTGCGCGCGCGTGCTCCCTGAATCTGGATCGGCGATGTGTCTCTGCTAGCCTAGCATGCAGTGGCTGCTCCAACCTCTAACCGGTGCTATATATGCTAGGAAAAAATCATGTGGCTTGGTTGGCTCTTGCTAGGGTTTGGAGGAGTTGGAACAACAACACGCACACGCACGGCCAGGAGCGCGCTAGCTTGATGATCTGCTGGTAGTAGACTAGTAGGAGTAATAAACGGACCTCATCGATCAGAGGCTGGTCGGCTGCCCGCTGTCTCTGCTTTCTATCCTTCGCATTTGTCAACTCTTGTCATGCTGTGCATGCTGACGCCATTTCTAATTATCCTGCGAGTTTTTCTTTCCTTCCAATGCGAACTTGTTAATTAGTGTTTCTAGATTCTACTCCTAATAATACATATCTGTCCGGCATGCAGGGGATTATATGGTCTCTCTCCTCGAATCAAATACTGCAATAGGAGGAGGAGGAGTAGTAGCCGTTGTTGTTTCTGGGTAGGAAAAATGATGAGAACATCGATCTCATGTTTCATGGTTTCCACGATGCGAGATGCCAAATAGGAGTAGCACGAAGCACGAGGGAAGCATCTCCACACCCGCCGAGAAGCTGCCAGTCACCAGTCACCACCCTCCTCGATCTTGTCTCGCGGATCCTGTCTTGGTCTGCTCATACCAGCCGACGCACTCGTGCGCACTGCCCTGTCCTGCTCGCGAGATCCATGCATGGTCACCAGGGGACAAGCCACACTACTCATCATCTTCACAGATAGATCTGGAGGCGAAACCCCCACCACGGCACCACGCCTCGCGGATCATGTCCGTCGCCATGCGTGCCACTGCCAGCTGCGTCGTGCATGCCTCGTGTTTCCACAACGCACGCAACGATGCCTTGTGTCTCCCTCGTAACGCCAACGGCCAACTAGTACAGGTACCAGTAATAGACACTCCTTTTTGCAAATGCTTGGTACCAGTACAATTTAGTAATACTAGTTCATCCCCTAGTTGCAATCAGAATTGCAAATGCACAGTTTCAGTCGATCATCTCGAACTTCAGATTTGCTTTCAGATCTGAAAGAGAAGGACCATACTATAAAGATCTAAGAGTAGTGCAAATCGACTAGAACATAAAAAGTTTCAGTTGTCTGTGCAATAAACACTCCTTTTTGCAAATGCTTGGCGCTCTTAACCGAGGTTATCTTCTGCAAATGCGATAGAATCGCCTATTTTGAAATAGTGCTGGTCATTTTTCAATCAAGATTTTCATCCGCAAAATACAGTCTCCGATCGTCTATTTTCTTTCTGATGAAAAGTTTAAATCTTGATGGAGTTGAAGTGCCAAAAATAACCTAGCTTTAGCCTGTGTTTAGTCTTGATCTTGTAGTTAAATCTCGATCAGATGCCTGATTGTGCTCAGGCGATCGATCTGAATTCACAGAAAAGAAAAAGAGGAAAACAGAGAGACCAGAAACCAAGAATGATCCTGCCACACACTACATGCCACTTGTCTTGTCTGACAGATAACTGAGCAAATCTCACATGTCACCACGCGTTTCTTTCAGCTACACATGCATGATGCATGCACGCGTGTCAGACTCAGACAACACAGCTCGATAATACTATACTTGGGAGCCTCTTTATAAACCAGAACCACCGAGACATACAGCTACAACAGCAAGCTAAGGAGGCAGAGCTAGCACTCGACCTCGACATGGCGCGCAGCTTCGCGCGCTCCATCTCCTTCCCGCTCAGCCCGTCGAGGTCGTCCAAGCCGCGCGCGCCGGCGGCGGCCTACCACGCGCGCTCCATCAGCCTGCCGTGCCGCTCCCACCCTATCCTCGCCCACCTCCACACCCACATCCGCGCCGTGCGCGCGTGGGCGCAGGACCCGGCCACGTCCGTCTCCTCCGGCCTCGCGCACGTCGACGCGCTCCACGCCGCGCTCGGGGAGCTCCTCGACCTTCCCGAGGCCCAGGCCGCGCTCTCCGGCGCCGGCGCCGCCAACGACCGCCTCCTCGACGCCTTCCTCCGCCTCGCCGACGCCCACGGCTGCTTCCAGGAGACCGTCTTCGCGCTCAAGCAGGACGTCGCCGAGGCGCTGGCTGCCGTCCGGCGCCGCGACGGGGCCCGGCTCGCGTCCGCGGTGCGATCGCAGCGCAGGGCCGGGAAGGAGCTCGCACGGCTGGCCGCCACGGCTAGGGAGGGCGCCGTCCGGCCGTCGCGCCTGAGCCTCCTCGGCGGCGGAAGCAGCGCGGCGGAGGTGGAGGTGGCCGGGCTGCTGATGGAGTCGGCCGCGGCCACGGCGTCGGCGTCGGCGGCGCTCTTCAGCACCGTGGCGGCCATGTCGGCGTCCGTGGCGTCCGTGGCGGCGTCGTGCTCGTGCAAGAGGACGGCGGCGCTGGTGTGCCTGGTGAAGAAGGCCCCAAGGGGGGAGGAGGAGGAGACGGCGGCGGTGACGGAGAGGCTGGAGGAGCTGGAGGAGTGCATCGAGGAGCTGGAGATGGGCAGCGAGAAGGTGTTCAGGAGCCTCGTGCAGACCAGGGTCGCGCTGCTCAACATACACACGCTCCACATCTTCTAGTCAAGTGACAGAGAAACAGAAACGATTACAAGTGTAAATAAAAAGATTAAAAGAAGAAGGTTTTTGTGCAGTTGAATCATGCGTGTGTGCTTCTTGCTGCGTATGTGCCTGCATTGCGAGATGTTTGCGATTTATGGATGTGCATGCCATTTTTTCCCCGTTGGAGTTATATGCATGCATGCATGCCGAGGTTTAAGTGTGTGATCAGTAATATCTTTGTTGTAGAAAATGATGTCCAGTGCATGTTTCGTATGTCTTCTGAATAAAACTACATGCATGTTCCATGCAAGTTGCACTCAACCAATTTTGTTTCTTCTTGAACTGAACCTTTTTGAACGAACTCATTGCGTTCAGCCAACTTACTAGCTAGTCTCGTCTGTTTTTCTCGTCGTCCTTGCGATTCCTCAGTAGTACAAAATGTGCTGTGGATCCAATAAGTTTGGTGATGTTTAGTGCTGAGGCCCATAATACTAATCTAATGATTTACTGCCAAGGCCCATGTATACTATAGTGGTCCGTAAAACGGAGAGGTAGGGTCCTCTAAGAGAAACAGCACGAGCTTGTTTTGAGCACAAGATTTTTTTTTGGATAAGGGATATATTACTTAACTTATAATGTTACCACAATCAAGAACGGCTATATCCAACACGCAGGAAGCAACCGAACCAAATAAGAACCCATCACTCGACTCCCTCCTACCTAATTGAGCCAAAGTGTGCGCAACCACATTACTCTCACGTTTGACCTTCACCAAACATCTCCGCTGTGTATTAAAACTACATTTAGGATTAAAGACTACAAAAGTTGCCTTGAAAGAAAATGAATTATGCTTGAGTGCAACCTCCAAATTCCCTTGCTGATCTGGTAGTATTCTATATGCTTAGTCCCTGGATATAACAAAGTACATTTTAAATAATTCCCAGATTGTTTTGCAAATTACTGGATGGATGATCTTTGTTTAGGTTATAAAACAAAACCATGGTCTGATTATAGAACAAATCCCTGAATACTAGAAAACCATGTCCGCACCACAGATGCACATATGCATCATGTTTTGAGAATTGCATAATTGAAATTGCTTTGCTTATATAGTGCAATTTACTCTTTATAATATTTCAGCTCTTTATACAATGAATTGTTCTCTAGTTAAGATCTTTCAATCACGCCAATGTGTATAACGAGATGTACATGAAATTGGTTGAGAAAAAGTTAGAGGGTCGCCATCTTACAAAAAATGATTGTGAAGAAGCTATAAGAGTTGTATCTGGGAAGAACCACCTTGGACAAATCCGTGGAATGGGTCCAACAGTTACTCCATCGAAGTACAATGGTGGAAGGTTTTGGAGTTTGACCAAAAATAGTGAGCCAGGTGCATATAGTAGTAATGGCAGGCAGAATGAGGAAGATGCAACGGGTATCATTAAACTTATGGTATCATATGTGGCTGAGAAATATCTAGAATATGATTTGATGCCTCGGCTACGACAACTCCTTAGAAAGTGAGAGGTATGAACACAAGGAATATTTTACAATGGCGCACAGCTTATATATGTCTATGTGGTTACATATCTAGCAACAACAATGCAAACTAATATACATTTCTTTCATTTTTAGGCTAGTGAGGATCAGTCAATTCACTCGCCACAAAATAATTTATGCTCGACATTTAGAGAGTCACCTCGATCTCCAAGTGAAGAATAAACAAGTTGTGTAGGAGCAGTTGAATCATATTAGCTAGGTATAGAATTATATTGGTGGAGTTAGCTTCTTTATTGAACTATTGAACTTAATATTTGGTTGTTTCTTGCAAATGTGTTTTGGCACCACTATAGAACAATGCAGTAAAATGTTTTATTGCTTCAATCTTGTGATTGCTATAATCTCACCATCTTGTCTATGGTTAATTTTGGTATTCATATATGGATCAGGTGGATTATTGTAGGAATATAAATATAGTATTATCTAGAGATGGCTATATGTTGTGACTAAACATGATGCATGAAGTAGATCTGGGTGTAGATGCATCTACAAAAACAAAACAACAGTCTTTAAGAGCACACCTATAAACATGATCTGATGGAGTAGAGATGGGTGTGATCGTGTCAATATAGACATAAACCGTGTCTATTCGTCCGTTAGCCGTCTCAAATTATTTGATCTAATGATTTGTATTCCAAATTAGAGACGGTTTTAGACATGTCGAGCTGTTTGATTTAGAATTTGAATTCATGGTGTAGTGACGGTTTTGGCTGTGTCTACTAATTGTTTCTAGATCTAGACATGGTTATCAACACCATCTCTATTTATTTGAGGTAGAGGCTATGACAACGCTTATAAGTCAGGTGCTAAAACTGTCTCTAGCACTTGTGAAGACGGGTATATTCATGGCTACAATAGCTAAACAACCGTCTATAGAACCGTTTTTGCTGTAGTAGAAATCATACACGCACAGAAAAGAGAGATCTAAACTTAAGCTTATAATCTTAGCACCTATTCGTATATTTTTTAGCACCAGTATATACTAGACGATTTCTTTCTCCTTTAGCCTCTTGCATTTAGGGACGCGGATGCACCATGGCGCTGGTTGATCGGTGGACGTGTCGTCCTGATCCAAGCCGAGAAGGAGAGGCGATTGACCCGTACGTACGGCCATGAGATGAATTGGAGTATCCATTTAGCATCATCACATCGATCTCCGTCGCCACGCCGATCGTCCAACAGGCTAGCTTAGAGGACAAAACACGGAGCGGCGAACGCGCGCGGGGCAGGACATGATGAGATGCGTACATACAGGTACATGTACGGGATCCGTACGAGACGAAGGACATGTCGGCGCCCGTCGCGCCCCGCGCACACGAGCTGTCTCCCCCCGCGCGCACGGCCGCTAGCTCTAGCTACAGGGCACGGCGCCCGCCGCGGATCATGTCGGGCATGCACTGGCCACGCGCGCACGCGATGCGCCGACGCGCTCGTCCGTGTCCGGGAGCGACGACACCGCGCATATGGCATGCATGGCCGGCCGCGAGCTCGCACGGATGCCGCCGCTGTCGATCGAGATCCATGGATCGATCAGGAGCTAGCGAGCGACCAAAGCGCAAAGGAACCCCGCGTGCCTGCGTGCACGGGTAACGTAAAGGGGGTGTGCATAGTGCATGTCGTTGCCGACGCCGGCCCGACGGGTGGTCGGCGTTCATGGCATGTCTTGGTGTCTGGCTTGCTGGTGCGCAGGACGGTGGCCGGTCGGCCGGCTCTCGTGATTGATTCTTGAGTAGTAACAAAAATGCATCGATCTATGATGCTCGTAGTCGATCGAGGCAAAATGGCATAAATAGCTCCCCGACCGCGGTCAATGACAAAATTAGCCCAGCGAACGCAAATCCAAAAATGACCCCGTGACGGGCTGTCCGCTATCGCGCCCACCGGCCGCGAAAGCCAGCGTCGCGCTCGCGGGCCGCGACAGGGCCGGAAAATTAAAAAAAAAGGATCGTCGCGTCGGCCGAGCGCGAAAGGCCAAATTTAAAAAAATTTGAGATCTATACGGATATTCTCCAATTTTTTAAAATGACTTATAAGTTTCAAAAAATTCTGAAAAAATTCATACCGGTTTATAATGGAATGAAGTATACACAGGTAAATTTTCGTAAAATAATATGACTATTTGTGACCTGTGTAAAAAAAACAAATCAAGTCAAATAAAAAAAAAGCTACAGTGTACCGTCGCGCTACAGTACGCGATAGGTACACTGTAGCAGAACTGTAGCAACTTATCGTGGCCGTGCAACGCGACTGTACACTGTTGCTTTTTTTTGGTTTTATTTGATTTGATTTGTTTTTTTTTCACAGGTCACAAATTGTCATATTATTTTACGAAAATTTACCTGTGTATACTTCATTCCATTATAAACCGGTATGAATTTTTTCAGAATTTTTTGAAACTTATAAGTCATTTAAAAAATTAGAGAATATCCGTATAGATCTCAAATTTTTTTAAATTTGGCCTTTCGCGCTCGGCCGACGCGACGATCCTTTTTTTTAATTTTCCGGCCCTGTCGCGGCCCGCGTGCGCGACGCTGGCTTTCGCGGCCGATGAGCGCGATAGCGGACACGTGCCGCCTGTCGAGCCCGTCGCGGGGTCATTTTTGGCTTTGCATTCGTCGCTGGGGTAATTTTGCCATTGACCGCAGTCGGGGAGCTATTTATGCCATTTTCCCGTCGATCGAAGCCGACCACCTGACAATTGCGCATATTGGCATGCATCATGCATGCAATGAGCTACATACTCCTACAAGATTCAGAGATCGATGATATTCCTGTTCTAAACCGTGCCAACATCCATAAAACACACGGTGAGAATTGTGCGCATCTTTGCTCCTTTGATGTTCAATTCGCAGTCCATGTAGACGTCTTTACCGACAGTCACATATGAGCCTAGTCAATTCATGTACATTTTTGCATCGAGCTAATTTTTCTTTTTGTATGTACCTTGCCTTCATCGATATGCTTGTCTGGTATATAGTGTGTGTTTGCATGTTCATCGACTCACACTGGTGCATATAACAGTGGTTGCCAGATCTCTGCTAGTACCGTGCATTGTGCAGTATACTCCATTGTTTCTTTAAGCTCAATTATTGAGATCATTAGCAGCAGCTGGGGGCATAGTGGTGCGTGAAATAGTACTCCCTCTGTCTACAAATGTAAGACGTGCGCGAAATTTAAGGTTCAACTTTGATTAATAATTAAGCTAATAATATTATACTCCCTCCGTTTTTATTTAGTCTGCGTCTAAGAGCAAACACGCATACCAAGGAGGGCTTCCGCTGCATTTTTTTGGACTACTTTGCCCTCGCATGCGCTGTGCCAACTGACAGGCTTGTACGCCATGCAGCGGATGCATGCAGCGGGATGCTATAAAGGCCATGGGATTTACGGAACGCACAGAACGCATACAGCGGATGCATTAAATGGCTAGTGCGCATGCGCAGCGGAGAATTAGGGGCAGTTTTGGAAAGATGAAGGGGAAAAAGCTAGTACGCAGAGTAAAAGGAAAAAAATGAGAAAAACTTAGGCGCAGACTAAATAAAAACGGAGGGAGTATTATATAACACAAAAGTGATATAATTTGAAAATATATTTGAATATGAATCTAATGGTACTACTTTTATGTCATATAATTCAACATTATTAGTTTAATTGCTGGTCAAAGTTGAATCTGAAATTTCGTACACGCCTTACATTTATAGACGGAGGGAGTACTAATTAATTTTAATTGGCCAGTACATATCTACCTTCACCGTGTACATAAGAATCTTTTCTCGAGATTTGAGCGGCCGGGTTAATAAATTAGCCAGTGATGAGGTTATTTAGCTCGCTTGATTAGCTAGCTGACGAACTTACTTGGTGTACGGTAAAAGAATTGGAGACAACAATATCGATAGAATCGTGAACACGCGTGGATCATGAATGCATACAATAGCTAGGAGAGGGGGAAAAAAATCCTATAAGACCAGGTCTTTCTTCTCATCTTGTTAGACCTCTCTTAGGAGATGCCACCTGTCTGCACAAATCTCAGAGAATTAGTTATCTTCTTCCTCGAAGCAAAACTAAATCTTTCACCGGCGAAGGCTCATGCCAAATCCACCTCCGGCGTGGCTGTAGCTGCTGCATGCTGGCGCCCATCTTCTTCCTGTGTAGTGGAAGGCACGCAGCAACAGCCCAATAGCACACATGGTCATCTCTGTTGAATATAATTCAATGTATACTTGTGACAAAATGTTTCTAGAAGATTCGAAAGCTCTCATAAATATATAACTATTTGCTACAGATATCATCATAATTCTTCATGATAAAATGAGAAGCTTTAGGATATTTTGAAGCATTAATTATTTCGATCTATGCAAAAATCAAGCACGATTTCTCCTGCCTCTCTAAACTCCTTCATTGTTCTAGAGCCACTCTGCACCAAGCCTGTGGACGCCGCCGTCGTTCTCGCATCCGGTGAGCCGCAGCCATCCCCGACCCGATTGTTCTAAATCGCTCAAAGTTTTCTCCTTGGCTGCATCCCTCCACAAATTGATCACATCACCAGCCTTCTTACCACACGGGGCATCAACACCTAGGTCGTCCCCTACCATCACAGCTGTGGCGTCGTGCGTTGCCCCGGTGGTCTATTTGCCGCGTCCGTCCGCCCTGGAGGCCTGGACTAATCCGCACGCATCAAAGAAGCAAGCTCCTCCCCGGATGGTGGCTTTGGCCCGAGACCTCGCCGGAGAAATATATCAGACAAGCCGGATTGGGAATAGTGGCTATGGGGAAGAAGAAGAAGACCACTAATTGCTTTGAGATTGGTGTGAACACATGGCACCTACTAAAAAGGGTCTATCAACATGAGGAGAAAGACCTAGTCCTATATGATTTTTTCTTAGTATAGTACGTACATGTGCGACATACTGCGCATGCAGGTATTTTCTAATGGAGCACGTATATGCCTATCTTATCTTGCCGTCGATATTTATTTGTCTGGCTAATTACCTCATGATGGAGCACCAGTGTGCTTGTAATATGCAGTAGTGTAATCGCGTGGACATGCAGATGCTTCGTTGGTTGTCGGCGATGAGTGATGACTCCTTTGTTAAGTGAAAACACATCATCCAATGGCAAGCTAGGCCGGTGCCATCATGGACTTAATTAGTGGTGCCGTTGCATAAAGAAGGAACAACTGAGGGAATGAGATTCATCCATAAACCGCAGCGTTTGATCTAAGCCGTTGTTCCTCTGATCCAAGGGCTGAGGTTGGATGATGGCCCTAGCTAGGATATCTGCGAAGGGCAATGAAACTTATTCCTGATGAGAGTGGATTCTTTGAGCACGAGCATACCACACTATCTTGGCCGCAGATTTTTTTAATTTGTGCGTTGAGATAAGGGATGTCCATAGTATTACTATAGAAGTCATTACGTACCTATGAAAGTAATATGCTTTGGGAGCTATAGGCTACCGTTCATTCTTGGACTTTTTTTTTGTTACACATAAACTAAGAACCCGAATGCTTTTGGTCTAGTTGAGCTAGGTCCTAATCCAAACATTTCGATCTAAGAAAACACTTTTTATGTATGATTTTAACGATTATATTCTATTCTAAAGCAAATTTTGGCAAGATTCTTCTTTCTGTTGAAACAGACACAATTTACAGTTGCATAAAAAAGACAAAGAGATAAATGAATAGCACAACAATACATAAACGAATCTCTTACTTTTTGTACATTATTATTATACAAGTGACATATTTTTGCTTGTACCATGTCTACATGTATATATTTTTTTTTACAATTTTTGAAAACTTTAAGTGCCTTATGCAATAGGGGGTGGTTCACATTCTTCTTTCACTTTGTAATAAGGAGAATAGTTAAAAGAAATTCTTGGACCCCGCCAGGCATATGGCAACGCAGCACAAGGAGAGGAAGCAGACCCACATGGGCAGCCACATGCATACGCAGGCGGCAGGCGGCAGGCGGGAACCGCAACGGCGCTTGCAGCTGTGGATCGGGGCCTCGTGGAGTCGTGGCACTCCCCAGAGGAGAGCACGTCGTGAGCATCCATGCACACTGCAGCAGGAGGAGCACGGAGCACCAGGTCGCATGCATCCACGCGTCCCTCCGCCGGCCCTCGCGGATCCTGTCTCCCGCCACCAACCGCCCGCTCCATGCTCATGCATGCACGCGCTCTCCTCAACCTCCCTTGTCCCCATAGGCCATAGCCGCCCAGCCCCGCCTCCCCTTTATATATCCCTGCCTTCTTCCTCTCATCACCACAGCATCAAGCACAGCAAGAAGCATCTCCAAGAGGGACCAACAGCCCCGATGGCTCCGAGCTTCGGCCGCTCCATCTCCTTCCCGCTCAGCCCGGCGAGGTCCTCCAAGACCCGCTCCGCGGCGGCGGCATCCTACCACGTCCGCTCCGTCAGCCTGCCCTGCCGCTCCCACCCGCTCCTCTCCCACCTCCAGGCCCAGATCCGCGCGGTCCGCGCCTGGGTCGCCGACCCGGCCTCTCCCTCCTCGGGCCTCGCGCACCTCGACGCGCTCCACGCCGCGCTCGCTGAGCTCCTCGTACTTCCGGAGTCCCGGTCCGCACTCCAGTGCGGCTCGGCCACCGCGGCCTGCCTCCTCGACAGCTTTCTCGTCCTCGCCGACGCGCACGGCGCCTTCCAGGAGGCCGCCCTCGAGCTCAAGGCTTACGCGTCCGAGGCCCAAGCCGCGCTCCGGAGGCGCGACGCCGCGAGGCTCGCCTCCGCGGTCAGGTCACAGCGCCGCGCCGAGAAGGAGCTGGCACGCCTCGCCGCGTCCGTGCGCGGGGCGGCCAGGTGGCCCGTGCCCTCCGCGGCCAGTAGCGCAGCGGAGGTCGAGGTGTCCGGGGTGCTCGCCGAGGCGGTGGCCGCCGTCGCGTCCGCGTCCGCGGCTGTGTTCTCGGCCGTCGAGTCCATGTCGGCCACCGTGACCACTCTGGCGGCCGCATCCTCCTCCAAGAAGACGGCGACGGCATCGTTGATGGCCCTAGTCAAGAGGAGCAAGGCCGCCGCGGCCACCTCCGAGGAGAAGAAGGAGATGGTCGCCTTGGAACAATTGGAGGAGGTGGAGGCGTGCATCGCGGAGATGGAGAGCGGGAGCGACAAGGTGTTCAGGAGCATTCTGCACACTAGGGTCGCACTCCTCAACATCCAAACTCAGACATGTTGTTAATTCAGTGACTTAGCTAGAATATCAGTGTAGTTCTTCCTGACGTCCAAACCCAAGTGTACATACCAATTGATAACGAATTAAAGCGACGCAAAATGTCCCCATCGTCTAAATTATCGTGTCTATTTGAAATGAGTTGATGTCTCATCGGAAAATCGTAAAGAATTTGTGCGCTTGCGGGTAGAAACTTGAAACCCAGCTCAATGTCACACATTGCAGAATATATTTGGTGTGCCTTAATCGTATCCGCTTTTTCATGACTCAATTGTATTAAGTACTTCAATCCAATTTGTTCTAAATTTTGCACCGTGAATGTGACTCGGACTAGAACGAACCACCAGCTTGCAACTAAATTCGATTTCTCGGAACCCAGTCCTATTTATGAGTTTGTTGCAGTGACATACATTTTGTTTTGCCTCTCCCGTGTCTTTTACATCATCCGGTTTCAAGTTCATTCTTTGTTTACCTAAGCTTGAGACAAAGGCAATGCTGAAAGTCCCCAAACAAGGGATTTTTCCCGGTCCAAGATATATAGTATATCGTGTCTCTACACAATTTCCGAAGGAGACTGCTGCTCCTACTCGAGCTGAGCAGGTAACATAGCCACTCAGTTAAAAGTTTGTTATTGATGTTGGAAGTGACAAATTCTTAGTGAAAAGCTATCTGATTTCCTTCATATTACAACTGTAGTTGGTTGTGAGATGAGATAGTGTCCAAGTAGTTGACACCCACATTGACTATTGTCGTTTTAAATCAGCATGCTCGAAGATAAAAGATGTCTGCCATATGTATGTCTTCTATAACCACAAGCGTTACAGAAACAAATTTCACAAACAAGATGTAAGTTATTTAATTATTTGGTTTGACAAAAGTTTCATAAATTTAGCTCTTAACAATAAGAACTCTTTTGTGCTTACTCTAAGATTAAACCATTAGATCTAGCTGAAGCCCGCAAAATTCTCAATGTCTAGGCCTATACTACGACACTAACAATAACAAAAGGAAATAAGAGTTATACAAAAATGCATTGTAGACTTTATGGGAAAACAGAAGCACAAAAACACTGAGCTACGAACTTCTAAAATCACTACTTTCACATAAGAATCTCATCGACAATGATGGCGAGGAAGTAGACCTTCGTGACATTTTGAGTGTAGTTAACAAGAACATTAGAACTATGCAGTAGAACTACGCATTAAACATAGCTTTCTAATGGCCGCAGCAACATAGCTTCAAACATAGCTTTCTAATTATTTTGCACCTTACATGTGACTCGGATTAGAACCGACCATTGACAAAAACTTCCACAAACTTAGCTCTTAACAATAAGGTCTTTTGTGCTAATCCAAGATCTAGCTAGAGCCTGCAAAACTCTTCGTACCTTTCACCAATGATAACCTTCACTAGCTGACTCCCTATTGTGGTAATCATTCAGCAGTCAGATTCTAGTCCTGATTTTTTCAGCATTATTTTTTCATAAAATATTTATATTTTTGGTCCGTGACAAGATATTCGTAGCTTGGATTATAAACATGATATGCTCCAAAAAAAAGAAGAGGATCAAGAGTACATTCCATTGGTACCTTAAATATACATATATACGCATTGTTCGGTACCCCTTAAATATCTCAATATGCTCCCATTCTTCTTCTTTTTTGAGAGGATCAAGAGTACATTTCATTGGTACCTTAGATATACATATATACGGTGTGTTTGGTACCCTGAAATATCTCAATACATGGAAGCAATATGTATAAATATCTAATTTATGTGCAACTTAAAATAGAGTTTTAATGCATGAGTGTCTAGTTTGATTACAATTTGTCTGCATTGGATTTGAACTTGGAGACTGAGGAAGAAGTGGTGATATCATGCTCCTTACGCGTCATTTTGCACTGAACTTATACTAATCTTTAAATATCTTAATAGAATATTCCAGAATACATGACTGTCTAGATTATGTGCTATTCAATGTGGGGTTCTAGAGCGCGTGAGTCTAGCTTTGGTACACTTGTGTCCATTAATCTAAAATCAAATGATAGGGGAAAATAGTGGTGATGTGGACTCTCTTGTATTTCATCTTGCACTCAGCTGTAATATAAGACAGGGGTTCATATTGAATTATGAAATCCGTTCGTGCAAAGTTGTCCTAGAATCATATCTCTCTTTGGTATTTGGTGGTTAGCTCTCTCCATGATTATCAAATTAAGATGCCCTCCAAGCACCTACTGAGTCTGTTCATGGAGATATATGATCAATGCAACGTTCAGGTACATATCAAATAAGCACGATGAATTCACTAGGATTGGATTAGTAGAGAATGTATGTATGAACTATAAAGGCCGGCATTATATGATAGAACAAGCAGCCAGCTATATACATATCCTTTCTCCTGATATGCTGTACCCTAGGAAATCTCTCGATCGATCTGGATGGTAGCTGAAAATTAAAGAAATCGATGCATGCGTGCGCAAATAACAAAGTGATGAACCTAGCTAGCTGCTACCGGACGGCCGGTAGCTAAGAATTGGAAGACTACGACGACAACCCATTCGTGTGCAACATCGTGAGTGTCATCAAATGCAATCATACAACTGCTCACATAATTTTCATCATTCGATCGCACAGGTACAGGTACAGGTCGGATTAGCAGTATTGCGATGTCTTCTGCAGTTAGCTCTAGCTACCATTCGGTTCGATCGCATGTGCACGTACCGTCCTTCAATTGTCGGCATTTGTGTGTACTCGCATTACTGGATTAGCACAAGTCGACAACATATATATAGTGCGGGTGTCTGTTTTTCAATTAAGCTAAAAATATATGTTGTTTTGCAGGTTGCACCTGCATGCTCGCTCCAAAACTCTATGCATTATATATATGCAGCTATATACAAAAACACACTGGACCTAAGCAAAGCAAACGAATGGAATTGTGGACTTCTTCTAGTACCTTGCAAGGGTTAACACACAGAATTAGTAGTAATACAGATGAAACAAGTATACTCTCTTCAACTTTTTTCGAAACTCTAAACACCTATACTCAATACTCCTAGCCTCCTAAGTAGATAACTGGATAAAATTGAGGAGACATATATCATCCAAATTAATAATTTGCATGTTTTTCTAAATATTTATAGGTTAGGTCTTATTTCCCCCATTTAAAGCTAGGCAACGCACATGCAAGTTGGTGAAGTACTTAACCGTGGAGTAGGAGCACGCCTTGTTTCTATAATCACAATAGGCGTACATACCGCAGCCATTCAACAACCCACGGGTGAGTACACGGTGACAGGCCAGATGACATGGCGATGGGCGGGCATGAAGAGGTGAAACATTTGGGATCTCTCATGTCTCCCAACTTGCGATTAAAGGGAAGGGACAGGCACTTACACACTAGTGAGATGCGCGCCTACAAAAATAGTCGCACGTACGTACCCTCCGCATGTGCGATCTCGCTGTCGCTCCGGCGATCGATCTCTATATATACCGTAGACTCGACCGATTACAGTCATGCATCCGTCCAAGACTCCGATGGAGTCGATCTTGATTCATTGTGACGTCCAAATCCAAGTGTATATACCAATTGATAACGAATTAAAGCAAAGCAAAAGCTCTCGTTCCATCGCATATATGTCTCTCTCTGAATCATCGTGTCGATTTGAAATGAGTATAAGTGTCATCTGAAAATCATCAATAATTTGTGCGCTTACAGGTTGGAACTTGAAACCCAGCTCGATCGATCTCACGGAATCACAGCATGCATTTGGAGTGTCTAAATCGTACGTACCAGCTAGCATGCATTTCGTGATCGAGCTAGCTGCAGCAATCCCTCACCGCTAGAGAGTTGATAGAAATTTCTTTTTCGTTTTAGGCAAGCACTTGCTACGGAAGAGAGATTGTGGAAAACTGTGCCTTGAATTCCCTTCCCGTAGAGTAATAAAATCGAACACGGTACGTGTCAGAAGGAGACAAAATAAAATGAGGATTTAGCTCACCGGTGTATGTAGCGGGTTCTGATGGTCGGTGTTGCTGTGAAGGTTTGCGGAAGAAATTAAGGGGAAACGGTGTAGTGATGTGGAATAAGAAGCATCGGTGTGGCTAAATCTAGTCCCTGCAAACTAACTAATGGTACGTCTAGATCAAATGAAATCCACTTGCTAGAGTTAGAGGCAACTCCAGGTATGATCCGATCCCCACTGACATGGTGACCTCATCCTGTACACGCCCCTCCGAGAGAGAAGAAAGCATGGCCGGGAGAAGACGATGCATGCTAATACAGGTTGATTGTCCTCCTCAATTACGATTTTACCGCTGAAATCGTGTTACTCCCTGATAAGTGGTGGTGGTATACCCAACATCTCTTATCCAGTTCTCCATTTCTGTGACGAAATAAAGGGACGAAAGCTCGTTTTCTCACTATTTACCGGGTTATTAGTGACTAATATATATTTTCCTTACAATTATATAGACAATTAATGACAAAGTACTAAATCGTCACAAAATACATTATTGTGACAATTCTGCAGTGACGAAAAATCATGTTATCACTCTTTCATTGACAAATAGTAAAAAAATACTGTGGTCCTGCTTAGAAGTCCGGTATTGGCCTAATATTGGTGTAAAATATAGGCCTGAATTTTTTTCATCCTGAGTTGGAAAAAGGTGCTTGGATCATTGTTTTTATTTTCTAACTCCCCGATATTGAGCCAGTTTGGGCTAGTTACACCCGTAGAATGTTACAGACATGAGGAGCCCATGAAAAAAGAACCAATGCTCGCCTCCAAGCCCTCTCGCGACGCTCGCCTCCAAGCCCTCCTCCTTCGGCCGCCACAGGGATCCTCTGACGCAGCTCCCGGCTGCCAGATCTGAGCTTCTCCCGGACGAGCGGCGACGACCCTGGTGGCATGCTCCCAATCCACGACGCACCAGCTCCTCCACCTAGCCCTCTGTGGTGTCATCCCCTTGTCCCCCCCCCCAGTCCCATGTGTCCTACACCTCGCCGCCTCCGCCGTGCGTCCTCCATATCACTGTCCCTCTCGCCGCTGGGTCACCAGGATCTAGATGTGACCTGTTGCCATTGGATCTAGATATGGCTCAGTGCCCATCGAGCTTTGCAGGGTGCTCGTGGTCTCCAACCGTGTCGTCTAGATTCTCGTCGTTGACTACAAGATGTGCCTCACCCACGAGCTCCAGTGGCGCGGCAGCAGCAGAGACGACAACCTCATCATTGGGGTGGACAACATGACAATCATCGAGGTCAAAAGGAGCAACGATGTCAAGCTGCTTAGCCTGGACACGATCCTCGGGTCTTGAGCGGCGGGGGCAAGGAGGACACCGGCATGGTGGCAGCGATGCTCGAGTTGACGGATTTGAAGCTATTTCTTGTGCACATGAAAATACACATCTTGTCCTCCGTCGCCGGATCCGGTGTCCCCAAGCGCGCCGTCCCTAGATCAAGGCTCCCGTTGAAGCATCATAGCTGCTATGGCTGCTCCTCCGTGGGTGCTGCTCTGTGCCCCACTATTTGGTTTTGTTTCATGGTGATTTCTTCATGGCTCTGGTGCTGGGGCTTCCAATTTGATCTCCTTCTCTTCCATTGTACTCCCTCCGTCCCTTATTAGTAGGCATGTTTTGATTTTTCATTTGTCCCATATTAGTAGGCGTGTTTGGATTCCCGAAGCAATTTTGGTCATTTTCTTCCCGTCTTGCCCCTCCCAGTTCGGCTCCAACATTTCACCTCCCGTAGTCAAAGCTCAACAACAAAGCGTTGGAAGGTAGAATGGCGAGGCAAAAGCAAAATAGCCACGGAGAAAGTGACGATGGAAGTGAAGTCGATAGCCACTTTTTTGTCCCGGATTCCCTCGACTCTGGGTGCGACGGAGCCGATGCGGCGAGACTCGGACAACGGCGAACGCGGCCATGGCAAGGCGCAAGAATCCATTGATGTTGATATTGGCCATGGCGATGTGATGGCTGCAGTGATCCTCACGAAGCTTCAAGCGGGGCCGGAGTTCCTCAACGCCGTTCTTGGCCATGGCGATGTGGAAGCCGCGGTGATCTTCACAGAGCTTGAGGCCAAGACGGACCCCATGGACGCTGCGGTCGACGCTTCATTCGACGTTGAAGGCGAAACCATTGATGGTGAGTTTCACCTTCGCCCGGATTCCGTCAACGATGCGGTCCACGGCAGTGTCGACGCTGAGCGCAAGGAAAAAGATGATTGCGTGCACAACGATGAGTAGGTCGTGGTCTTCCTCGTCGGGCGCGACGGTCTCATCAAGTCGGTCCCAAACTCCAATAGCAAGCGCGACGATGGTGACGAGGTGTTCCTAGACTCGCTCGACACCAAGTACGTTCCAGATACACTGTGCGTGTGACACTGAATTACCTGATTCGCTCAATGAGATTGACAGCGAAGTGGCCGCAGTGGTTGAGAAGAACATGGCCGAGTTCATTGCACTATCCGAGAAGACAGCTGCAGAGACCCCTCCGAAGATGCTAAAGATTATGCTTCCTAACTTTTTTTAAAATCAATAAGATGATGTTTTCGTTTGGTTTTGATTGCATATGCAAATTATGCTGCAACATGAACATGAACATATTGTTTTGTTTATGGTCCTGTTTCACCGTACGTTCCATGTACAGATGTTTTCAGTTCATGTGTCGTATGGTGCCATGTATAGATGATCCAGGTATGATCGTTTCTGGTTCTGTTTCATTGATGCTAATGTCTCATTCAATATGGAAAAATAGCTAACGAAAAACACTATGTATGCAAAGATACTCTAATTGAAATGTTACATTCATTAACGGGAAAATTTGCTAAGGAAAAACAGTAACTTAAACAAAAACATACTTTAATTGATGAACTCCATTGCTTCATGATAAATTTGGGGATCACATTGCAACGTCATTGGAAGATCACCATTCCTCTCCAACGTTGCTTCTTCATATGCGGGATTGCATAATGTTGGCCTCTTTTTTCACGCATGATCTCTCTCATGCACGCCTGTTTGCGTAAGGAACACACAGTTGAACCTTTCGGTAGGATAGTCTTCATATGTTTTAATCACCTTTGCTACAATATCTTCAACATTCATGGGAGAGGTTTTCTGGAACAATGACTAAATAGTTGCAAAAAAACCCTAGATCCAATACATTAAGATCCGGAGAATTAGGAGGCTGACGCATCAATCTTATGTCAAACCCATCTTCTTACGCTACTCGACAAAATTCTTCATCATTGATATCAATGTGTCTCTTAGCATTATCTTGTTGTATGAAGATTAGATGTCCTAAATCCTCAAGTGGCCACTTTTATTTGATGGCTGGCAAGACCTTGTGAACAAGGTAAGCTTGGCTAGTTTCCTTCATAACTGAGGTCATTGCCTTTGGTTCCTACACACAATTATGCAAGCAATAAGAGTATCATAGTTAGTAGACTTGGCATAATTGAAGTAATTAAGAAAAATTAAAATTATAACTACACATCATACCTACAGGCCTATTTGCACTTGTCATCTTGGCCGGTTCTGTGAAAGTGAAGGGAAATATGCCAATTTTTCCTGTAAATGTGCAGCTACCATGCTCATCGAACCATGGACGAGTAGTTGCCGCAAGAAACATGACATTTTCAATGAAATTTTTGCTCTTCAACGGTTTTTTGTGGTTTATCTTCATCAAGCGTCAAGTAATATTTTTGACATTTCCTTGTCCTATAGAACCACTTCTCATTTATGTACACAATGTTGTACATAGCTTTAAAAGTTGGCTCATGAGGTATGCTATGGCTTCCTAGCATTGAGATGCAAAAACGCACATGAGTTTTTTATTTTCTTCTGTCAAGGTGAACTTTACGTCGTTTGTATGCCGCTTAAATTTTCCTTCCTTTAAACGCCTAAACAATGTGCTCTTTGGCACATTAATAGCGCTAGCTAGATCTCGGATTGTTGTGCGATTACTAAGAGGAACATCCCGAATGACATCCGAGTTGAAGAGAATTCTTTTGCCACCACAATTTTCTACCTTCTTGTTATGAACAGCATGTACTCCACCACCAAGATGCCCTTTTTCTCATACATGCTGGACAACCCTCAAAGGCACACCTGTATCCATAGAAACATACTTCATCACTCTGTGCTTCATTGTGCCGCTGGTAGTTCTCTCTAAAAGTAATGTATATATGGCTCGTTTGTCATCATCAGTGTAGTATTTTCGTCTTTTGACATTGCCGCCTTGATCAATGTGTGAAAAAGAAGATAATTAGTAGGTCGTTTGTTGAAAAGGAAATTAGATTGAACATATATGATTGGCAAAATTAGCTTACTCGTGTCATTCTCAACTCCATTTGCATCAACCCTATTAGTATGGGCCATATGGATGTGACCATTAGCACTCACATCAACCTGATCTGTTCACGGCAAAAGATCCCTTAGATCCAAGAAAAAAAACACAAGTACTCCTATGCATTGTACTCCCATTTCCTGTCTTCTCCTATTCACTGTATAGCAAAGCGAAACAACTACTCCCATTCCATGTCTTCTCCTATTCACTGTACAGCAAGCGAAACAGCTACTCCCATTCCCCGTCTACTCCTATTCACTGTACTGCATCAACGGCAAACTAAGGATTCTTACTTGTGTTGCCTGCATCAGCTCCATCGACGGCAAGCACTCTATCTTCCTCATTAGATACACCATCATCTGCACCAGCCAACAACCAATTAATAAAATGAGATTCTCGCCTTCTTGGGAGTAAAAGAGAACGAAGAATACTAAAGGAAATCAGCACCTTCGCAGCTCTCATCCCAATCCAAATCATCATTCAGATCAGGAACGCCTCCTTCAAAATCTTCAATTTCATCCCAATTGATTGGCTGATTTAGGTCAGCAGAGAAGAGAAGAGAATGGACTTGCGCTGGTTGTACATTTTCAATGGCGATATTTATAGCATGAGATGGCAATGGCGCTGCTAATTTCTCCGTTCCCGCGAGCTGAAATCCTCTCCGTTAAAGCTAATCTTTCTTCTCAAAATTTTGGCGGTCTATTTCAATGGCGTTGGGTTTGTGCCCGGCTTCATTTTTCAAATTTTGCTCTAATCCCTCTTCTCAAATCTCCCTTCCGTTGTGCTAGTTTTTCGCTTCCTGGCTCAATCTTGTGTCGATGCGGGTATTCATTTTCCTATTGGCCAGGCAGGAGACGTGGCTGACGTCCACTCAGCAAGTGCCGTGAGCGAGGCGATGAAGCATGAGCAACAACACGAGTGAAGGCCAGGCAGCAGGCGTGGCTGACATCTGCTCGGCAAGCGCCGCGAGCGAGGCACCAGAAAGAACTGGAGTTAATGCTCACGAGATAGCAGGTTAACGCGCACGGCAGAGCATGTAATCGAGGTTAGGACTAAATGAGCGCACTTTGGTCCATCTTAATATATCTTGGTCACAGTGATAAGGCAAAATACGCCTACTAATAAGGGACAGAGGGAGTAGTATTGATTCCTAGTTTTTGGTTCTGTCGTTCCGGGCTGCTAGTTTCAGGGTCTGATTTTGTTGGAGCATTGGTATTGCCGTCGTTCCACTCTTTCTTTTGGGTCAGATCATTCCATGGCCGCGCACTCTCGCAACCTGAGTGTTACCTTGACGGCGGCCGCGTGGGAGGGTGACCGGGAGTTGGCGCCCATGCAGTGCAAGAGTTGCTGGCCGTGGACGACGTGCTCTACGGAGCACAAGGTGAGCGGCGTCATGGGTGCTTGTGGCAGAGCAAGCGGCTCGTTCGTCGCGGCCATGCTGAGCTTCCACCTCGGTAGCTCAGCGGCGATGTTCGGTTGAATTTGCACACAAACAGTCCGGTGTTCTTGATCCGTTGTATTTGTTGTGCACAGAAGCAGTCAGGTAAGTACCCAAACATCGTTTTGAACGGGATGAAAATCCGTTGTATTTCTCGTGCACAGAAAAATACGGATGTAAATTATATACAAGTGGAAAATATTACGTTACTCCCAAGCGGGCCCTATGTCCACAAGATGCCTCATTCGAGACGCCTTTGTAGCGAGGAATTGTCTATTTGACACAACTTTTCCGTACTAATGAGAGAACATTTTGTTGTCACAACAAACCTCTTTACTGGTGCTTCTTCAGTGGTGAAATATGATGTTGTCACTATTTATTTCTAATTACTGACAAAATAACATGTCGTCACATAGCACCTCAGCAGTGGTGATGTAATAGTAACGAATTTTCACATTGTCACTTTTATATGTACAATTAGTGGCAAAATGTTACATGTCGACATAGCATACCCACAAACTATGGAGCGTGTTACCTGCAAGTTTTTTTTACCCTGTATGGGTGGCGGTCTACTAGAAGAATTGCTACAAATACTTTCTCAGGCCTTGTAATCTGCTTTTATCTCTTGGTTGAACTCGTTAAACTTTGTATTTGTTAACTGTGTGTACCTTGGTACAGAGATCAAAAGAGTTATCTCTTTTATTCTTAAAACAAAAGTAAATAGGACAGATTTAAAAGTGTCGGATTGTCAAGTTTTCACTGTTTTTCATACAACTAGTAGCGAACTACCGTCTTGTGAGATGATAAGTTAGCAATGACGATTTAATAGTGATGAATTTTCATGTTGTCAAAATTTCCATGCAATTACTGGCAAAATATCGTGTCATCATAAGAGATGTTAGGTATGACAAATTAACAGTGATAAATATTTGCATTACCACTAATTTTTGCATATGTGAAATTAGAAAAATACAAATGTATTAATTGTTAGGATGTGGTACCCGAGGTGTTACAATTATGTACTCCCTCCCTTTTAAAATAGATATTCTTTTAGAAAGTGTGCAGTCAAACTTTTTTATTTTTGATATTAATTAATTAAAAATGACTTAGATTGGTTAGAGACTAATGTCATCATAAGATTTATCGTTAAAAATTATTTTATAACATTAATTTTTATAATATTTTACTTACATACTCATCTAAAAGATAATGATTTAAGTTACATATTAAAGATTACGCAAAGTAATACTCTATTTTAAAATGGACGGAGTGACCAATGTATGGTCGTAGAGCCTGTGAAAGTCTAGCTTAGGTATACTTATGTTCATTCGATCTAAGATCGGACGACATAGCTAGGAAAATAGTAGTGACGTGGGCTCTCTCGTACGTGTTTCATTTTGTACTCAGTTTTAATAGAATATTAAGATAATCTGTTAGTGCAATGTTCTTCTCGAATCAAATCTCTCTCGTATTTGGTGGTTAGCTCTCTCCACGATTATCCAATTAGCTAATTAAGATGCCCTCAAAGCGGTACTGGTATTGTATCCATAGAGATATGATCAATGCAACATTCAGGTATATATCAAACAAGCACGATTAATTCACTGGGATTGCATTAGCAGAGCAGGCTTGTCCTGTATAGGGCGGCATAACTGATCCAATAATTCAGCTACATATCCTCTCTTATATGTTGTAGCTAGGAAATCTCTCTCGATCGATCAGGACGTACGGTAGCTGAAAACCTAAAGAAATTGATGCATGCGTGCACGAACAAAGTGATGAACCTAGCTTAGCTGCTACCAGACGGCCGGTAGCTAAGAATAGGAAGACTACGACGACAACCCGTTTTGTGCGACATCCGTCGCATGCATGTGCACGTACGTACTGTCTTTTGTCGGCATTTGAATGTACTCACATTACTGGAGTAATACAATGTATAGTACATATGCACCTATAAAAACACACACCACAACCTATAAACAAATGAGCTAACGAATGATCGAATGATCTGTTGACTTCCTCTAGTAACTTGCAACAATTAACACAAATAACTAGTAGTAATACAGAGAATATACAATTAATAAACAATTATTGCACTCAACATTCGTAGGTAGATATCTCGGAAAAATTGAGCAGAACATCATCTGCGTTAATCATCTGCAAGCTAATATTGTAACTAGCTATAGATTAGGTCTTATTGCCCCAACTAGAACTAGTGATCGAATGCATATGGCGACTAAATTAACCATAAAAATTCAAGTTGGTGCCGTTGGCACGCCATTTTTAATCGCAGCACGCAGCAGCCATTCAACAATTAACACAAGGCCGGGTGAGCTCGCATATATTTAATCACATTACTAGCTAGCTAGCTACTTACAGCATCAGCTTATATAGCCATTCGACAACCGAAGAAGGGTGAGTAAGGTAGCTAGCTATCATCTGCTATATAAGAATACACGCGCGATTACAGGGTAGATGCATGACATGGCGATCGACGGGAATATGAATGATCGAAGAGGGTGAAACATTTGGAATCTGTCATGTCCCCAACTTGCGATTAAGGGAAGAAATATTCGCGCCCCGCATGTGGCATGCCATCCTCGCTGTCTCTCGCTCGCTCCAATACTCGATCGCAGTCATTCATTCAAGACTCGAAGTCGATCGATCTAGTCTAGGGATCGAAAACGCGCGTTAACGACCGAATATGCGCTAGCTCGTGCATATATATATCAACATATATCCTAGCTAGCTAGCACAATTTACACGCTGGCTAGCTAACTAACGCTTGTTGAAGACCTCATCGCGCGTCTTGCCCCTGATGGACCATCGATCAGCTCAATCATATATGGCCGGGCCGGGCATGCAGTACGAACGAGCGCCTAGGAGTCTAGCGACTCTATCTAGCTGCACAAACATGCATGCGTGCGTGTGTTACTTACAGGTCTCATCTCGGGTACGTCTAGCTTGACTTGATATGTACGTGCATGCCCAACACGTACCTCACCTCTAGCACGACACCTAAGCAACACAACACTGCATGCCACGGTGAGCCTGCAACTGACCAACCATCGCCTTGCGTTGAGTTGACTTAATTGAGCGGTAGTAGCGGCCTCCTCCTCCTTCTACCTCCCCTCGCGGATCATGTCCCCCACTCTTCTGCTCCTGCTGCCCACCCACACGTGCATGCAACCACCTCACAGCCAAGCTACTCTTCTCTTGCTTGCTACCCTAATAACCCTACCTCCTTTCTCCGTGCATATATATCAGCTAGCTCCACCTCCCATCTCATCTCACACATCTAGCTAAACTAGCTACAGCAGCTACAACAAGAAGAAGAAGCAAACACATACGTATACAAGCGACCGACCGAAATGGCTCCGAGCTTTGGCCGCTCCATCTCCTTCCCTCTCAGCCCGGCGAGCCCCTCCTCCAAGGCGCGCCACGTCCGCTCCATCAGCCTCCCCTGCAGCTCCCACCCGCTCCTCGCCCACCTCCATGCCCACATGACCGCCGTCCGCTCCTGGGTCGCCCACCCGGCGCCGTCCGTCCCCGCCGCCCTCTCTCACATCCACGCCCTCCACGCCGCCCTCGCCGACCTCCTCCTCCTCCCGGACCCGCAGGCCGCGCTCCGCCGCGCCACCAACGGCGCCGACCGCCTCCTCGACGCCTTCCTTCTCCTCGCCGACGCGCACCAGGGCTTCCAGGAGGCCGTCCTCGACCTCAGGCGGTGCGCCGTGGAGGCCCGCGCCGCGCTTCGGAGGGGCGACATCGCTAGGTCGCAGCGCAGGGCCGAGAAGGAGCTCGCCCGGCTCGCCGCCTCCGCCTCCGCCGTCGCCGCCAAGTGCGCGCGCATGGGCCTCGTTAGCGGCGCCACGGCCGAGGAGGCCGAGATGGCCGGTGCGCTCATGGAGGCGGCTGCCGCTAGCGCCGCGGCCTCTGCCAGCGTGTTCTCGGCCGCCGCGTCCATGTCATCCGCGGCGTTCTCTTACAAGAAGACGGCGGCGTTTGCCTCTTTTGCCAAGAAGGCCGCGCCGGAGACGGCGGAGGTGGCGCTGGAGAGGTTGCAGGGGCTGGAGCAGTGCATGGACGAGTGCGATTGCCTCTGCGACAAGGTCTTCAGGAGCATTGTCCAGACTAGGGTTTCAATGCTCAACATCATGACTCCTACAATTTAGAGATGCATGTGCACAAATGGAAAAAAAGAAGAAGGAACTTAATTAATTAGGTCATGTATGAATATTTTGCTCATGAGAGCAATGGACACTACTACACTGTACATACAAACAGCGAACATATATACACAAGGAGAGGAAATTTTGGCTACACATTATGTTCAGAGTGTTGCTTGATTACACACACGGCGTGGCCTTTAATTTCAGTTAGTATTTACATAGGAATGCAGTGCAAAATACTGGGCATTAGTGTCTGATTTCGACAATGCCATTATTTGGTCGAGCTTAACCTATGCTAATCATAGTGATGAACACATTACTCAATTTTTCTTCATTTCCATAGTACATTGTTGAAAGCAATATAATTCAGAGCAAATTTCCAGCTGGTCTAACTCTTCTCGAAAATCATAATCTGTTCATCTCAAACTACAAAGCAGAATAACCAAACAACATGAACACTATACTAATTTTTTTCATTTCCAAAGTATATTTCTGTAAACATTATAATTTAGAGCCAATTTACAATTCCAACTCCTTTATGAAAATCATAATCTGTTCCCGAACCGAACTACTCGAAAGGAGGAGAGAATGGCGAAAATGGTGCCCCGACCGGCGTCAACGCCAGAATTGGCCGGCGGGCGGCCGCAATGCCAAAAGTGACCGCGTGACGGCCGGGATAGGTGCCACGTGTCGCCGGTCGCGCTCGCCGGCCGCAACGCTCGCCGGTCACGTTGAGCGGCCGCGACAGTTGGGCATGGCGCACAGTGGCGTGGAGGACGGCGCAGAGGCTAGGGGAGGGCGGCGCGGAGGACGGTGCGCGTGGCGGAGGGCGTGTGCGGGGAGCAGGAGCGGAGCACGCGCGTGTGCGGCAGAGGACGGTGCGCACAGCGGAGGCAGGGGCAGTGCCACGGCCGCGACGGCCTCACCGGCGATGGGCTGCTGTCGTGCCCGGCGAGCTTGACCGGCCGAGCGTCGCGGCCGGCGAGCGCGACCGGTGACACGCGGCACCTATCCCGGCTGTCGCGCGGTCACTTTTGGCATTGCCGCCGTCCGCCGGCCAGTTCTAGCGTTGACGCCGGTCAGGACGTCATTTTCGCCATTTTCTCTCGAAAGGAGTGGGGACGAAACCAGACTAATTGCGTTGACCTTACGGCTAATGAGCATTGTCAAAGGAGGCACTTGGAATCTAAACACCAAGATCCACTCTAGCTCTAGAGAGGCTTGCTATTTCGATCTACAGTCTAACCAAGACTTAGAGCTATGCACAGTGGCACACACACGGTTTCATACTGTTATTAAACTGACACAACTTGACAGCCTAGTTAACAAATTTATTAAAATTTGATCAAATTAGGCATGGATCCATCGGTTGAGTTGTCACAGGCATGCACGCACACCGTCATGTCTCTCGTCACCATGGGCGAGCAGAAGCTCGAGTGATGTAGCCACCCATGATCCGATCTCTAGGAAACTAGGGAACAGGCTGTCCAATTGTGGACCGGACAGAAGAAAACGAGCAGGTCGCCAACTCGCCATAGCTTGCAAGCTTGCTCTTCGATCGACCGATTTGTAATCGTGGAGATTCGCTATTGCTCCATATTATAAGAGGCGTCGTCGTTCGCCGGAGGGACCTGTCACCGGCAGCACAGCGACATCCGTAGCTGGCATGGTTACCTGCCAGCAACGCAGCATCCTACCCATCGTCTTCACCAAAGTCTCCTCTCTCGGATCCTCGGATTTGGATCATGTCTGTCTGTGACGAACCAACAGATTATACATCTGGACCGTCGGTTTCCAATCGGATGGCACCAAGAGGAGTCCACATGGAGTCCTTGTACGTAGCCCTGCCTGCCTGCCTGCCTGCGCACGCGCGTTCACAGTACGGTTTTGCTGCAACGCTGGCTGCATGCATGTGAGCCGTACGTCCCACTTCATCTTCATCGAAGCTTCGTTCAGTGAGATGCCGCTTTCCTCCGTGTGCATGCATGGCCTCTCCAACAGTGACCAACCACGCGACAACCCAACTACTCGTTTATATATATATACCTCACACGCACACGCTTGTCCTCCTCATCGATCGATCAGTGATCACACGAGCTGAGAGCTGAGCTACTTACCGCCTAAAGATCACACAGAAATTAACCATCAATGGCGCCGATGACGACGAGCGTGGCCGTCTCGCCGAGCCCTTGCAGCAGGACGATGAGGCCGTTCGGCACCGGCGGGCACGTGCGGTCGGCGAGCGTGCCGTGCCACAAGCACCCGCTGCTCACGCACGTCGACGACCAGCTGCTCGCGCTCCGGGCGTGGACGTCCGACCCGGGCCCGAACCCACTGTCGCTGGCGCACGTCAGGGCACTCCTCTGCGTGCTCGACGAGCTGCTGCAGTACCTGCCGCTCGCGCGGGGCGCCTCCTCATGCGGCACCGACCGCCTCCTCGACGGCTTCCTCGCCCTTGCCGACGCCTACGGCTCCTTCCTCGCCGTGCTCCTTGCGCTCAGGCAGCACGCCGCGGAGCTCCGCGCCGCCGTGCGCCGGCGCGACCCCGCCAAGACCGCGTCCGCGGCGCGGGCGCAGCGGCAGGCCGGGAAGGAGCTCGCCCAGCTCGCGGCCGCCGTGGCGCGCGAAGCCGCGCGGTGCGCGCGCGCGTCGGGCAGCGACCACGGCCACGGCCCCTGGGCCGCCTCTGCCGAGCACGAGGTGGCTCGGACGGTCGCCGAGGCCATCAACGACACTGCGGTGGCGTCAGCGTCCGTCTTCCTGGAGGTCGGCACCCTCGCCGACGCCGCGGCGACATTGGCGTCGTCGTCCTCCTCCTCGTCGAAGAAGAGGCTGGCATTGGTGCACGCAACGTCCAGGAGCAGCAAGAAGGCCGCCTGCGAGGAGCAGAGAGACGCGGCGGCGCTGGAGAAGCTGCAGGAGCTGGAGCAGTGCATTGGGGAGGTGGAGAGCGAGAGTGAGAAAGTGTTCAGGAGCCTAGTGCAGACAAGGGTTTCCTTGCTCAACATTCACACACCAACATTTTAATTAGGCATAGCTAAATACATAATTAAGAGATTAATTTTAGATTGTAATCAGTAATTACGAGATTACTGTGACAAGAGAACTCTCCTGGGTGCAGAGATCTCGAGATAAAAGGGTTACTACAATAAGAATTGGGATGCTTTCATCAGAATCGCTCATGTTTTAAAAATATGTTTGATACTGAATTATGATTATGAATGATGCAATGCTTCGTTCGAAGTTATATACGCCTGCACTCTGCAGCTAGCAAACTTCAGTGCCATGAGAAATTTCAGTTCACGGACAGGATTGTCATAAAAGATTGTTGCTTTAGTGTGTAGCTTGCAATGCTGCGTGTTATTTAGTTGCGAAGTAAGCAACTGAAATTAAAATACAAACTTAAGCCTCAACAAGCAAGCAATCAGGACATACAAACAAGCAAAAACTAGCAATGATCTGTATTAATTAACGCACTCAATGTCAGTACAGGCTTTTTTTTACAAGGAATTAACTATACACACATGTTGGCAAAAAGAACATTTTACTAGATCATTGTTGTTCCTACAAGTTGGATCCTCGTATAACAATCACTGAAAACATACAGTGCAGGATGAGCTGCGTTGGTGCCTCAAGCGACGAACAGCTCTGCTTGGCCGTCAATGAAGAGGCTCATGAACTCCTCTCCGTCCACGGTCTCCTTTTCAATCAGGAGCTGGGCGAGCTTGTGGAGGATGTCGATGTGCGTGTTGATTATCTGCGTTGCTCGCGAGTAGGACCTCTCCACGAGCTCCCTGACCTCGGCGTCCACGATGTCTGCGGTGGCCATCGAGTAGTCCTTCTGGCTCGACATCTGCGACCAATCAATGCGAAAATGTCAGGTTACTATTCAAAACCGTTGCTTACTGCTAGTGATAGAAATTCCCAAGAAGCAAAGCTAACTCAAGGTTTACTCATAGCCACACAAAAATGAGACATGGAAATAATAGCGTTGTTTTGTTACTGCTTTCATGTCTGAATAAACCTTCTATGAAATGGAACATGGATGATGACAAGGTTGGCAGTATATATAGGAGAGATGTGTTAAAGGAATGCAGTAAACTGAAGCAAGAGTGTAGTAGTCATCAAGGTAAATGGACAGTTCGGGAGTACAAATAAATACTGAACATGTATCGATAACGACTTCCCTAGAGGCTGGTAGAGACTTCATGAATCAGGATACTAAGCAAATGAGGACAAGAAATGTAGGGCAGATCCATTTATAGTTAAAGTTTGCAGGTCTAATTCCTTGGTTAATTTTGACAGATTTTGCTTTTGGAATAATTTTTTTCCTTGCAAAAATCTACTTGCATCATAGTGGCATACCTGCTGCCCCAAGAAAGGATTCCCACCAGAAGACCCAATCGCAACTTGCCCAATCTTCTTGCTGAATCCAAATCTTTCAACCATTTGTCTTGCGACACGTGAGACCTGCATAAAGTCATTCGAAGCCCCTGTTGTCACGTTTTCTTGGCCAAAGATCACCTCCTCAGCAACCCTGCAAAAAATGTTAGACATGTTAGCGGACAAGTCATCACTTTGCAAAATAGCAGCAACTAGTGGATGCATAAATAAATACAAATTTCATGAAAACTGTACCTGCCACCAAGGGCTACAGCCATTTGGTTCTCTAGGTAGCTCCTGCTGTATAATCCAGATTCGAGCCTCTCTTCGCTTGGAGCAAAGAATGTGAGCCCACCAGCTTGACCTCGAGGAATGATGGAAATCTTAGCAACAGGATCATATTCAGGCATGAGGGCACCGACGAGAGCATGACCAGCCTCTGTAAATGCAAAAGTTCACACATATTAGGAATCTGTGCATTCCAGGATGATTTTACAACTAATGGTGATAAAATTACCATGGTAAGCCACAAGCCTCCTCTTCTGTTCTGAAACGACTGCATTTTTCTTCTCAGGCCCAGCAATGATCCTCTCTAGAGCATCAGAGATCTCATCCTTGCTTATCTCCTTCAGATCACGACGAGCAGCAAGGATGGCAGCCTCATTCATCAAGTTCTGAAGATCAGCTCCAGTGAAACCAGGTGTTCTTCTAGCGATTTTCTCAAAGTCTACATCTTTCGCCAATGCTTTTCCTCTGGAGTGAACCTATTAGATCACAATAAGCTGTGTAAGCTCATGTATAGAACTTCAGATATCAATAATAATCTTTTTTTGGACAAAAGATCCCAGAACAAGAACTTATTCAGCAGGGGAAGTCAAAGAAAACTCTATACAAAAGGCAATCATTGTATGCCTCAGCACAGCTTGTACCTAGAAGGTTAGCAGGAGTGGATGGAAATACACTGAAATCCCTAGGCTTGTGAACCAGCCAGGATGGATCGCCTTAGACCCAGTAGTAAAGCGGAAAGATTTATTAAAGCGAAATGTATTTAAAGTGTGACAACCACAAACAATTTAGAGGAGGCTAGGTGGTCGTGACAGGATATGCCCCACTAAATGCCTGAGACCATTCTTCTGTTCAACAATACATAATATCTTGAATGTTTTTTTACATGCTCTTGAACTTCCAATGTTATATAAGTTGTGTTGCTAACTTGCTACTTGTCCTGCCTATTCTGAGTTGGACAGTTGGTAATTGATTTAGGTTGATAAATAGTACATACTTTTGCCATCAGTAGCCACAATATTAACTTTGACGAAAATGATACATATTCAACTGAAACTACAAGACATTACAATACCAGCGACAATTTGTGATATTCAAAACTAAGAGAAAAGCAACTTGAAATAAACCAATTTGGCAAAAAATTTGATTTTTTTTTGGATATTGATGTACAGATGTAGATCATGATCTATTAACTTTCTATTGGGACCATATTTGTGAAGTCTCCGTAATCAAAACTTGCTTAGCTCCAGTTAAACTAAGCAAGTAATGAACAAGTGCATATCAAAAGCCAATAAAAACTGACCAAATTAGTTGTATAAAACATTCTAGAATTACAAAGTAAAGAAAATGATCTCTAGGCTAAACTAAGGAAGTGATGAACAAGTGCAAATCCAAAGCCCATACAAACTGATAATTAGTTGTGTCTAAACAAAAAGATATCTAGACTCATTAGAAATGTAAGGTCAAAGAGATTGAGTGAATTTTGCATCAATGCAAGAAGGACACACTAGTAAACTAGATAGCTACAACGTCTAATTTTTTCACAGAACAATTTCCTTTGTTAAGGGTATCATATTTTGGTAAAGACAGATTTAGCAAGCTACTCTTAAGAGCTACAACTTCATCAAAATCAGTTGAACCACAATTGCAGAATATCTACCACCAATTCAACCTACAAAACGAGTTATATGCCAGCCTTTCATAACATGTTACCATATGACATGAAACGTTTCAGGTAAATTATCCAAAGTTTGGATTCAAAACTAAGTTTATCATGTATCAAGCAAGTAGATTTCCCTTGCTGAGTTCCTGGACTAGCCACTAGAACAATGTCATAAGAGAATAGCATCAATGAAGTAAGTTGGTGAATTGGTTCATCAGAATTCAGAAAAAAATCTACTACAAGCAAAGCAATCACAATTCACAGAAAATCTAAGCACCAGTGATTGCTCACCTCAAGAATCCTGACACGTCCGGCGACATCTGGGCGGTCGACGGTGACCTGCCGATCAAACCTCCCTGGCCGTAGAAGCGCCGAGTCCAGAACATCCGGCCTGTTGGTGGCGGCGAGCACTATGACACCGCTGTTCCCAGAGAAGCCATCCATCTCCGTGAGCAGCTGGTTAATGGTCTGCTCCCTCTCATCATTTCCCCCACCCATCCGGCACCACGCTGCCTCCCGACGGCATCAATCTCATCAATGAAGACGATGCATGGCGCCTTGGCCTTGGCCTTCTCGAACAGGTCCCTCACCCTGGAAGCGCCCACACCCACAAACAGCTCGACGAACTCGGACGCCGCGCAGGAGAAGAACGGCACCCCGGCCTCCCCCGCGACGGCACGGGCGAGCAGCGTCTTCCCCGTCCCGGGTGGGCCGACCAACAGGCAGCCCTTGGGGATCTTGGCCCCGAGCGCGGTGTACTTGTCGGGGTTCTTGAGGAAATCGACGACCTCCTGCAGCTCGAGCTTGGCCTGATCGGCGCCGGCGACGTCCTGGAAGGTGACGCCGGTCTCGGGCACCTCCTGGAACTTGCTCTTGGAGCGGCCGAAGTCCATGGGCCCGCCGAGCCCGCCGGGGCCCGCGCCCGGCCCGCCCTGGGCGCGGCGGAAGAGGAAGAAGAGCCCCGCGAAGGCGATGAACGGGAAGAGCAGGTTACCTACGAAGGCGAGGAATCCGCCCGGACCCGCGGCGTCGCCCTCGGCGACGGAGATGTCGACACCGTTGGTGGCGAGGATGTCGATGAGGTCGGGGTCATTCGGCACGACGACGGTGGCGCGGCGACCGTCGACAGCGGTGAGCTGGAGCACCCCGCCGTCCTTGGAGAACCTGACGCGCTCGACCTTGCCCTTCTTGACGGCGGCGAGGAACTCGCTGTAGCGCCACTGGCCCCCGTCGGGGAGGTCGGCGGAGGCGGCGGAGGGCTTGGGCGCGGTGAGGAGGTTGTCGGTGAAGGGGTTGGCGGCCGGCGCCGGCGACTCGGCCTGGAGCTGCGGACCGGGGCAGGCGGCGGGGACGGCGCGTCGACGGCGAGAGCGGGTAAGGTGGGCGCGGCTGCGAGGGCGAGGAGAAGGGCGGGGACGGGCTTGGACGAGAGCGGGAGGCGCGGCGGCCTGAGGGAGGAAGGCTTGGGGAGGGAGGCGGTGATGAGGAGGTGGGAGGCGGAGAGCGAAGGGGGAGCCATGGTTGGTTGCTGCTTCACTAGCCGAGCCTAGTCGGGAGAAGAAGATATAAGGGGAGGGAAGGAAAGATTGGATTTTTGTAGACGTGGAGACGATGGAAGCCATAGATGGCTCTGGGGTGGTGATACATTGAGCAATTCTCTCACACTCTTTTTCTCATGGACAATTCTCTGAAACTCAATTGTGCAAATGTGATGATACTCAAATAAACTAGTTAATACTGCTCCTGCGAATAAACAGGAATTATCATTGGCAATTTGTCATTTCGAATTTTTGCTTCTCAATTTTGGAATTAAAAATTTTGACTGTTCAAATTGGATTATTAATCAGTCGTGCTTGTAAAAGATTGTGTTTTGTACGGCTGCAATGGACAAGCTCAAAACTGACTTTGTTCTTTTTGGAGAGAAAAAACATGTCTTTTGTTCGTAACAAGATTTGAGGGGAAAAAATGTTTGGTTGTTTGTGTGAGGTGTTACACGCGGGGCCATGGAAGAAGAACTGAACAAGAGAGTCCCACCGAGGAACTCAGCTGCCATCAGGGTCTCCTTTTCTCAATTCTTTTTGTCCTTGTTTCACATGCAGCTCTTCTTTTTTATCACCTGATCAAGCACGAGCGATATAAATGTTTTAGCTACAAACATGAACTAAGTTGTAGGTAGTTGCTGATTAGGAGTGACCCATGTTTTGGAGGATTATAAACATGAGTCTCATAGTTCAAAATTCTCTATATGCCAGCCTAAATTTCCAGTAACTCACTTGTCGTATCATTGCGTGTATGTTCTTTAATTAATGGAGAGAGGGAATTTTGAACTCATACCATTACAATTGACAAAAATGGGAAAAACAGTCTCTTTTTTCTTCTTATTTTTTAGAAGAAACGATTTGAATATTGATAAGGTAAAGACGGTGCAGTAGATCGAAGAAACGTATAATAAAGACCCCTAATAACAACAATACCGGGAGGTATTATTCAGCTCCCTCTGATTCATAATATAAGTAGTTTTAGACTTGGACACAAGAATTAAGGAGAGGTTAGTTAATGTACCAAATGACACTATTATCCTTGTCTTCCATGCAATAAATAATCTAGAATATGCAAACATGAGAAAAGAGCTCATTAACCATAACAATTAAAGAGGGGTAGACTAAGAAAAAACTGACATAAATATACATTGGAGTTCTAAAACTACTTATATTTTGATAAATCTCTTAAATCCTAAAAACTACTTATATTATAAAACAGATGGAGTAGTACGGAGAGAATTTTCTCAACAACGAAAAGAAGTCCAGGCCCACAGCGTTGGCAAACAACAGGCAGAGAACCCAAGCCGCATGGACTCGGGCCAAGCTCATGGAGGGCTTTAGATCATGAAGGCCGTTACTGGGTCGGCCTTCGCCGATGTAAGGGGGGTTAGCGCTCACCGTTGGGCCGTTCATCTCGCCTCGCCGCCCTCACCACCACCGTCGCCGTCATCGCTGCCGCCCTCCCCCACCGTACCGCCGGCGTGGAAGCTCGGCAAGGACCTGATATTCTGCGAGGAGACCAAGAGGCACCTGGGCGCCACGCCGGTGTACATGGGCAACAGCAGCTACTGCATGGTCGAGTCCCTGGTGCACAAGGACGAGGACGTGGGGAAATATCTGGACACCGAGCTGAGGACGACGCGGCGGAGAGCGCGCTCCTTCGAGATGAGAGACGCTCATGACTCATGAGTCATGAGCTCAATGAACCGTGCTTGAGCTCTGTGGCATTCTGGATTTAACTTGCATACATCGTCCATGTCTTCGTTAATTGGAGCAAAATTTAAGGATCAGGAGCTGGCTTATTTTGCAACCGTATTCGTACATGATTCAAGAAAATACCCAACTATTCCCCTGTGGAATTTTCCGAGTTGTATGCTGTAATTTAAAGTAACATAGGTAACAATTAACACCTTTCAAGTTAATTCAATCACTTATTCTGAAATGCTCCATATATATGCTGTCAGTCTCACCTGCAACTTCCTTGGCTACTGTAATGACGTTGGTCCCATATCTTATATGTATGTCTGAACGTTTTGGGGTAAAACATGTAGAGCCAGCAGCACAAGTATCTGGGCAGTAACAGTGGAGTAATGCAGAATTCCAGACTGGAGAGTCCATGATCAATGAACCGATGTAGTACACAGGAGGAAGGAAGTTCAATGAAATTCTTTATAAAAAAAATTCCGAAAGGCCTTAAAGAATGAAATTCTTCTTTGCATTTTTATGTACAGACATATTCCTCCGTGTCGAGCTGGCCCCACTCTACAATGCTGATCTAAAGACTTAAAAAAAAGAAAAGGAAACTTGGGTTGCAACAATCGGCGTTCTAACGGAGACGAAGAGGAGAAACAACGGAATTCCATGCATGAAACTGACATCCATGCATTATTGCCTGTGTCATCAACCCAAGAAATACCACATGCATACATACATACATACATACGCTCATGTTCGTTCGTCGTAGCACGATCGATCTCGCCGCTAAGTTTGATGGTCAAAGCTGCTGAGCTGGTGAAGGCACGTACTCCTGGCTAGCTGCATGCGCGCAGGGATCGAGGAGGAGACAAAGCTGACCAAACTCAACCAAACTTGATTTTTTCCACGGTACGTTCCAGCCTAAATTGGCTTTTACTCCATAAATCTTCCAACGGCGTGCATGTGCCCTTGTCTAGCTTCCACAAGTGAGATCGATCGCTAGCTAGGTCTCCGGATCTGCACAAATCCATGCATGCATGATATCGATCTGTCAGCTCGTACAAAAGGAGTGATCAAGAAGCGATCCATGCATCGATCATGATTCATGACCAAGTTGGACACGTCTACTTACTTCGATCCCCTTGCTTCCCTAGCTAGCTATATAAGGACGTGCACTCCCACTTCTTCTTGCACACACACACACTCACTGCTACACCAGCAGTTCACCACACCAGCTAGCTAGTACGCTTGCACTGACACGATGAGAGCACTGGCGGTGGTGGCCATGCTGGCCGCGGCCTTCGCCGTCTCCGCGCGCGCCGAGCAGTGCGGCTCGCAGGCCGGCGGGGCCACGTGCCCCAACTGCCTCTGCTGCAGCCGCTTCGGCTGGTGCGGCTCCACCTCGAACTACTGCGGGAACGGCTGCCAGAGCCAATGCGCCGGTTGTGGCGGCTGGCGGCAACCCGCCGGTGCCTCCGACCCCCTCCGGCGGCAGCGGCGTGTCCTCCATCGTTTCGCGGTCACTCTTCGACCAGATGCTGCTTCACCGCAACGACGGGGCGTGCCAGGCCAAGGGGTTCTACACCTACGACGCCTTCCTCGCCGCCGCCAACTCCTTCGCCGGCTTCGGCACTACGGGCGGCACGGACGTCAGGAAGAGGGAGGTGGCGGCGTTCCTGGCGCAGACCTCCCACGAGACCACCGGTGGGTGGGCGACGGCGCCGGACGGCCCTTACTCGTGGGGCTACTGCTTCAACCAGGAGCGCGGCGCCACCTCCGACTACTGCACCCCGAGCGCGCAGTGGCGTGCGCCGCCGGGAAACGCTACTACGGGCGCGGTCCCATCCAGATCTCCCACAACTACAACTACGGGCCGGCGGGGCGCGCAATCGGCGTGGACCTGCTGCGCAACCCGGACCTGGTGGCGACGGACCCGGCGGTGTCGTTCAAGACGGCGCTGTGGTTCTGGATGACGGCGCAGGCGCCCAAGCCGTCGAGCCACGCGGTGATCACGGGCCAGTGGAGCCCCTCGGGCGCCGACCAGGCGGCGGGGAGGACGCCGGGGTACGGGGTGATCACCAACATCATCAACGGCGGGCTGGAGTGCGGGCACGGGCAGGACAGCCGCGTCGCCGACCGGATCGGGTTCTACAAGCGCTACTGCGACCTCCTCGGCGTCAGCTACGGCAACAACTTGGACTGTTACAACCAGAGGGCCTTCGCTTAATAATTAGTTATAGTTATATAATCAATCGTACGTGCACACACACAATAATAAAAGCTCTTGCTATGTACTGTAACTATGGCGTTGCAGACAGGAGCTCATGTACGCAAGTACTAGAGGTGAATAAATGATACGTATACGATCAAAATAATTAAGACGTGTAATGGATCGATTACCGAATACTACTACAATAAACGATGGATCGAAGCTTATTACATGCATGTTCACAATTCGCACGTTGTACTTGCGAGACAGACAGGGATATGCACTTCGTTGCTGAACTGGATGCAGATGTTAAGCATGCATGCATGCACCAAATCTTCATAGAAATTAAAAGCTTCCATATGCATGCATATAAAATGCTGTACGTGCGTGGTTTGGCTCGTTGCCATTATTCAGACGCACTAAGCTAGTGGTGACATGACAACGTGCGTGCGCATGCTAGTAGCTAGCTTGGAATTATTCCAGACAAATGAAAGTTGGACTTGGACATGCATCTACGTTACATACACTAGCTACGTACGTATAGCAGAAGGGGTAACGTACGTCTTACTCACCGCATAAGTAATGAGGCCGGCCGGAACAAAAAATGTCCATGCAATCTACGTAGCTCGATTTGGCCAAAGGGAGGAGGATGAGATAACCTCGAGTGATTCCTCTAATTAAATCCATGTACATGAAAGATGTTAAACAGAGGGTCGGGACTGCACATTTCACTTCAGTTTACAGACATTTGGAAGTGGAAAAAAATTCCTCTCGAGATCAAAAGAATTCCTGTGGCAGGCAGCTCGTTGGAATAGGATGTGAAGATCAGGAAACGAAATGGGCCGGATGATGGGACGTGCGCTCTGTAAATGTGGAGCTGATGAAAGATGTGGATGGTCTTACTATGAGGAAATTACATGGCGGAGCACTGAACTTAGCACGTATGTACAGTTTCATTCATTAACTCGCAATCAATCAACAGCAGCCCACTAATCTTGGTTAAGGCAGTCAGTTTGGTCCAAAACAGGTCGAGCGAGGTAAAAATCACCGACGTGGTAGCTGACTGGGACTAGGGGGCTGACTCCGAGGTGTTTCTCACAAAATGTCATGCCGGCAGTTTTACAGAAAGGGCCCCCTCCTCTCCGGCCACCTCCTCCGCGCCTTCGCTCCCGCCTGCTCCTCTTCTACCTCCCCGTCGCCCCCTCTCTCGTGCGGCCGCCCCATCGGGGCCATCGCCACCTCGATCGGCCGGCTGCCGCTACCGCGTGCGCCGCCGCCGGCACACGCCCCGCCTCCTCAGTGAATCCCCTCCACACGTGGCCTCTCTGCACGAGAGAGGGCACGTGTGGAGGGGATTCGCTGAGGAGGCGGGGCGTGTGCCGGCGGAGGCGCACGCGGTAGCGGTAGCCGGCCGATCGAGGCGGCAATGGCCCCGATGGGGCGGTGCTGGAGGCGGGGCCGCACGAGAGAGGGGGTGGTGGGGAGGTAGAAGAGGAGCAGGCGGGAGCGGAGGCACGGAGGAGGTGGCTGAAGAGGAGGGGGTCCTTTCTGTAAAATTGTCGGCATGACATTTTGCGAGAAACACCCCAGAGTCAACCCCCTAGTCCCAGTCAGCTGCCACGTTGGTGATTTTTACCTCGCCCGACCGGTTTTGGACCAAACTGACCGCCTTAACCAAGATTAGCGGACTGCTTTTGATTGATTGCGAGTTAATGGATGAAACTGTACATACGTGCCAAGTTCAGTGCTCCGCCATGTAATTTCCTCTCTTATTATGTTCTGTTGCAATATGGCACAGATGTAGATCTCAGTCACGACAAGAACTTGAGAAATCCGGTCCGCTCTGTCATTCTCTGGGCCACCAGTTGAGCCCAAATCTAGGGCTGGGCCGTGCTGGGTAAACATTACATTGTCTTGACTGTTCCACATCCCACACTGCGCACCCCAGCTTGCACTGCTACAACCGGAGGCTCTTCGCTTAGTATCAGTTCATATAATCAATCGTGCACACACAATAAAATTAGGGTTAATTAGATACATACCACTCCCAACTCTGCGTATTTAAGAAATTCCATTTACAAAAATGGCCTTATGGCCCTTCATAAGGACGTAATCTTTCAAAAAAAAATTCATAGGGGACCTAAAAATCCGTCACAAACTCTGATTTACAGTCCTGTGATTCAACAAGCTCATTTCTGGTGTTTTTCAGTTATATATTTGCTATGTTTTTAGAATTTGCGAGTCAAAGAGGGCCATACAGCCGTACTCATCGAGCCCCATGTAGAGACAGAAATGAGTTATCTCTTACTGCATTATTACAAGAAAATATTACTGTACGAAGTGAAAACTCACTAAACCCTGTCTTTTTCCAGCTTAGGTGCATATTGAGTTTCATACACCAATCGATTAGTCAACTCCACCTCAAGAGCTAAAGTGAGATCCGGCGCAGGTGCACCACGTTCTCCTTTAACGGATTTGCTTGCATATGTATGCGTTGTTCTCGATCATGCATATTCGACTTATCTGCGATTTTATGATCCGTAGATAAGAGTTGTAGACTCCATTGATCTTCTAATTTTTGATCATCTAGAAGTTGAGGACGCTGGCGTAGTACGGAGACAAGCTCTCCATCATCCATGGGCTCCGCAGCTGCGTCAGGAAAGGGTCCTGCATCCACTCCAGCCCGCCCTGCTGCCCCCTCGCTGCCACCTCCAGCTGCGGCAGCCTCATCGCCGCCGGCCTCACCACCGCCTGCTCCGCCTCCTCTTCTTTCTTCATGCCGCTTACTCCCTGATGGTGCGCGGCGGCCTCGTGCACGTCTGACGCCGACGAGATGGAGCCGACGTCGGGCGAGCCGGTGCTGTGGGAGGCCGTCGGCGTGGTGGAGGTGGAGGAGCGCGCGAGCTCCTCCATGGCGACCCGTTGCTCCAGCTCCTTGAGCGACACCGCCTTCCGGTACACCTTGCACAGCACCATGTCCTCCTGCTGCCTGTTGCCGCCGGCCATGGCGGCGCCGGGGAGGCGGTACTCGTTCATGACCCAGTCCGTCTTGGTGCCGCGCGGCGCCCGGCCCTCGTAGTAGACCAGCGTCTTCTTGAGCCCGATGAGCCGCTTCGGGTCGGCGGCGCACCGCACGGCGCGATCCGATCCCGTGGCCTTCCAGAACCCGCGCTCCGTCGTCCGGCTCGGCCGCCCGCCGCCGGCGCCGCCGCCGGCCAGCTGCTTCCGGGTGTCGCGCGGCACGAAGAAGTACCACTCCCTCTCGCCGATCCTGGCGAGGGCGGGGAGGTCCCATGGGTGGTGGCGGTAGAGGTTGACGGTGGGGATGATGTCGAACCTGAGCTTCTTGCCGTGCGCCGCCTGCTTCAGGTAGAACTCAAGCAGCTCCTCCTCCGTCGGGTGGAACCGGAACCCCGGCAGCTCCAGCTCCGGCGCACCTCGCCGCTCCATTATATATATGCTTCGACTCGTAGACCAGTAGATATATATTAGTTTGTTGTTGTTTGTGCTGCTGTTTGATCGATGGATGTGTTAATTTGGAGGAAAGGTTGTTTGTATATATAGGCCGGTGTTGAGGAGGGAGAGATGCACGAGAGGGAAATGTGGTCTCTTTCTTTCCAAATTCCAAGTCTTCTCCATCGTCATAGCTGACTTTTACTCGCCAAACAGCCAGTGTGTGTGTGTGTGTGTGTGTGTGTGTGGAGCGGACCTGGAATTCATAATGGTAATTTGTGTTGATTAATTGACCGGGGATCAAGTTGGCTAGCTAGCCAGTGTGTGTGTGTGTGATCAGTGTGTGAGTAATTGTTAGTTTGGGCAACAGTGATTTGTTTGAAAAGATGGGAATGGATCACATATGCTGGTGTGGATATCCTGTATAGTGTCTGTGATCCAAGTTGATGCCGACCGAGGATTTTAAAAAAAAGCAAAAATGAAATTAGTAGGGCTAGGTTGTGTTCTTGTGTAGAGTTTCCATATTAAAATCCACTAAGTTTTGCAGAATGGAATTTGCCCTAGCTAATTCAAGATGGTGGAAGAGTATAATTTCCCTTTAGTGGTAATTAAGAAAGAAGTGCTATGTGAAAGACTGTAAAGAAAGAAACTAGATAACTAGCTAGGTAGGATTGTAGCAAATCCTAAGTATTTATGTACTATTTCGTCATAAATATCTGCGTACTAATTGTTTCCCAATACATGACGTTGTATTTCTTTAACATTCAACATGCATACCGAACTTCATGTAAGATAAGTCTCTTCTCTGTTTGGAAATGCATAAAGTTCTTGTCTACTCATGAGTTGATCATTGTGTTAGCTACTGTAAGGTGCTAAATTTATGATCATGCTATGTACACCAACTGAAAGTTTCTACCAATAGACAATAAAATTACCCAGCTACTATAAATTAGTAAGTACTCCTTCGGTTCCTGGATAGTTGTGAGGGCATCCATATGGCCTCTAATATGTATCTTTGGTCTTTTTTTTTGTAATGATATTTCTAATGAATTACAATTCTGCTTGAGTGCTCTTGACCAGCTACTACAGTACTGGAGGCTACGCACAAGATCCTGATAAAGTATGTGAGAGAGAAGTGAGTGGCTGCGAGCCTAGCAAGCCTGCAAAATCGCTGGTAAGACTTGGTCCGATGATGCAGAATAATTAAATTTATAGTGTTTGTATTAGAAAAAATTAGGAAAATTTGTGATTAGATAAGCAGGGCATTTGTGTAAGTGATCAGGTTGGGTTGACGTAGCTTTCAAGAAGGATGCGGAGAGAATCTTCTCTGACTCAGAAAGTACATAATTTACGAAGCCATTCTTGACCCTTGGTCAGTTCCTATGCAGCCATCATTTTTTTTAGAAGTTAGATAAAATAGAAATATAAACTGAGCACACATGTTTGACTTGTTACTAGGCTATCAATTAGCCACCTTTTGTTAATCGCATGAAAAATATTTGTTGCTAATGAGTACATTTTACTAAGTGGGTTTGGCCTAGGCTCTAATCTAAGCACAACAATCTGGTCCTATTTGGATTTTGGAACGTAGGAATTTCGCAGGATCTTCCCGTTGAAGCAAAATTTCTACATCCAAACCAGCCAGCAAGTAGTTGCACTCCGCACTCTTTGCTAATTTGCAAGGCTAGCTGTTGGCATGCTCTGCTTTACCTCAGTCACAGGGTTCCTTTGATATTGATGGCTTTACTTTGACAGTGATACTTTGAACTGGTAAAAGGAAATCAGTATTTCAAGAATGAAATGAATGGCTGGACTCATGATCAGAGACAAAAAAGATCAGTGATGTTTTCAACAATTCGCGTGTCCACTAGTGGTGCGAGGTCATGATTTCCACAAGAAATTCCAAGCAGACGACACCATGAGGCCTTCTGAGTCCTGATAGTGCTCTTCAGATATCTCCAATTCTTCCTCCATTTTTTTCCATACATCTCTCTGAATACAGAAAACCGTGTTGAATTGTTCCAAGCCTTGAAATTATTCTTCTTGACGATTTTTTTTCAAGTGGAAAATCATTGCAGACAGTTCTTTTGCGGCTGCTGGGCTGTTCAAAAGACTAATGGTCATTTTTCAGGTACATTACCACTCCCAACTCTGACTCTCCTTATACATTAGTACTTGTTGAAATTAGAGAGACAAAAGGTAAAGCAGTAGTTGCCTTTCGCATCCTCTTGTACCTTCACAGGAAGCAACGCTAGAACTCTCCTAAAAAGGTTATGCTCGTGATAGACAGCAGTTGCATTTATGCAGTCACTCTAATAAAGTCAATTCTGAAAAATTAAACAATCTTTAAGTTCTTACAAATTCCAAGTGAACAAGTAAATATCTAAGGTCTAATAGTAATATGACAGCAGGGAGAATATCAGATGTTCCTAGTTGTAATATCTGAAAACCGAATGGTTCCTGTTTGGATCAAGATTTGTGTATTTTAGTACATAGGCAGCCACCTTTACGAATCAAAAGCAAAAAGGTTGCTCACATATACCTTTTTTTGTTATGCTGCAAAAAGAAACATGGTGAGTAGTGTGTATTTCAGTGTAACAAGCCACAGCCAGACTGACTTGTCTAGTGCTAGAAATCAAGAAAGGGAGACTAAACAACAATGTGCATCCACATCACCAGAATTTCGACCAGTTCTACCCTGCACAAGTCGTTGTTGATCTCATAAAGTCAAGTCCATGGTTCACTTCTGTTCATGCAATGCAACCCATCACCACAAGGAGAAAAGAAGAAGAAGTTGGCCATGGCTCAATACTTTGAAACGGTCCAAGTCTTTAGAGATGCACTCCGTCTGTCACTGTCTTGTGTTTGCTGTGGCCTCAGTGGTCAGTGCGGTGACTGGTGATGATGACGGTTGCCTTTGATTGTGGAGGAAGAAGACCTGGAAGAAGAGGTCGTTAGTGAGTGATGGATGTTCTCTTAACGGGAGAAAATTTGAGACATGAAAAGATGGCTACTTATGTGTCCCAGTGTGACAACATGACAAGTGAGCCTGAGCCTGCTCTATGGTCTGAAGAAAGGAAACAGGAGTGAAGCTTCCTCACTTCTGCAGTTATTAGCAGAAGATACAATCCACGCTTATAGCAACACATATCCATTATCATGGAGGCAAATAGCAATTGCCAATAAACAACTGTTTTTATTCTGGGCCAAAAGCCCGAAACCTTATTTATGATAGGAAGGCCCAGGCCCGCACAAAGCCACAGGTAGCCAGAGTCAACCCAGGTCTCAGCCCACACCATAAGTACTTATTCTCTTTAGCTATACATGCAGTTCATATCATAGCTAACCTCAGCTAAAGAACCATAGACAAGTCCAAGGCAAGCCAGAATCTGAAGTTTGCACAGCTCAATACTACTGCTACCACTAGCTATAGCAGAAGTACTACAACGGCCCAGCAGTAGGTCCTGATCAAGCAGCGATACTGTGCTTATTTGTTGTCTTCGTCAGACGACCGAAAGACAAACTTCATTCCCTTCTTGCCAGAATCATCCTCCGTTGACGTCTTTCTGACACCAGCCCCGCAATCAGAAGTTGCCTCCCCATCTGTTGTTTCTCTGACGTGTGTAGCGTTAACATTGATATACTCCGGAGCAATCTTCCCGGAAGCAGCTGCTCCTTCCCTCTTACGCCCTTCAGCTTTTTCGTCAACACGATAGTAAGCCTGATATGAGAGCATTTTGTGAGGTTTGTACTGCAGTTTATTGTTGTTAATTAGTTACCGAAACTTCATAGAATCAGCATTACCACACAAGTACGGGGCGGAGAGAGGACTCTGAATGAGTTAGGGCGGTTGTTGAAGTTTGTTTCGGGTGCTCCTGGTACTCCTTCAGGCGACGTGAAGTGATCCACGTCATGGCCAACCTGTGATGCAACACAGATCAATACTGCAAATAAGATTATCCGGTGCAGCCTATTACAGGAGAAAAATACTGTAAAATGCATTAATTGCCATAGCTTACTCTTCCATGTCCACCAAAGACCAAAGCATCGGAGTCCAGAGCTACTCTGTACTTCCCAGGCAAGTCGCATCCGACTTTGTAACTACATGTTTTGCAAGTGGAGATGAGATTAAGCACATTAGGTATCACGTCAAAGGAATTTTAAAAGTAAAAGCTTGCAACAAAATCAGTTACCCTTCGTAAGTTTTATTGGGATGAAAATTGAAAACGAAAACCAAATCTCCACGTTCAAAGACAATAACCTGAAAAAGAAGTTGGAATTAACTGCCTAGTGCATTTTAAGAAAACAATGGTCCGTATCAAATGGCTAGAGTTTCACCTTGTCCGCTCATATAGAATGCACAAGCAAGTTCGGGTTACTATTCTTCTTAAGAATGAAACAAATGATGCAACAAGTGCCCAGACTACAGATTCTATAGTTAATTACCTTTTCCTCCTCATTCATGTCGCTGACAATCTGCTTTGATGATGACAGGAAGGAAAATTTGTCGTCGAGCGCATTCATTGCTTGATCAAATGCGTTCATGTACTGTTAAAAATTTGATATGTTAGGTGACAAATTGCAAGATTGATTGCAGAAAATCTGGACAAAAAATGAAAAATTTCGCAAAAGGGTAATATTATTGATCGTATGCAGAGAAACATAACCTCCTCCCAACAAATCTACCACCCTTGGCCTTCCGAAATTTGTTCCTTCATCTTTAGAATTAATTTTGGAAAATGCAATGCCAATTTATACGTGAAAAATGTATTTACTCCACATCAGTAATGTGTAAGAATCAAGAAAAGCAGTAGGTTACCGCAGGCAAGATTTGATCATCGAACTGAGCAACAAGTATTAGATTGGCAGTTTACACTAGTAGGAAAGGGACATTTGAGCCTAGCGTAGAAGTGAGTTGGAACCCAGTGTAAATAACTAGAAGGAGAGATAAAGGAAGGTAATGATGGAAGAGATCCTAAAAAAGCTACAAGACAAGGTAATATACATATATACATAGGCATAACCTTGTATCGTAGGTGATCAGTGTCGACAAGGCTCCACTGACGTCTGCATTTATCATAACTCCAATTGTTGCCTTCTCTTGGAAAGTCGATCCATTCTGGGTGGCCAAACTAAAAGGAAATTGCACCATCACTATGAGTTAGAAAATGGATATGAGAGTTGTGGAGTAGCATCAATTTGTTATATAATGTCAATTTTGTGCAAGGAACTGGTCTTATACGTAAAGCATAACTAGCATAAGAAAGACTTGATAATATTATGTCTCATGTTTGCATCATTTAAGAGAAGATATGAGTAGAGAATGAAATGTTCAAACAGGAAATGGTCATAAGTATGCGATTTCAGCATACATAAATTGGACAAGAGGATGGCTAGTGATAAACAGAAGATTGCCGTCCACAAAGACAACAGCCAACAATGATTTAGAACCAACATTAATTATCAGCACAATTAGATCATAATTGCTATCATGAAAATAGCAGTTATGTGCTTGGGTATCTTAGAAAGCAGAGGGTTAACCCTTTATGCACCCCACCCAACCCCCGACAAATGATTTTTTTTAAAGAAATCATGCAACACACTAATGGGAAACACATTTTAACAGATCAATCATATATTACCTCGTTTCCCATAAAATTTAAGTAGCCATCACCTCCAAGGGCCATTGTGATGAAGTGAATCATCTGAAATATTTGGAACACGATTAGCCAAATATACCAAAAGGGATTCTAACGCATTATCTTCAAGGGCTAACAAGAACTCTTATTAAACTATGAAGATTACAAGTATAATCTAGAACCACAACCATGAAATTCACCAATACTTCAGGAGAAATGGAACCTTTTGTAGTGCAATTCCACGATCAATTGTAGGTGAAGCAGGCTGCAAGTCTGACATGCCAGTATACATCTCCTTGTCCATCAAGAGAAATGCTATAGTCTTGTCCCCAACAATAGACTGAAAAATTGTGTGAAATTGACTACTCAGTAGTTGTTTCAATAGTAGAATGTAAAGCCAACGATATATGAATTGTGGATATTTGGACATCCTTACATGGCCCTTAATAGCTGGTTACTATCTCTAGCTGTCAGAATGGCAATCTGATAACATATGCTATTATCTGATGTTAAGTAACTAAAAGCCACCACCACGAGTGTGTATTTTTCAAATTTCTTTAGAAAGCAAAGAAAGTGCCTCAACTATATGTTTGTATAACATAATAAAGGGAAACAACTGTACCTGATCGTGGCTCTCAGCATATGCAATGCACTTTTCAGTATATCTCCTGTTAGTCAAAGTCTGTGCTATTCCACTCATTGACCATTCGCGGTCGTCTTTGTTCTTCAAGTAATCAATCCATCTATCAGGAATAGCCATAGCCAGGCGATAGTCAAACCCTACTCCACCTTCATCAACTGGCCGACAAAGCACTGGCATGCCTGAAACGTCTTCTGCAACAACAGTTGCTTCTGGCAAGAGTTTGTGCATTAAATGATTTGCGAGCATCATGTAAACAACTGCATCTACATCAGTATCCAAACCGAAATACTCCTTGTAGTTTCCAGTAAATGCCATATTGATACCATGGTGATTGTATAGCATTGATGTAACCCCATCAAATCGGAAGCCGTCGAACATGAATTCTTCCATCCAATATCTCAAATTAGAAAGAAGAAATCTTAAGACCTCCCAATTGGCATAGTTGAAGAGGCGACTATCCCAAAGTTTATGATAGCCCCTGTCTCCTGTGTGGAAATAGGACTCCTGAGTGTTTTGTCCAACATCATAGCCATTTAGACCATCTGTCACATTGTTGCTTGCATGGCTATGGACAACATCCATCAGGACTCGCAATCCTAAACTGTGTGCCTTGTCAACAAGATATTTGAGGTCCTCTGGCGTTCCTGATCTGCTGCTGACTGCAAAGAAATTCGTCACATGATACCCAAAAGAAGCATAGTAGGAATGTTCCATGATTGCCATCAACTGAACTGTGTTGTAGTTATTTGCCCTTATGCGTGGTAACACCTTGTCTGCAAATTCTCTGTACGTGCTTACTGCTGGCTTTTCACCACTCATCCCCACATGAGCCTCATAGATTCGTGGAGCATCAGGCTTTGGAGGACGAGGATGCTTAAACACATACCTGCAAGACAAACAGTAGCAAGTATCACGTTGCCACATACTTTACTTTTGTGCCTTTTTTTGCTCAGATTTATTTCTTATGTTTACACTGTAGTTCAAGGAACTAGAAGTAGACCTTTCACTAGTTGGCGGATCCCAGTGAACACCGTCATAAGGAGCTCCAAATTTAGAGGCATCAACAGTTGCATAACGAATCCATGCAGGAATCCGATCAACCCATACTCCATCTCCATGCCTAAAGCGAAATTTAACCTTGGAATTGTGAGGGATGGCAGGTTTCCCATTGACATGGGAAATCTTGATTGACCAAACACCAAATTTGTCCTTCTCCATCTTATGCTTAGCACCATTCCAGTCGTTGAAGTCACCAACAAGCTGTGCTTCCCTACACCCATAAAGTAAAGACTTGCAAGTCAATACATGAATCTAATAAAAATAGTGGGATGTAAGTATTACCGTAAGATAAGAGCATTAGTTAGTTACAACCACAATCAGATAAGGCAAAACATATTTTTTTTCTCTCGTGGGTGCATCATGATCTACCGGTGATGCTTACATTAAAAAGCCGAGACATGCTGTGATGAAAATACCAAACAGTTATCTATTCTTTGCTAGCTATTACCAGACAAATTAAGCATTCCATTGGAAACAAAAATGGAAGTAATTCCTACACAGCTCCCTTCAACAGCACTTATATGTCAACGCAAGGCTGTTAATAAGTAGCTGCAAGACAACATAGAACTTACTTTGCAGCAGGAGCCCATTCACGATACACAAATGCATCACCATCTCTATTGATTCCAAACTTCAAATAGCCTGCAACACACCGAAGGAAACATAGAGTTAGATTATGCAAAGAAAGTAGCATGCCAGTACATGTATGAACGAGTGCTTTTGTGCTGTGGATGCCATAATTAAATATTAGCATATTTGAATGCATGAACAAAGCTAACCTTTAGAAAATTCTTCAAGGCTTCCCTCATTTTTCTCAATCGAACGTTTCTGGTCAATGTATCTTTTCATCCTATAATTGAAGTGGTCCTTGAATTCTGCCAACTTCGGGTCCACCTCATATATGTGAAGGTGGTCGAAATCCTCTTCGGTGGTTGCCATGGTTTTGTTTCCTTGCACAGTCACAGGAACAGAAAATTTGCTCTTGACCTTGCATATATGAACAATAGTTAGAGTGAGTGACAGATTTAGAACTAAACGAGCAACATAATTACAACAACTGATGTGGCTTATATCAATTAATTTTGTCACAATGTAGCAATCCGTTGCTACATTCATCACATATTATATACATTGGGGTTGTATTGCAACTAATAGATTTGAAATACTGCAGTAGAAAAGGACGGATCACAGATATATTAGATAAATTAATCGAAATCGCATTCACTTCATGGAACAGGTTAGTATGTAACCTAAACCAAAACAGTATTCTAATGGACAAAATCCAAGCTTTGTTGCGTAATAATCATCATGGAATCCCGTTTGCCCTGCGTTACCAAGGCCTCATATTTGCAAATCTGAGTAAAGAAAAGAAGTTTACCTTCCCTGGCCGCGACCAGCGAAGCGAAGACGGGAGAGATGAAACCACGCTCAGCCGCACATTGCCGCCGGCGACAACCTGCATGCGACCCATCACATCAGAACCGCCAAGAAACTCACTCGCCAAACGGGCAGAACAGAGAACGAAAACGAAAGAAACCAAGAAACCCCGTCGACTGACCGCGATTCCCGGGCCCGCCCGGTCAGAGGGAGAGCGCGAGGGGCGCGGCAGGAGAGGAGGAGGAGGAGCCGGAGCCGGCGAGGAGGTGAGGCACAGCATCGTTGCGGCTGACAGGGTGGGTGGCGGTGAGTCCCATTTCCGCAGGGATCGAAACCCGGCGCGCTTTATAGCGAGCGCCGGAGACGGACGGCACGCCGGAGACGGAACGGAAAGGCGTGATATTTTTTTCTTGGCCGCTTGCGCTCTCCAAACGGGGAGAGGCACGAGGATGAAGCGGATCTGTGGGCCCGGCGTGCCACGTGGACGGTCGGGGGGCAACCGGGAGTCTGGGCCTTCACGTGCCATTTCCATGCTGGCGTCACTTGCCCGTGCAGCTAAATCAGGTTTGGTTTTCATTTTAATCCCCTATTAGCATAAACAAAAGTATATTTCACTTTCAGAAAAAACTGAAACAAGATTTTTTCTTTAACAAAGTAGCTTTCCTTTGGATGTATAGCTTTTTCTAACAACTATTAAAGCAGCGAGCCTTTCTAAAACGTACTGCTAATACTAAATCCCTTTTGTCATGTTTGGTGTTTTTTTGTGTCATGGTGTTCAGTTTCTTAAGCTGGTCCGTCAGTCTAGCGCTTTGCTGACTCATGATGCTGCCAAATGCTCGTTCATCGGCTAAAGTTTCATGTCCTTCCAAACAATGGGAAGACGAAGAGAAAATATTTTGGATTATAGAGTATAGTCTTGTCTTTAAGCTTCATACACCGATTGTGTTACACAATCGCGCAATATAGCCGAAAAGAAAACATCCAAGTTCAGATCAGCATAAGACCTTGCAAAGATTTATTGCCTTTTCGAACGAGACGAAGAAAAGAGAGATGAGTTGTCGAGTGATCATTAATGTTACTGCAGTTGCAATTCTACAGCTGCTACCACCTTGTCATGATCTGCCATATTCCAGTGATGTAATTGTGCCATTTACAAACCAGTGCCAGGGCAGTGATGGACTGATGGTGATGCCCTCCCTCTAGATTACACAATGTATATATGATAAGAATGAAGAACGCAAATTGTAGCACCAGAGCAACAGCAACCAAACTGGCAAATAATTTCGTCATCGTAGAAACATATATTCTTTTTTTATAAGCCGCATATTAGTCTGTACTTTACAAGTGATGTTCATCTGAAGAACTTTACAAAGGATGCTGTGTGAACCTGTCCATGCTCATATTCCTCACTTGCTGTACGCCTGTAACGTCAAATAAAAGATCAAGGCCTTAGCAGCTGAAAAAATCGACAACAATTGCTAGCTCAATTTGCCGTGTTGCAGCGTCATGACAGAGATCTTACTTCTGCACCCATTGCAGATTCATCAATGCCTTGGTCGGTTACTGCCTTTTAGCAGTCAAGGAAGATCCAAAGCAGCCAGCATTTCAAAGGAATTCGTGTAGGAGACTGAGCATTCTAATCCTCACTCCTTGGTAATCCATCTGTGCCCTCGGATCTCGTACCCGCCTAAGCCGTGATCACTGCTCTCTCCACCGCTCTCTGTGCCTGATCTCCTGCGATGCCTCCGTGCTTTCTTGGGCCCGCTGTTGTCGCTCAGGCTCCCATTCAGGAGTGGATCGTCAATTCCACTGATCACCCTATTCAAGGATCGTGGTGAATCGATGCAGCTATCGTCATTTGTTTTCTTCTTTTCTTTATCGTGTTTTTTGATGTTCTGGGATATCCTGTGAATCTTTTCGTTGATCGGTTCCACTGCGTGGTTGACAGTAAACTTCAAGTCATTCACAATCTGCAATATTCAGTCAAATATGAAGTTTCAGTTTAGGTCCCAAAAAAAGTTCAACGAAAATAGATGAAGGGGGGTAAGAGAAGAAATGTCATCTTTTTCTTACATATTCACCTCCTCCAAGTACAACGTCACGGACGCTTTCTTTTATGGCAGTGCAACATCTGACATGATCATCTGGCTGGGGAAGCCTAAACTTGGTTGGACGCTCGCTATCTTTAATTTCATCTGGATCTAAAGGACAATCAACTGAAGCATAGTCTCCAAGAACTGAAATCCCTCCAATGAAACGATCACCCATTAGCTCATATGGCTTGGCAGGGAAGACATACAGGTGGACAACAGAAGCAACACCCATCTGTATTGGATGAGAAAAAACTTTGTTAAGATTTATATCAAAATTGAGAATTCAAACACGCTTAAACAAGAATACTTCAGTGTCACAGAGGGAACTAAAATGGTAAAACAGGACTTTTTTACCACCTCAATGCAGATAATGAAGTCCTGAATACTGGACTTGAACTGCAATTCTTGAGCTATAGGGCCTCTCAACAAGCCCCAACTGGAGAGCAATGCAATTGCCACACCTTGCCACCATGTTAAGAACACAATAGACTTGAATGTCAGAAACTTTGCAAGAGGCTTTATATGGGCTAGCTCATCCTTTATGACGGCATAAAACTGAACGAGACAGTATAAGGCCCATGACTGACTGAAATTGAGAGCCATGGCCGTGTAAGAGTACCTGGTAAATCATTCAGCAACTCATAAGTAACAAGCAAATATTTGCATTTAAACTAATGCATCATCAGATGCATGAACAAGTTAGCCAATGCTAGCACATGCCCACACAACAAATTATATTGGGATGGTGGGGGGTTAACAAAAATCTTAATTTCAGATATTTGAAGAGCTATGCAGAAACAAGTGATTAGTTCATTAGTAACAAGCCAATATCTTTTAACTAAACATCATTGGATCCGTTAGCAGGTTCGACAATGCTAGCGCAGTCCACACAACGAAGTAATATGCACACAGAAAAGGAGAGGGGAGAAAGAACAAGACGAACCTTATAGCTAGTTTTGTTCATACATCTAACTTATGCATAAAAGTATTCCAAATTTCCAATACAAGAGCTCGAATCAGTAGTGTCAAACTCATATATGCAGCTTGTTAGATTCATCTCTAGTCTAAGCAGGAAAAGTTCATGCCAAAAATATTCAAGGCAATTCGTGTAATAGGCTTACTAGCAGTGTAGTTTCTCAAATATATGGAAATATATGGTAACATGATGTTCCAAGTTGTAACTGAGTGAAGGGTCCTGGACAACTAAATCTAGGATACAGGAAGAGATATACCGTTAGATCTACACATACATACTGACAATGTAAAAGCAAAATGCCATGAACACAACTGGAATAAAGACTAGTGAACAAAATAATACTACGTCTGTATTCAATTAACACCTTTGACCATTACTTTTTATAATTATATATTATTGAATTATTTAAAATACAATGAGATGAAAGTATTTTTAGTGACAAATCTATTAATAAGATATTCACATGATAAATTCAAATACTTTTGTGTACATTAAAAGCCAAAGTTTTAAACCATTGACTGTACGCAATTTAAAACACATTTAAAAGGAGCAGAGGTAGTAATACAATGGTAATGTAGCATAAATGAAACAAGTTCATGCAAGAATTGTTGAGTGAAAGAAATCGATGCCCTTCATGTGTACGTGTCTTACCCACAGTTCCATTTAAACTCTCCTTCACAGTACACTCCAAAGGATTCAAGAATCACCGCAAGAATAGCACATATCGTCTTTATTATCATCTATCCAAGGAAAAGGAGAACGAATTAGTTTGATTTTCCATCACATGCTACAAAATCAAATGGGATGGGAGAGAAAGAGCCACATACATATTGAACAAGCCCAAACTTAACGATCAAGTAGAACCATTCGCCTACGGGCCATGGATTCAGCATGTAATTCATCGGAAAAGGATGGTTCACATATCGTTGTTCAGATGCATGGCCTAAAAGTGGTGCATCAGAACCTGAACCAGCCTCCTCCTTAAGAAATTCAATTGTCTTATCTTCCCCACCTAGCATGAACAAGATTATAAAGAAGGGCAACGAGATGGATGATAACATTGGAATGATGGGCAAAGGAGTACCTAAGCAAGCAACTAGATACCGCCCAAAGCAGTACATAGCAAATGCCTCATAGCCGTCTCGCAGAATCTCGATGTCAACACTAATTGATGGATTCACCAATGATATGTACTGCAACAGTAGAGTAATACAAAAGTTTAGCAACTAAATTGACCTCAGCCAACATTGTGACAGTAAACTTCAACAAGACAAACCATAGCACCTTACCGACTCAATCGCATAGAATGGCACCATCAGAATGACACCAACAAGGAACTTCTGCTCCTGAAAAAGCACAAATGCAGCACCAAAGAGCAAGTCAGATAGAGCCCCAACAATTTACCACGCTGTTCCAAATCAGAAATACGCATCACAACCTCTGGGTTCTTGTAGGCCGACAGATGATTGAACAGCAAGAACAGGGACAGCGAGAGCGAGATGAAAACAAAAATCCCCGCGATGATCGTTGCCCAAACAGGCAGCACATAGCTCCTGAGCACCAAGAGCAATTGCTCGGCCAATTCCATTGCCCCCTCTTCTCTCCCCCACTGCTCTATTCTACTCAAATTATGCCCTCTTTTGAGCCACCGGTACATTCAAAACCTTCTGCTGTTCCACAGTATGGATCATATAGCATCATAATTCAAACCCCCAACTGATACTGGAGTCCTTTTTTTTTAGCACGCAGCCAACAAATTGTAGAGTGGCTTTCTGTTCTTCCACTTAATACTCTGTGGTATTCACCTGCAAGCACAATAAAGGTGACATTTTTATGAGCAATTTTTAGACCAGAAGGAGAGGACAAGCAATGACAAATTCTTCATGAAAAAGGACATCATAATTTAACTCGGGGAAATAAAAACTAAACTCGTAATTGGAACGAAACGAAGACCTAGCTGTCCACCCAATCCCCATCAAGGATTGAAGAACATGAGTAGGTAATTAAGGAACTAGACAGAATCACGCGAGCCCCCCGCGAATCGGGAACGAAAGGCCGCAGCTTTCGGCCAAATTCCAATCAAAGATGGACTTTTTACTCTCTAATCGCGCAGGATCCACGATATTATCATCCACGAACGGGTCAAAGCGAGGAAACAGAGAAGATAAACAGGACGGAGTGAAGCAACACATACCTCGCGAGAATCGGATCTGCGCTGCACAGGACAGCCAATGCAGGAAGGTTAGCTTTGGCGATCCAATCATCTAACCCAAGAAGCTTTGCCTGCCAGCCTGACTACCCAGTGGCGCCTCTGGGTTGAGATTGGGAGAGGGGCGGGCGTTGAATTAGATTAGGTTAGATTAGAGAAGGGTAGGTGTTAGAATCGTAGTATTTGTCAGATAGAGACAGAGAGAGGTGCGGCGATCTGTGTTATATTATCTCACATGGTTCCAACGTTTTGGTGCATCTGCTCCCTCTCCACTCTCCTCCTGTGCATGCATCATCGCTTCTTCCTTTCTATCATCAATCGAACGCGTTCTTGGCAAGATACTAGTGAAATTAAGTCATTAATCTTCCATCAAAGCTAGGCCTAGTTTCATTGGAAGAAGGCATGATCGATGTAAGTATTTTCCGTAGAAAACGCCACGTGTATATTTTCTATCGAATATCGTTGAAATTCCTGCAGGGCGCTTTACTCTGGCTTTGCTCCCGTCGCTGTCTTACGCGTGTTCCACGGCCGCTACTCGTTAGTGTAGTGGCTGGTCCAAACACTGAACCGTTGGGTTCAGGCTCACTAGAGGTGTCACGGGCCTTCTGAAACGTCTCTAGCGCGACGAGAGAACTCGACGTTAGTCTACGGAGCCTAAGACCGCATTTGAATTAGTTGAATTTTACTGTAATTTCATAGAAAAAGCTAGGGACGACATATACAATGATCTATCTGTACAATGTGTACAATGATATTTCTATATGTTGTCTGTATAAAACTTCACAATTTGAGGCCACAAAACATGTGGGATACAAGCGGGATGCATACGACGGTAAAACAACTGTCTATAACCATCTGCAGATGGCACCTCTTCTTTTGAACTCAAGCGCGTTCCAGACCTCTCTAGTTCTGTATGATGACAAGCAGTAGTACTACCTTCAGAATTGTCTCACCATCACCATCAACCGTACTGTTGTGTGTACCTTGTACAGAGTAGCAGCTTGTATGCAAATGAGGCTCCTATACAAAGCTACCGCTGCCTCTTCTTTCTAATGGGGTTGGTGTCTTGGGACTCTTGGTTAGTCTGCGACTTGATTCACCTGTCCTGTTCCCAGTTATTCTTGCAAGGAAATGCATATTTCGAGCCATGCAGGTTCAGTAATGGGGGTTGGTCAGCTCTACTTCATGGTCAAGTTCAGAGTATATTCTACAAGTTTCTTTAATGCAATGTTCGAAAATCAGACCCCTGTACTGCATACAAGGCTTAAGAGGACATGCTTAGGAAGTTTTGTGCACAGAATTGCCAATAGGAAAATGGCAAGTGCACTTAACATTTTCCTGTGTTTTCTAATAGACAAGACTCATCAGGAATCAATGAGTACAAGACACTGCAAACATGCCACATGTTTCAGGTTTCTACTGTATACTAGGTCCTAATGCTACTTTTCTTAGCAAGTCAAAGATACAAAAAGAGGAGATTAGGAAAATGTTTTGGGACCACTAGCAATCTATCCACGCCAATTTGAATCTGTGCACAAGTAGAATAAAATGGAGCTTTTGCTTTGAAGATAAATGCATGAACTGGAAAGAAATCATTTCAGGGAAACACCAGATACATACTGAACAGGAAATTCAATTAATGTTTATTTGCAAATTGCAGGTGTCACAGAATAAATGAAGAATTACCACCCTAAATACAACAAAGCATCATATTCCAACAGATTTGATTGGAAGCAACCTAAAAATAATTGAACTCAGATCAATGTTTCGACAATGTTAAGTTATCGAAAGTAAACGCACACGATACACCCGACCCATCACATAGTCGATGCAACAGCTGTTGCATGTATGTGGTCTACCTGTGTAATTTCATCAAAGCAGCCTCCATGTACACCCTCTTTCACTCACTCTCGATGGAATTAAGTAGTTACAGGGTGTGTAACCCACTGATCAGTTAGGCTCTTGCATCCAGCAAGAAGACGGCGGGCTCCGACTTTGCAGCACAACCATACCTAAATGTGCTGTACTTTCTGTGAACCCCGGTGAGCTTTCCATGAGCTGCTCTCTGGTGGAGTTCAACCATCATCCTGGAGCAGTCCCTGCAGAAAGTGAACCAAATGACTATGAATACAAAAGCACTATCGAAGTTGGTATGATGCTGGAATGAAGGACTAAGGAGGTTCAGTTTTCATACATCAGCTGTTCTTCTGTATATTTGGTATGCAGCTCACAGCATTTGTTCCAGGTCTTGAACCCATTCATGGTGCATTGGGCAGTGTAGATGGCAGCAGCCGCCAGCATAGATGGTCGAAATCTGAGCATCTCGTAATCGACAAGGCTCAGCTCGATTATGAAGAAAGATAGGAGCTCGAGCTGATTCAGTAGATCCCAACATTTGTGTCAGAGAGGCAATGCACTTAGTTATACGACAATGCTATACAAGATCCATGTACCAGTGAGTATCTTACCTTCTTGTCAGATTTTGCTGCCTTAAGGAACCTTCTCATGAAACAGTATGGAGTTGGAACTGACATATTGAACTCAAGTGTGTCCACAATCATCCTCTCCTGCAGAATTACCAGTGTCACTTCTCTGAAGATAATATTTTGTTTGCACTGGATCAACAAACAGGTATAGGATGGTTACCATTTCCAGAATATCAGCCCGGGTGTAGGCGCGGTCGCAGATCAGGATCAGATCCTCCACGATAGGAACACTCACTTCTTCATATTTGCAGGCGAGCAACATAGCAGTAACGCCAACCAACTGAAGCTTCTTTCTCACCACATTTTCGCGAGCCAAGAATCTGTCTATGATATTCACAGTAAGGAACAGGGTCTCACCCAATAGCTCCAATTTGTAGTGCACCTGCATTACACAAAGAAAGTTAGAATCTCCAAGGAATTTCCTAAGCATATGGAGAACACTAGACTGAATCACAAAATCATCACCTCTATCAGCCAATCGATAAGAATGCCACGCATCTTCTCATTGATATCAGTTTGGTGTGACATGTAACTGGGAGAGACACAGCTCAAATCCTACACACACAGAATTTTGAAATGAGATTATTACCCAGGTCAGGTTCACAACTTGGTAACAACAGCAAATAACTTCAGCAGCGTTCCAAAATTTTACCTCACTGCTTCTGTAGAAACTGTAAATTTCATCTACATATTCAACCACCGCAAGGGAGTTACTTGCATCACAGCTATCAATATCAGGTGCTACCTCCTCACTGTCTTCCATCTCGATCTCCTTCAGCTCACAAGTCATCTGAAGTGACAAGTAGGGCTGATGAGTGATGAAACTACCACCAAATAGTAAATAATGTCCGCTGATCATACGGTGGTAGTGTGTTGCTTACCATTTCATCCATCTCAGACAGCATCTGCACTGGCAACTCATCAGACACCTTAGTGCATTCCATATCTGCAGGAGCATGGAATGCAGTATCTGCATTTCTTTTCTGCCTCTCACTTCCAATGGGTGCCTGTCAAATAAATAGTTACACTTTACTACTGTTATTTGGTTCGAACAAGGGTGACAGACTTGTTATTTGGTGTACTAATATGCAGATGTACACTGAATAAAATGACTGCATTGTGAATTAAAGTAAGGAAACACAGATACTGGTGCAAAAGAGGGAAAAAGAGAAAGTTGATGGCATAATCAAAATTCTACAGCTGTCCATTCAAACTACATTTAACATCGTAAAATTGCAATGAATTCAATCAGAAGATACATCGCGTAGATCAAAATTTGTAATGTTTTTTGCAACATTTACCATGTCGAATCAATGCATCGACACGCAAAGCTTTTGCGTTTTCTCAGAAAAAATATTACCATGTCGAGCTTGTATGGTGTAAATCTGAAGATCCACATGTACTAATTCAAACTATGCAGAATTTCAATACGGGAAACAGCAGCGCATTTATCAGAGAATATGAACACAAAGTGCTTGTCGGAGCACTTTCCAACATTCAAATATATGGAATTTCTCCTTACAAGTTTTGAGATAAAAACAATGGGAACTTATCCGATGGGAAAGTATAGAGAATTGAACAGCAATTCGTGGAGAATAGCAACAATTTTAATTGCTTTCAGGACAATTACCAGTGGGGCACTTGTAGGTTGGGTTGCCAGCGTTGCAGCAAATTTCCTGCCAAAAGGATAACACCACACAAACTCCGTTAACCTTCCACGAAATTCAGCTTTGAATGGTAAGTAATGGGAAGAACAGCTCGCAAACCTGGTAACAGGGCGGTGTCCAGCAAAGCCAGGTTGGCTCTTGGGATCCACGGCAGCAGGTTTGCTGAAGCATGGAAAGAAACCCAAAGCAATTAGAGATCCAGTCGTACATGCCAAATGGAAGTTCAAATTTCGTCATAGCTCAGTGGATTACTCTAGCAACCCCCTCTTGCTCACAGCCAAGTGCTGGTGAGGGGCTCCAATTATGTTCTTGATGTCCCTCAGGGCCCTCCGGTTCGTGTTCGCCGCCATCTCCGACGCAAACTTGACGCCCTCCATTGTAGCAGCACCCTGGTGGTAGTTTTCAGATCTCATGGCGTGCGCGCGATTCTCCATCGCTGATGAGCCCCTGCAGCAGCAAGATGCCATTTCAGATATCGAAGAGCACGTAATGCTAAGATTTACACGCATCTGCAAAAGGCAAGAACTTTTTTTGGTTCGGATCGCTCCTGAAATTTCATCAGACATCAGGAAAGAGCCCAAAAACTATGATTTTGACGGGTACCCAGGTCAAGAAACCGATGAAAACCTCGAGAATTCGAAATCAGAGAGAAGCAAAGAGGTCCTACAAAACTAGTCACGCTTCAGCTCTGTCATCTCCTGCATAGATCCAAGAAACCACTGAAAGAGTAAACTTTGAGCAACTCGATCGTCGACCAGCTTAGACCATGCCACCCAAGAATTTAATATCCTGCCGATCTTTTCTCGAATTCCTCTGAGATGGGAGGAAAACCCAGGCCAAGGAACCGATCAAAGCCTCCAAAGATCAACTACTAAAACTCGAAAGAATCCTCCTACCAGACGATGCAATCGCTCGCTTTTAGCTAACCTTTCCCCCTGAATTCATCCATCCAACCGGAGACCAAGGAAATCCCAGCTCGCGAAACAAAATCGGACGCGAACCCTCACCAAGAAACGATTCAAACCAAACCCAAAGAATATCAACAAGAACAAGAAACGACTCGACGCCCTACACAACCCCCGTTCAAGAACGCATCCAAGAACCCATCACGGACCTTGTTACTCTAGCTCAGTAGCTCTTCGTCGCGGTGAGGAGAGAGGGCGAGAGAGCGAGAGCGAGAGCGAGAGAGAGAAGAAGAAGACGAAGAGCAGCACCCGCTTCTCTCCCTCGCTGGTTGAGTAGCTACTGCTGCTGCTGCTGCTGCGAGGAGCGGAGGAGAGAGATGGAGGGGATGGGAGGGGCAAGAGCGAGATAAAATAGGGGGAAAGGAGCAAGTGTTGGGCGTAACCCCGCCTGTGTCTGAAAGCGTTCAAACCCAACGGTCGTGAGATCAGGGCCGTCGGATGGGGATCGGACGGCGGGGGAGTGTAGGGCGTCCTCAACGGCTACCCTTCCTGGAATGGATTCCACATGTGCTTTGCTTGCTTTCAAAATGGACTAACAATCAGCAAGACTTTATGAGGCCTCAGCTTTAAGAATGCATGTTTTCTTATGGGTCTAGGTCTTTTTCACGCCTGATATATTGCTCTTGATTTTGATACCAAATATGTGCTTATCCACTAGAAGATTGTTGAGAACCATAGTAATGTTGTTATGCATAGAGAAGTGATCGATCATAGCTGCCACATTTCAACATACTAATTCTCGTGTTCAATGATGCACGATCATATGTTATATGGTGCTTAATTTACTGCGGACGGAGTAGTTAACCAACGGCTCGATCCATGCTTAAATAAGTATTGAAGCTCCTAGATTGATTGTAGTGACGAGAAAAGTGTCGCGTTGATGGATGAGGGTAGAGTGGATCATGTCACTTGCTACTAAAGGTTGATTGCGTGCGTATAATAAACAATGAAAAATATGTATAACTTTGCAATAAACTTTTAAGTTGTGTGCATCTTATAACATAGCAACTGTGAGAGTCTTTTTATCTTTACTCTAATAAAGATATCAATTGGTGGCAGCGGTCCGTCTACCTTTGGGTAGACCACCATTTGCATCCGATAGAAATGGTTAAGATGAGATTGACTATGAATGATCTAATTTAGCATAAACGATAGCATAATCTTCTTAGACAGATAGTATATTTTCAATCTGTAACAACTCATGGGAATTGTGCTAGTATTATCTAAAAGGAAAGGGTATGATTCTAAGAAACCTCCGACGGCAATGCAACAAGGAGGAGAGAAGGACAACAGCAATAGCAAAACTAGAGAATTTGGCAACAACACTGGTGGAGAAGAAGGTGACGCGCCAAAACAAGAAGAAGTTGTGACATATATTGCATGGATGTGAGGACTAGGAAGAGCATGAAAGGAGAAGGGCGTGGAGGGGTTACACGTGGCTCCCATATATCGTCACATGGGAGCGACCGCCAAATGACCCTCTCATTGGCGACTGCATGGTAGCATTTTCATCATATTGTGATAAACGGTCGAATGAATCCTAGACTTACTAGGTTTTGCATGCTTTGCTTTTCCTCCATCCTCTGTTCCACCCTATTTACCTATGGTCCCCAAATTAATTGTCCAATCCCATACTGATCTATGCTCTTCATTTGAATGAAGCTAGTGCATTTGCACAGCTGGGGCAGGTAGCAATGTCACCAATAGATTGATGTTAAAATTAGATGTGGAGAATGTACACTCAAAAAGAAAAGATGTGGACAATGTAAAATTGAGGAATTGGTTTTGTAGGCAGGGAAGGGAATGAAATTGAGGAATTGGTTTTATGGGCTGGGAAGAGAATGCATGCACTATAGATAAGCATGCAAGTCTTGCAGTCTAGATAGCCAAGGATGAAATGGTTGGACTGGCTTGACTGGGTGCATTTGTTTACATCTATAGCCTAGGATGAAATGGTCGGGCTGGCTTGGCTGGGTGCACTTGTTTACAGCTTTCGTATCTAGCAGGTTCAAAACCTTTCTAGCTACGCCTTGTTTTGAAACTTTGATCACGTGTCTATTGCCTTCAATTACAAGATTTTCGTTGGTGATATTTCTTATGTGCTCTTAAGTATATACTAACTCTTAAGTATGAACCAATGCGCATGTACGCCACATACCACACCCCGATAGTTAGGCCTTTGTACCGTCATTCATGCGAGCCAAAGCTTAACGTTTCTACGATGGAGCACTATTTTTAATTTCAAAAAAATTGCACAAACATTTTGCGTCGATGTGCGGGAAGAAATTTTTTTTGCATGGAGGATACGATAAAATGACACGTTTTAGTTTGACTTTTAATAAAATATCCCATCATATGTCATTGATAAGTAAGTCTAGACCCTACATTTTAGTGACATATGACATACCATTTTACCAAAAGCCAAACTAAAACATGATGTTTTATCAAAAAAAATTGATTTAAATGAATTTTGTAGGATTTCAATTCTTATGATTTTTTTCGATAGAGGTTGTTCGATTTGTAGGATTGGAAATCTTATAAATTGCGAACCACTTTGTTCTTAATTTCAAAGAAGAAATTTCATTGATTTCAACCTCTTAGAAATTTTCTGAGTCTATGACAACTATGGTAGAAACACCTAATCCCTCAAAAATTCTAATGTTTTTCCTGCGATACAACCAAACAACTTCTATTACTAATTTTTGTATTTTTAGTTCCCTTAGGATACAATATACCATGATATTTGATTTCTAGGTTTTTCCTCTATTCCTATGTTATTCCACTCCTGCATTCCAAAAAAGCCCTTACTAATTCATGTTTTTTCAATTGAGTTAATGCACAATTTCATCCCTTAAATATTGTTTGTGGCTCATTATCATCCTTAAACTATCAAAGACCAAACTCATCCATCAACTATCCATTTTGGCTTATTTTCATCCTTGTGGTTGTATGTGGTACACATGGCATGCTAACTCTGCAAGAGGAGGCCTGATGACATGTTGTAATGCAAAAACCCTAAAATACCCTCCTCCTTTGAGTTAAACATTGAGTAAAGGATTGCAGTGTACAACTTTTCTTTTATGTTGTAGCTCTAATATGATTGTTGGATCATTCCCCTATAAAAATGTGTTTGCTGGTTGGATTGTGATTTATTAACAAAAGCCTCTTTCCTTGGGCATTTAGGGTTTTCACGTGCATAGTATGTCCACAAGTCTCCCTCCTGCCAAGTCAGTATGTCACATGTACCGCCATATAGGTAAGAGGATGAAAATGAGCCAAAAACGAATAGTTGAGGGGATAAATATTGTCAGTTTATAGTTTAGGGACGAAAATGAGCAATAAATGATAGTTAAAAGACAAAATTATATATTAACTCTTTTCGATTCATGTAGGATACAACAGGAATGACTTAATTCCTATACTTTTTATATTTGTATATTTTTTAAGTCCTACGTTCCCCTTAGTGTTGTTTGGGCATCAACTAATAACAGCCTGGAGAATCTCAACAGCAGCCTGGTTTGACTTTGCACGATGAATGTATAAAAAAATTCTTGTATGTAAAATAGCAGGCGAGCCTGACAGAACTTTTGGGCCTGAAATGAGATGGTTTCTTATTGGTCCGATTACCAAACCCAGCCTACCTTCTTCTTCTTTCTTTCTTTCCGATTTTCCAATGTGGCCCAACTTTTTTGAGTTCGTTCAGGAGCTTAATATTTTTGCCTGCTGCCATAGACCATAATCATGCAACACAGTATATATGTTGTTATAAAAATAGCATAGCGACTCGTAGATCAAATATAAAACAAGAGACAACGATTTAACATGAAATATATTTATAAAAAAAAGAGACACAAAGGTATAATCTCACTATATGGGAGAAATATTACAATGCAAGAGACGATAGAGGTTTTTTGAGAGAAAAGAAGAATCTACTTCAACTGTTATTGCCCTTAGGCACGACCATGCATAACATAGAAACCACACGTGGAAGGGATGAGCAATTAGCTAGAGCAGTAGGTTCTGTAACGAAACTGATTGCAAAAGAGGGTAAATCGGCCTTTTTAAGATTACCATCTAGGGAGGTCCATTTATTATCCCAAAACTGCTAAGCAACAGTCGGATAAGAAGCCGTATAACTGCTAACCAATGTGGCTATCTCATCTAATCACGTGACTACATGGGTATATATATTGGACATGAACAAGAAACCTTGGAGGACAAGAAAATGAGTTGTACTCGTTTAAGCTGGTACCATGTGAAGCCCTACACCGCTCGGTGCTATGTCTAGCATGATTCGGCACCGTCTCCAACACGGTAACTGAATTCATATCACTTTTCAACAATCTCTTGAGTCGAATCCCTCCAGTAGTCAAAGAAAGCAATAAACTCCTCCAATCATATCGGCACTAATAAACCTCATGTGTTGAAAGTCCACATAACTAATCTCAACCATAAAATTTGGAACATTCTTGTCCAAAACGCTTCATAGAAGCTGACGATAATTGGTAAACCCCGATCTTACGGTATTCATGATAAGGTGAGTGAAAGGGCTAGGGACACCCTAGGGCCTTATTGAACCACGCTGAGGCACCACAGAACAACGATTTAAGACAGGTTTGGGCCTTGTCGGTGTTTAGATCCGGCAATAATGAATGTGGGACAGCGTACGCACAGCAGATCTAGATGGGTGCACACGGGAGACAAAGTTTAGACAGGTTCAGGCCCTCAAGAGGAGGTAATACCCTATGTCCTGTGTTTGGTGGCTGGTACTGCTTGTATCCCGAGTGCCGCAAGACCTTGAGAACATATCTCTCGGTTGCCTAGGGCTGTGGATGTATGAGAATATGAAAACTTATGACTCTACGTAAGAGCTTGCCGATCGGGGATCCCTACCTAGCCTTATATAGGCGACCGGGGTAGGGTTACAAGAGTTCGGATCGGCTTACAGATTGATTTCCTAATTAGTTGCAACACAATTCGGGGTTGCCGGGTAAGTACTTATTCCTGTCTTGTACTCCAAGTCAATTAGGCACCCCCGTGTAGAAGTCGGACTCCGAGTAGTCGGCCTGGCCCACCCTACGTTCAGAGGGCCGGTTTTGTCCTCCTTGACGATACCCGGGTGCCATATCATCGTCAGTAGCCCCCGAGTCCTTCATGATCTAGCTGCGGCTTGTCGTAGTAACATCCAAGCCAAGTGCCTTTGCCTTCTTCCTTTTCCCGAGTGACATCCGCTTGAGCGCGTCTTGTTGTGGCCTGCAGGAAGATGTAAAGGACTCATAGAACTCCTGTAGAGTAGAGATAATAAGTCGACCAATATTCACCCGTAAGGCAGGAATATCATGGAGGTGAGCTAATAACGGGTAAGTCTTGGTGGTAATATGGTTATTTCCAGCAGATGGAGACTGGCTGATAGCCCAGCGGGGGGACATACCATGAATCCCGACTGAATTCCCGAGTGGCATCTGGTTCCCCAAGTGGCTCGGGTCCAGCTGGTGTCCCTCTTGGGGAATGCCCTCAAAATCCCTGTCAAAACCAGAACACAAACTGTAGTGCTTCGGTCCCAAGTGGCGGAGCCTAATACCCGGTCGTTCCACTGAATCTGGGAGTTCTGGATCCCAGAGATTCCAGGGTAAAATCCCCGGAATATCCAGGTGGAGAAAGCGGTAACTCCGAGTTGCTCGGTGTCTGAATAATGGCCTGCTGAAGGCGCACCACAACTGCCCTTCACTCGGGTGTATTCAAGTGATTGCGTTCCCCTGGGGGCCAACCACCGAAACCCTTCAAAACCGTAACGTTCAGTTCCGAGTTGTTCGGTAACCAACTAGTGACCCGTTAAGGGTACGTTACAGTCGCTCTTTATGTAGGGTGTATCCAAACGGCTATTTAACCCCGGAAGGCCAACTGTTGGAACCCCGATTGCACGGAATCCAGAAACGAAAATTTTGGCCGGACGAGTCGCGTGGTGAGTGTGGGAGAGTTACGCCGTGTAAACGGAAGGGCCATCCCGCGGGGGCGGAAAATTCGCACCCACCAGGCTGTCTTCTCCTTTTAAACCCGGTCCGTTCACACCAGTTTCCCTTTCACGCTTTGTCTCTTCTGTGCCCAAAACCTTTTGTCTTCTCGCTACACTCAGTCGAGAGCGCCGCCGCATAGTAGATCCAAATCGCCGTCAATCCCGCGTCCATCTCGCCACTATTTAGATTCCACCTCGCCGCTGCTCCGCGCATTTGCCTCCCCATTCTAGCTAGGTGAACCCAAACTAGGGATCCACAGAAACCCTAGATTCGATCCGCCTCCGCTGAATGTCCACCTCCACCAGGGAAGTGGATTTGCTTGAAAAGGAGGAGGGCGCGGTGGTTTGGGCATCACTCAGCGAGAGCATCTCCCCCACCGGTTCAATGACGCCCTGGCCCAAGTCTACCACAACGGAGGCCCGGCTGCGCACCTTGGTGAAGGCGGGAGTGCTTCCGTCGAGGGAGCTGATCGAGTGGCGTCCCGCCGCCGGAGAGGAAGTTCCTACTCCGAATACTGGCGAACTCGTCGTCCACACCTCCTTCTTCCACCGTGGCCTCTCTGTCCCGGTACACCCTTTTCTGCATGGACTCCTATACTTCTATGGGCTGGAACTGCACAACCTCAACCCCAACGGGATGCTTCATGTGGCGTGCTTCATCACGCTCTGCGAGTGTTTCCTCGGGATCCCACCACACTTCGCGCTCTGGAAACAGTTGTTCATCGTCAAGCCGCAGCCGAGCAAGAACAGCCTGGCGGTTGTCAGAGGCACCGGATTTCAGCTGAGGCCGGGAGCCGTCAAGTACTACCTGGAGTTGCCATTCCAGACTTCCAACAAGGGATGGCACTCGGAGTGGTTTTACTGCGGCAACCCCGACCCCTCGCTCCTAGAGTTCGTGGGTCAGCCTCACAAGGTCAGAGTGAGCTGGACCGAGTTGCCGAAGGAATGGGAGCAGCCCGGGATTGAAGTTCTGATGGCTCACCTCTCCCAAGTGCTTTAGTCGGGAGTCTCCGGGGTTGGAGTTGTGGCCACCTTCATCAGACGCCAAGTCCAGCCGGCAAAGCTCAGGGTCCTTCCGATGTATCAGTACACCGACCATTAGGATGTGACTCGGGAGTCAATTGTCGAGCTCTCGGAGGAGGAGGTCAGGCGACGAGTCGGGAGGCTGATGGCCCAGGGAGCGGACTTGGACACCTCCAGACACCTGGCGCCCTATAGCCGCGCCAACTCCCTGAACCAGGTGACCAGCCAATCCTCCGATTTTTGTCATTTGTAGTCTATGCTTCAAGCGAGTCATACTCGGCCTTCGCCTGTGTCCCCCAAATTCACAGGATCTATTCGGGTTCAGTTCTTCGGCTCCTCTCCCAGAGAACGAGATTTGGAACCAGCCCCAATACGCTGACATCCCCAGCAGTGGGCAGCCAGCGCAGGAAAGCGCCCAACCGTCGTTCGCTGGTGCCGGGTCATCAGGGGAGGGGCACCTGCGATGGAGGAGCCCAGTGCTCCTCTGCCGGTGGTGACAGCGGCTCCTGAGGAGGAAACCCAGGAGGAGGATGATGACGTTCCTCTCATCCGGAGGAGGAAACGTACGGCGGATACCGCGTTTGGTGGGCAGAGTGATTCTGTGGTGTGCCGGCCTCGCCAACCGCCGCCCCCGGGCGGCAAGTCCCAAGGCCTAGAAAGCGCACGACCTATCCTCGGTCCTCTAAGTATGTAGCGGAGTGAGTCTTCTTTCCTTTTTTATTGTAAAGAGTAGAAATAACTTAGATTTCTTTGTAGGCTGATGAAGCCGGTCGTCTCGCGGGACATGCCGGGTGCTTCGGGTCCTGCTCAGGGTGGAGGCGGATCGGGGCCGGACGCTCAATCCTTGTCTCCCCCGAGGGCTGCGGATACTCCCTCGGAGCGGTCTTTCCCTCATCGAGGTGGCACGCCTCCGACCCTGCTGTCTCAGTCAGAGGAGCCCAACGTTGAAACGCAGGGCTCCGTCGCGACCGAGCAAGCAAGTCCAGAGCACGCGCACGCCGTTCCGACGGATCACCGGGGGAACCTGGTGCTGCCAGTGGAGGAGCTGGAGATTGACCGCGTGCCACCACCGCCGCCGATCGTCCAGCTGGCCATTTAGCCTCTTCGAGTCCGCCAGGAGGGTCCCTTGGGCGAGGTTGCATGGGAGATTGACGACGTCCGCGAATCGGAGGAGTGGAATGAGGCAATGGACGTCGCCGCCCAACTTGGAGAGACGCTCCCAACGCTGTTGAAGACAGTGAAGGAGAGTGCCAATCTGGTGAATGGCAAGATCCGGCCACTGATGCAGGTATGATTTTTGCCCTCATGTTTCTTCTTTGCTTTTCGCCATATGTGCACGGGTGGCACACTCCCTGGGAAGTAGCCCCCGAGCCTCTGCCCGACCGTCTCGGTCAAGCGGAGGTTCTTTATTAGCTTGTAGACTTCGCACTAGGGGCACGATCAGTGCACCCAGTGGGTGTAGCCCCCGAGCCTCCGGCCGACTAGAATAGTCGGGCAGAGGTTCTTTTTTAGGCCGACTAGAATAGGCTGCTCAGGGTGAGGCCTCCGGGCTCCGAAAGGAGCTTGAAGGTACCGCCGAACTGAGGGAGGCTGCCCGACTCAGGACGGAGCTTGAAGGTGCCGCCAAACTCGGGGAGGAGGTCATCAGCTTAGGGCGAAACTCGAAAGCACCGCTAAGCACAGGGAGGAGGCCGCCCAACTCAAGGCGGAGCTTGAAGACGCTGCCAAACTCCGGAAAGAGTTTGAAGCGGCTGTTGGAAATATGCCCTAGAGGCAATAATAAAGTTGTTATTATTCTATTTTCATGTTCATGATTAAGTTTATGTTCTATGCTAGAATTGCATTGGTTCTTGAATATGAGATTCAGAGGAAAACCTAATTGCATGTGTGAAATAATAAACACCGTTCAGATCCCTAGTCAGGCCTCTAGACTAGCTCATGTATTGTTGATGGTCTTGTTTTCCTGATCATGGGCATTGTTAATGTAACAAGGATGTCGGCAATAATGGGAACACATGTTAGGGTAACAATGGTGTTGGATAGACCCCCTTATGAGATACTGCGAGATCACTTCGTCAATATGTTGTCAGTATCTTCTCATTACGTGTTAACGTTTACTTGCGTCCTTAGACCATGAGAATATCGTAGACCCGGATACCGGATGGTTGCTTTGGGGTCATCAAACGTTACTCCGTAACTGGGTAATTATAAAGGTGACTTTCAGGTACACCAGAAAGTATATCATGGTTCTAGATATCTCAAGACTGGGATTTGCCCATCCGACGATGGAGAGATACACTCTGGGCCCACTCGGTATTACGGTGTCCAGCATCGCCTGGCCAGGTATTGTGACTAAAAGGTTAGTCACGAGGATACCGGAATACGGAAACGAGAAAAGAGTACAAACCGGTAACGAGGATAACTAGGTATGGTGATCAAGGAGTTGATCACAGGGATACCGTCAAAGTCTCGCCTCGGGTTGTGTAACATATCGTGAGGCAAAAGGATGATATGCGGTAATACGAGGTTCGCTCGATAAAGATCTTCGATGATATGTGGGTGTCGTTATGGCTGTCCAGATCCCGCTGACGATTATTGACCGGAAGGTGTTCCAGACATGTGCACATATATTCGAACCTATAGGGTCACACGCTTAACGTTTTAGCGGCATTTAGGAATGCTACTATTTATGGAGAACGAGAGAGAAGGGTTCTGAAAGTGTTTCGGATGATCTCGAAAGTGTTCCAGGAGGTCCCGGATGGTTCTGGTGATGTCCGAAAGTGTTTCGAAAAGTATCGGAAGGTTCTAGAAGGTTCCAGAAGTTCTAGAAGGTTCTAGAAGGTTCTGGTGGAGTTGGACTTCAACTCCAACAGGGTGTCCCTGCTGGAGTAGGATTCCACCTGCCTAGGGAGAGCTGCCCCAACCCCTATAAATAGAGGGGCAGGGCACCTCAAAGGGGATCCCGAGCAGCCCCGGAAGCAGCCCTAAACCCTAGGCCGGCCATCTCTAGATTGGCCACAGCCTTCTTTTTCTCTCTCTTCTAGATTGGATCTAGTACAACTGCCGGCGCGCTGCTGCTTCTCCTTCTCGTAGATCCCCACTATTCTTGTGTGCTGGTCCACACATTACCGCGGTGTCGCTGATCCGGTACGCATGGATACCTCGGAGACGTCGTATACTTCGGCGTTCGATCGGGTGAACTATTCGCGAGGAGATCGCTCTCGCGGCTGGGAGGTATAACCCAGCTGCGGGAGTCTGTGGACTTCATCGACATCGGTCAACTTCTCCGCTGCATTGACGTGATCGTCGAAGGTATGATCTCGTTGCCTGCACCTCGATAGTGATCTTGGGGTGGATTGTGCGCGGTAAATTTTTGTTTTGCGTAGCACATTCCCCAACAGCGGCGAGGGCTCACATTCGGGAGCTCGAGGAGGAGACGGTTGTAACCGATGGTCGCCTGAGGAGGGCCCTAGAAACTGTTGAGTCCACGAACAAGCGGGCCGCCGACTCCGCCGCTGGTAATGGCCTTTCCCTTGTCCGAGCAGTCAGAGATTTTACCGATCGCCCTGTTTAATGTTTTTGCTGAATCTGTGCAGCTTTTCAAACCCGTATTAGGAAGATCAACGCGACGGCGGAGTCTCTGAAGGCGGCTGGTCGGGTCGCCTGCGACGCGCTGTGGGAGGATGACCTGACCCCGGATCGTGCGGAGACGGTCGTTGAGCGCCTTCGGCAGGCGCCTGGTCAAGCGAAGACCTTGCAGAGGGAGTTCACCCGGCTTGGCGTCGAGTTCACGCTGGTAGTGGCCAAGTCCCATTACCCCTTGATTGATATGAAAGACATCGAGGAGGGACTTGCGGCCAACTTCCCCGAGGAAGACATCCCGACTCTGGCGGAAGAGGTCTCCATTGCCGTGAACAATCTAGCCAACCGGGCTAACCTGTAAAAGTAGGGATAGGGCATATGAACAGTTTGATATGCGTGTCCAGTACTCGGGGAGGTCCGAGTGTAATTCGTGGATGCATGTTCTTGGTGAACTTTATTATATGTTCAGTTGTTTTCTTCTTTCTTAATTGTTTGTTCGTGTGTAAGCTAGCTCTTTTGTGTGTGTGCCCTTGCCGATCCGTCGTAGCCCCCGTTGCACAGAGAGTAGCCGTGGGCTGTTTCCCGTGTAGCGCTGGGTTGTGGCGTAAACCAGCGATCGGAGACAAAGGGTTAACGCCGAGCCTCGTACACGGTACTAAAATAATTATTCGAAGGTGAAAAGCCCGAGTGCGGTTGGGCGCACCCAGGGTGGTGTAGCCCCCGAGTGCCCGTTATGCGTGGCCGTGAGCGTGCATAGCGGGCCAGTCGGGAACTCTGAGAGTTATTTCAAATGGAGCGAAAAAATATTTATTTATTCATCCGTAATATTGAAATACAGAGTTTAAGCATAGAAACGACTTAACTGTTCAATGTTCCATGCGTTGGTGATGATGTTACCGTCTTGATCCTTCAGTCCGTAAGCCCCGGGCGTAGTACTTCGGCGACCACGTATGGACCCTCCCATGGTAGTGAGAGCTTGTGCTTGTCTGTGTTGGATTGGACTCGGCGTAGAACCAAGTCGCCAACGTTAAACGAGCGGCTGCGTACGTGCCGGCTGTGATAGCATCGTAGGCCCTGTTGGTACTTTGCCGACTGAAGGAAAGCGACTTCGCGTGCTTCTTCAAGCTGATCGATAGCATCTTGTCTTGCTTCCTCTGACTCTGCCTCGGTGTAAGTGCGGATGCGTGGAGATCCGTGGTCCAGGTCAGTCGGCAGCACAGCTTCGGCTCCATACACCATGAAGAAGGGTGTGTAACCGGTTGATCGGTTCGGTGTAGTGCGCAGCCTCCAGAGTACTGATGGGCAACTCGGCTGCCCACTTACCCGCAAATTTCTTTAGGCGTTGGAAAATCTGAGGCTTGATGCCTTGCATAATCAGACCATTGGCTCGCTCAACCTGCCCGTTGGTGCGGGTGTGCCACGGCGGCGAAGTTGAGGCCAATATTGTAGTCGTCGCAGAATTGGAGGAAAGCTGTGTCGGTGAACTGAATGCCATTGTCAGTGATGATGCTATTGGGGACACCGAAACGGTAAACGATATTCCGAAAGAACTCAGCGGCCCGTTCTACAGTGATCGTGGCGACTGCTTTGGCTTCAATCCATTTGGTGAACTTGTCGATAGCGACGAAGAGATGGGTGTAGCCCCCGGGAGCCTTCTTGAGGGGACAAACCATGTCCAAACCCCAAACGACAAAAGGCCAGGTGATCGGGATAGGTTGGAGCGCCTGAGCCGGCAAGTGTGTCTGCCGGGTAAAGTACTGGCATCCCTCGCAAGTGGGCACAATGTGCTCGGCGTCTGAAACGGCAGTCGGCTAGTAGAAACCTTGTTGAAAGCTTTCCCGACTAGCGACTTTGGCGCCGCGTGATGTCCGCAAACTCCCAAGTGAATGTCGTGTAGCAGTTTCTGCCCCTATTTTTGAGGTATGCATCGCTGGAGAATTCCAGAGATGCTCTTCTTGTACAGGTCGCCTTCAATTACGACGTAGGCCTTGGCACGCCTTGCCAGGCGCCGTGCCTCGGTCTGATCCTGCGGGAGTGTATCCCAAAGGAGGTAATCGAGGAAAGGTATTGTCCAGTCGGGAATGATGACCAGAACCTCGTGGGACGTCTGCTGCGTGCTATCAGGTTCGTCGGGGTGAGATTCGATGGTCTCGGGCGCCATCTCTGCTTTGATAGAGGGGGCATGCAACTCTTGGAGGAAAACTCCAGCCGGGACGACATCCCGACTGAAACCCAACTTGGCGACTGCATCTGCAGCTTCGTTGTCTCGTCGGAGGACATGCGTGATTTCGATGCCATCGAACTTGGCTTCAAGCTTACGCACCTCTTGGCAATAGGCTTCTATGGCTGGGTCTCTACATGACCAGTCCTTCATCACCTGCCGGACTACCAGTTCGGAGTCTCCGCAGACGAGGAGCCGGCGGATCCCGAGTGAGGTCGTAATGCGGAGGCCGTGTAGTAAGGCTTCATATTCAGCGACATTGTTGGACGCCGGGAAGTGGATCTGTAGCACGTACTTGAAAGCGTTCTCCTTTCGGAGAGATAAGCACGACGCCAGCCCCCGCGCCCTGAAGCATCAGTGAGCCGTCGAAGTAAAGTGTCCAATGTTCGAGGTTGACGACAGAGGGCGGGGACTGGACTTCTGTCCACTTGGCCAAAAAGTCGGCAAGAGCTTGAGACTTGATAGCCGTGCAGGAGGCGTAAACTATGCTGAATGCCATTAGTTCCATTGTCCATTTAGCAATCCTTCCTGTAGCGTCGCGGTTGTTGATGACGTCCGCGATCGGGAAGGAGCTGACCACCGTAATCGGGTGTCCTTGAAAGTAATGGACTAGCTTCCGAGATGTGATGCACACCACATAGATGATCTTCTGTATTTGTGGATATCGCGCCTTGGACTCGGAAAGTACTTCACTGATGAAGTAGACCGGGCGCTGAACCTTCTGGATGTGGCCTGGCTCAGAGCGTTCAACGACCAAGACGGTGCTGGCCACCTGGGTAGTCGCTGCAATGTAAAGGAGCAGCGGCTCATTGGGCATTGAAGAAACCAGTACGGGGGGCGTGGTCAGGAGCTTCTTCAGTCCGTCAAGGGCGTCTTGTGCCTCAGATGTCCATGTGAAGTTATCCGACTTCTTCAAGAGTGTGTAGAGGGGTAGGGCCTTTTCGCCGAGTCGGGAGATGAATCGGCTGAGGGCCGCCATGCACCCGGTTAGCCGTTGGACATCTTTGAGGCTCTTTGGTGGCCCCATTTTGACGATGGCGTCGATCTTCTCTGGGTTAATCTCGATTCCTCGTTCGAAAACGATGAAACTGAGTAGCTTCCCGAAGGCACTCCGAAAACGCACTTTTCGGGGTTGAGTTTCATGTTGAATCGCCTGAGGTTGGAGAATGGTTCCCCCAAGTCAGTTAGGAGATCTTCTTTCTTCTCGGACTTTACCACCACATCGTCGACGTAGGCCTGCATGTTCCTGCCGATTTGCCCCTGGAGGCATCGCTGTATGCACCGTTGGTACGTAGCGCAGGCGTTCTTTAAACCGAACGGCGTGGAAACGTAGCAGAAGGCCCCGAATGGAGTGATGAACGATGTTTTAATCTCGTCATCCTCCTTCATCCTGATCTAATGGTAGCCCGAGTAGGCATCGAGAAAACATAAAATTTCGTAGCCGGCCCTGGAGTCGATCACCTGGTCGATGCGAGGTAGTGTGAAAGGATCTTTGGGACATGCTTTGTTGAGACTCGTGTAATCAACGCACATCCTCCATTTTCCATTCTTTTTGCGAACAAGAACTGGTTTCGCTAACCAGTCGGGATGATACACTTCTTTGATAAAACCAGCTGACAGGAGCTTGGCTATCTCCTCTCCTATTGCTCTACGCCTATTCTCAGCAAAGCAGCGTAGGCGCAGCTTGACCGGTTTAGCGTCCGGCCGAATATTTAGAGAGTGCTCGGCAGCCTCTCTCAGAACTCACGGCATGTCGGAAGATGTCCATGCAAAGATGTCCCGGTTGTCGCGAAGGAAGCTGACGAGCGCGTTTTCCTATTTGTCGTTGAGCACAGTCCCGATCTGCGTCGTCTTGGAGGAATCTTCCGGATCAGCTGGATCGCCTTGGTGTCCTGCGCTGATTGGAACGATGTCGCTGTGGAAGCTTTTTTAGTCGGGGGTGCTTCCTCAACCACGGCCGACTTGAGGTTATCAAGCTCGGCTGCAGCAATTTGGGCCGCGGCAAGGTTATAGTTTTCCAGGTCACACGTGTAAGCGTGCTGAAAACTGCTTTGCACCGTTATTATCTCATGGGGACCTGACATCTTGAGTTTCAGGTAGATAAAGCTAGGAACAGCTATGAATTTACCGTGGCAGGGACGTCCCAGGATGGCGTGATACGATCCTGAGAAGTCGACGACCTCGAAGATGAGGGTCTCGGTCCGGAAGTTGTCAGGAGTACCGAAAGTGACGGGCAATCTAATTTGCCCGAGTGGACTTGCCATCTTGCCAGGTACAACCCCGTGGAAAGGTGCACCAGTAGGCTTGATTTCCAAGCGGGAGATCTTCATGTCGTCCAAAGTCTTGATGTAGAGGATGTTCAGACCACTACCTCCATCCATGAGGACCTTGGTGAGGCGGACGCTGCAGACGATTGGGTCCACCACCAAAGGGAACCTATCGGGGTGAGGTATGTAGTCGGGGTGATCCGAGCGACCGAAATAAATTATGGACTCAGACCATCGCAGGTACTGGGGGACAGCCGGCTCAATTGCGTTGACCTCTCGGTCTGTGAGCTTTTGGCGACGCTTGGACTCGTAGCCGTTTGTGCCGCGGAAGATCATAAGACACGCGGTCTCTTTTGGAAATTCGTCACCCTCATTCGGGGGAGGATCCTTTTTGTTCCGGCTGGGGACGAAAGGCTTGTTCAAGTTCTTCAAAAGATTGCAGTCGCGAGTAACATGATTGGATTTTGGCCAGTGGAAGTGGCACGGCTAACTCATCATTTTCTCAAAAGTGGCGTTGCCGCGCTGAGATCAGCGCTACGGAGCACGGTCGGCAGCAGCAACGTGGTCTCCACCCTTGTGCTTCCGGTGTTTCTTCCTAGATGACTCAGGACGATCCCTCCTGTCGGGGGACTCAGGAGCATTACCCTTTCCTTTATCGTCCTTTGTCACGCTACAAACAGCCTCTTCGCCAGTCGTGAAATTGTTAGCGATATCGAAGAGCTCACGGGTGGTCTGAGGATTGTTGCGTGCAATCTTGTGGATGAAGTCAGTGCTCCGAACACCCTTGGAGAAGGTGGTAATGACATCACCTTCTCAAACCTCCGGCAGAGAGTTCTTCTTTTTGGAGAAGCGTTAGATGTACTCTCTGAGAGTCTCGCCCGCCTCTTGGGTATAACTGTGGAGATCCCACGCGTTCCTGGGCCTGTTGTAGGTGCCCTGGAAGTTGTTCATGAAGAGGGTCTCAAGGTCGGTCCATGATTGGATACAATCTTGAGGCAGGCTGGTAAGCCAAACTCGAGCAGAGTCGGCTAAAAACAGGGGCAGGTAATGAATTGCAACGTAATCGTTGCCACCATTGGTCCTGCACACCGTGTGGTAATCGGCCAGCCGGATGTCTGGCCGAGTCTCGCCCGTGTACTTGTCAATACCGGTGACCCGGAATCGCGACGGGAAGACAATTTTGCGGATGCGGGGACCGAACGCCTCGGGCCTACGTAGGCCATGCCGAAAGGAGTCAGAGAGTGCCCATGGCTGGTAGCACTGCGATCGCTACTGTCACCATGGTGCCCGTTGCGGTTGTCCCTTCCCGCGTCCTGACGAGCATTGCGTCTGGCGTCGAGGGTGTCCCACGCATCGTGGTTTGGTCCGAGTCAGTTATGTGCCGACCTGGCAGGGTGAGCGTTTTTGTCCGCGTCTTGACGGGCGCGGTTTCTTGCAGCAATAGTACCCCGTGCATCACGATCCGGTCTGAGTCGGCTGCGAACCGATCTGGCGGGGCGATGACGTTCAGGGTTGGCACGACGACTTTCTGCAGCTTGATGGTTCCTTGGAGGGGAAGAACGCTGACTCCTGGCACTCACAGAGGAACCTGCAAGATCCCCGGAGATCTCGACCTACTGGAGGGCTGCTTCCTCCATTAAGATCTGGAGCCGTCGGGGTTCGTCGTGACCTGGGGTGCCCTCAGGGATATTGATGGCACGTGCCGCTACCGTGGCAGCGATGATGTTGTGACTGGAGAGCGAAAAAAATCGGGACGCCGTCCCTTTCATGCATGCGGAGCGCATCGTGGACTTGGCACCCACGATCCCGCATGTTCTTGTTGTGTTCTCTTTCTTCAGGCCGGCGAGCCAGCGCGGTTTGCTGCTCGGCTAGCGCCCCTTCCTTGGCAAAAAGGCGGAGCCGAGTGGCAGCTAGTTGCTCAGGAGTCTGATCTTCGATGGGGACGGGCTGGTCATCGTTGTTGACCAACACGTCCGGGTTAACCATGAAGACCTCCCGAGAAGGATGGTGGTTTCCCGAGCTCTCGAAGCCGTCCGAGTCGTACTCAAGGATGGGTAGGAGGGACTCGATTGCACCAACCAAGTGGGATCCCTGCTTGACGGGTGGGAACCCGTGTTCGAACAGCAGATCCGACTTCAGCTCAAACTCATCCTTGGGGATGGGAGCTAGAGTCATGGACTTAAGGGAGAGTCCAAGTGAAGATGGTGATGAAGCCTCCGTTGATCGGCGGGAAGCCGAGTCGCAGAGGTGAAGCTTGCCGAGCTTGTCGACGATGAAGTCCAGCTTTCCGAATCAGAGAAACTATCCTAGATCAGGGACAACGTCCAGGGAAGTAAATCTCATGATACTTTCCGGAACGAAGTTGCCGTAATTGTTGAAGAAACCCATCTGGATCCGTCCGGATGGATCTATGCGCACAGCCCCTATCTGGTGCGCCAACTGTCGGTGTTTAGATCCAGCAATAATGAATGCGGGGCAGCGTACGAACAGCAGATCTAGATGGGTGCACACGGGGCACAAAGTTTAGACAGGTTCAGACCCTCAAGAGGAGGTAATACCCTACGTCCTGTGTTTGGTGGCTAATATTGCTTGTATCCCGAGTGCCGCAAGACCTCGAGAATAGATCTCTCGGTTGCCTAGGGCTATGGATGTATGAGAATACGAAAGCTTATGACTCTATGTGAGAGCTTGCCGATCAGGGGATCCCTACCTGGCCTTATATAGATGACCAGTGTAGGGTTACAAGAGTCCGGATCGGCTTACAGATTGATTTCCTAATTAGTTGCAACACAATCCGGGGTTGTCGGGTAAGTACTTATCCCTGTCTTGTACTCCAAGTCGATGAGGCGCCCCCATGTAGAAGTCGGACTCCGAGTAGTCGGCCCAGCTCACCCTACGTCCAGAGGGCCGGTTTTGTCCTCCTTAACGATATCCGGGTGCCATATCATCGTCAGGCCTCCCTGAGGATAACAACCCTACGTCCTGTGTATATATATTGAATCTCGAGCAGAGTACAAGGGAAAGTTAGTGGCTAGCCTAGATGAGATCTACAACTAGTCGGGAACCTCCTTACGCTGATCTGCTAGGGCTTGTCTTCCTGGAGATTGGGATTTTGAAAGAGCTGTCTTCGATTAGAGATCCTCTTCGATTCGAGATTGTCCTCTCTATAGGGCCTTCTAGTTCCTTTTATAGAGGGCACCCCGAATTTGATACAGAGTCATTTCCGGCTAGGACTCCAATCATCCTTAAACGTTGGGATTGACCTCCTAGTTTAAGGGGTATCCGATCTCCTGCCGATAGTTTTCTTATCTTCTGGAGTCCTTCACGAATACGTCAACTACTCCGGATATCTAGGGTATTGTACACAAATATTGTCTTCATATAAGGTAGAATTGTATTACTTATCGTCAAAAGCTAAACCGAGCAAATAGTAGGTCCAAACACATAGCTATTAACCCTGGATCTTTATCAATTTATAATCCTAGCAAAAGTCTGAGTCTGTGCAACCAACCTGTGATCCAACCTAATAATAAATGATCAATAATCAAATGACATAAGTCACTGTATCACCTGTGGTGCTAGATAGACGCAATGAAGAACTCATATCATGAAATCTAACATGCTCCACCTGGAACACAAAGCTCAGCAAACAACACTCATTGGAGAGCGACTTGCATGTGCTATCATCAAGTACGTCACTACATAAAGTAACTGAAATCCATGACATAGTTAAAACTTGCTCCCTGGAATAACTGTACAGATAAAAGGAACTCTCAATGTGCCATCAATGGAGTAGACACTTGCTCCCGTGGAATAACTGTCCAGATGAAAGAAACTCTCAATGTGCCATTAATGGAGTAGAAACAAACTTTGCAATCGACCCCTCTAACTGAGCAAAGACAACTGGGACATACTGGAGCAGTACTAAATGTTGTAGTATCTTTGCAAAAACATACTCCTTCTTGTACAAATTCCTCATCTCAAACTTAATTTGGAGAAAAACCTTCACTTGCAAAACAAGAAAACTCCGGAGAGTTGGCTACCAACAGGTTGAATCCACCTCCTCAACTTGGAAGAGCGATCTTTTTCTAAAACTCAATGTCTCCTCATATAATGAACTCATCAAGCAGCAAAATAAACATGAAAGCATCCCAATATTTGTAGCAGAAATTCTATGGCCATGAAATAAACTCGCTTTACCTCAAGACTTTCATGTGTTATAACCCAGAGAAGACAGACGAATCGTCATAGTAAACGCCAAAGATAAATATCACAATGAAACTGCTAAAATAGGCACAATGGCCCCAAAACTCCACCTCCAGCAAAAGCAAACCTACAGAGAGGTCGCTTCTATCACCTTAGACGACATCAACCGGCGTAATATGAGTAGTAGTGAAGCTTTTTGGGAGTATGTCCACATGTGGACCATTGGGTTTTATTAAACTTTATTTCTTCTTAATTGAAAGATAGTGCTCCTGCTAGTTTCTAAAAAAAAAGAGTATTTGATCTAGGTGACTAGTGCATGCAGTTTGCAAACCTGGACAGATGATAAAGGAGGCACTTGAGCCATCAAAATAACCTTGGGCTGTCTTCCAGCAGTCTAGGACAGATGCACATGCTCCGTTCCTCTTTGGGGCGGCACACAAGGATTAGACCCATGCACACATGCCACCTATGCTCCTTTCTTTATATACACTTTTTCGATTTTACTATTGCTCAGGCTCTGTTTGGCATTGAGGTGGATTACAATAATCTCGTTTGTCCAACCGGTTTTTGTCTAATTTTTTATTTGTTTGACCAACTTTTTCGTACTTCTGTGATAATTTTTCACAACATATTATAAAAAAAAATTAGCACAACACAATTCAGCAACCACAAACTAAGCATCTGAGATTCGTGCATGATTTCTTTTGTTTATATCTGAGTATATAAATTTTTTTGTTTTTTGTGCAACTTTAGGTTTTGAAATGGGTAATTGCACATTTTTAATCTTAGTTGCATAAGTATTTTATTTTTTATATGCCTAGAATTTTCTTCTTTTATTTTTTTCTTTATTTTTGTTCGCTTTGTTTGATCGGATAACATCCAAAGTTAATATGTTGACTAGATTTAAGAGTACCGGTCAACTTAGACGTATCCACTTCTTTTTGTGAGAACAAGAGGGCAATATGGATTAAATCGCGCGAGTAGCGTTACAAATTTGCAATCCTTTGTTACAAACGCTTCGACACGTCGGCATCAATTTCATTTTTGTCACTCCTTTCTTTACGAAAGTATAAAATAGACGCACATCCATATACGCTACACTCACGCCATCGTATGTATACAGTCTTGTGCGTCTTTTACGCACACTATCTCTACAAGCTCTATTTGTTGATAAGGATGCCTGTACGAAAGGTCCAACGACAAGAACACATGGAAAAGCCAAAAGAGCATGCATTTTGGTACAAACTACGTACGAATTTGTAAATTAAGTAGCATGCCTCTCAAAGCCGGTGAGTGAGTGGACAATTCCAAGGGGACCAAATATATGAATCAGGCAATTAGCTAGGTGAGTAATTTAATTTGAAGCCCTGCTCCTGCTCAGTACTGTGCCCGGCCTCCACGCGAGAAAATTACGTACGTTTCCATTGATACAAAGTGTTTGTGGCGATTGATGCAGAAATCAGATATCATCTCTTTTAAAAAGATACCCCCTCGGTCCTAAAATATAAGGTTTATTTTGTTTGGTTAAGATAAGACTTTGATCAACGATTACTCCATTAATATGTGGTTTATGTGACATAAAATTGATATCATTAGATTCATATTCAAAAGTACTTATATATGATTATAACTTTGTAACATATAAATCACATATTAATAGAGTAATCGTTGATCAAAGACTTATCTTAACCAAACAAAATACACCTTATACTCTGGGACGGAGTGAATATATGAAGTGCTGAACTTGTGCAAGCAGATCTCAAGATCTTAACTGTAACTCAACATCGTATTACTTCGCAACGTGGGATTGCCTCGTTCATGGTTGACATCTCTTGGCTTGTCCTGTTTACTATTTTTGAAGCGTACGTGTTCCTGGAATTCAGCTCAGCCCGCCAAAACCATTCCTCCCTCCGTCCTTCTTCGGTTCTTCCTCCTCCTCCTCTTCGACCACCTACTGATCCATCGCCATTTCCTACCTACCTCCGCCCTCGCCCTCCCTAGCTCTGTCGCACGACGCAAGCGAGATCGATGCAGGCGGAGGCGGAGGCGGAGGCGGAGGCGGAGCCGTCCGGGCGGCAGCTCTCGGACGGGGACCTGCTGGAGGAGCTGCTGGCGACGGTGGGCGCGGCGCGGGCGTTCCAGGAGTTCCGGTGGTCGCAGCGCAAGGAGTGCTTCAACCTCCTCCGCTGGCTCCAGCTCGTCCTGCCCCTCATCCAGGAGCTCCGCGAGGCCGCCCTGCCCCTCACCGACGACGCCTACCGCCACCTCGTCCTCCTCCGCGACGCCTTCCACGCCGCCCGCCGCCTCCTCCGCTGCTGCCACGACGGCAGCAAGATCTTCCTTGTAATCACTCTCTTACTCACACCATCGATCGATTCCGTTGTTTCTTGCCGTCAAAAATTGGATTTTTCCTTTTTCTCGCTGATGTTAATCGTGTGATTGTGTCACGAACGATTGCATGCAGTCGCTGGAGAGCGAGGCCATGCAGGGGAGGTTCCGGGCCGTGTACGAGAAGATCAACCTGGCGTTGGACGGCATGCCCTACTCGGAGATCGGCATCTCCGACGAGGTCAAGGAGCAAGTAGGTCCTTCCTTTCCTTCCACTGCTCGATCAAATCTCTTCCACTGCCTCTGATCAAACTACAAATTAATTGATGCATGCGCGCGCGCAGGTGGAGCTGATCAACACGCAGCTGAAGAGGAGCAAGAAGAGGAATGACACGCAGGACATGGAGCTGGCCATGGACTTCATGGTGGTGCTCCAGAACAAGGAGGACCGGAGCGCGGACCGGGCCATCCTGGAGCGGCTCGCCAAGAAGCTGGAGCTGCAGAACCTGGCGGACCTGCGCGCGGAGACCATGGCCATCAAGAAGCTCATCAACGAGCGCAACGGGCAGCACGCCGAGAGCACCAAGCAGATCATTGAGCTCCTCCACAAGCTCAAGGAGGTCGCCGGCATCGACGAGAAGAACATCCTCGGCGAGGTCTCTATCCCCAAGTACCTCGAGAAGTGCCCCTCCCTCATGATCCCCAACGACTTCCTCTGCCCCATCTCCCTCGAGATCATGACTGATCCCGTCATCATCGCTACCGGCCGGACTTATGAGAGGAGAAGCATCCAGAAGTGGCTGGACGCCGGGCAGCGAACGTGCCCGAAGACGCAGCAGCCGTTGGCGCACCTGTCGCTGGCGCCAAATTTTGCTCTGAAAAACTTGATCCTGCAGTGGTGCGAGAAGAACAAGGTGGAAATGCAGGTGATGGAGCCGGCCGCCGAGCCGGAAGAGAGCAAGGAGGTGCTCATCCCGTCGCTGGTGAAGGACCTCTCGTCGGTGCACCTCGACGTGCAGCGCAAGGCCGTCAAGAAGATCCGGACGCTCTCCAAGGAGAGCCCGGAGAACCGCGCGCTCATCACCGACAACGGCGGCGTGCCGGTGCTCATCGGTCTCCTGCCGTACCCGGACAAGAAGATCCAGGACAACACGGTCACCTCCCTGCTCAACCTGTCCATCGACGAGGCCAACAAGGTGCTGATCGCCAAGGGAGGAGCCATCCCTCTCATCATCGAGGTCCTCAGGAACGGCAGCGTCGAGGGGCAGGAGAACTCGGCGGCGGCGCTCTTCAGCCTGTCCATGGTGGACGAGAACAAGGTGGCCATCGGGACCCTGGGTGGCCTGCCGCCATTGGTAGGCCTCCTGCAGAGCGGGACAATCAGGGGGAAGAAGGACGCCGCCACGGCCATCTTTAACCTGGTGCTGAACCACCAGAACAAGTTCAGGGCCATCGAGGCCGGCATCGTGCCGGCGCTGCTCAAGGTGCTCGACGATAAGAAGCACGGCATGGTCGACGAGGCCCTCTCCATCTTCCTCCTCCTGGCGTCCCACTCCGCGTGCCGCGGCGAGATCGGCACCGAGAGTTTCGTCGAGACGCTAGTGCAGATCGTCAGGGAAGGGACTCCCAAGAACAAGGAGTGCGCGCTGTCCGTGCTCCTCGAGCTAGGATCCAACAACAACGCCCTCATGGTGCACGCGCTCGGGTTCGGGCTGCACGAGCATCTCACTGAGATCGCGAGGAGCGGCACGAGCAGAGCGCAGAGGAAGGCGAACTCTCTGATCCAGCTCGCCCGGAAGTGTAATTCATAGAAGAATTACATATGCGTGTGGAAAAGCTTTATGCACCTTGCGATGGATTCAGCTCCAAAATTAACGCTTGCAATCGAATCAGTTGAGTTGAGTTGAGTTGAGTTGCTCATCGAAAGAGATGGGAAAGAGCACTGGTAGATGGAGAGGTAAGCTGCTGCATAGATGGCCGTCAGATGAGTTCTTGAGAGAGAGGAAGATCGTACTATAGAAAGTGTAAGGACAGTGGTATGTTTTTGACATGTTCGAGAAGAACTGGAAGGAAGAGAGAATTGAGGGAGATATATTGTACTTCAATTCACTAATTGGCATGGATTTTTCTTTTCAGTCATATTAATTATATGGTGAATATAGGGAAAATAATTCTGAAACTACTGAATTTTCGTTCCTAGAGTAGACTGGAGATTGGATGCAGCAAAAGCTCTGTTTATTTTTTTCCCCACATATTTAAGATGGGCCAAACCAGGCAATTAGTAGATCAAGGCCCAAACTGGCCCATGAGTTAATGGACCTAATGCCAACTATTCCGGGCTGGGCCATCAGATAACCATCCAACGATGGTGCTTTGACTCAGGCTTTGTGTTGTGTTGTGTCGTCTTTCGAATGGGCTGGCCTGTCTTGAAGCTTACCGGTTCCTCAATTTTCAGATCAGAAGCCTGTTTTCTTTGTTTATGTTTATAAAAGAGATATATGGACCAACAAAACATGACGGTTTTCAAAGAAAGAGATGTACGCAACAAAAAATAGTAAATACTATACTTTACACGTAAAAAATCAAGTAACTTGGGATCAATTCCAAACGCTAAAGGATCACCTTGTACAGTGGCCTATTTTTCTTAAAGGTCAGTCTATTTTAGGCACATTAGATCTACGTCCACCCGCTATCTTTTAACTATACCAAATGGGTTGTTTTTTAATCATACTGTAAAAATAACGTATAAATACCATGAAACTAGTGACACCTTAAAAATGCAATTAACATGCAATTTTAGTTTTAAAAGAATATGTAACTGCAATCGACACAGACAAAGGACACAGGCAAGGCGACTGCTAAACAGTAGGACCGAAAGTTAAAACACACTCAACATCGTTAGCAGTTAGATTGAGAGCCAACCATCCGGATCGCTTTCATCCCATGTCAAAACAAAAACAAAACGAAAAATTTCTGTGTAATACAAATACACAACTACGGAGCCGTTATACCCCTACAAAAGTAACAAAACAAAAACTGTAAAACAAAGAAAATACAAAAATACAAAAAAATTCAATGAAAACTAAAATAATTGCACATATAATAAATGTCCAACTTTAATAATAAAAAACCGCGACTAATGCTGATATCAGGCACTATGCGGCCTAGGAAATCATCGGACGTCTGTCTTGCGGCCACGTCTCTCACTCTCTCTCTCTATGTGTGTAAATTGCGCTGCTCCTGGAGTGGTCCATGTGGACAAGGAGAGGTTACTATAAGAACAATTAATGGGATGGGTTTAGAGAAAGAAACCAATAAAGCAGTTCACATCAAGCCAAGCAAATCAAAGCAAACACAACGAGTTCTCAGTAAGAGAGAACGCCTGCTGCACAGTGGACTGCCTTAATGAGGATCAAAATATGGTATACAAAACGGGTTTGCTATTTGTAAGTTATTTGAGAAATTCGACTGAGTTACACATCATCTAGACCAAAATTATATAAAAAGTTCATGTGCAATTGCTATTATACGTTTCTAAACTTGTTACACGCAATTTCTAAAATATACGATTACCCTATTACTGCTAGGTCAAAATCTTAATGCTTACATCGTTGACTTAGATTTAACGAAATATCAATCAAGTTATGCTTAAACACTCCCGAACAAAAGAAAGATCCTACATAAAACACAAAACAAAAAATACAAAATGAAAATGAACATGCAGAATTGCACTTGACTAATAAAACAACTGCATATAAAATAAATGTGCAATGTGAGTTAAAAATTGTGCAACTAATTAAATCACTGCAATCAAATTATGAAGTAAACCATCAAAATCCACTCAATTTACAGGGGATTTCATATATTTCATCTCTCTTTCATCCTTTTACTATAAACCGGGTCTTAAATATAAACTATATTTTAGTGTTGGACTAGATCTTAACCCTAAAATATTCTTGAAGACTCTTTTCTCCTTGCTCTAAGTGCTACTATATTATCTGTAAGATAAAAGCAACACCAGATCGGGACAACCTGAAACAAATATTTGTTTTGCCACTGAGAACAAGCAGAGGCAATAGAGCGTAATCACCACAGAAGAAGAGCGTGTTCATCGGGGCACAAACATACACCTATTCAGTTGCTGCAATAGCAACGGATTCAGACAAAACCTGACCCGAAAACCCATGTCACGCGCACCAGCACCCACCCCCCGCACAAATCACAGAGCTGCATTCGATGGTCACGAATTCGACAGACAAAAAAGAAAGAGAAAAGCAAATGTACATGTACATGTAGGTACATGAGTTAAGGATTTAGGTCAATTCTCATATTTGTGCATCTCAAAAAATTCTCTAAAAATTCATAGATGTTTATCATGTTATAATGTACAAACCCACAAAATTTCATGCAAAAATATAATCAAGAGTGCCCTACACAAAAAAGACAAAAATTCAACTTATTTTTAAAACAATGCAGCAACATTTTTTTGTCTTTTTTGTGTAGGCCACTCTTGATTATATTTTTGCATGAAATTTTGTGGGTTTGTACATTATAACATGATGAACATCTATGAATTTTTAGAGAATTTTTTGAGATGCACAAATATGAGAATTGACCTAAATCCTTAACTCATGTACCCACATGTACATGTACAAAATCCACTCTCAAAAAGAAATCAGTTCCGATATACTAACTAGGGAGAAATAAAATGTTCTCGGTCAGGACAAAACAAAGAAGCAGACTTTCAGTGATTAATATTGTGAAGATCTGGAAAAGTTAGTTCAGTTCAAGCTAAGCTTATATACCCATGCATTAGACTAGTGTTGCTCGGACACGGACACAAATGTCAGAATCTGACTTGGACTGGGGTGCCCGATTGGGCAAGGCAAGTGTTATATAGCAATTCCGACATATAACACTCGGAATCTGACATGAGCATCGAAATTCGGAATCTGACACGGAGGCTGCCCGATTCGGCAAAACATTTTGGGGTGTTCGATTCTGCAATTGTTTTTCGGAAACGGAAGTATAACACTCTGAATCTGACACGAGCATCGGAAATTCAGAATCCGACACAGACTCGGGCTGCCCGATTCGGCAAATAACTTGGAAATGGGTGCCTGAGCAACACTGGATTAGACATCATGGTCTAGTTTTAGGAGCATATTAATCTCGCATTTCCTATACAGAAGCAAGGAGAAGGTCGTAGCACAGAGTACACTCCTGTGACGTCGATCTAGCTCCCATACGTTTTGAAGCAAAAAGATTTGACTCGGAGACAAGGGGTATAGCACAGCATGCAGCACACTTCATTATTTCACTTGAAGACGAAGCACACAAATTAACCATTTTCTGTTCTTATGTACAAAACCACCCTGGTTTCTATAAACTGTGGGTTTGAAAATTTGAACATACAGCCCCACATGCCAAGTGTCTTATGAACTATGTAACATGAATTTGCATGACGATGCATCACATGAAAAAAAAATGGTAAGAAGAAAGGGATGGAATTTGATTTTTTTTGCTAATGAAGAGAAGATTTGGAAGATCACATGTATATAGTGTAATTAATGAGTGTATCACCATCGATCAAGCTACGATATGATCGGTCATTTCGACCGTTCAGTGAGTAACTAGCTTAAATTGATCATGTGATTCTCGAATAATTGAGAAAACAGATATATGCCAATTGAGCTAGCTATACCTTAGGAAAATTGCTCCAGAATACATAAATACGAATGCACCTAATTAAATCACGTTCATCACATAGAATTGCTTACAGCGGCAGATAGCCCGGTAACTGATTTTTTTAGCAAGAATCCGCAGATCTAATTCTAACCCCGTATCAAATCAAACAACTGGATTATGGTTAAGAAAAGAAGAAGCACACATGAAATAAAGAAGAGAACCCTTGAAGGATTATACATCAAATACAAACATGCTTAGATGAAACTTTGTCCACACATGTCAGCTTGCAGTCTTTTATTTGTCGATCGATCGAGCAAATTACACTCCAAGTCTCAAGCTCCAACACTTAAAAAGTCAAAGGGAGAGAAACACATAAAAAATAGAACAGGCTAAACACCAAACACGAGCATACGCAAGCACAGCTCGATCAACCGAGCCCTAGTTGCTCCCCTACTCCTCCGGCGCCGGATCGTTCAGGTCAAAGGCAAGCTTATAGGGCTTCCGAGCTCCGGCCGCCGCCGCCTCCGCCAGCTGCTGCTTGGAGCGCCAGGAGCATCCCTTCTTGCCGTTGTGGCTGGCACGGTGGCCGCCGAGAGCCTGGCGCGTCTCGAAGGGCGCCCTGCAGTGGTCGCACACGTAGCGGTAGCGCTTCCCGTCCGCCGCGAGCTCGCCGGTGGGCGGCGTCCGGGGCGCCTCCATGCCATGCCACCCGCGGTCCTTGTGGCAGCGCATGTGGCCGTGGACGGCCTTCTCGGTGGTGAAGGTGCGCTCGCAGATGGGGCACTGGAAGGGCTCGAGTCCTCCGGCGGCAGCTGGCATTTTGCTGCGCCGGGCGTCGGCAGGGACGAGGTCGTCGAGTTCGTGCACGGACTTCAAGCCCCAGGGGCACCCGGGATCGTCGCCTCCGCCGGCGCCTCCAGCGAGGAGGTGGTGGACGTGGCCGGTGGGCATGACGAACACCTGTGTTGATCCGCTCAGCATCGTGGCTGCAGTTTGTGTCTCTGTACGCAAGACACACAACACCTCGTGGACTATCACTATATAGCTAGTGATGTGGTGAATGTGTAGGAAAGGGTAGGTGGGGCTATGTAGCCATTCTCTAGCTAGCACTTATTGCATGTACGTGTGTAGTGTTTCTTTACTTAATTCTCATGTCACTACAAGCTAGCTAGAGAAGAAATTGAATGTTAATTGTGACCTTGGTCTAGAGAAATCTGTTTCAGCTGGTGCATGATCATCTAGCGGCAGTCCCATGGCAACAAGTTTTCAGAATGCAAAAATGTCGATCTTAGACAAGAGAAGGAAGCAAGAGTTCCGGTGATATTGTGAAGAGATAGTTAATATTGAATTGGAAAAATTATTCCAGCTAAAGCTAAGCTAGCTTATATAGCCATTAGTTATGGTTTAGTCATGGTTTAATTTTAATTCCCTCTATAGAAGTAAGGAGGAGATTTCTAGCACATATTACTCCTTCCTGCCATCAAGTTGGATTCCGGATCGGAGTCGGATTCTTACACGTGTGTCCATGTCTGAGTGATGTTTGCCGTGTCGAAAAGTTTATTTTTACCAAATGGAACAACAGAATTCGAGTCGTGTTCCGATACCCATATCCATATACCAGTTATTTATATGTCACCCACAAAACTTTGTCGAAGCGGACATCCGAATCCGAGTCGGATTCCGACCAGTGTCCATTTTAGATTAACACTAACAAAATTCGAGTCGTGTTCCGACACCCATATCCATGTACCAGTTATATATATGCCACGCCCAAAACTTTGCCAAATCGGACATCCGAATCCGAGTCGGATTCCGACCCATGTCCATATTAGATTAACACTTTCTACTATTATAAAAGAAAATTGACGGACATTTTATCTTATCATATGAGTAGTAGCTAGAGAATGAAAATTGAATGGAGTGACCTTTGGTCTAGACAAAATCTATTTCGGGTGTATGAACATCTAATTCTATCACTGCTAGCATGAACCGTATACTTAACTAACCCTCATATTCTCCAAGAAACTAACTACTTAATTTACGACAAGTATAGATTGATCGATAGCCTATTTTGTGGCAAGAAGTATATATAGATATTATAACTTGATCACAACGAATATTCAGAATGCATATACTGACTTGCTAGAAAAAAAAATCTCGATCTTAGGCAAAACAAGGAAGAAACATGCAATAGTTTTTTTTGAGAGACAGGAATATATTAACTTAAACGGTACAGGACTACAACATGGGGACAGCTGGCCCCAGCATAAACGAAAACAACCCCCTTTTTTTTCTAGCAAGTCAGTATATGCATTCTGCAAAACAAGGAAGAAACATGCGATAGTTTTTTTTGAGAGATAGGAATATATTAACTTAAACAGTACAGGACTACAACATGGGGACAGCTGGCCCCAGCATAAACGAAAACAACCCCAAACAAACTGAAAATACAAACTGGTCCCTAGGACCAAATCCCTCGGCCGCTCCACAACCGAAGTCCCCTTCGCCGCCACCTCGCCGGAGACGAAGGACAGAGGCAGAAGCACCAGTTGCCGGGTGACCTGCAAAGGAACGAAAGAGGACCACGCCTCGTTTAATCGCCGCAGAAGACGTCTTCCGCGAACGACGGAGCTTCACAATCGTGGAAAGCACATCGGCGGGGGCGACGCCCCGATCCGAGCAGGTGCTCAAGCCAGCGGCACGGAACGAATTCCATAGTTTGGCCCGCATCAGCTCAACCGAGGGGATCATCACCAGAACCATGAGATCCACGACGCCGCCGGATCCGCTGAAGAGATCGCCGGAGGCCACCTCCCCTGCCGAGAACCCAGCAACGCGGGGATGAAAAACTTCCACCAGCTTGTCGACACCACCAGGAACAGCAGCGCCGAGATGAGGTTGAAGCCGGGGAGACAAAATTCCGGGCATCGCCGCCGATGACCTCGCCGAAACGGCGGTGAAACGGAGACTACAACCTAGACTAAAACTAGCCCTATATACAAGCCGGACGGAGACCGTGTTTCTCCCCGCCTCACGGTGCCCGCAGACAACCGGAAGCGAGGGGAAATGGCGGTCTCGCCGGGGAAGGAAGAGGGATCTGGGGACGCCGCTTTTTCGTCTCTCTCAACTGTAGCAGGGGGTGGGGAAAGTAAGTACAGTGGTCTTTTTGAAACATCCAGTAGTTAGTATTGCGAAGATTTGGTTAATACTGAGGAAGTCAGTTCAGCTCAAGCTAAGCCGCTATATAGCAACTAGACCAATGTTACTCGGACCCAGACAAGGGAGTCGGGATCCGAGTCCGACTAAGGTGCCCCATTCAGCAAGACTTTGGAAATGGAAATATAACACTCGGAATCCGAAACAGGTATCGGAAATTCTGAGTCTGACACGGACCCAGGGTGTCTCATTAGGCAAAAGGAAATTGGACACGGTTGTTCGAGTAACACTACATTAGACATATATGGTCTAGTTTTAGGAGAAAATTAATTTTGATTCCCTATATAGAAGCAAGGGGGAAGGTCGTAGCACATATAGTACACTCATGTGACGTCGGTATATCTCCCATACGTTTTGAAGCAAAATGATTTGACTTGGAGACAAGGGGTATAGCATAGCATACAGACCACTTCATAATTTCACTTGAAGACGAAAGACTTAAAGCATTTCTGTCCTTATGTACAAAACCACCCCTGGTTCTTACAAACTATGCGTTTGAAATTTTGAACATACAATCATATATGCCATGTGTCCTATGAATAGTTGAGCCATGAAAATAAATGGGACACTTGTGATTCATCACATGAAGAAAAAGGGAAGAAGAGAGCCATGAAATTTGAGATTTAGATAGAGAAGATTTGGAAAATCATATAGTGTAATTAATGAGCGTATCACGATCATCAAGCTACGATATGACCTATTTTTCTCAACTAACCAGTAATTAATTTAATTTTCATGTGATTCTCGTTTAAATATTGAGAAGTCAGATATGTGCCAATTTGATCTAGCTAAACCTTAATTAGAGAAATTCCTCCATGAGCTAACTATGAATATTGCAACTAATTAAATCTCTCGTTCATCATATAGAATTGCTTGTTGCAGCAGATACGGTAATTATTTTCGGGGGCAAGAATCAGATCTAACCACGCATCGAATCAAACAAACATAAGAATTAGCTCAAGAAAAGAAGATGAACATGAAATAAAGAGAATCCTTGAAGGATTAATTATACATCAAAGACACGCAGATCAGCTTGCAGTCTTTTTTGTTGACCGATCGATCGAGCTAATTACACTCCTAAGTCTCTAGGTCCAACGCCCAAAGCTAGCAATTAGCCCGACACCAAAAGTCAAAGAGAGAGAAACACATAAACAAACGAACAAGCTAAACACCAAACACAAACATACCCAAGCACATCTCGATCAACCGAACCCTAGTTGATCTCCTACTCCTCTGGCGCCGGATCGTTCAAGTCAAAGGCAAGCTTATAGGGCATCCGAGCTCCGGCCGCCGCCGCCTCGGCCAGCTGCTGCTTGGAGCGCCAGGAGCATCCCTTCTTGCCGTTGTGGCTGGCACGGTGGCCGCCGAGAGCCTGGCGCGTCTCGAAGGGCGCCCTGCAGTGGTCGCACACGTAGCGGTAGCGCTTCCCGTCCACCGCGAGCTCGCCTATGGGCGGCGTCCGGGGCGCCTCCATGCCGCGCCACCCGCGGTCCTTGTCGCAGCGCATGTGGCCGTGGACGGCCTTCTCGGTGGTGAAGGTGCACTCGCAGATGGGGCATGCACTGGAAAGGGCCATAGCCGGTGGCGGCCGTCTTCTTGCGCTGGGCGAGGGCGCCGGCAGGGACGACGGCGTCGAGCTCGTGAATGGACTTCATGCTCCAGGGGTTCCTAGGCTCGTCCCCTCCACCGGCCCCTCCTCCGGCGAGGAGGTGATAGATGTGGCCGGGCATGACGAACACCTGCGTTGATCCGCTCAGCATCGTGGCTGCCGTTTGTGTCTCTATATGCACGACACTGACACAGTGTGTGCACTATATAGCGAGTGATGTAGTGATGAGTGTATAGGAAAGGCAGTATGGTGGTAGGTGGGGCCGTGGTCAATTTTTTTTAGTGTAAAAAAAAGTGATTTTGTTCAAAAAAATTTTAAAAAGGGTCAATTTAACATCTGCATATCTAGTTCTAGTTTAGTCTTGTTTCTGCTTATTTGCCTCACTGCTAGCTAGCTAGCTAGTATTTATATGTGAACTGATGCACATTTTATTTGTTTCTCATGTGAGTACTAGAAAAATATTGAATGGCTAGCTGATCATGGCCTAGGAATAATTTGTTTAAGGTGCATGATCTAGCCGCAATCCGATATGGCAAGCCTCGATCAACTGGAATTTTTTTCGAACATTGTCACACAGGCACACTGGATGCCACCGTCAGGGTTTAAACCCGGGTCGATGCCTTGGGTGCTCCACTCCTCGTCCCCTCACCATTCTACCAATAGGCAGTCCCCTTCCATAAACTAGAAGGTATATATATAACGGTTAAACCCTTCATTTTCTCCAAGAACAAATACTTATCATAAGTGTCTATATATGTAACCAGGTTCTGGTAACTAGCCAGTATTTTTTGTTACCGGCCGAAAACTGGACCTACCGGTCCCTCCCGAGACACGTAGGTATTGGTGGAAAAATTCTAATTTGGTCAAATAGAGGGGAAAGGAGAGCCTATGGAGTAAGAGTTCGGAGATTCCTAGCCCCTAGCCAGGAAACATCGAGAGCAAGGTCTTCGGCAAGCAGCGTGCACAGTTTTTAGAGGCAGCGAAGGCGGCGGCTCTCAGGCTGTCAGACTTCTCCACGAGCGGTCAGACTGGCGGTTTGTCATGGTGGGCCAATGCGAGGAGGATTCGGCGAGCGAGGTCAGCAACTCCGAGGAGAGCGATCAGACCGACACGTCGGAGGAGGCAGGCAGCGACAGCTCGTCGGGTGGCTCCGAGTCAGACCGGTTAGATTGATCGAGCAGTGAAACCGGCCAGAGGAGTTGGTCAGACCAGTCTAGGCACAGATGGCATCAAACTCCAAATTTGATGTGACAAAGTTCCATGGTATGGGAAATTTTGCGCTTTGGTGGATCAAAGTTAAAGATTTGCTAGCACAACAAGGGTGCTTGAAGGTGATCAAGAAGGAAGCTGAGAAGCCTCCCAGGATGCACAAAGATGACTGAGAAGATCTAAAGATCAAGATTGCCGAGAACATACGGCTATGTTTATCATATCAAATCATGTACCATGTGATAGATTTGGATTCGCTTGGATGAAATCTAGGAGAAATTGGAAGGTCAGCTTATGTCCAAGACATTGACCAACAAGCTGTACTTGAAGCAAAAGCTGTATGGACTGATGATGCAAGAGGGCTCAGAGCTTCCCAATCACGTCCATGTCTTCAATCAGATAATCACGGATCTAACTCGACTAGAGGTGAAAGTTGATGATGAAGATAAAGCTATTGTCCTTTTGTATTCTTTGCCAACTTCATATGAGCATATGTTACTACTCTGACTTACAGCAAGGATACCATCACTCTTGCGGAGATTACTGTAACTCTTATGGTGTTTGATTAGCGCAAGAAGAAGAACAGCGTAGTGGAGGTTCCTCATGGTGAAGGTTACTGGTCAGGTATGATCGCAATGCGAAGAAGCAAGATAGTGACGAGGCTAGAGGTTCCAAGGCTAAGTCAAAGAGCAAGAAAGGACCGCAGTGCTAGAACTGCAAGCAGTGGGGAGATATAAAGAAGAACTGTCCAATGAAACGAAACACTGATGGAAGTGTCAATGTGATTGTGGGAGGTGACAATAGTGAAGATGATTCTTGTGAAGGGTTCATGCTTTTAGATAATCAGTCTACAACAGTGGATATTAGATTTAGCAAGTTCTTTTCATGTGACGCAAAACAGAGAGTGATTCAGCACGTACGAGTCTGATGATTTTGGGAAGGTTTACCAAGGTGATGACATGTGCCATCGTGTTGTCGGGATTGGTGACATCAAGATCAAGACGAATGATGGCGTGGAGCATCTACTTAGAGGTGTGAGACATGTGCCAAGGTTCAAAAGGAATCTAATTTCACTGAGATCTCTTCATGATGATGGTTATATCTATAAGGTTGACAGAGATAAGCTAAGCATGATGGTTAAGAAGAATAAAGTGACTATGACAAAGGGGAGGAAGACTATGAATAATCTTTACAAGCTGAGAGGATATATTATTTCACATAGAGTCACACAAGAAGAACCAAAGGTGGCAATCTTAGTAGTGGTTACGTGTTGAAATTTGAGTCTTAACTAGCGGATAGGGTTAGTAATATTTGAGTCAAGTACGTGTGTAACCTGAGCTTCTACATATAGGAGGCACCGTTATTGTAACCTATGTGATTTTTGGATTCACCGCAACCTGTCGCACAAGAGGTGATCAAACCGGCCCCTACAGGCAGTCTGACCGACCTCTGGCAAGATGTCCGGAAATGGAGATAGAGAGGTGGGCCCGATATGACCCTGGAGATGTAGGCTTCGATTGAAGCTCGTTAATAAATCTTAGGGTTTTCTTCATCGCTAACGTTGTGGGATGGTTTTGTAACAATATATCTTAATTACAACCTGGTGAAGATTTTTAGTACAACATGTAATAAGTTAGCATTCCCTTGCTCCATTTCTAGGTCTGCCACTTTATAAATGAGACTAGCCACAAGTATTGCTAGCACGCCAATTGCAGCTACAACCATTGAGCCACCAAAGGAGCAGGCTCCAACCCCACCTGGAGGAAAGAAGCCTAGGAGAGCAAGGAAGCCCAATATCAGGTTAGCTGGCCCAGAATGGAGTCGTTAGGCTACGCGAGGAAAGGGCCCGCATGTCAGGACGACACCGTGGCTACTTCTAGGAGGGCTATTGTTATCGTCGAATTAGACTTGTCTTGCGGTGGCCACCTCTCTTTTTGTTCTTCCCCGAGTCCTTCCTCGTTGCTCCTCTCAGCCCTCTAATTTGTTATAATCTGGATATTGTTGGCATTAATCATACTAGTATGTTATTACTCCCTCCATCCACAAATGTAAGGCATGTACGGAATTTTAGGTTCAACTTTGACCAACAATTAAACCAATACTATTGAATTATATGACATAGTAGTGGTACCATTGGATTCATATTCAAACATATTTTCAAATGGTATCACTTTTGTATTATATAATTCAATATTATTAACTTAATTGCTAGTCAAAGTTGAACCTAAAATTCCGTGCACGCCTTGCATTTGTGGACGGAGAGAGTAGGTATGTAGAGTTGTGTTCGACGCATAACTAGTTTACTACTATAGTGCAAGTTTGTGACCTGGGGTGTGGCTCTTGTGGAGTATGACTATGTTCATCTATGTAACTGACCTGAAACGTGGACTTGTCAGAATTGTCTAATGTGCCAACTCTGTGTGGCGCTACTTTGAGGTATCTAATATGTAATTGTCAACTCAACTCTGAAATGCTTGGATTAATCTGGCAGTGTTGCGTTGACTCTCTCAATTGATTAGAACTCGGTCCAAGCCGAAAATAATGCTTTATTTGACTTCAAACTGGAATTACCCCCATTTTCCTTTAAACCACAATGTCCAAACAAAAGGAAAAGAAACAGTGATCGAGTTCGATGCACTGTGGACCTAGCTCAAATCTAACTTATGAGACAAAAACCTTACAAAAACCTCACAACACCGTCTGAGAGTATATTCATATTAATACCTTCATCCAGACCACATAAAACCAAAAAAGTACAGGCCTAATATCTCCCACCAGGCCAAAACCTCATCCCATCTCTGGAGCTGGCAAAATCCGCATCTGGGTCGCGGGGCGCCGATGGTGCAGCTGGGAAGCCTACAAGGCATTCGTCGTTGGTGTCTCCGCACCCTTGCACACAGCTTCCTAGAGCGATTGCTTCTGCAAACCTGCCGAAAAGCGAAGAAACAACGCAACTGGCAACACCAGCTCAATAGGATTCCTAATCAATTTCTTCTCAAAACATGCCTCGCTACGATATTTTCAAATCGCCCAGCAGACAGCAGTCAACCCTACCGGGTAGAAACTCAACACAGGCTGCAACAAAGCATGCATCCAAACAAAGAACTGCCACAAATTAGAATAGGTCTAGAATTAGTACCCAAGCAGGTCCCAACCATCCCCAAACAAACCTAGGAACTGCACAATTAAAAAACAGGTCTCCACACGATCACAAAAGTGGCAAGTAGGATTGCCATCCCATGTCTTTTCCTCATATTTTGCCTTGGTAAGCACAGAATCGCGAAACAAAAGCCACATTAATATACCAATCTTCTTAGGTAACTTAGCTTTCCAAAGGAAACTAAGATTTGGCCTAGCTACATGTTTTTCCAAAAACTGATAATTCGACTTGACCGAAAAGATCCCTTCTTTCTCCCAAACCCCGGATACTTTATTAGGGGTGTCAGATAGAATCAGTATGCTTTGTTTGACTCAGGTGTGGAGCCCAAATTTGGGTTTGATCCTTAACTGTTGTCGCTAAATGTTGGAAAATATATTCATTCTACCCCTCTAGTATGATGTGAAAACAATATGGCATTATACTCAAGCTCCCACTACAACTTGCTGTAGGAACATAAGATGCAACTCTTGCTGGTACCATTCTTTATGTATCCTTGACTGAAACTGACAGAATGCTGAGGCGTATGACTCAAGCATGCAAGGGAACAGATCGGAGTAAGAGTTTTAAGAAAGCTGGGAATAAAAAGAGAAGAGGCAGTGCATCTCTGAACTTGACTTAAATAAACTGGGATAGATAAATACACAGTCATCACTTATGCACATCCCACAGATGAATGATAGATCCAATGGCAATCAGCAAGAAGAACGGAGGCTGCATATCTGGTGGAAGAGCAGAGCAGGTCATTAAATTGAAGTCTTAATTTTATCTCAGCGGCAGCAGCAGCACGAGGTGCTGAATTCTCTGTGGTATGGGTAAAGGCTAGCATGTACTCCCTCCGTCCCTCTTTATAAGGCGCATTTCCCCCGTACACGGATACCAAGGCAGTGGGTATTAGACCCGCATGCCCCGCCCGCGTTGCCCCACGTCTCCCCTGCCCACGCCCGCGCGCACGACGAGCAGGACGTGGCCGCCGGCGCAACCGCCAACGGCCAACGCCACTCCCCCACGACCGGCGCCGCAGGCGTGCCGCAACCGCCGCCTCCCTTCTCCTCTCTTTCTTCCTCCCCCACGCCATCCCTCTCCTCCGAACCCAAGCTGCCGCCGGAGCAACTGCCGCCTCTCGAGCTCGCCGTTGCCGGCCGATTCCGGCCGCCAGAAGCATCGCACGGACCTCCTGGACGCGACCCCGCCGCCAATTGGAAGCCCCGCAACCTCTACCGCCCGAATTCAGCTGCCTTCTCCAAGTCCGGCCGCCACCTCCACCACCCCAATCCCTCTCTCCGGTGAGTTCTTTCCCAATCCCTTCCGGCCACACACTCCCCTCCACTTCCTCGTCCTTTCCCCTCTCCCAATTGAGTGGTTCCGTTGCTGCAGCGCCGCACCCACGCGAGGCCGACGCCGGCGCCAACCGCGCCCGCCCGCCGCTGCAACCGGAGCGCCGCCGCACTCCAGTGACTGCGGGAATGTGTTCGTCTCGCCACCCCGGTCTCATTTCTATGCTCGCCCAGGGCCGGCCGTGACCCTACCGACGGCGAGCGAGCAAACCGGCCCGTCGCTTGTGTTGGAGGGGTAAAAACGGAAGAAAGACGCTCGGGGGTTCAATTGCGCCTTATAATGAGGGACAGCGCGATTTTTGTATCGCGCCCTATAAAGAGGGACGGAGGGAGTATTAGCTAGTTACGCGTCGATTGATTTATCCTAACCTGTTCTGTAGATGATACTAATCCGGTCAATCGGTCAGTACACGAATAATCACACGTAGTATGAACAGGATTGATCCGTTGCATGGCACCGACTGATCTGATGGAGCATTCAGCAGCAGCATCTATGCATGCATGATGGCCAACACCAGAAGCAAACTCATCAACGCCGTCGTGGGGCTGTTTGGATTATCCATCTCTTATGCATCCATCACGTACGTACGATTTGTTTTCTGTTTCTCTCCATCTCTTCGTTGTCTTAACAACCCTATCTCTTTCTGATGTAAGCAAAATGAGCAGCAGCAGTAGCAGTAGCAGTAGTGGAGTACGTGACAAGCACGCATACCAAACGCAGCAGCAGCAGCAGCAGGTACTCTCTGCTTGTGGGCCCCACCAGCCGGCCACTAAATTAATGGAGGGAGGCGCGAAGAGCAAGCAGAGCACGAAACGAAAGCCCAACTCCTTATACATTACAAAAAGCCAAGCCGAGCCGAGCCGCCGCTTCTTTCCTCCTCCTTCCCCAACTCATCTCGTCCTTATCGCCACCGATCGCTTCTTCCCCCATACACGCAAGCGATTCCCTAGCCTAGATCGTCGATCCCAGCCATGGATCCTTACAAGGTGCCGCCTTTTTGCGTTTTTATCGATCGGTTCTTCCCGTCCAGATCGTCGATTCGGTGTCCTTCGACGCCATTGATGCGCTGATCTGACTCGATTTGTGCCTTTTCTTGCAGCACCGGCCGTCGAGCGGGAGCAATTCGAGCTTCTGGACCACCAACTCCGGCGCCCCCGTCTGGAACAACAACAACGCGCTCACCGTAGGCGAGCGAGGTGAGGAAGGGGCAACCGTGTCGGCGGTGGCTTGATTTGTTTGTCCTATTGATATGGATCTATAGTTAGACTTTGTGCTTGGTGTGATTACAGTGCTTCTCTGGGCTGTGATGATCTGTGTTAGCTTTGAGCAAACTAGAGACCTTTTAGGTGATAATTGTGAATGTCTCTGGATCTGTGGAAGCTTGACCGTAGCAGTGTATATGAGACCTTGCCTTGCTGTTTCTTTTGTGATTCAAAGTCTGCATATTGATGTTGGTTTCAGCTATTCGTTATGAATAATTATGTTGTTCTTATATGTTTCAATGTGTGTTATTCTTAGAGCTTTTTTATGTGTTGATTCACCTGTGGCAGGAACAAAAAGACAACTGTTTTGGTTGCAATCTGATGTGAATGTTGTGGTACTGCTTAACTTTAAATATGCTTCCTTGGCCGAACCTAAGAATACTTATGTTCCAAAAAATCATCTTGATATTTTCGTCAGTCACTGTCATACTGTAAAGTTGCCTAAGGGGAAAAGATAACGAGTACTACCTTTTGGGTAAAGCATATCATCATCCAGTCATAGTGATTATCAGATTATGCAAGGTGGGAGGAAGTTCCAAGATAGTTCAGTGGTGTGATATTTCTAGTTGTATGTTGCTCTGTGGTAGATTTACGTTTAACGGTAACCTGATATAGGATTGAGTTTACTTCCACACAAAAAAAATGTTAACTCGTCTATGTTCAGCATAGCCCAAACTTCGATACTGATTGGGAGTCAAAGTTTGATTTTTCTAAATGACATGGTCACAAAGTGCTAATTCTCCTGTCAATGATTATAAGCTATATATTTTTGTAAGAGTGGAGAGGTATCTCTTCCATTATCTAAAAAAATATTTTTTTGTAAGAGTACATGAAGTTGCCCATGGTGCTTTCCTTTTTTTATCTGTAGCTATACCCAGATACTTCTGCTTTTGTATCTTCTCTCATGGTTGATTTGTGGCTTGACATGATAAATTCTTCACTTCACAGGCCCTATCCTCCTTGAGGATTATCATCTGATTGAGAAGCTTGCGCAGTTTGACAGGGAACGTATCCCTGAACGTGTTGTTCATGCACGGGGAGCCAGTGCAAAGGGTTTCTTTGAGGTGACCCACGATATTTCTCACCTTACCTGTGCTGATTTTCTCCGGGCTCCTGGGGTTCAGACCCCAGTTATTGTGCGGTTCTCTACCGTTGTGCATGAGCGTGGAAGCCCTGAGACCTTGAGGGATCCACGTGGTTTTGCGGTGAAGTTCTACACCAGAGAGGTACTAATAATTCATTTTTGTTATTGTATTTGCCGTTGTGCTGTTAAAACTACTTCATGTTGTACAATACATGTGAGCAATTATTTTCTGTCAACATGTCATCCGTCATAATCCCTTTTGTGCAAGCCCTTTATGCATTAAAGACTGGTTAGCTGGTACAGTAAAATACTGGCAGCTTTTATCGTGCTATAGCTCCATAAATAACGTCCAGTGTTGGGCTGTTATACAGATGGAAGTTGAAACCATAGCCCAGGTTCCGTTTTGTTGATCTGAATTTACTGTTGTTTATCTCAGTTAATGGATCAAGTTGCTATACCTTGTTTCCCCATATATAGGCATATGCAATCAACTGGTTATCATCAGCAACTAAATTATCATGGTCGACCTTTTCAGTCAACACTATCCTAATAGCTGCCATCATGCCTTTTCAGGGTAATTTTGACCTTGTTGGGAACAATATGCCTGTGTTTTTTATCCGAGATGGGATGAAATTCCCTGACATGGTCCATGCTTTCAAGCCAAGTCCGAAGACGAATATGCAAGAGAACTGGAGAATAGTTGACTTCTTTTCGCACCACCCAGAGAGTTTGCACATGTTTACCTTCCTATTTGATGATGTTGGCATCCCACTCAACTACAGGCACATGGATGGTTTTGGTGTCAACACTTACACCTTAATCAACAGGGATGGAAAGCCTCACCTTGTCAAATTCCATTGGAAGCCTACATGTGGTGTCAAGTGCCTGTTGGATGACGAAGCTGTTACTGTTGGAGGCACCTGCCACACCCATGCCACAAAGGACTTAACTGATTCTATTGCAGCTGGGAATTATCCAGAATGGAAGCTTTTCATTCAGACCATTGATCCTGATCATGAGGATAGGTTGGATTTTGACCCACTTGATGTCACCAAGACCTGGCCAGAGGATATCATCCCACTGCAACCTGTTGGACGGATGGTCCTGAACAAGAACATTGATAATTTCTTCGCGGAAAATGAACAACTTGCTTTCTGCCCAGCAATAACTGTCCCTGGGATCCACTACTCTGATGATAAGCTGCTCCAGACAAGAATTTTCTCCTATGCTGATACCCAAAGGCACCGTCTTGGTCCGAACTATTTGATGCTTCCGGTGAATGCGCCGAAATGTGCTCACCACAACAACCATCATGATGGCTTCATGAATTTCATGCACAGGGATGAGGAGGTAGTGTCTTCTTTTTAGAGTTTTCATCTCCTTCTGCATGCGGATTTGTTTGGGATGCACCTTCCTATTTTGGTCCATTATGCAGTATTTCCCCCAACTGATACGAATAAAATGAATCATCCTTCTGTTCATTGCATTTACATCTATTTGGTTTGATGTTCAGGTGAACTACTTCCCTTCAAGGTTTGATTCTGCTCGTCATTCTGAGAAGTACCCTATTCCTCCTCGTGTTCTAACCGGCTGTCGGGAAAAGGTATGCAACTTGAAACACTTGAATTCTAATGCTACTACCAGTCTTCACTTCAGTCTTGTCAGCACAGCTTTGTTCCGCTATATGATAGTGACTTTGAGCCTCCATTGGATGACTTGTTCCTGAATAGGAGTGTTTCCAAAATATTTATTATGAATGGTGACTAAATACTCTACAAAGTAAAGTTTCCATCATGTATTTGACAAGGTTTGCTGCTTTTCTACTGTTGGAACTGCAGTGTGTTATTCAAAAGGAGAACAATTTCAAGCAGGCTGGTGAGCGGTACCGATCCTTTGACCCTGCCAGGTTCGCCCCAGCTCAATTTGATTGGTATAGACACATAAAAGAAATTAAACAATCTCGCTAACTAAACTGTTTTGGTATGAAACACAGACAAGACCGCTTCATCCAGCGGTGGGTTGATGCACTCACAGATGCTCGTGTTACCCATGAAATTCAGGGCATCTGGATCTCATACTGGTCGCAGGTACCTTGTTAATTCAGCTGTCAATGGATATCCAGATAACTGTGTCACACTGAAACCATGTTTTTACCTATGTTGCAGTGTGACGCATCCCTCGGCCAGAAGCTGGCGTCACGGCTTAAGATGAAACCAAGCATGTAGATCGGCGAGGAAGAAAAACAGGTGCAAACACGTCCCAGTTGGTTACAGTCAAGCCAAAGAGGAAGCAGCATGAACTGAAATGTGCAATACGTCTGGGTGTAGTCCTGAATAAAATGTGAAACACTAATATATGTAATACTGGTGATGGATATTGTGAACCAGTTCGGTGGGTTCCTGAAAACATATCGTGCTGTGTACTTGCAAAGAGATAATAAAGACAATATGATCGTTAATCTCGCTCTTTTATTGTGTGACAAGTGCTTCTATACTCTTTTCAATTTATTTTTTACACGAATTTTGGAACTCTGAACAAATCTCAAAGATGGCCTGGTACTATTCCTTAGGGAATTCACCCATATCCAAACTCACTCGAGGCTCATACCCAAACCTACTCGATCCAGTCCTTTTCTTCTTCGGTGTATCTCTGCAACCCTAACCTCCATTGCTGACCCTTACTATCTCCAACGATGCCACACCCCATCGCTAGCGCCGTAGCTGCGTCCCAAGGACCGCGTCCACAACATCCGCCTCTAGCGTCGCCCTCGCCGTCGCCACCGCTTCAAGACCAGCAACCCCGTCCTCGCCCCCTATGTCACCTTGACCGACCATTTCAAGCTTCGCCTCATCCACCGCTAAATTAGCTTTTTACTAAATTAAAACTACAGTCGGCCATTACAACACGGATTTTCACCCCTTAGGTAGATTCACCTAATGCACAAAATGTGTATTTTCCATTCAAAAATTCATGAAAAATCTGGAATTTTTATGTACATACACTATGCTATAATATATACACCTGTAAAATTTAGAGCAAAAATATGACCATATGTGTCCTATATAAAGAAAACAAATTAGTATAGTTTCAAACATGTAAAGTAATTACTATTTAAGTCGTACCAATTTGTTATCTTTGTATAGGATGTACATGATTATATTTTTATAGCAAATTTTATAGGCATACATGTTATAGCATGCTGTATGTTCACAAATTGTTTAACAACCTTTTGAAATGAGAAAAATATCTATTGTATACGTAGGGTGGACATCCCCTTAAGGGTGAAACGTATTACTGTCGATCATTACAAAAGTAACCAACACACTGGTAGAGGAGGAAAAAAAGGTGCTAAAGGAGAAGAAAAACTCAAGAAAAAAAAGAGATGTTATATAGACTTCTCTCTAACATTTCCAGCCTCTTTCGTTGAAGTATTTATCCTTGTTAATTCAACTTTCCAAAGGTACTTCAGTGGAAAACTACCTGCTGCAAGTTTAAAGCAAAGAAAATCCCTGCATTCCACCAGTCGCCTCGTCACAAAACAGGGAGCACCAACCAGCAGGCCGTATCCGCAACTCTGCTCATTCCCCGCTTTCGCCGGATCCCGCACCAAGATGGCGGCGCCCACCAACTCCACCACCTTCTCCGGCAACGTGTGGGCGGAGCTCCGCCTGGCCGACGCCCGCGACGTTCCCCACATCCACAGCCTCATCCACCAGATGGCCGAGTTCGAGCTCCTCACCGACCTTTTCGCCGCCACCCACGATCTCCTCACCTCCACGCTCTTCCCCACGCCCCAGCCCCCTCCCTTCACCTCCTTCACCGCCCTCATCCTCGACCTCTCCCCGTCCCCGATCCCCGCCTCCTCCGCCGTCACCATCGTCACCCACCGCCTCGACCTCTCCGCGTCCCCGCTCACCGACCCGGAGGCCGCCGCCTTCGCCTCCCCAGGCGGCGGCGGGCGCGTCACGGCGGGGTTCGTCATCTGCTTCCCCAACTACTCCACCTTCCTCGCCAAGCCCGGGCTGTACGTGGAGGACATCTTCGTGCGCGCGCCGTGGCGCCGCCGCGGGCTCGGCCGGATGATGCTGTCGGCCGTGGCCGGCAGGGCGGCCGAGATCGGGATGGGGCGCGTGGAGTGGTGCGTGCTCGACTGGAACAAGAACGCCATCGACTTCTACGAGGGGATGGGCGCGGAGGTGTTCCAGCAGTGGCGCATCTGCCGGCTCACCGGCGCCGCACTCGACAAGTACAAGGGCAACCAGGAGGAGGACGACGGGAAGGCCGAGTAGGTCAGCAGCAGAGAAAAGATTGGGACTCCAGAGATTGGTAATAAAGGTGGTAGATTTTGCCTCAACTTCTCTGCTCTACTTGGTGACGTAGTTCTTGCTACTGATTTAGTGCATTGATCTGTTCTTCATTGAGATGCATTATGGTGATGTGTCAGATGTAGGGACTTATGTTTGCCTATGTTGTGTTTACCCTTGTAATATATCTTGAATTTAATCTGAAACTGGAATTATTCCTCTTAACTATCCTATTCTGCATAGGAATACATACATAGGAACCGGCAGCTGCTTTATTATGCCACTGCAGCGACGATAAAATTAGAGTAGGCAACACACTCTTGATGTCCAATCTCTGAAGGGATCCATCACAGAATTTAACCTTACATGCAGAGCAGCAGAGGGGCTTTCTGTGTGGAGCCAACATGTCGTATCTAAGTGACTTCTATTTGTCTCATTTGTTTGCGACATTGATCCAAAATCTTCCACCCTTGCAAACATCTAAAAACTGAAAAATAGAGATCTCCTTCCAAAAAGGATATGACTTGACGCCGGTGTTGGCCTGTTGGGTCCTTTACTTTCATCTGAGATGAACCAATATGTATGTGAAGCATGTAATAAGCTCAATTTGTGGCCATACATCAATTTTGCAAGTAACAAAGTATTTTGTTCATCTTAAATGACCATAAAGGCCAAACGACCTGTTGATAACATAGGAACATTAATGTCCCTAAAATTCGTTGCATCATATGATTTATCTTGTCTACACCTAATAATATCATTGCTTTCTATGATAACTGAAATGGACAGTGTTTCCGGGATTTTTCCTTACCAGTTTATAAGTTCTGTTATTTATTGGTACCACAGTCATCAATCGAATAACCTGTTTGGTCAAATTGTATTGTATTACCCGGATTACAAGTCAATGTTGCATAAGGCCCTAAGCAAGCTGTCACAACCTCCAAGCTGTTAGTCAGATTGTTTGTCAATGCATGAAGTGTCCAAAAGCCAAACGCTGATAATACATGGACGTGGTGTATGTAAAGTTGTTAGCATAAATACTAATGCTAAAGCATGCTATACAGAGTCTAACAAAAGCTCAGTTACAGAATTCCCAGATTGTACTACAAGAGCTTATCACAAAATTAAAATATCAGCCCAGCAAAAGTTAATGTCTCCAAAGAACTGCTTCTATCCATTGAACTTGGCAGGTCTGGGACAGCGATGTCCATTCTCTGCCAATAGGAGCTCCAGGGTGCAAATCAAGGTTATACTGTGTTCCATGTCTGGCTTGATGACATTGGTGGCCGACAAAGATGTGGAGTTTTTATCCTGTCATTCAATTAAGGGAAAGGCAAACTGATGGAGGACTATATGAACTCTCTTATCATCTTGTTGACATGAACTAATTAGCAACGATATTGTGTAAGACAGGATCAACGGCTAATTCTTCAACTGTGAAGACCTGAGCTAATTAGCAACGATAAAAAACCTTTGTAATGAGTAACGCCTCGTAACCACAGACCACCTACACCTACTAGTATCTCAAAGAACGTACACTAGCTTTCCTCAAGCATCAACAATGATCGAAAATGATCTTGATGGCGCCGATGTTGGGCTCGCCGAACATGGAGATGCCCTGGCGGATCCTGAGCGTCGTATACTCGCCGACTGCGCGGACCTTGTTCTTGAGGCAGGCCCAGTGCTCCACCGCCGGCGTGTCCTTGAGTTGCCGGAGCCAGTCCTTGGCGCTCACCATCGCCTCCTCACCCAGCGTCTTCCGGAAGCACGCCACGGCTGCCGCCTCCTTCTCCGGGCGCTGCCGTCTGCACGGCCTCTGCCCCCTTGCTCTCCATCACCAGCTCGCCGAGGTTGAAAATTTCTGTAGAGAAGAGGTCAAGAAGATGCTAATTAAGGAACCGAGAGTGGATGTCGCCGCTGCTGTTGTTCCTATGATGTCGAGAAGGGGGCGGGCTCGTGTGTAGTCATATATATTGGTATTCTCTTGATAAGAAAGCCGAGCTCCGGGCGTGGAGGGAAAGGAGAGAGCTTGCAGGCTTTGCAGCTTGGAGTGGGGAAGAATAAAGAAGAGATCAAGAGAACGAACAGTAACGTCGGTATCCCGTGAAACTTTGGACAATTTACGGAAAAAGTAATTAACTTTGGAACGAGCTCGTATTGCATTGAAGCTACCCCAGGAAGCTGACCTGGCAGGCGCTGGATTATTATTACTTCTCTAGTTACCAAATTTCTTCTTTTTATCTTCCTCGATCTCTTCTTTCTTTTCCCCTGCTCCAAGCTGCAAACTTTCTTAGAGCAACTCTAGCAGATTTCCTAAATCTCTCTAGTCTTTAAAAAAACTACTATTATAAAGAATAGAGGGTAAAATCTCACTCTAATAGATTCCCTAAACCTTCCTCTATCCTTAAAATTTTCACTGTATCTGGGGAATTTGGGCGCGCCACGGACATTTCAGAAGACCCCGAGCTCCTGCCGCCGCCCACCTCACCGCGCCGCCGCCGTTCCCGGCCACCTCCGACCGCCGGACCGCCGCCATGTCCCACCGCTCGTCGCCGCGGACCCATTCCCGCCGTCGCCACCCCTCGGTCGAGCTTCCCGCCGCCCGCTCGACCACCGCCATGGCTTGCTTCCCCGGCTTGCTGAGGATGCCGCCCCGCCGCCGTTCCTCCCCACCTCCCGCACGAGCGCGCGTGGCCCCGCTGCCAGCCACCATGGCCGCGTCTCCCGAGCTCCCGCTCGTGCCGGCCCCCGCGCTGCCGCCGGTCGCACGCCCACGGACGCACGCCCGAGCCGCGCCGATGGCCGCTCCCGCACAAGCGCGCGCGCCGCCCCGCCGCCCGTCGCGCCGCCGCTGCCCCCGCACGGGCCGGCCGCTCCCGCACCGGCCGCCGCCTCCCCCGCTCGCGCCGGCTACCCCGCGCGCCGCTGCCGCAAGTCGCGCCGCCCGCGTCGCCTCCCCCCGTGCGACGCGCCGCCCTCGTCGCCTCCCCCGGTGCGACGCGACGCCCCACGCCAGGCCATCCTCCCGAAGGTCCCCAACGACGACGACGACCACGGCCTCCTCCCGTTCCCCTTGCCTCCTGGCTCCTCCCCCGCCCTCCCGCCGACCGCGGTGGTGTGCCGCGAGAAGCTGGCCAGCGACTTCAACGCCCGTGGCTTCGTGGAGTTCCCCATCCTCGCCAAGATGTCACGGCCCGCCGCGCGGATGCGAAGGGAGCAGGGCCGGCGTTGGAGGGAACGGGCGTCAGGGGCAGGGGAAAGAAGAAAAAAAAATTATAAAAATTGAAGTTTAGGGAATCTGACTTTGTGTATTTGCTTTGAAGTCTTTAAAAAATTTTAAAGAGCACTCTAAAACTGTTTTAAAGGCTCGGGAATCTGCTAGAGTTGCTCGAGCATCTGCATCCCGTCTTCTTCGTTCCCCAAATGTAGCAACCAGCAGCGCTTCTGCATCGGGCCAACTACCGCACGCGGAGCAGTCCGCAGGCCGTCCCCGCCATTCTGCTCCACCGGCCGCCATCTCGCCCCACAGCTCGCCCCACAGCTCGCCCCGCAGCTCGGCCCACAGTTTGTCCGTCGGAAGCTCGGCCCCGCCATCGACCGCCCTGTCCCCCCCCACCGGCCATGCCACTCCCCTGTACTGAACAGCCTCTGCCTCGGCTATAAAGCCGTTCGAGCAACGGTCGCGCCCGCTTTCCGCACCAAACCATTCCGCCACACTCTACTGAGCTCGCCCAAACCACCAGCACCCCCTCTCCCGACACAGAACCGTGGCCGCAGCCTCCTTCTCCTCCTTCGGTATGGATCCCCTTTTTGATTTCGTCACGTTTTCGACGATTTCTCCCTACCACTGCCTCCCTGAGCTCCCTAGTGGCCCTATGAACCCACCTAGCACGCCCAGCACTAGCACATCACTTCCAGAGAGCCGCCGCCATGAGCACCGCCGCTCTGTCCATGCGGTCACCGCCGCTAGATCAACACAGCTCACATTAGACCAAACCAATATCCCCATATTGCTCCTAAACGCAGCTAAATTCCCAAACCACGACCATTTCATCCTGAACCTCGCCGGAGCGCCGCCTTGGAGCTCTCCCGATCCATCACGAGCACCGCCACTGCAAGCCTAGTCCCGCACAGGAACCCATGCGTTTCTTTGCAAAAATGGATTCCCCATGGTCCATCACCCCTCCCTACACCATCCTCCGTAGACGTGCGCCGTTGAGATCGCCGGAATCATCCCAGCTGCCGCTCCTCTGTTCCTGGCCGCCATGAGCAGAGCTCCATCTCATTTCGTTTGTGTGCAGGCTGCCTAGCTTGTTAATGGGCCATATCTGGGCTTAACGAAACAGCAAATCTAATAGGCTTTCTGGGCCAAGACAAAAACAAAAAGAAAGAGAAAAGGAAGCCAGTCCAAAACCAGAAATAGGGAATGAGTTTTGGAGAAGCTGTTGGAGTGAAAAAAAAATAGGTAATGAATCTTTTGGAGAAGCTCTCCATATAGAGATATAGAGAACTAAATTTGGAGAAGCTGGTGTGGATGCTCTAAGTCAAGAGAACGAACGGTGAACTTTCCTTTCCCATCCAAAATCCAACACAAGCTCTTCAACTATCAATCCTCGAGTTAAGGCATGCAGTATAGAAAATTGACACCTCCACTTGGCGGGAAAAAAAAACCATTTTAGTCCCATGTTAGATGGCAATAGCACATCTAGTCCTCTAAAAGTTTCAATGTAAAAATTATCACCGTGATACGTTGGATAGGCGACGTGGAACAAGTTGCACGCTCGAGTTGTGATGCCAGTGTATTGTGCACCCCGGCTGCGATAGCCAGGCTGTCCGTGCCTCCAAAAATGCAAAAGCAAATTCAAAACATTGTTTGGCACTATTTGATACTATTCAACACTGTTTGTCACTATTAAAATATTATTTGATACTATTTATTACTGTTTTAAAAAAATAAATAGTGCCAAATAATGTTTTAGATAGTGACAAATAGTGCTAAATAGTGCCAAACAATTCCAAATATTGTTTTAGTTTTGCTTTTCCATTTTTGAGGCACGGCACACCGGTCATCGCAGTCTGGGAGCATGATAGATCGCTACCGCGGCTCTGGGTGTGATATGTTGCCTATCGCGGTTCGAGCGCATGACTTGTTCCACGTGTCGTTTGCTCGTCACGTCGCGGTGATAATTTTGGTATTAAAATTTTTAGGGGGCTAAATTTGCTACTGCCACTCGCAGGGAGCTAAAACGCCTTTTTTCTTTCTCCATTCTCAACTTTTTTCTTCTCACACAAAGCATAGAAGAATTTATCGTTGATTTCCATCGGACAGGCCTCATTGTTTATTCATTGCACGACTCCTTCTGTGCTTCTTCCGATTTTCCTGTCAGTTCTTACTTGACGAATCACTGTAGCCTCCTGGATTTCAACATCATGGATAGACCAGGTCACCAGGAGCAATTAATCAACGCGTAACAGTCCACCAAAATTTCAACAAAGGTGCAGGATTAGTCAATTTCAGTCACTAACAAGAAGAAAGGCTTGCAGACTTCCTGGAAATTCCGTTTTGGAAATTCCTATGATTTGTACCAAGGAGGGGAGCAAGAAGAACTGCGCGAAGAATCAACCCAACGCAACAAACCATGTGGGGGAGGGGTACGCTGCCGCGGCACCTCATCAGAATCAGACGTCTCGTGCTTGTCCTGCTCTCCACCATGGGAACCATGCGTGCACATGACGATGATGAGAGTGCTCTTGTGGCTTTCAAGGCACAGATTTCCCACCATTCCGGGGTGCTAGCCTCCTGGAACTGGAGCGCCAGCTACTGCACCTGGGAGGGAGTCACGTGCAGCAGGAAACACCAGTCGAGAGTGGTCGCTCTAGACCTACACTCTCAGGGGCTTGCTGGCACCATCTCCCCCGCCATTGGCAACCTCACCTTCCTCCAAACGCTCAATTTAAGCCTCAACCCCTTGCACGGCGAGATACCTCCCAGCATCGGCTCCCTCCGCCGGCTCGAGTACCTTGGCCTGCAAGGTAACATGCTCACCGGTGCAATTCCAAGCAATATTAGCCGCTGCACTAGCCTCAGGATGATGGTAATTGCTGACAACAAGGGGCTGCAAGCAAGCATACCTGCCGAGATAGGCGACATGCCGTCGCTACGTGTTGTACATCTATACAACAACAGCATCACCGGGACCATCCCGTCGTCACTCGGGAACCTCTCCCGGTTGGTCATCTTGTCCCTGGCAGCTAACCGTCTCGAGGGAACGATCCCTGAAGGCATTGGGAACAATCCACATCTCAGGTTCCTTCAGCTGGCCATAAATAATCTGTCAGGTTTGCTTCCTCTTTCGCTGTACAATCAGTCATCTCTGTACGCATTTTACGTGACGGGCAACAACCTGCACGCCCGTCTACCAGCTGATCTGGGGAGAAGCCTTCCTAGTATGCAACTGTTTGGGTTTGGGGATAACCAGTTCACTGGAGTTGTTCCTCCTTCACTAACTAATATGTCCAGACTCCAGGTTTTTGATGTTCCAAATAACGGATTCAGTGGGGTTGTCCCTTCGGCGTTGGGCAGATTGCAATATCTTCGATGGTTTAGTCTAATCGGGAACAAGTTTGAGGCAAACAATGAGTAGGAATGGCAATTCCTTACTTCTTTGACAAATTGTAGCAGGTTGCAACTGATGTCTATAGAAGAAAACAGGTTCTCAGGGCAATTGCCAACCTCATTGTCTAACTTCTCCACCAACATCCAAGAGCTAAATATTCATGGCAACAATATATCTGGTACTATCCCATCAGATATCGGAAATTTGATAGGTCTCAAGGTGCTTGTTCTTGGTTTCAACTTACTCACTGGGATCATTCCTGAGAGCATAGAGAAGCTTACACAATTGGAGTTGCTATATCTGGGTTCCAACAACTTTATCAGGATTTATCCCGTCCTCCATCGGAAACCTCACTGGTCTATCTAAGTTCGGTGCAAGTGTCAACAGTTTGGAGGGACCGATTCCACCAAGCATTGGAAATTTGACCAAACTTTCGGAGCTAGTTCTATCGGCAAACCATCTTACTGGCTCGATTCCGAACGAGATTATGCAACTATCATCAATCTCAATACTTTTGGATTTGTCTTACAACTTGCTAGAGGGGCCTCTTCCTTCAGAAGTCGGTAATTTGGTAAATCTCGGAAAGCTCCTTCTATCGGGGAACCGATTGTCCGGTGAGATACCCGCTACCATTGGAAACTGCATAGTCCTGGAAACCCTCTTAATGGATGGTAATTCGTTCCAAGGGAACATCCCTCCCAATTTGAAGAACTTAAAAGGCCTTGCTGTACTGAATTTGACCGACAACAAACTGAATGGCAGCATTCCAGGGGATCTGGGCAACATTACCAGCTTGCAGGAATTGTATCTTGCGCACAATGATCTATCAGGATCAATCCCAGAACTCCTAGGTTATTTAACATCGCTGTTCCACCTGGACCTATCCTTCAACAATTTACAAGGTGAAGTACCAAAAGAAGGGGTTTTCAGGAATCTAACTGGACTATCAATTGTTGGAAACAATGAGTTATGTGGTGGAATACCACAGCTTCAACTGCCAAAATGCCCAAGCTCCAAGAAAGGCTTGTCAAAGTCTCTGAGAATATCAGTCCCTACAACAGGAGGTATCCTGGTCTTACTTGCCGCTCTTGCTTTAGCTGGATTTCTTTACAGAAAGTTGAAGGCAGGATCGAAGAAAGAGCTACTGCCACCTCAATTAACTGATGTTGACCTTCCAATGGTTTCATACAACGAAATACTCAAAAGGAACAGATGCGTTTTCAGAAACCAGTCTGCTCGGGAAGGGAAGATATGGTACAGTATACAAAGGTACTCTACAAAATTTTGCCGTGGCTGTCAAGGTGTTCAACCTGCAGCAATCGGGATCCTACAAAAGCTTCCAGGCTGAATGTGAGGCACTGAGAAGAGTTAGGCACCGATGCCTTGTAAAAATCATCACATGCTGTTCAAGCATCAACCACCAAGGTCAAGACTTCAGAGCGCTAGTCTTTGAGCTCATGCCTAATGGCAGCTTAGATCGCTGGATCCACCCAAGTTTGGAAAGCCAAAATAGAAATGGAACACTCAGCTTGTCACAGAGGTTAGATATCGCCATTGACCTTGTGGATGCTTTAGACTATCTTCACAATGGTTGCCAACCATCCATCATCCATTGCGATCTCAAGCCAAGCAACGTTCTTCTCACTCAGGACATGAGGGCTCGTGTTGGGGATTTTGGCATTGCTAGAATTCTAAAGGAAGCTGCAAGCGAAGCTTCTGTGAGTTCCCTTAGCTCCATCGGAATAAGAGGCTCCATCGGATACGTTGCTCCAGGTAACTCGAATATGCTTCCTCTGTGCTTCACATGATCACATCTAATTAGATATATGTTCATGAAACAACTTTTGTACATACCTGTTTATACTCCAAATTATTCCAATCCATTGTAGAATATGGAGAAGGGCTTGCAGTATCAACTTATGGTGATGTGTACAGCCTCGGCATCACTTTGATCGAGATGTTTACAGGAAGGTGCCCGACAGATGATATGTTCAGAGATGGGTTAAACCTGCATTACTTCGCAGAGGCAGCAGCTCTTCCTGGGAAGGTTATGGATATAGTAGATTCCAACATCTGGCTGCATGATGAAGCAAACAATAGCAATGATACAAGAGATATAACTAGAACCGAGGAATGTTTGGCAGCAATCATCCAGCTTGGTGTCCTATGCTCAAAGCAATTGCCCAGAGAGCGGTTGTCAACGAGTGATGCTGCTGCAGAGATGCGTACCTCAGTACTCAGTGATGAATTGATGTCAAATCAAATGAATAGCCACTACCATATGCCGATTAACATGGGTTCTCCAAATTTATTCTTGAAGTTTATAGTATATTGTGCTGTAAAATTTATCAACTGGTATTGTATCGTTCATTTAATACACATTATCATCTGTGACAGCTTTTGGTGTGGTCTAAGGTATAAGTAAGACATCAGCATATGTTCTCCATCAATTTATTTCGGTCAACTCCTCCCTGAATCAATCAGTCTCCACTGAGAGATGAGTCTCAGCTTGCCTATGATTTAATCCAAATTTCATGGGTGCCTTTTGTTTCGAGGATGCATGGTTCTGAGATTGAGAATTCTGCTTTGTTTCCATTTCTTTCCACATTCTTAAGCATAATTACTCCATTGTTATTGGCCTGCAATTCGTATAGCAGAGCCTAAGCAGTTGAACTTCTTTATTACCTTGTTGAAGGTTTACTCTTTTGTCGACTCATATTCATACAACATCTAGTGTATTCTTGAGTAAACAAAATATTTACTATGTTATGAAGTATAAATCACTGTGCACACAGTTGATACATGAGTAATAGCCAGATTATTAAGAGCAAGAATGACAAGATTAGGAAGCTAAACTATGTTAGACATATCACTACTCCGCGTAACTTCCTCCTGGTGAAAAACTTGTGCTCCAAAAGGTACCAAAACTGAATGATACATGTCACTGTTTGCTTGTGTAGCAATGCCGAATGTGCGAGCTGTCAACATCTACATACTTGGACCAGTAGGTCTTGTACTTGGAAATGGCAAGGTCTAGCCAGGGCTTGTAATTCCCATTGTAATGAACTACCGCTGCATTATCGATTTCAGCAATGTCAACGGCTGGATCGTAGCCAAGGCCCAAGACATGCCAAGTGCGATCCAATGGGTATGTCAAGTTGTAGAAGGTAATTAACCCTGGAGGCAATGTGCCCAGCTTCCACAACTTGCGATCCTCATTCTACAAAACAGCTTCTCTTAGTTAGTGAAACCAGTAAAAGTTTACTAAGTTATTGTTGTGGGATGACGTCATAGGCATAACATACACGGTGGGATAAATTTAGACATGTAGTTCAACAATATAATAACACTTTTTTGCTCCATTACTTACCAAATCTTGCCAATAATGGTATATTCCAGTGATGTTTCGCTTCTTCCACTGCTTCAGGTCAAACATGTTCATCCCAAAAGCCCACCCACAAGCATGTGGATCAAAGTTCTCTGAGATCTTAGGATGTGAGAAGTTCAGATAAGTGTCAAAACGATGGAAACTTTCTTTGCAGGTTTCAACTGCACCATTTACCATCCCTTTAAGATCAACATCCCAAAGGGGTGTCAAGTCCTTCTGCACAACAACATCATCATCGAGAAATAGTATCTTGTCAAGCTTGGGATGTATTTCTGGCATGTAGAACCTTAGATGGTTGAGCATTGACAAATATTTTGGGTTCCTGTACTTCAGATTCTCATTCCCATCAGGGAGTGATGACGGATCATGTGCTTTGAAGTAATATTCCTTGAGACGAGCCGACTCAAGTTGCCGCATAACCGAACAATAAGACGAATTGAGCCACTTGAAATTGTCGATGTTCTCCACATGGACAGTAGCAGGGCGAGGAGAATGACTGATAAACCACATCTTCATAGCTGCAAAATTAAGCCTATCAGTGACGATGTGGAACACATGCTTCTCTGGTTCCTTGGCATGTGTCACAGTTGACCTGACAACTACTGAGGCTGCAAGGACATTATCAGAAAATATAGCATAGTGATAGAGTGACCGATCCTCGAGCTTTGCATTATCTTCTTCGTCCTTCAAAGCAGCATCGTGAAAATACTCCTTGATCACACCATCACGAAAATAATAATCGGTTATCAACTGCATATGTAGGCAGTGCAAGGGCATGGGAACCGTCTTTGCAGCATGCTGAACCAGGAATGTGTTCTGCTTCTTCACTGTGTCAATATTTAGTTCTGCAGACTGCAGCATAACACGCAATCTTCTCGATACTTCACTAGAGTTGTACAGAACATCTCTAGCTGAAGACAATACACGTCCCATTGCTTTTGCTCTCTCTAAAGCACTGTATAAGAAGTGAGGGTGATAATTATCTATCCTTCAATGCCAATGGAAACAAGGAACTGAAGAGAAGTCCTAAATATTCAGAGGTGTCAAATGGAGTACCTTGAATCCAGCTCACTATCGATATGTGCATCCCCAATAGCTGCTTTGCTTTCTTTTATGCACTTCATGAGTGATGCATACAAGTCAGGTTCGTTCTGGGAACGTGCAATGGTGGCATACACCTTCGCCATTATTATCTGATCTTTCATGAGCTTTAGTGTGGAATCTGTATTAGTATGGTGGAACTCCAGCCTCCATATGTTGTAGCTGACTTTTACTTTGTTATCAAAGTTCCTTGAGCTGTTTGTTGCCACGTTTCGCATGTGTAATTCGACCTCCTTGTCCACATGAAGCAACTCCTGAATCCGCTGGTCCTTTCTTCTACGCCGAAATACCTGCAGGAACCGTGATGTTACAGAAAATCATTCACAAATTAGGGAGTGAATAAAAAACTCTTGTAACATAAAGATGAATAGCCATCATCCGGAATTACTATATAAGACAAATAATGATTGACCTCTCGCTTTAATTTTATTGGGTCGGTTGTTTTGGTTGCTGAAACTCCTGCACTTGAAAGATTGGCAGCTTCTGATCCAGTGGCCAGCAGCTGCTCCTCAGCAGCCTCTTGCTATTAAAACAGCAGAAGAACCACCAGTGAGACTTAGAAACTAAAACAGTGTGCCAACTTGTCCTCATAAACCAACGCAATTTTGTTCATGACATACAATTCTGGCTACTGGCTGCCTATCTTTGGGCAACAAAGGGTTCTCCCAGATAGAGGCCGACGCGAACTCTCTGGCGGTAACTTTGAACAGCTTGATCCGGCCATCCTGGTCCGTGTACGCAATGGTCTTATCGACATCATCCATATCCTGCCAAGCGAACAGAATGTGCAACATTTGGTACCACGATTTAACACTGAACATGGTCCAAAAAATCCCTGGCGTGAGAAGGCAGATAACCTGTAAATCGCCGCATCCAGGGCAGCTCCCGGGACCCTCGCGCTCACTGGCAAAATTCAAGACCCCCAACACGATAGTCAAAGTTAGAACCTTTAAGCGCGTGCATAGGAAACGAAGAGCGTGCGTTCGTTGCAGTGGTGATGGTTCTTACGTTTGGTGGTGATCGGGGAAGAGCCACAGCGACACCGCCGATCTGATAGAGGGGACATGGATGACAATCTGCGGAATCCAAGGGTGAGGAAGGAATCCGTAACCAGCATATCGCCATTGCAGAGAGGAAGTGACGGGAGGGCGAGTGATGAATGGGACGGGTACTGACCTGGAAGGAGAGGAAGAGGAGGAGAAGGAGGAGGAGGAGCGCGAGGAGGCCGGAGCGCCGCCGCCACAGGGGGAGGAGGCTTCTGGGGAACGGTGCCGCCGACAGCGAGGAGGAGGAGGCGGTGGAGGGGAACGCCATGGATGGAGGAGGGGAGTGGAGTAGTGGGGAACTGGGGGATGAGAGGTGGGTGGCGCTAGCAGGACCAGTGCGAATCCCGTTTTCCACCGTTATTTTCCTCACATCCCAACGGGAATGAAGGAACAATGGTCGGGATTACGGTTCTGCTATGAAAATATTACGCCCACAAGTGCTAGTACACCCAAGAGATAGCTGATGAACATTTTTAGGCTATGTTTGGATACAAAGTGTTTTGAAACAACAGTTCTTGTATCCAAACATCTCAAAGTATTTTAAACTATAGTTTTTCTAAAACTCATGGTATTTTAGATAATGTGTCGTGATGACATACACAGGTAGGCTTGGTTCCAACCAAGTTTCAACTTTTTTGACTAGCCTTTTCCCCCAGTGCTGAATCGGAGGCCTAAACCCTACGGCATCAAAGCCTCATTTGATCCTCTAAGTGCCCTGAAATCATTTATAAATTCCCCATTCTAGATTGATCATGTAAAGCATTCTAGATTGGCTTTGTCAGTGGGCTTCCCACTAGAAGCAAAAAAGAACAGGAACAAAAGATTTGGAGAACTTTTCATTAGTTTAATTAGCACTTTCATTAGTTTCATCCATGAGTAATCTGTAACAGCAAGTAAGTAAAAATCCACCATTACTTTCTGTCTCGTGATTGTCAGCAACTAAATCTTGACCACAACAAAAATATCCAGCCAGAAATGTTTTATGGAAGCAAGATTGGTAAAATCTTTCTCGTAATGATTCAAACGTTTGCTTTCTTCAGAGCAGAACAAGTATAGAACTTCAGAACAACTTGTACAGAACCATGGCTAACCGAAAAAGGGGGCATAACTCACGATGACTGGATACTGTTCTTAGTGCAATCTGATGCAATTCAGCCCATGGAGCTTCAGTGGAAAAATCATTGAATTTATGAATACCGAGTACGCCAACTAGTAAATCTCCGTATGTTGCTACACTGTTACATTGATCATCATGATCGGTGCAAATTTCGCATTGATAACAAAAATTGTGGTCCAACTTTACATTATCCACACCAATATCAGTTCATCCTATATGTCCCCATGATCATCTGCCCCTAGAGCTCGTCCTAGCACTGTCACTCCTTGGTGAATTTCCCTGACCACGCACCAGCGACGAGCTGTTTCGTCTAGGCTCCCTCGACTTTGACTTGCTCTTCATCGACTCGACCTGCTCGAGCACCTCGACGACTTCCTTCATGGACGGCCGGCTCTTGGGTTCACCGGACAGGCACTTGAGAGTGAGCTGAGCAGCGTGGAGGGCTCCTCTGGAATGGTACTGCCCCTCAAGCCCGCTATCCATCAGCTGGCTCAGCCTCCTCCGGTCAGACAGAAACGGCTTCGCCCAGTTCACCAAGTTGAGCTTCTCGCTGGGGCGGCTCGGGTCCAGTGCCCTCAGGCCGGAGAGCATCTCGAGCAGCACGACGCCAAAGCCATACACATCACTCTTCACATAAAGGTGGCCTAGCATGGAAGATGATCAATATTATTCAGAGCCATGAACAGATGATGTACATTGTTATGTGCCTGCAAGCATGAGGGATTAAATGATGAACATACCAGTGGAAACATACTCTGGAGCTGCATAGCCGTATGTGCCCATGACTCGTGTCGTCACATGAGACTCTCCATCATCTGGACCATGCTTGGCCAGTCCAAAATCTGAGAGCTTTGCATTGAAGTGCTGAATATGACATGGTTGCAGGTTGGTTAGAGTATTATTAAGACAAGAGGATTTGTTATTGATAGCTCTCAAAAGAATTTATACCGAATCCAGTAGGATATTGGACGCCTTGAAGTCCCGGTAGATGACCTGCCTTTCGGATGAATGAAGGAAGGCGAGGCCACGAGCTGCACCGATGAGAATCTTCAGCCTGAGGCTCCAAGGCAGCGGCTCGTAAATTGCCCCTCCTGATGATGTTGATGAATTAGTACCAACAAAGCTTAGGTAAATGGGAAATTTGAGCAATTCCCTTGATATGATGATATCCCAGCAAAATGTTAAAAATAAAAGGAGTCCTACTTTTCATGTTCTTTTGTAAATTAACTTGGTAGGAAACTAAGAATAATGGAAGGCAGCAGCAACAAGAATTTGTCTAGATCGAGACAATTTCGTCGATGATGATGTCCTCAAAAAGTGCTAGTGTTGTTAGTTGTATAGCACTATGGACTATGGTGCTTCATAAATAATATGCGATGAAAATGACGTCGTAGTTGCACCAACATTTGTGAAGTGTGCTACTGCAGACCAAGTCGGCATAAAGAGGAAAACAGATTGGTAAAAGGAGGACTGTTTCAGATATTATTATTAGAAAAAGGTCGTCTGCAATACTCACTTCGGAAGAGGTGGTTCTCCAAGCTCCCCTTCGCCATGAACTCATAGACGAGTAATAGCTCGTTGTCATCCATGCAGTAGCCCAAGAGTTTGACAAGGTTGGGGTGTGAAATCCTCCCAAGGAAATTAACTTCAGACTGCATCAAAAAATCATGATTCCTTCTGAGAGAAACGCATAACAGAAAATCTTAGAAAGTGCTACTGCTTCCAACATTAGCAAAAATAAATATAAAATAGGAAACAACAGCCTAGATACAAAATTCCATCTGCAAAAAAGTAGTACATGTCAAGAAGACCATAAATATGAAGTGCACAACGACTAGTGAGAGAGCAATATTGGAGTATGCACTAAAACCAAGCAACTAGAGCATGCTGGTCATGGCAAGTAATGCAAAGGGCAAGCAATCTCCACTTTGCCGCAAACATACAAATGTGGCAATTGCAACTCCAAACTACAGATTGCAGCCTACAGATTGCCGCAAAACTGAAATCTACCTAAGAATTGAAAGCGCCTTTTGTTTAATCATTGCAATTTACAATGAAGTTAAACCAAAATAAGTGCTAGTACAAATTTTTTATATATATATATCAAAATCACAATCACCTGCCATTGCTCCATTCCCTGCACACTCTCAGGGTTGAGCTTCTTGACGGCGACCACCCCGCCGGTGCTGCTCTTTGATGGGTTCATGGTCTTCTCATCAATCCATCCCTTGTAAACCTTCCCGAATCCGCCCTCACCAAGCACTGTCTCAGGCCTGAAATTCTTCGTGGCACTCTTCAGTTCCGCAAAGGTGAAGATCCTGAGATTTGGGGACTCAAGAATCTCGCCCTCCGGATAACCATCGTCCGTACTAACACCACTGACCGTCGATGGCATGAAGGTGCTGGTACTAATCGTCGACAGCTTCCCGGTGGTGGTGGTGGAGCTACTAGTCCTCTTTGATGCAGACATCCCTGCATAGGCATTAGGAAATGTGAGGTCCTGACTTGAGTTATAGTAAATGGTAGTTTCTTATGCTTATTAGTTTACCAACGCATTTGATGTTGGAAGTTAAGATATTGAACTAAAACGCTTAGGGAGACCGAAAGTATGGAAGTGAATTTTATCATTTGGGCAGAATTGTTAAGCTCGGTATTGTTTACCGTTCAAAATTGAGATTACAGTTCAGTGAGTGGATAGAAAGATAGTTGTTCTTGGAAAAAAAAATTCCAGTGAAGTTATTTTGGCACTTCTTGTACCGCAAATTTCTGCACTTGGCAGCACTCAAGAAAATTGATTGCAATAGCAAGGTTTCATTTGAACTACATACATCCACTACTAGAACTATGCCAAATTAGTCTGGAACAGAATTGTTTTGCAGTTGCATGAACATAGTAAAAATCGAAGAATGCACATGGCCATTAGTTCTGAAGACAGAAATGGAAGTTAAAAGAGAGGCCACTGCATGTAAATTACAGAACCACCATCAGTTTATGACATAGATTTCTCAAGGAATGGAGGCCTCAAGAGCCCAAAGATTGAATCTTTCCTTTTGCAAAATAAATAAATAAATAGGTAGAAAGGAGAGGAAACAATCGGTGAGCGAGCGGTTGTTGGATTGATTACCAGGAGTGGCCGCCTTGGTGCCCCAGTGGATGAGGCCATCCATGGCGCTGGCGCAGTTCCCCATATGGAGAGACACAGATCAAGTGAGGCCTTGAGGGGGATAGACAAAACAAGAGAGAAGAAGTTTGCAACTGCAAAGTGCAGAGTTTGAGCGAGGGAGAAGGAATGGTGTAAGGGAAGGGGGACGGAAGCGGAGAGGAACGGAGGAGGAAGTTATATTCAGGGACGAAGAACCACCGACTGAGTTACTCCACTACTTATCCCTCCCTCTTTTTCTTTCTTCATCGAGAGAAAAATATAAGAGCTTCTGCCGAATTTTCTTCTTCTCTCCACTGCCGAGAGAAGCACGTTGATTGATTGGCTAAGTCTACGCTCGTGAGTACTCGCGTTTCAGACTAGTTTCACTGACATGTGGGTTTCGATTTGCTCTCTTGGCGTGGCTTGTTTGGAGTCAGCGGGGTCAACGGTAAGCTTTGCTTCCCCGCCAATTTGCACCTCCTGTAACTGTTTTTGTCGTCTTAATTCAGGGTTACAAGGAGACAAGGCAAGTAACCGGTCTTCAACGGCTCAGGTGCTAAGCTTTGCCCACGTTTATGTCGGGTGTTGGTCAGTTCCTTTTTAGATATAAATAGGGGTGAGATGTTGGTCAGTTCCATTATGTTATACATGAATAATATCCAATTTCAAAGAATCGGTGCTTGATACTTGCAACAAAGGAAAACGAATTAACTTTGGTTAATTAATTCTGGCCTTCTTTGTCATCAGCATGCACGGAGGGCGACTCCTCTTCTGCATGCATGCTAGCTGTAATTTTTCGGTTAACCATGAACGTACGCCTTAAGATGGCACAGCCATCCGTGTCGCGATGGCGGTTTCACAGCGTGTATTTACTCACTCGATGGATCAGTCGTAGACTAGTACGTATTCCACGCCGAAGACGACGACTATCGACGACGACCAATCTAGTTAGCTATAGCTCGTAGCACAGCTTGATGACTCGATCGATCAGGTTGGTCGTCTCGTGGTGTCTGCGAGCGTGATTGGTTTGCTACCAATGCTTGCCATGTCAATATTTTGATAAGCTAATTTTTGACAATGCAAAAACTTGTTAATATTTGACAACTTTAGCTAGTAATTGGTTGGTAGCCAACAAGATATATTTCATAGCAATTGCTTGTGAGTATAGCTTAATATTGATGCCAAATCAATTGAGAGCCAACTTTGTTAGCTTGCCAAATGTTGGTTTGGTTTCAAACTAATCACGCTCTGCATGCGCGCAATTGCCGGGTTTTGCCTGGCGGCGGGGCTCCATGCCTGCACGTAGCCGAGCATGCCGTGTAAAAATCAGACATGATAATCAACCAAGTTAGTCCACGCATGCACGCACGCACCCGGTTGGAAGATCGATTTCGGCAGGATCAATACGTATCCATTCGATTGGCCCGACATCCATCCGTAGCTTGTCAAGAAAGGAAGAGATGGATACTCAGCTAGGGAATTAAAAGCTGGCTCTAGATCTGAATGCATGAATCTGAACTGGGATCCTGGATCCTCCCGTGTGTGAACGCTAGGAGAATTCAGTGTCAAGCCACAGGAGCACGTCTGACCAATTAACCTGCGAACTGTACTGTCTGTCACTCTCTGTCAGTGCTAGGCTAGGTCCATTCATTTGCAGTTTCAGACTTGGAAGGAAGGGGCTTGTTAACTGGGCCTCTGTTCCAGTGCAATCTGGAGTAGATATGTAGTAGACGGGTTTTGGGCTGGCCACAAAGCAAAACAAGCATAGTTTCTGACTGCGCCAACCCACGCCGGATGGCGTTTCTCACTATTCTAGTCACGTCTCGGTCCTCGATGAACCCGGACTCATCGCTTGTCCTGTCCAGGTGCCGATACTAGTATTTACCCATGCAAAACCAATGTACAGTTATACCTGTTCTCTTTTTAAGTACAAATATACCCTCTTCGCACGAACCATGCCGCCCGAGTTCGGTTGCTCCTCACCCGGCACAGTTCGGCATGAAGCATGATCTCGTTAGCATATCCACGCATGCATGACCATTTTCAATTAGAAAAAGTTCATCCTATGTCTTAAACTAATATGCTCGGCCACACTGAATTATGAGACCGTCTACGGTTATTATAAAAATTTATATAAAAATATGACTATCTATATTCTATATAAAAATAACAAGAGATAAATAGATTTCTATTTTATTTTTTGTATAAAATATAAATGGTAATATTTTTGAATGAATCTTAACAGGTTATCATTCAGTAGCATCCCGAATATTCATGAATTTTTAATTTTTTTCTAAAACATCAAAGTTGCAAACCACCCTAAAAAGCCGGGCTTAAGTCTGAAGGGTGGTTTTGTCTCTCAAGGTTTTCAAAAAAATCTGGAACAATTCATGAATGTGGGGACTAGTATAAAATAAGAACATGCAAAAATTCATAAAAACATATGATCATTTGTGTTCCGTACAAAAAGTATAAGAGATACGTGAATTTCTCTTGTCATTTTTGCACGGGACGCAAATAGTCATATTTTTGGATGGATTTTTACATATTATTATTTCATATAATTTATTTCATCCATGAATTTTCTTTACATTTTTTAGTTGCTTGAAATGTAAAACTGCTATAGGATATCAAATCTCTTCCAATCCAATGAGATCAAATCGAATTAGGGCGAGGGGGGGAGGGTGTTTGTTTAGGATTATAGGATGTAGAGCCAAAAACAGAATCAAATAAGTTTCGGGTTTTAGTTTTTGGTTTTTTGGTTTTGTGTTTTTAGCTTATCAGCCAAAAGCTCATAATAAGTGTTTTTGGTTTTTAGCTTTCGTGACTTGTCTATCATGTAAAAAGGTCCAGTTTTCTAAACTTTTATTGTCGAATACCTCAATTAGCTCAATCTAACAACCAGTTCATCGAACGACCTACAACAATTCTACGACAGACAGCACATAACAGTTTTTCTACAACAGATAACACACAACTAAAAACTAATTTCCTATAATCTAACTAAACAGGACATTAGACTATCTCAAAACAAACTTTAAGCGATAAAATTTTGGTTGCCCTCGAATCTTAACACTCCCGTAACAAGAGTGGGTCAGGAAGAGGTAAGCCCCAGAAAAGAAATGAGCTTATCTAGGCAAATCAAGGAGGGGTATTAGGTGTTTCAAAAAAAAAGGAGGGGTATTAGGTGAGGTGGGCGCTACAGTATTGGCAGCGGGTGGAAGAAGGTACTGTAGTAGGGAGACAAGCGACCGAGCACCCACGTCCATGCCATTGCCACTCGCACCTGGGGCCCACCCGGTCCATCCTCCCCGACGGTTGCGCAGCTATAAATCGCCGGACTCCTGCCCATCCCTGACACCCCGCCGTGCATCGCACATTCGCACTCCCTTCCTCCCCAACAAGAGCAGCAGCAGCCAGCGCAAGGTGAGCTCCTCATCCCCCCACCCAATCTCCATCTGGTTGCCTCGTGTTGGATAGGTTTGTTCGTACCAGATTTCTCTTGGTCCGTGAGGAAGGGGGGCGAAGAGGGGTAACGGTAATGGTGATGATTCTTGGTCCGTGTAGGTAGATCTAGGTGGGCACTGGTGAAAAATCGGATCTTTTTCTTCCAATCTTCCATGGCGCTTTGTGTATTGCCTATCAATTGCGGCCTTCTTAAATTCGTAAATTAGTTGTCGGTCGTGCGACAAATTTTTTAGATCCGTGGTATTTTGCTTCATTCGTCAAGTTGATAGAACAATTGAAACCACGGAATGTGCGGAGAAATCTCTCTGGATTTAATTCGATCCAGCAGTCAGGCTTCCATGTTTTCCCATCAGATCTAGCAGCAATTCGTCGGCGTAGGAACATAAAAAGCTTACCTTTTCTCCAACATCACTCTTTGTTATTTGCTACCAAGTATTAATCGTTTGCTGTCTAATTGATCATGCTTTTCATCGTGCGTTCGTCGTTTTGATTCCAATTTTTGGCTTGCTGTTTAAATCCATAGAGGGGGGAAGAAGAGAAGATTTTTGCAATGGCGGCCGAGACGTTCCTCTTCACCTCCGAGTCCGTGAACGAGGGGCACCCTGACAAGCTCTGCGACCAGGTCTCGGACGCGGTGCTCGACGCCTGCCTGGCCCAGGACGCCGACAGCAAGGTCGCCTGCGAGACCTGCACCAAGACCAACATGGTCATGGTCTTTGGCGAGATCACCACCAAGGCCACCGTCGACTACGAGAAGATCGTGCGCGACACCTGCCGTAACATCGGCTTCGTCTCGGACGACGTCGGCCTCGACGCCGACCACTGCAAGGTGCTCGTCAACATCGAGCAGCAGTCCCCCGACATCGCCCAGGGCGTGCACGGCCACTTCACCAAGCGCCCCGAGGAGATCGGCGCCGGCGACCAGGGACACATGTTCGGCTACGCCACCGACGAGACCCCCGAGCTCATGCCCCTCAGCCACGTGCTCGCCACCAAGCTCGGCGCACGCCTCACCGAGGTCCGCAAGAACGGCACCTGCGCATGGCTCAGGCCCGACGGCAAGACCCAGGTCACCGTCGAGTACCTCAACGAGGGCGGTGCCATGGTCCCCGTCCGCGTCCACACTGTCCTCATCTCCACCCAGCACGACGAGACCGTCACCAATGACGAGATCGCCAAGGACCTCAAGGAGCACGTCATCAAGCCGGTGATCCCAGAGAAGTACCTTGACGAGAAGACCATCTTCCACCTGAACCCATCTGGTCGCTTCGTCATCGGTGGCCCTCATGGCGACGCCGGTCTCACCGGCCGCAAGATCATCATTGACACCTACGGTGGCTGGGGAGCCCACGGTGGCGGTGCATTCTCTGGCAAGGACCCGACCAAGGTCGACCGCAGCGGCGCCTACATTGCCAGGCAGGCTGCCAAGAGTATCGTCGCCAGTGGCCTTGCACGCCGCTGCATCGTGCAGGTGTCCTACGCCATTGGTGTGCCCGAGCCCCTGTCAGTCTTTGTCGACTCATACGGCACGGGCAAGATCCGCGACAGGGAGATCCTTAAGATCGTGAAGGAGAACTTCGACTTCAGGCCCGGGATGATCAGCATCAACCTGGACCTGAAGAAGGGTGGCAACAGGTTCATCAAGACCGCCGCCTATGGCCATTTCGGCCGCGATGACGCTGACTTCACCTGGGAGGTGGTGAAGCCCCTCAAGTGGGACAAGGCATCTGCGTAATAAGAGGATATGAGGAATCTATCTCTACCATTGCTGCTGCTGCTCCTGCTCCTGGATGTATGTTTGATCAATGACTGGTCGCTTGCTCTTCAGAAGGAAGACGGACACGCTGCATTGGCATCTGATGATCCCTTTTGGTATTTTGGCGTGGCCACTAGAATTATGTGCTGAGTATCTACTAGTCAGTCGGGTCCTTTTGATATATCCTAAGTTGTGGTTTTCTCTTCTTTTTGAGTCTGCTGAACTGCAATAGATTTGCAGTTTGCTCTGTCATCAGTCGTTGTGTTAATTTTTATGTTCAGTGCCAAAGAACCGTATGTGATACGAGTACGCTGTTGTTGTCAAGAGGTGCTGCAGCTTGTTACATCGAGTTTGAGTGAAGCTCAGTTCAGTTTTCATCTTTACATTGAGTTGGTAAATGTAATTAGTCACAGGACAAACTGAAGACGTTGTAGGACTGATTCGAGCTGACTTTGTACCCAAAAACAGGGCAAGACAGTCGTGTTTGGAACTTACAGCTATCGATCTACTATACACCTTATTGCACTAACGAACTATTACTGCAGACAGGCATGAATTATGCCCTGAGTTCATCAACCATCCCAAAATCACGTTATTCAGTAATCATATGTCTTTCCTGAGTTCCATCAACCATCCTATGTCTTGTTTCGTTCTAAGCAAGACATCCATATATGCAGCCTAATTGTCACTCGTATTACTGAAAGTTAGCGCTGCATATATGGTTTGCTTCAAGGAAACAAGAGAACTAAGCTCAAGGGCAGGATATTGCTGTCCAGGGTTAGTATTGGCCTCTCAGCAAATAGCAGTAGTCTGGGAAGAGACAGATCGAGAAGGTCCCGTGAGATGCCCGAATTATACAATTGCGTTGGCATTGCCTAACTTCGATTGACGAGATGTCAGCCATGGTTCCCTTTTTGTCTTTGGCAAAGTAGGAATGGTGTCGGCACATGACGACTCATGATGGTGCCCATTCTTGGCCACCGAAATACAAAACTAATTTGAAGCCCAGCTGATCTAATGTGCTCTAGTAGAAGACTAGCAGTTAGCATTTTTCTTTCCTTTGTTCCGGAAATAGCAGTTAGCATCCATGAACATGACAACAACAAAAAGTACGCCATTTGAATCAAACTAAAACATGCACTTTGCACTTTACAAACTATCCGCAATCATGGATGCGTTGCAAACTCTTAGCATAAGAGCCCAGAAAGTTTAATTCTTAACTTGTAGACCAGATATAAAAGAGGATTTACGCAAAAGAGCCCAGAAAAGATGTATGCCACCGCTTCTCGAGTCCAGAAACAGGGCAAGAACATTCGTGTTCGGAACATACAGCTATTGGGGCACACAACTGTAAGTTGTAACAAGAAGCCATGACTTGGAGGTGGAGAAATTTGTGATATACTTCTTCGTGATGCATATACCCCTTCTCCTATATATTGAAGTATACCTTTAAATTATATTTTTCTCATCATCTTGCGATATTATTTAAGCAATTCATATATCAGATCAAGTATGGTTCAGTTGTTCCAATACCGTGCTCCTACATATACCACTGGAGAAGAACCATGTAATACTTTGTTCAGTTAATTTGCAGGACAAGAACCATGTGTTTGGTTCAATTAATTTGCGAATGCGCGGTGAGACGAAAGGGTACACCGATAATTAAAAAGCCAAAACTTTTTACTGAATCTGAATGTGACTGAAACAGGATTATACTTTCTTCCGGTGACAAACATTGTTCAAGATGATTCCGACAGTGCTAATGAGATGTCTTGTGTTAGCCTTTTAACAAAATGCGTTATGATTACTTAGAATAGTGATGATGATAGTCTCTTTTCTTGCGCATAACGCTAAGATGAAAAAGGCTTCTTTCAACCTCGAGAAGGATCTCTTTCGAGCTCTTTTACACCCTCGTATCGACATAGACCAACAGTGGATCCAAGAGTTATAACTAATATATATTATTGGATAACGTGAGTAATATATATGGTCAACGATATGAGTCTTACGGACAAATTTAGAAGAGATGGACAACAAATCCCAAAGGTCATAGGGGTAATATCAGAAAAAAAAATTCCACCCCGACGTAGACCTAGATCCATTCCCATCCCCACACACATGGCCATTCCATTCTACCCATGCACCAAGCGACAAAAAATAGGCTACGCCCTCTGTCGATAATATAAATTTTGGAAGATTGCAATCCTATATGAAAATTCCTATGTAGCTATTTAGAATAAAGTAATGGTTTATAGCAAATCTATGAAACTCATTTGGAACTGGCTCACTCTATAGGAATTATGGAGGAATTTTGACATGAAGTCAAGACCTGATGAAAATATTCTTTTCTTTTTTCATGGACCTTCTCTCATTAAATTCTTGCTAAAATCCTGCAGAGCATCCAAAGAGTCATTTTTGTAAATTTTGTGTTTTTGTTTTTCACAGGATTCAACAAGTCATGAAATTCTGACTTACGTTTTTCTTCTCCTATTTCTATGATTTTAGAATCTTGTGTTCAAAGGGGCTCTATGAGTCTACGGAGCCGAGAAGGGCATGTACAGAGGTATGATGTCAGATAATTCTTCGTACTATCATATATTATTATTGGTGATGCCGAGGAGAGAGAAGAGAAGAGATAACAAAGCTAGCGCTACACAAGGGTGAGACTCTATAAGAGTTGAGTTCTAGAGTGGACCTCAGTGCCTTTCTACGATGCTACTTTTTTCGTATTGACTCTTTGCGTAGAGATAGCTTAAGAGGAAACTTATTTCGTAAAATATTAGAACAAATCTCATGAAGGAAGATTTAACATCGCGTAGACTTCTCGGTATATCTCTAATGTAATTTTCTACTAAATGAACCTCTTGTATGTATATATTCTCCTATCTTAATGAAATGGCAGAACACCTGCCCGGTTCGTCAAAAAAAATATTAGAACAAATGTAACTTACATCATTTAGCTATTGACTGAGTATAGCTTTTATCTCTCCAACTCTAAGACCATCTAAAATTAGTCCCTCTATTATCAATATTGTGCAATTTCCGTCCGTTACACGGCATACAAACTGGATCCAGCCGAGTCCACCCAGTCGTTCATGTTTCAACAATTGAAGCGTCACATTCCTGAAGCTGCTCCCGGCCCGGTAAGTGCTGTCATTATGTCTCTTATTATGTGCTGATCTGTCTGGTGTTGTGATTTCGGCGGCAGTCTTGGATACGCTGGACGGGATGACCTTCGACCTTGCCCAGGTGGGAGGACGAAGTCGATCTGTTTCGAACAAAGTGTTGTGACGTGCCCCTCCACAGTAGCAACTTCTTTGTCTGTCTCGCACTGATGTTGAACTGCAGATCCTCTTCAACGAAAATCAGGGGACGTGCCCGCTCTGCTCACGAAACTCTGAACCATTCAGTGTCCATTCGCTAGGGAGATCTGGTTCAAAGCTCTTCCACCACGTGGCAACCTACTTAGTTCTCTTAATGATGTTGTCCCATCTTCAAGAAAGAAGCTAAGGAGATCAACTCGTTCGTGATTCTTACACTTCGGTCAATTTGGTTGGAGCGGAGTGCAAGATTCTTCGATCACAAAGCATCATCACCGACTTGTGTCCTAAATAGATTACTTCAGACTTGGACCATGTGGCTAGAGAGGCATGGAATGGTGGGATTTGTGCGTGTCGTAACTTAGTGCCTTAGAGGTGGCGTTTGGCGGTACTTTATGTCATGTGTTGCCACGTACAATAAAATTTAACGAGTCCGTGATCCGTACGCGACAATATATATATATGTTCACATCCTTTTTTTTTGCGATAAATATATGTTGACGTTTTTAAGACGCTCTCACTTACCCCATGAGAGGTAATAGGGGAATTTAATCTCAGCCGTCCATCGATCAAGGGTAAACTTAGTCGTATGAGCATTGTGTTTTTAGTAAGTAACTAGTACAGTATCCGTGCAATTGTACAGAATATGTTTTTAATTATCTTTACTTTTTTATCTGTACACGTGATATTAGATCAATACAGGAAATAAAAGTTCAGATTGTGAGTCGGCCCGCTAGTCGATGTACTGAGCCGTCTATGTAGCTACAGCTATAATGATCTATTTGATGTGATCTTTTTATGTAGAATTATGATGATCTATCGGTTCTGATCTGTTTAGGTACAGTTATGAAGATCTATTGGTTGCGATCTGTTTAGGTGTAGTTATGAAGAGCTATTGGCCGCGCTCTGTTTAGGTACAATTATGAAGATCTATCGGTTGTGGTTCACTAATAATAAAAAGGTCCACCAGATTAATGATCGAATGTTTTGCTTTTTATAGGAAGTTATAGCCTTTCTCTATTTTTATTTTATTTTACTTTTAGTACATCGGTTGTGATATGTTTATGTACAGTTATGAAGATCTTTTGGCTGTGATATATTTAGACGGAGTTATGAAGATATATCAGTTGTGATCTATTTAGATACAGTTATGAAGATCTATCAGTTGTGGTTCACTAGTAATAAAATGGTCCACTAACTTAACGGTTAGATGTTTTACTTTTTTGGAAAAATTCAAACCTCTCTCTATTTTTTCTATTGTATTCTATTTTTAATATATAGTTGATTGTTTGCGCAAGGTTTTTACTATATATGGCAAGATTAGTAGTTAGAGATCCAAGACGCACTTGACTTTCCGTTTTGAAATCTACCTTAAAAGGAATGCTAATTATACTTAAATTAGTTTTCTTTATAAAATATGTAGTCAAAAGTTTTCGTTGCCCTTAAATGGTAAATGGTAATCTGTTACTCGCTCTGTCCTATAATATGAGGTGTATTTTAGTTGGTTAAGATAAGATTTTAATCAGCAATTACTCTATTAGTATATAGTTTATGTGACATAAAATTGATATAATTAGATTCATATTCAAAAGTACTTATTTATGATTGTGACTTTGTATCACATAAATGATATGTTAATAGAATAATCAGAAATTATATCTGGGGCACGTGCCCGGTTTGACTTTCACAGCGACGTGCTATTGTCCACTGGATCAAGTGATGGCGCGGGCTATTGTCCGCTGTATCAGGAGATGGCGTGTGTTATTATCTGCTGGATCAAGTGATGATACGAGCTATTGTCCGTTGGATTAAGGCAATAACGCCGGCTATTATCCGTTGGGTAAAGACCGACGGCGCGGGTCCGGATTTGATGACATCGGTGCATCTAATTCTAAACGCGAAATTAAAATAATTTCTTTCCCAAACCGTTAATCCGATTCGTGATTCGTTTTTCGCCGTTGGACTCATCTCGACGAGGGTTTTAAAATTAGATCCCATGTTAATATGTTTTGACGAAACTTATTTCATCGTCACCAACTATCAAATTACAATGTATTGGCTATCAAGTTAAAAATGAACACTTACCAGGTTATTAGCGAACGGCTACATGCAGTAATTGATTTGTCTTTAGCCATTGTATACTATTATGCAAGTATATAGAGAGGATAATGATGTGTTATTTAGGTAGTACTTGATGATATCGGACTATTGGAGCATTGAAATATAAGTTTGAGTGGTGTAGCGGTGATGTTCACTAATCCAATAACCACGTAAGTATAATCTGGTAGCTCAGCAGTACCAATCTAAGTAACTCATTCATTGAACCTGGTAACAACTGACGTTAAAAAAAGGTCATCGGAACATATCAATATGGGATCTAGATTTGAAGATCTCATCATGATGAAGCTAAAGTGAAAACGGATTGTTAATCGGAGTAACGGTTTAAGAGATAAAATATTTTAAATTTTCAAAATCAAAAAAACTTTGATGACGTCATCTATTTTGGATTTTTCTACATGTTGTATGTTTTTTGCTCTTGTCTCTGTGGATGACTATTTGGGGCATGTCGGCCATGTAGTTCACTCCTAGAATAATTTATCGTTAAAACATTATCTTTAACCACTTAAAATACGTCTTATATTATGGAATGTAAGAAATACCTCTTAGAAGGTAGTCTATTTAGAAATGGATAGTCTAAAATATATCAGGTGCATCTTTAAAAAAAAACTCATATATGTTACGCGATGCATGTGCAAGAGCAATCAAAAGCAAGAATTCCGCTGCCCGTTTACATACATTGGACAAGGATGGGATCATGTCGACCGACTTGCAAATCAGGCAGGATCTGTGTATTGTCCTCCAGCTAGCTTTTGATTTGCTTCGATCCCATCCAATTAAAAGTGTCTTTTAGGGGAGTCAACGGCGTGCATGATTGGATGCAAGTCTAAGGCAAACCTTTTTCCCTATTCTACTCTACCTCGCTCCTTCATGCACGTACGCACTGCAGAGTCAGTACATTATTATGGTATAAATAGAGATTGCAGGACGTATAGATTAGTTCTTGTTCTTGCGGCCTGCAACATACGCACAGGACATCGATCTTACGTGTATCGTCGTTGCAGAACTGTTTTGGTACCTCGTTTCAAACGTATTTTAATTTAATTTCTGCAAAAGCAATATATTCTTCATGTTCTTTCTTGTTTTGGTTTAGACTAAGAATTCTAATTAAGTTGCTAACTAGCATCTGCACTTCTGCAGTGATCTTTCTTAGTGGATAGTGAGAATGAAAGTAAGACCTGTTCTGATGGCGTTATCCGCAGCGGTGTTGGGATTCTTCATCGGCATATCTTTTCCTGTGGAGATCACACCACAGGTAAAAGTACATATATTTGGAATTGGCTTTACAATCATCAGCTCTTAGATCTAAGCTTGATCTGAACAAATGTATGTTCTTTGGGACCATGTATGCAGCTCCAATGTGGCATATTCCCTTGCAGCAGTGGTGGTGGTGCAAACTCCAGCTTCAGTGATAGCAGCATACTAGGCAGATTCTGGTCCCCATTCAGTAACAGCACTGTTGGAGAGATAACTTCCATCACTTCCATCACCTCAAATGGCACTTCAGGGGTACAATCCTCAACTTCTGAATGATTTGATTTGTCCCAATTAAATGCCCTATTGATCAATAATCCAGTATGCATGAAACACTCCTTGAATTAATTCCTTGTTTGTGGATTCTAAAGGTGGCAGCAAATCCTGAAGGTGCAGAGAGGCTACCACCAGGCATTGTAGTTTCAGAGTCTGATCTTCACCTGCGCCGGCTGTGGGGAGCCCCAAGTGAGGTCTTGATTTCTCTGATTCTGAATTCCTGACATTGTAGTTAATTTACTTCTGAATAACATCAAAGATTTTTTGTTTCATGGGTTTCTTTGTCTTGGTGTGATACGCAGGACGTGGCCACTTGCAAGTACCTCCTGACGCTGGCGGTAGGGTACACTGAGAAAGCCAATGTCAATGCAACTGTTCACAAGGTAAGAAAGTGGTTTCTGAACTTGTATCATATTGTTGCCAAGTAGCACTAGATTTCTTGTCAGATGTAAAGTAGATGACCCAATTACACTTGTAAATGTACATGCAGTTCTCTGACAACTTCGACGTGGTGCTGTTCCACTACGACGGTCGCACGACGGAGTGGGAGGAGTTCGAGTGGTCGAAGCAGGCTGTTCATGTCAGCGCCAGGAAGCAGACCAAATGGTGAGCCCCCTCGAGCACAACTGTCCATCTCCAAAAAAATTCAGCCCAACATATAGTGTTCTTGACAATCTGAATCTAAGGTGGTTTGCGAAGAGGTTTCTGCATCCAAGCATCGTGGCGCCGTACGATTACGTCTTCCTGTGGGACGAGGACCTCGGCGTCGAGAATTTCACCGCAGAAGCGTATGTTTTCTTACCTATTTTGTTGCTTTCTCTGAACTCTGAAACTGCGATCTCATGAACAGGTTGTGGCTGCACCTGCAGGTACGTCGACATAGTGAGGAGGTACGGGCTGGAGATATCGCAGCCCGGGCTGGACGTGACCAGAGGGAAGAAGACGTACGATGTCTCCGTCAAGAGAGACGGCAGCGAGATACACAAGTAAGCAGGATGATGCAAGTGTTTCATACCATATTTTTGCAGTCACTGATGCCCAGTAATCTGCAATCGATTATGCTAAATATATTAGCGTTCTAGTTAACAAAACTAAAGAAAGAAGAAGAGCATATACATGTTTATAAATCGTTGGGTTTGGCATATGTGTTCTGTGACATTTGACACGAGATTTGGTTTTTTTGACATGAACAGAACGGATGCAGGGGGTCGGCGTTGCCCGGACGTGCACCGGCGGCCGTGCAGCGGGTAATGGAATTCTTCAGTCACCTGCAGGCCGTTTTTTGTTTGTAATAAGACGCACTTGATGGCGCTGAAATTAAAATTGACATGCGTGCATGGATGCAGGTTCGTGGAGGTGATGGCGCCGGTCTTTTCCAGGGATGCTTGGAGATGCGTGTGGCATATGATCCAGGTAGGCACTTATCAGAGTTATTATTATCACAATTTGTTCACTTCAGGCTGAATAAGTATTAGTACCTAGATGACACTTGACTGAACTGAAACGAATTTGCAGAATGACCTGGTTCATGGATGGGGTCTTGACTACAATTTCTGGAGATGCGTCGATGTAAGCATCTAATGCTATACATTGATTGATTCAACAACGCTCGAAAAGTGCTTGCCTAACACTTCCTTTCATTTTTTCGTTGAATTGACAGGATCCTGAAGGGCAAATTGGTATCGTCGACGCACAGTTCGTGGTCCATCATGCAGTTCCAACGCTCATAGGGCAGGTAACTATCAAGTGCGCTACTTGTCAAAGATGACTTGTAGCGCCCACGTTTTCTCAACAGTTTAAGCTCACTGTAAAAGAATCGATGGCTTGATTTTGGCTCCAACTTAGAAGCTCTCTTTTTTCTCTTTCTCTCGGCAGGGTAACGGAGAACAGCAAGGAAGCAGTGCTAAGGTATGTATATTTATTTATAACAATCAATAATACTTAGCTAACATACGTGTGTGTGAAAGAAAAGGAATTATTAGGTTCAAATAAGATTGCTGTTGCCTGTAGGTGAGAGCCCGGCAGTTTGCGGAGATGAAAGCGTTCGACGACCGAATCTCTAACGCCGACAAGGAACTCGCCATTTCCACCACCAGATCATCATCCCCAACCCTGAATTAATTAATTTCAGGATACTATTATGTGACTTGATTAACCCAAAAAGAGAAAGGGTGAGATACTTTAGGTGTTAGTTTTCATTTTGTGTGTGTACTAAACTACTGATTGATTCTTCATCATTTCTCCCCCTTTCATTCTTAATGTGAAGCAATTATTTACAACAGTCTGGATTGGATTGGTTGAGTAATTCTTTTTTCTTTGGTCAATAATTTCTGGTGGTTACATAACAAATAGATTCTGCTGGTTGTTGATCAGTTGATGAGCAACATTCTTCGGTTATTACCTGTAATAGTCTGTCAGCAGTTTTCTAGAACGCAGTCTGTCATTAATCACAGAGATTATCCCTAAGGGAGCCTAAATTAATCCTGCTGCCCAGCAGTTTGCTTCTCCACTCGATCGATGATCGATTCATATTTAGTAAAGGACATGTGTGTGCTGGTTCGTTGTTGTGAGTTGTGACGATGTTTTGTGGTTGCTGTTTCCCGGGTTTGGCATCTGCTTTTAAGGGACGCACGCACGGAAAGAATGCTTTACCGTTGGCTGCCTTGTCCTGACTGTTGAGCGCTGACACAGACGCATGCATCCATGCTTTCGATCACCTCACTGTCACTGAAGTGATTGTTTAGGTTTCTTGTTCTCTCTCAATCACTTTGCTTCATTGGGAGGAATACTTTTACTCCCACCACAAAACAACAGAGATTCCGAGGGGCACCATAAAGGTCATTTGACTAACTCGAAGTCTATATGCATGAAAAAAGATGGAGGATCAGGCATTCCTAATTTGCAAGGTTTGAATGTGTGTTTACTTGGCTCTTGGGTTAAGAGGTATATTAGCAACGAGGGAAGGCTTTGGAAACAAGTCATTGATGCTAAATATACTACTTGTGATCAAAACATTTTGTGTTGTAAAGATAATAATATGTCTCTATTCTGGCGTGGAGTTACGTAGGCAGCAAAAGCTGTTAAATTTGGCTACAAATGGGTTATAGGAGATGGTAAAAAGATCAGATTTTGGGAGATATCTGGTTCGAAAACTCTCCATTAGTAGTGCAGTTCTGGGACTTATATTGCATAGTTAACGAGGCTAATCAAGTCGTGGCTGAGATTTGGGATGGGGCTCTAAGTGTATATCTAGAAATAACATCCTGACCCATCTTCTGCAGTTTGTGAATCTATAGAACCTATTTCAGAATGTTATCTTGGACTAACTAAAGTGCAAGTTCTTCTCTTGGTTACTCTTGCACGGACGCATCTTGACCGCTAACCGTCTTGCAATAAGGGGCTGGTCCATAACCCCTCTTTTCAGCTTTATCTCCTCACAGTGGAGGATGCCACCCACCTATGTAAGGATTGTCTTTTCACCATTACGGTTTGGAACACGGTGGACGATTGGCTAGGTGAAATGGCAAACATTTCTTTGTCAACCTTTAGCATCATTGATTTTTGGTGGGAGGCTATTTTAAATCATGTAACAAAAGATAGGCGGCTAACCAGAAGTGGGCACCTCATTTTTATCTTATGGAATATCTAGAAGGAACATAACAGTCAGATTTTTGACGTAAAAAAAATAACATTCAGAGATGTGGCGTTTACAGCACTAGAAGACATTCTACAATGGAATATAGCAAATGACAATGCTACTAGTGTCAATTTCTTGAGCGAGTAATCCACAAGTGGAAGTGCATGGAGTTCTTTGTTTCTTTGTCCCCCTAAAAAATAAATAATCATGTAAAACTTTCTCATCTTTTTTCTTAATAGAAAAGCAGTGCTCTTGCCCATATTGTTCAAAAAAGGTGTATATCTAGAGAAACCTTCTCCCAAGAAGTTGTTACAACAGTGGTATGAGCTGGAGGCTATAGCTCAAAGTATTAGTTATTGTGAGGTAGAAAATTCCATGGTTTGGCAGTATGAGTCTAGTGGAATATGTTCTTCAAAATCTCTTTATTCAACAACTAATTTCCGACGAATGATGCAAGTGTTTATTCCTGCTGTCTAGAAACTCAAGGTCCCTCCTAGGATTCAATTCTCTGATTGGTTTCACAAAATAAAATTATGACTAGTGATAATCTCGGAAGGGGATAAACCACCTGATTGTGTCCATTGCACTGAACTTGAATCTGTAGATCACCTGCTTTATGATTGTATTGTTGCCAGACTAGTCTGGCAGGAAATTGCTAACTTTACTGGTATTCACATTGTAGATTTCCAGGTCACCGCTAGCTTGTGGCTAAGTAACAAGACGCACATGATTTTAATGTTTATCTCTTCTGCAGTTTTGTGGGGATTGTGGAAACGTAGGAATGATATAGTTTTTAACACTAAGCCTTGGGTTAATATGAAACAGATTTGGCGCCTCATAAGTGTCTCTCTCAGGAATTGGAAAGTGGCTTTCCAAGACGGGCCAGCAGAGGAACTGGACCGATTGGAAGCGATTTTGCTCCAGAAGATGAGAGAACCTTTATAGTTGACTGCAGGTTAACTAGGGTTTTCTCACATGGTCTGGTTCCTCCTGCCTCTGATGGTGTGGAGCTATTGGGCAAAACCTAAGCACAAGGCTATGTTCGTGATAAGCCGGGATGGTTGCGTTGCACGCTCGAGGGCAACCCTGCCTTCGTGGTCAGCCCAACGAATCCAAATCTTCTGGTGCATTAGTCTGCAGCGAAGGCAATGTCAACACCTAAAGAAATGGCTAGTGACTGCCTGATGCCAAGGCCCCTGGGTGTGCACTTGGAGGAGTGTCGTCAACAGAAGCTGCCGGAGGGGTTCAAGGCTCACGCACACAAAATTTTCACGACAAATTTCATAATACTAATTTTATCTTATGAATTTAAATATATTTTTTTCACCTTTTAGTAGTCAAAGTTAGAAAATTTTGATTGCAAGCTCTCTAAAATGTCATATATTTCTAAGCGGAGGTAATAGTTGAATATCTTTCGTGTCATTTAGAGAACTGCCCTCCGTTTCAAAATAGATGTTTTTATAGAGTTGAACATAGGAATAAGGGTGCTAGTGAAATGCCCATCTTCTTTTTCTCCCAAGGCAATAAATGGTACTCCAGTAGCTAGTATTACTTCTATAAGTAATTAAATTTTTTATGACATTGATGAAGGATAAAATATGAATAAAATGACTAAAACTGCATTGTAGAAGGACAACTATTTTGATAAAAATTGGAGATGATAAAAGAATATCTACTTTGATAGAGAGTGAGTATTTATATCGTACAACTGCTGCCTGACAAGGCGCCAAAGATGTTTAACAGATGTTTACGCATAAATTTGCCTCCCATGCATTAGTAGATAATACATGTGAAAATATGACGACCTACTGCAGAGATGTGGCTGCATTGGACGAGGTACTGCATACTGAGAACTGATTTAAGATGTACACATGTTTAGACACTCAAGTCATATACAATTACAGAGATCCACGTTATCGAGAGACAGCACAAGAGATGACAAATGGTAGAGAATATTGTATGTTTTTCCTTGTATTTAATATTATTTTCTCCTATGTGTCTCTATTTTACGCACGAGTGTTTTCAGGCTTTTCAATCAGACTCCTCGCTCTCTTTCTGAAAAGAATAATACGTGGCACGACGAAGAAACCAGGTCCACAAGTGCATGTTTGTTTGATCAATTCAGATTTGTCAATTAAAATTTGTCCTCCTGTCCTAGGAAAGTAGCAGGGAAAAAGCACACGGCGTCGACGAAGATTAGAAGGCATGTTGATAGCTCTCAAGCTCTGACCGTTCCGACGACTACTACTATGACCAAGGGCTCGAGAAAACGAAAATTCCTATCGCTTTCCTAGGCGCATGCAGTACGTAATGCATGAATTGCATGGTGCATGCACTAATCTCATCAAATCAAAATACGTAGTCCACGCCGCGTCGTCGCAATCGCCCTTATTTGTTTGTTGCTATAATTACGCTACACCAGCTAGCAGCTAATTAAACAAATTAAGTAAAACCGATTCCAACTCAAACAAACCCCTAAGTCAGCCCAATATATCCATCCATACAGCAACAACTGCAGCCTGACGAGTCCGTTAGCTGTTGTGTTTGCGTCTTTCTTCCCCATCGCCGCCGACCATGCAGCTGCACTCCCGCCGGCGGCACGTCATGGCTCGCTGTGGCCGCCTGCTCATCGCCGCTGCCGCCGTCCTCTCCCTCGCCGCGCTGTCCTTCTTCGCCCGCTTCCCGGCCGGTTTGCTCGCGCTGCCCCAGCTGAGCCTGCGCACCACTCCCGCGCGCGCCCTGCTCGTGCCCCCGCGCCGCCTGCCCCTCGGCCTCGGCGCCGTGCGGGGGACCACCACGCCGGCTGCCAGCGCCTGCCATGACCACTCGACGGAAACAGAGGCCGTGCTGCTCCCGGACTGGGAGGTCCTCGTCCTGCTTCGCCCCGACGCCGCCGCCGCGCCCAGCGCTGGGAACGCCACGTGCGCGTTCCGCGGCGGGGCGTCGTCCCCGGCACGCGCGCTCGGGAGGCTGCCGGCGTCCGGGCGCCACGCGTACACCTGCGTCATGCCCAGGCCGGTGCGGAGGCACCAGCCGTTCCACCCGCCGCGAGTGGTCTCCTCCTCATCGTCGACGGTTGCTGCCGCCGGTGCTGGTGACAGCTCCAGCCGATCGCGGGAGATGCTGAGGTGGAGCGGCCGGCTCGTGTACGAGTCCGCTGTGGTAGAGGGCGGCGACGTGCTCGTCTTTGCCAAGGGCGTCAACCCGCGGCAAGGCGTCAACCGGGCCGCTGCGGATGTCCGGTGCGTGTACTACCGCGGTGGCAGCGGCGCCGATGACGTCGTGGCCTCGCTCCCGGCCGACACCTCGGCCCAGCAAGTCTTCCGGTGCCCGCCTCCGCCTCCACCGACGCCAGCACAGCCCGCATCCCAAGAGCTCCGTGTGACGCTCGCCATCACCGGCGAGGAGCCCATCCCCTCCCTCGCGGTCTACAGTCCACCACGTGGCAGCTCGTCGGCGACGGCGCAGGTGACTGGATCAACGGCGCCAGCGCCGGAGAAGAAGCTAATCTGCGCGTGCACCATGGTCCATGACGTGGCCAAGTTCCTGCGGGAGTGGGTGGTCTACCACGAGGCTGTGGGCGTGGACAGGTTCTACATCTACGACAACGGTAGCGAGGATGACCTGGGAGACGAGGTGCGGCAGCTCAGCTCAGCCGGGTACGACATCTCCATTGTGGTCTGGCCCTGGAGCAAGGCGCAGGAGGCCGGATTCTCCCACAGCGCGGCGGTGCAGCAAGATTCATGCGAGTGGATGGCGTTCATCGATGTCGACGAGTTCATCTTCGCCCCGCATTGGATCAAATCGAAGAAACCGACCAAATTCATGCTCCGATCAGTAGTATCGGTTGAAGCGGATGTTGGGCAAGTGTCGCTGGGGTGCGCCGATTTCGGGCCCTCGGGCCGAAGGACAAACCCAAAGGAGGGGGTCACTCAAGGCTACACTTGCCGGAGGCGAACCCAGGAGCGGCACAAGTCATTGCTCCGGCTCAACGCCGTCGACGAATCGCTGGTGAATTCGGTCCATCACTTCGTGCTTCGACCCGGCTTTCGGGGTGAATGGAGCAAGCGAGTCCGGGTCAACCATTACAAGTACCAAGCTTGGGAAGAATTCAAGGTAAAATTTCGTCGTCGGGTGTCGACCTACGTGGCTGACTGGACCGACCCGGTGAACCTCCAGTCCAAGGACCGGACCCCCGGCTTAGGGCTTGAGGCCGTCGAACCGGTTGGTTGGACCAACAACTTCTGTGAGGTTGATGACACTCTACTCCGCGATGCAACTCGCAGCTGGTTCGGTGTTGCGTTTGCGAACAAGCTGGCTCGAGGCTAATCGGAACAGCTCACAGCTCCTCGTAAGTGACACAGCTATACAATCAAAGAAGATTAGGACAATAGGCTTAGAACAAACACTTATTCTTTCATCCTTTTGATTCTTCCGTTATAACTGTACAAACATGGTTACCAACTGTAGAACACGATTCCTTTCTTGTTGCAGCAGATTAGCAAAATGTACAAAAGGCTTCTTGACTATGAATATATATTTATAATGTTTCCTTGGTGCCTATGTGATGTGATCAAGGTGTAGACAGATGGATATGTTCTTGATCTGATCTGAGCAAGGCATATACCCCATTTTTGTCCACGGAGATTGCTTGAGAGGGCAATTTAACAGCTAATGGTCATAGGTTGCTCCAACAAGCAACTGTGTTAACAGTACTTTCCCCCCCTTAAAATAGGATACCAACTGGTGCCATGGTTGGGCAATAAGCGAGCAGTTTTCATCGCATCACAACTTGTCTCTTTTCTTGGCAAGTTTGCCGTTGCTATGCTGCGCTAGTGGAATTTATCCAGTAAGTTCATCTCAGAAAATGACGCTTTGATACGTAAAAAATTATATAACTGAAAGGTAAGTGCCGTTTTATCTGAAGGACAAGTTAGTGCCTTTGGAAAGGCCATCGCATGGCCAAAGAGATCCTTGAACAGAGCATCGGATCCCAAATAGTGTGTAACTAGAAATACACACAACCGATCTCTAATTTCAGAGAGCCCGTTTTGCAACTTAAAAGGGCCGTGGTGGTGCTAAGACAACAACATGAGGAAATGGATAGAAAACAATCGATTCTTGAGTTTAAGCCTGCCAAGTCCATACTACTACAGCATAGGGGGAATCAAGCCCATTTTTTCGCTAAATTTTGGGCCAACTATGATGAGTTAACCGGGCCCAGAATGACATCTTCAACATATGCTCTATTTTCATCTAAAAAAAGGAGTATACTCTATTAACATTCCAGCTTTTAGGAAAACTTGCATCGCACCATGTTCAACTACAACTCACTATGAACCTTTCAAAGAAAAGGAACTTCACCTTTAACCTCTAGTAATTTCTCTCATGTAACAGTTAGTAATTTTAACCACTACAGTACCGCACAAACCCTATAACAGTAACAAGAATCTCAAGCTGAAAAATACTCTTCCTTGGGTCCAAAACGCATGCATAACAAGATTATGATAAGAAGTAAGCAGTGCTTCTGGTAGTTGGCGGAGCAAGTCCCACCAACTTTTTCCTCGCTTTAAAACGGGCAAGACGATGCATCCGCTTCTTTGTTTCCTTGGAATTGATTTGCATGCAGTTCATCATAGGCATATGCATATGTCTGCACGTTAGAGCATTATTATTATGGTAGCAATAACTAAGGGTACATGATAGTACTAGTTGGCAAGAGATGTTGTTAGCTATTGGCAATAGTACTAGTTGGCAAGAGATGTTAGCTTTTGGCAAAGCATATTGAGTACCATACTATACCATGCATGATAGCATGGTGAGAGTAATTGGCTGCCGACATGGTAGGTCGAGTGACCCCCAACCTATGAGCACTTGTGTAATCGTCCTTCTAATTTTGCTGACCCACAATAAATGTTTAGCTACTTGGGTTTTATAATATTATTATTTCTCTAGGCAAAGAGTAGATCAGCAGGTTGACTTGTATACCTTCTTTACCTGCTAAAAATGAGCTAGTACCTCTATTATTGTAGTATGGATAATTGTGCACAAGATGAACAAAACTACTAGCTCTTACTGTCTTAGATACTGATAAAATTCATGAGCAACCACTACTACATAAGAAGCGTATGAAAGTGCCTACCCACCACCAAATAACATAAAAAATTTCTACTTAGATTGAATTAGTGAAATTCAACAACCTACCCAATTTGATCGCTCTTACCAAAAGATGGATATCAACCTAACACCAACACAACGACACATTAATCACACCCCAAAGCTGAATGAAGGTAATTAAGCATCCAGGTCCAGGACAAGTACCCTGAAATTAAAGGTACATCATCCAATATCTTCTTGTGGTAAAACTCGGATATGCGTGGATCGGCAGTGAAGTTTTCTACATCATAGTATCCAATAATGATGAAAACTTTGTTTGGTATGACATCAAATTCATAGCTACTGTAAAAAGCAGTGATGTGCTGGAACTTTTGGCGTGTGACCATACTGCTGCATTCTTTTGACAATAGCAAATTAAATAACTTGTCATAGTGCTGGACATAACTTATAATCCGTTTGCACATTCTAAACAGCGTTGTCTGTGTTATCTTAGGTTTCTGGAAATCCCTGCCACGGATCAGCATTTTCTAAGTACTCCACTGGACATGTCTATCCATTCTCACAACATGATAAACATAAGCAAATTAACGAAGAAACATATATTGGTGCACAGAAAGAAAAATGTCTTACCTGAAAGCAGGTAACGCAGATGACGAATGGCTGAAAGCCTGAAACCGCCATGCAGGCCAAGGCATGTTGTTTTCCCAGTGTGACACGTGTGATGTGAACCATTAAAGGGATAAATGGCAAAATTGGCGCTACGGCTGTGGTCAATAGCAGAACTGGGCCGTCTCTGAGCACAAAGCCAAAACTGACCGCACGACGGGCCCAACAAACGCCGCATGTCCCCTGTCGCGGCGACGGCCCGCGAGGCCATCCCATCGCGTCCGTCAGGCGCGATTGTTGCCCGGGCTGACAACAAGCCGCTGTCGCGGCTAACGGCCGCGAGAGCTGGGCCGTTGCTTCGGCCGGCCGCGACAGGCCGGGAAAATTTCAAAAAAATAAATCTGAAATGACTTTCCCCGATTTTTTAAAATCACGTATAAGTTCCAAAAAAACTGAAAAAAATTCATACCGATTTATGATGGAATGTAGTATACACATGTAAATTTTTATAAAAAAACAAATCGAATTAAATAAACCGAGTAATTTGACATATCGCGTTACAGTACCGCGATATGTTGCTGTAGCAAAGATATCGTGGTACTGTAGCGTGATATGTCAAATTACTGTAGCGCTTTCCGTTTATTTAATTTGATTTGTTTTTTTACACAGGTCACAAATATGCATATTATTTTATAAAAATTTACATGTGTATACTTCATTCCATCATAAATCGGTATGAATTTTTTCAGATTTTTTTGGAACTTATACGTGATTTTAAAAAATCGGGGAAAGTCATTTTAGATTTTTTTTGAAATTTTCCCGGCCTGTCGCGGCCGGCCGAAGCAACGGCCCAGCTCTCGCGACTGTTAGCCGCGACAGCGGCCTGTTGTCAACCTGGGCGGCAATCGCACCTGACGGGCGCGATGGGATGGCCTCGCGGGCCGTCGCCGCGACAGGGGACACGCGGCGCTTGTCGGGCCCGTCGCGCGGTCAGTTTTGGCTTTGCACTTGGAGACGGCCCAGTTTCGCTATTGACCACAGTCGCAGCGCCAATTTTGCCATTTTCTCCCATCAAAGCCAACTCCCCGTGAAAACAGGTGGGTGGATTGCAATACTAGTGTTTTGATGAGCTACGGCCAGACTCATATGCTTGGAAAGACCAAGCCTAAATATTAAAAAAATGTTGGTAACAGCACTTCTTTTACTATCAAGGAGAAATTTTAAAAAAAATTATATATATTTTTTTAGCGGACAAACAGAAAAAACCGCATGGTATTACTTGCTAAGAAGGTTTACACTAGTATTGTTGCCATTTGCCCTCTTCCATAGGATGAGGTTTTCTAAAGCTCTGTAGGCCACCTCTGTAAACGTTATTTTCTGGTTTCAAAAATCCGTCTGTTATGCTACTTCCAGATGTTCCATAAGATGTAGATAAGGTGTCCATTTTTGGTTCGCCACCTGCCGTTTCCACCGTGGTTCAAAATACCCTCCCACTAAAGGTCGATGGTGCTACAGGTTGATGGAGTATGGTCTGCCATTTCATTTAACCAATTATTTATCGTGTTCCAAACTGTAATGGTGAAAGAAAAATCTTTAAATAGGTGGAAGATATTTTTTATTGTCAGTAGGACAAAGTTGGCAGAAGGATTATGCGGTCATCCTCTCACTACGAGGCAGTCAACCGTCTAAGGGGGTGCTTGGTTGAGCTTTTCAGCAGCTTTTCACTAGAAAAAGCTATAGCCCAACCAAACGGCTAGCTTTTCAGTAGCTTTTGCCAACAGTAGCTGTGGGTTTTGCAGTGCAAATTCAGCTGTTTGGAAAAGCTGCCTTCTACCAGCTTTTTACAATGTGCTGAAACTTCAATGCTCAATTTTTAAAATGCTATAGATAGTTTGAATCAACCAAAAGCCATATGTTCACTTTCCCACAGCCACAGCAGCTTTTCTAGACAGCCAGCCAACAGCAGCTTTGTCAACAGCCACAGCCCAACCAAACAGGCCTTAAATGTCTCCGTGCAAAACTAGCCAAGAGAAGAGCTTTATATCTTGATTCCGCCTTGGCCTACCACTTGTGTATCAAATTCCAGCGCAATATACAGAGAGTGATCCAGCCAACCTCTCACTTCCATTTAGATGGATCAGTAAGATCAGTTCTCCAGAATCTGCACACAAAATAGTAGAAAGGAGTGACAGTGATTGCAGAGCTGCTTGTTAATTCCTCCTTGTATGGATCTACCCTAACAGTGATTCAGGTGCTGCTTGTTTTCTGTCTCCAGAAATAATTGAACAGCGACTCACATGAAAAGAGCACCAAAGTTGCATCTCTAAGCAAGCACTAAAAGTGATATAATCAGTTTTAAGAGTAATAGAATGTTGTCCCCATTCTGACCTTAAAGGATGGGCCACACTGGGAATTATCCTGAAAGAAAATACTAAATATTCCCCACTATCACAGAAGACAAGGGTACATATAGAGAAGTTAGTGGTGAGGAGGGGACCCTCAAGAACTCAGATGCAAAGTAATAACCTGGTAACTGAACAAGATGGAAATCTGACAGAAGAATGACAGACTGCAGAGCACCTGGTTGCAGGCAAAAATATGACTCTTGTGGGCTCTTCTTTTTCTTCTCTCTTCCTTCCAACCTTCTTCCTATAAATACAAAGGCATGCACGGGGAGAAGTATCAGGTAAACACATAAGACGCACGGTTGCGAATCAAGAGAGTTATTTACAAGCAAGGAATAGGAAACACCTGAAGCCATGTGTATAGCTGCATGGATTTGGCAGGCTCACCCGCAGCACCAACTCCTCCTCCTGCTCAACAGAGATGAGTTCCATAGCAGGTACGGGATTTCATTTGGTTTGATTGATCCTTGTAGTACTCCAACCTGAAAGTGATATCTCTGCACTGTGAGCTCTCGTTTTGGAATTTAGCTCTTCTCCCTATCGAACTACATGTTCCAAGACAAAAGCTCCATGAACCACAAGTCATATGTCACGCAAACGTTCAAATCCTAATACCCATGCTCACGAATTTTCACTCAGCTGCATAGCAAAAATTTCCTAGAAAAACCTTCTCCAATTGCAGAATAACGATGATGTGTGCTCATTCGCTGTTCTTGATGGATTAATGCAGGCCTACAAAGGCAGTCGGATGGTGGGGGGAGGGCTCAATGAAGGTTCTTGGGGGCAGGGATGTGCTTGGTGGAGGGACATGGATGGGGTGCACCAAGGATGGCAGACTGGCCTTCCTGACCAATGTGCTCGAGCCTGATGCCATGCCCGGCGCACGCACTAGGGGAGACCTGCCCCTCAAGTTCCTGCAGGTACATGCAGCAAAACCTATCAAAAGCTTCTTCAGATCATTCAAGTCCGTCTGTGTTTTTATCTGGTGGTTGGCTCACTGTAGGAGATAAGCACAGTAAGAAAGATAATATTTCATTTCGATCTGGTACAACCCGAGATGGTGTTTCTACTATGCTTTCTTGTCAGGATCATTCTTTAGGAGCTGATATTGTGGCTATCTGACCAGTGTTTATTCCTTTGTTTTGAGTCTTGACAGCGATTGATATAGAGATTACATATATGAAGACGTACACTCCTCATTCTTAGAAATTAAAATTTTACCTTTTAAAACATTTTTTTAATAACTTTCTATTACAACTGCAAAACCATAGGATGTACCTTAAGAAAAATGAATCTTACAACCAACACGGAATTATCTTCAACTTAACATTGTCCTCCAAAAACAAGCATAATCCACAGAATCTCTGTTGTGCAGAGCACCAAGAGCCCACTTGAAGTTGCAACTGAAGTGGCAAAAGAAGCTGAGGAGTACAATGGCTTCAACCTAATACTAGCTGATCTAACTACAAATGTCATGGTTTATGTGTCGAACCGGCCAAAGGGGCAGCCTGCGACGATTCAACTCGTCCCACCAGGGCTCCATGTGCTGTCCAATGCAAGGCTAGACAGCCCTTGGCAGAAGGTAAGCAGAACTACTCCATGTTCAATTGACACCTTACAGATAGATCGAACTCTCAGAGCGCCTTGCAAATAGGAATGCATAGGATGCTGCTATTAGATACAGCCTGAAAGTATCAGCAGCAAGCTAGACATGTTTGAATGTCCAATGAGATGTCCTCTAGTTGATTTTGTTTTTATTTCACTAATCTCAGAATCATACAGGGACTCTTTTGAGCTCGAAAAGTATGAGAAAGCAACAGTCGAGCCGTTTCACGTACTTCTCTAGTTATAAACAACAGTGTATTTAACTCAATTAATAGCACCGCATGTACAAGAAGCAAGATAGCAGGAGTAGGTAACACATGATTGCAAGCTACTGTCTTAGGGACCATTCACTCCACCAAGCATTTAGACCCTAATTCATGGAGACGGTACATTGGTACCGAAGGGATACAATGCATGCAATTTTTCATTGTTGTGCATGTGCTTGTAGGCAGTTCGCCTCGGTAAGAACTTCAGGGAGCTTCTTAGGAAGCATGGAGATGATGAGGTTGAAGCGAAAGATATAGTTGAGAGGCTAATGACTGACACCACAAAGGCTGATAAAGATAGGCTGCCAAACACCGGCTGTGATCCCAATTGGGAGCACGGCCTGAGCTCCATCTTCATCGAGGTGCAAACCGACCAAGTGAGAACAAAATCTTTGACCTAATTCCAGTTTACAAGTATATTCAAAGTTCAATTATCTGAAAATGTATACCAACTAGCCACTAAAAAATGTGTATCTTTTATAGTACAGCAGCACATGTTAATACTGAAACACTGCATTTATTTACGCTCTTTCGCATGTTAACTGTTTTGGCAAAGGGGCTCTATGGGACACGGAGCACAGCTGTTCTATCAGTGAACTACGATGGCGAAGCTATCTTATACGAGAAGTACCTTGAGAGTGGTATATGGAAGGACCACACAGTGCATTACCAGATAGAGTAGCCAGTAAGCACGAAAAGACGGGAGACTCAAATAAGAAGACTAAAGAGCTACCATTGTGCATGCTGTTCTTTCCACAGTTGCATTCAAGATCATCTAATGATGGTCCTCTAATTATGCCAACGATTAAATTATTTACTGCATGCAGATGTGTCACTTAAGAAAAAATTGTCAGCCATATTGTTGAATATATACATAATATAATATGTGTATTTACGGACATCATGTCGGCACCATTTTCTATGATCATGTCGGCTTTACTACAGCTATTATATCTTCAGTTCTGTTATACATTAAATATTAACCCTAGTGTTACTAGATATATACTAGAACTGAACGTATTGAACACTAAACACTGCAACTATATGGGGGAAACTCTGCGCAGAGATTTGAAGAAAATGCATCTAGTGTTCCTCAGTTCTTCAAGAGGAGACGGGACTCTGGTGATCTTTCAGAGACTGAAGTTCCCAGGCCTGTAGTCTACGGAAAATGCCAGTCTAGAGCTGTCTTCAAGATCTATAGAAGATTTAGCCACAGACCGTAATAGGAACACATCATGTCCCTCTGCAGTCAAATGTAGCTGTATGAATATATTTAGAGATGCACCACTTCTAGAAACCTAACCAAGGCTTGCAAGTGTATCGACACAGGATTGCAATAAGATGAAAACTGAAACCTCACCAACAGAAACGTTATGCTTAATTTATTGTCAGAATTTCAGCTTGTACACGAGTGAGCTAGAAAGAACAGTGAAGCCTAGTATTACACCCCAGTAATTGAATATTACGCTTCTCTTTTTTGTGATCTTGTACTTCCCTACTTGCTTCTTCTCCGCACGGTTCACATTGCTGCTCACGGCACTGCTGGGATATCAATCTTGTATTCTTTTTTTGAAAGATCTGACCGAGAAGTCAGCGTATATTTTATAAGCAAATAGCAGATAGTTACACAACTAGGACAGAACAAAAGAAAGAGAAAAACAAAAAAGGCGCCTCATGACGATTGCTCACTCGATGGCTCCCAGAAGAGTCTCAATACACGATGCTCCTGCTGTCCTCCATTGGACTGAGGTTGTTCTCTCATGAACCACCAGCTGTTCTAAACAATCTGGGGAGCTCAGTTCACAGATACTGCTGGAGATGGTCAGAACCAGCAATGTTTTGGCCACACTGCCAGAAGCTCGGAGCGCACAAAGAAGATCAGACCACACCGTCAGGTGGCCACACCTAGTGCCGAATTCTACGCATTCTGGGAATAGAGCCACTGCAAACTCTGAGTGGAGGAGCGCTGGGTGATGACGGTAAGCTACAATATCTGCATCATACTGCAAACCTGACCGCACCACCCAGTTCTTCGACCTGAGATGTGACTATGCCTTGTGCATCTCGGGAAATGACTCTGATGCAGGGCTCAAGTGATCCCACAGCTCCCCTTCAGTCACCGGCTTCTTGCTTTCTGACCCAACTGCGATGCACTTCAAAGCATGGCAAAGGTAGAAGACCTCCTCAGGGCCCAGCTGGAACCACTGCTTCTCTGCTCCTGCATTTTCCACGGCCCAGCCTAAGGCAGCACGGTTCAGAAGCATACCTTGTTCCGGTTTAACTCCAAGAATTGCGTTCCCACAGTGGTTCGATAGAGTTGCCACATGTTTTTAGTCTTTGACTGAAGCCTGGAGCTCAGCTCAGTAACAATGCTTGATATGGGGTTAGCTGCTGCTAGAGCTGCAAAATCCTTGCCGTCTTTGCCCTTCTTCCATCTTGGACCTGACATGTCCATAAGCTGAGAACACAACAATACGAGTGTTCAGCTATGGCCTAGAAAAGGCAACGGTTAAACAAAACTATAGCACAAATGCGCATTTGGTATGAAATTTGAGCATGGTAAACGATGCGAAAAAGTATAGATAATAAAACATGGATGTACATTCACATGTTCATGTCTTGATTGACAAACACAAAAGTGAGTACCTAATTAATGAAGGTTTGGCTAAAACAAGTATCATGTCTATGTCCTTTCCGTCTATTGCACGAAAATTGAATCAAACTAGTTGAACCCTAATTTGGTAATTGGGGGATAAACAGGACTAGATGGCTGCGCTGCACTGCTACACAAATAACAAAAACCGATAGCTTGTTTGGTTGGAGCGAATTAGAGCTAGGGAATGGGAGTTAAGGAGACTTGGGACTAAATGTCATCTATTTGGTTAGGGGGAATGGGAGTTTAAAGGAGAAGGGAAAAGAGAATTGGTGAATGAAATTCACATCAATCTTTTCTCTGGTTAGGACCTAGCAATTCATAGGAGGGAGAGGGAATTGATATTAATCTCTACTCACCGCCAAACGGGGGATTGGGAGTAAATAGCTATTTCCCTTATCTCATCCCTACGTCTACTCCCACCTCTAAACTCTCATTCCCCATCTATCCGATTGCCGAGTGACAAGAGTCGGGACGAACCTCGCGGGCACGCGGTGTGGAGGATGCAGCGGGCACCAAGAGAGGGTACGGCGCAGGCAATGTGGGACGGGTGGGGAGGCATGGCTGCGGGATTCAGGAGATCCAGGCGCCGGTGTTGCTCTCTCCTCGTTGCCTTGCGTCGGTGGCGGCAGCAGCCTGCTGGGGAGTCCAGGCGCGGGTTCTCAAAAGAGATGTTTTTCTTCTTCTCGCTGCTTTGTGTGTTGTGTGTTGCTGGGCCTAATTGGAGAAGATAATGCAATCCAATTATGGGGTATTATGTTTTGACAGCAGATTTCATCAACTTTGGTGCAGGGCTAAATAGTCGGCCACCACACGCATTACATCGTCGCGGAACTGGGCTATCCAAACACGGTGGTCAGCCCCACTGTGTTTATTTTTTCGGGAAACGCTTAGGCACTGATTTCATTAAAAAAACCATCTCCAAATAACTCTAAAAAGTGACGAGTCTAGATCGGCTGCCACTTTACAGAGGAAGATATTGAAGTTAGCAATCATGCGCTGCGCGGGATTACTGCCATCAAAGCTCCAAGTTGATTACAGGTACAGTCCAGAGTTCATTTACCTCTTCATTTTTGCTACGCTACTATTTTGAAGCAGGATGCGTCTGAACTTGAGAAGTTGGAGTGTCATGTCAGGCAGCTTCATGAGCGATGCCCACGAATGCTATTTTGCCGCCATAGAATCCTCGATCCATGGAACAGAGATATTCTTGTGGCTACGACTGCAATGAAGATATTCTTGTGGTTACGACTGAAGTCATTTTCTTCAACAGTACTATGTGACTGAAGTTACATATTTGAATACAGATAGTGCCTCATACCTCGTTTCTCATTTGATTTTGAGAACTGAAGTCTGACGAAGAACAATGCACATACAGTACGCGCCGCGATGGTGGCAGGATCAATAATCGAATTCAAGCCTCACATCTAGTTATAATTAATAACCACGCACACGCCTGCATGTTCTGGATGTTCCAGGAAAAAAAGTTTGCAGAATGTGTTGCCTTAATATTTACATACAGGAGCAACTAGATTGCATATTCTTGATGAGATTCAATTAAAAACTGAACTTTTACATAATAAAGAAAATAGATATTCACCTCTAGGTCATCAGGTGTCGCCCTGGTCTTCAGAATTTACCATGCAGCTGCTAAGCATGCAAACTGTAATACTCCATTTCAAATACCAGTGTATTGTAACATGAGACACACCGAGAGCTGCCAAAACTGTACAGAAAAGGAAGCTGTATAAGAATTATAGGCCGGGTACTGTACGTGTAAAGGCAAAAGCACACGGAGATGTAAAAGGAAGCAATTCAAATACCCAAAGTGATTTTGCATTGTCAACGAAATCATAAATAAATTAAAGAGCAGAAGCTGGTTTTTCCATGTACTAACCGGCAGACTTTTTTTAAAAAATATTATTTTTAAAATTAGAAATTCCAAATCTGGACGTCTAGACTCAAAATTTACAAAACTATCACCCTGTCGGCCAACGGTTGGCCGACAACGCCGTTGTCGGCCGACCGTCGACCGACTTCGGCCAAACGTCGAGTCAGCCGCGCTGTCAGCCCAAAAAGTTGGACGACAAGGCTAACGCCAGCCCCTCTGGCGTGTGACTGTGAGGGCAAACGCCACTGTCAATGGCGTTTGCACTGCATATCAAACGCCAGAAGCAGTGGCGTTTGGACTGCATAGCCAGACGCTCGCTATTTCATTTCTGCAGGTGTAGCAATGTGGATCTGAGTTTTTTTTCTCTTGGTGACTGACTGATATTCTTCTGTGATCTACCCGAGATCTTAATGTTGTGATGGGTTGATCATCAGAGCAAATTGCATCCTGAAGATAATTACTATTGATTCTCATCATCCATCGTTTTTCCTTGTCGGAAGATTGGTTTTTAAGGTATGACTTGTAATCGTACTCCAGATCTTCCATCCTTCTTTCCATGAAGTTACTACAGTGAAATATCTTTTCACAACTTATCTGTGGGGCCCAGAAAAATAAAGCGGCCAAAATTGCTAAGGGATGTGTTGCCCACATTTAATCAGAGTTCATATCTATTTCATGTGTATTTCAATATGTAGTTTATCTAAACCATTTTTTTGTGACGTTTTAACAAACCATTTCATGAAATTCAAATTAACTAGGCCATCAGCCACTAGTATTTTCCCAAACTGATAGCATGTCCTTGCTTTTACGCTAGCGTGTGAGAAATCAAGTACTGTTAGTTTATAATTTGCAAACACAAGTTAAAAGGGTAACATGCTAACTCAGCCGTTTGGACTGCATAGCCAGCGAAGGTCGATAAACGCCCACGGCAACCTCCTCCTTTCTCTCCAAAAATGCAGTCCAAACGCCACTACTTCTGGCGTTTGATATGCAGTGCAAACGCCATTGACGATGGCGTTTGCCCTCGCAGTCACACGCCAGAGGGGCTGGCGTTTGATATGCAGTGCAAACGCCATTGACAGTGGCGTTTGCCATCGCAGTCACACGCCAGAGGGGCTGGCGTTAGCCTTGTCGTCCAACTTTTTGGGCTGATAGCGCGGCTGACTCGACGTTTGGCCGAAGTCGGTCGACCATCGGCCGACAACGCCGTTGTTAGCCGACGATTGGCCGACAAGAGCGTTGTCGGCTAACGGTTGGCCGACAGGGTGATAGTTTTTGTAAATTTTGAGTTTAGACGTCCAGATTTGGAATTTCTAATTTTAAAAATAATATTTATAAAAAAAAGTCCTAACCGGCAGATCGATTTGGCGTGCAGGGGAGTTTGTCATCTACTTATCTCTACTCATTCACAACTTATGTACACACTGGCATTGCCATTTGAAACGAGAGTAGCTGTGCCGGCAAGCTAGCCTGTCAGATTTCACAAGTCAGTATGTAGTACAAAGTAAGAATATATAGGGGGATTTCCCTTTCTTTAAAAGAAAAAACTGGAAAAATGGCAAATAGAGGGGAGGCCTCACGTGTTACCTTGTGCTAGGGAGACACCCGTAAATTTGGGTTTGTTCCTTTTAATTTCTCGGCTTGCTCTTTTAACTCGGCACTACAACCATATAAGTCTATGGCTTGCAGTGACGTGGGGAGGCCCCCCTTGGGCAGCAATCGGATTCCAGGACAACCACAGACCTCTAGTTCCATGAGAGAAGGAAGGAAGGCTGTGTAACCGTTGAGGGAGGGACGGCAGGCCCCGGCACTCGTAAAAAGCGAGTTGTTGGAGGGAGGTGAGGAGTTGAAGTGCTCTCTCTTCCTCTTCCCTCATTCTTTCCACCCGCCCATCATGAAAGAAATATAATTTCTTGAGGGTACCGGCGAGGAGGCTGCAGATGAGAGCAACAAGCACCACTGAGATGCTATCCACTTGGAGTCGTTCCAGTTGGAGGGAGGAACCTGCTGCGGGCAATAATAATTTGCTCCTTGCCACCACCATTCCTGAAAGAAGATCCGCCGCTATGTTTGCTGAGTTACAGACTGTCAAACTGTTGAGGTTGACAGCTGTGATGATAGGATTGAACCCCCCATCCACTGTTAAATTCTCACAATCGACTAGCCTTATACTGGTGAGAGACGTGAGGTTTGAGAGGCGAGCCATTGAGTGCATCCTTGGGTCTCCGGAAATACGGAGTGCCCTGAGGGATGTTAGCTTTTCTAGCTTTTTCCATGGGATTTTTGATCCACCTTGAAATGAGATGCTCTCTACTTTGCCCAGATTATGGAAGTTAATGCACCACTATAGCTCAACAATTCCAATCTATTTGCTTTTTCCTCGTAGCTCATATACCCAAGACCATCACACACTTGAACACTTGTTATTGTGGAAGTGTGAGGCATGCAGGGACAACTTAGGGCATCCACGAATACGAAGAGTACGCATGCTGGGATAGTGTATGCATTGTGTACAAGGGCCGAGGCACAGAAAGGGCGGTGCAAGGAAATCTGCACAATCAGTGTACACCATGATTTCAAGCACCGGAAGCAGATGGCAATTAGGTTCCACAACCCACTTTTCAAGGTCTGGCATAATATCAAACTCAACTTCCTTCAAGTGCATGACACAAAGTTCAGGTCCTATAATACGCACTCCATTTATATTCTTCAACCGTAGTCTCTTGATATACGGAAGCTGCCTAAAAGGTGGAAGACTGCCCCAGGTCACGCCATCTAGAGTGAGAGACTCCAAATGTTTAATGAATATGTCACGATACAACCAACTCGGGGGACTAATGGCACCATTATAATCTATAATGACAAGCTCTATGAGATTATCATGTGGTTGGAGACCATCAACAACATTAGCATCAGCATCTACAGCTAGTTCCTCTGCACCACAAACTAGTACCAATCTTTTTAGATTCCTCTTCAAAGCCAGATTGGCTTTATTAGCTTCTTCCTTGGTTGCCACCTTTTCAAGATTACATATCCTGAGTTCACCTCCGAGATCAGTCAATTTTCCCAACTCTTCCCGTTCAAATCCAACATTCTTTTTCTTAACATGAATTCTTTCAGCTCCTCTAGATGCTCTATCTTTCCAACCTCAGGAACATTGGAGTGGAGTTCATTGTCAGCAATGAAATGATGTAAATTTACAAGGCAGCTAATGTACTTAGGCAAATTAGAACTCTAAGAATATGAAGTGATAAAATCTCGATAGCGTGCTAGGTAAACTCATTTCCCAGAAATAAGGAGATCTAATTTTTAGGTATCGAAGGTGGAGAAGTTTTGAGAAGTTTTTTGGCAAAGATTCTGGAGAGGTCATTACTATAAATAGCACACGGAGACCCTCTATTTCCTCAAATGTATCTTTTAAAATCTCAGCAATTCTTTCTTCATAATGTCTAGAAATCATCAAAGTCCGCAAATTTCTAATATTTATCCTGCTCTTCAATTTAGCCATTTCTTTCCTAAATTTTTTCGTCATATCTATCTTCTATTGTGATGGACAAGTGCTTGATAGATTGTGAGATGTTATCGGCACGAAAACTCAAACTACTTATATTGACAACTTTTTGTGATGAAACACTCCGAGATACCTCATGCAATAAATCATGCATTACATAGCATTGATCCTCCAAATCATCATCAACTTCTTCCTTCATGAGAAAACCATTGTCCACTAGTTCTTCTAGGCAGTTCTTATTTTTGCAACTAGAATCTATCATGCCTATTGCAGTCCAAAATCGAGTAATTTCTAAAGTGTTAAACCTATGATCTTCAGGGAAAAGGGAGAAATATGAAAAGCATTGTTTTAGGTGGAAAGGAAGGTAATCATAGCTAATTTTGAGGGCTGGCATAATATCATGACTATTTGCTTGATTTTTCCACTCATTATTTTCAAGAACTTTTCTCCAATGTTCCCAAGAGAGGTGTTTTTTTAACAATCGAGCAACTGTTTTGACTGCTAGTGGTGAACACTTCAATTTCTCCGCAATCTCTCTTCCAATATCAATTAATTCATTGTATTGTTGATCAGGTTTGTTTTCACCAAATACAAATGCTTGGAAGAACTCCAAGAACTCCTGCGGATCAAACCTTGCAATTTTATTGGAATAGTTGCTTTCTTAACCCTTGCTTCTATTTTTGGGAATCGAGTTGTGACAAGAACCTTGCTGCCTTTGGCTTCCCCCTTTGTGAATGGAGCTACCAGGGTGTTCCACTCGCCATCACTACCACACTTCCACATATCATCCAAAACAATTGAAAATCTTTTGGACTTTAGTCTATGTGCAATGGATATCTGAAGCTGATTTAAATTGGTTGTTCCACTGGCAATGTCGTTGTATTCTTTTTCAGTTGGAGGTATGCAGCTATGGATCTACTAGGTGAGCTTAAGCATATCAAAATTAGTTGAGACACATACCCAAACCCTAACAGCGAAGTGTCCTTCAGTCCTCTTATCATTATACAAGTACTGGGTGAAAGTTGTCTTTCCAATACCCCCGGCCAACTATTGGGAGAACAGAAAGGGCTTCACCATGATATGTGCCACTCGTTATATCCTTTATAGTTTGCTCAAAAATGACACTCCTTCCATACAATTTATCTTGTACTATTGATGATCCTACGAGAGGCCGGTTTAGGGTGACACTTGTAGTGCTGTTATGGTCTGGAGTTATGTTGAGCAACTTCAAGACAGGGTCACATTGGGAGTGTATTTCCTCTACCATTGTCTTAATTTTCTTGGACAAACTTATCAACCGTACCATCATTTCCACCACTATCAGACTTAGTTGTGTTGTGTGGGTTATTGGTAACAGCAGCATTATCATCATCTTGCATAGGTGAACAAGAAAAGCATGCAAGGCAGTTACCGACAGTGTGGCGAAGGGCATGGCGACCGTGGCGAGCATGACCGTGAAGGCCATCGCTCAGATCCGGCACCGCGTGCCTGGTGCCGTCGAGCTGGTCCTGGATGATGAAGTAGTGGAGCTTGTCCAGGGCGTCCTCGGCCTCGTCGGCCTTTGGGCCTCGTGCAGCAGCCCTTGCGTGAGCATGAGATCACCTTTTATCTTCTTGGAGTTGAGGCCGAGCTCGGAGCTGGAAACATACGCCTCCACCAACTTGTCAGACAGCTGCTTCACCACGCTGCCGATGAGCCCGCTTGCCGCGCCAATAGCCGCCTCCATCTCCCCCGGCGCCGGCAGAGTTAATTGTTTGGTTTGTGTGGTGGTTCGTTCGATTGTGTGTGCGCGAATTTGGGAAGTCACTGATGGATCGTCTTTATAAGCTCGTGGTCTAATACTTGACGAGCGAACATTGGAGAAGGCAGCATTGAGAAAGGGAGAAGACAGACCCACCGTTGACTGACTCCACGAGGGGGGCTGGGGGATGAGACAATGTGAAGCTGGTGGTGAGTCGTCCTCGAGACACCGGCAGGGAAAAAGGCATCTCTTTCCGGCGGCGGATTTCTGGCGCACATGGTCGTATGCACTACCTATGTGCACATCCACATGATTTTTTCTGAAAAACGACTGTTGTATAATATATATTCAAGGAAGATGCATCTAGACCTGATCATGATGTAACTCCCCCAATGGGAAGCCCACATTCCATTTGAAGATTGAACCAGTCGGACAGACTAGAGACTCAGGGAGTGCTTACAGGGGACGACTGGCGCTGCGACGGCCGTGGAATCGAGCCATGCGCTGGGTGGGGCCTGGAGCAGCGGCGGCGGAGGTACAGGATCAGGAAGCCTCGAGCTAGAGCACGGGAGACGCTGGCGGTGAGCTGGTGATGACGAGATGGAGGAGGTAGAGGGCGGCACTTACGCTGCCGCCGCCGAGCAGAGCTTGCTTTCTCGAGAGAGAGAAATCGTGATTTGGTTGTTTTGTTTTGGGCTGCTTCCTGTTAGTCTAACTTATATGGGCCTCAACTTACGGGCTTTTGCCCCGTGTACTACTCCCTCCTCTGTGCAGGAATAGAAGGTATATTTTAATTAGTTAAGATAAGATTTTAACTAATTATTATTCTATTAATATATAATTTATATAGTATAAAATTGATATTATTAAATTTATATTAAAAAGTACTTTCTTATGATTATGATTTTGTACCACATAAATCGCATATTAATAGAATAATTATTAGTTAAAATTTTGTCTTACCCAATTAAAATACGCCTTACATTTCTGAATGGATGGAGTATAACCCATTTCGATTTGTCACCGAGATTTGGCTAATTCTACTTCACCAATTCAATTGGATGGCATAAATTGCGCATTTTTGTGATGCTCAAATTTGACTGCTAAGGGCCCGTAGACGAAATGCAATTGTGGGTCCCTTCCATGAAAGGATTTTTCCTGTTGCCGTCAACTTGCACCCGGGTGATGTTATTCTTATATAATGATATAAGCATGTACGGGGATTATGTCCGAGAATATGATTCTGAAACGGAAGGCGTATAAAGAAAAGCACCTAAGAATGAGCCATCCGCGACTAATTCGAGATACATATGTAGCAAATTTGTGAAAAATTGTGTCTGCAGTGTACTTTCCACGGCGGAACGGACAAGTCGGATCTGCGTTGCACCGATCTTATGTTCTTCGTCTAATACTCAAAGAAAGCAGGAGTCAGTTTTGGACGAGTAACCAGCCCACTGGTACGATTGATCCTCCCTCCAATGCAAAACAACTCTCAATAGCGCGCACACAGAGAAAGACACACACATATAAAACATATTAGACACAAAATTTTCACGCTTGCCAATAGTGACATATACGATAGCTCTAATCATGAAGAAAGACATTCTCGCATAAACGATAATTTCATGCTATGCCACTACGATTATAACTGACAAATTGGGCCATCTAATTCCTAAAAGCACTGATCATCTTCTAGCAAAGATCTATGCCTTTTTGCCTCATGTGGTTAAGTTTCCCTCTTGGATAAAAAGGGCTAAAAGACGGTGTACACAACCAACACGATCCTTTAATCTACCTATAAGCAAGAATTACTTTCTTCCAACATTCATGCCAAAGCTACATAAAATGATATTTATTAATGACATCATCATGCTAAACCAAGAAATTACATAAATTGGGAATGCATTATTAATCTGAGTGAAACAGTAAGTAATTCAGAGCATTCATAAAGCAAAAGCGGGCAAATCGGATGACCCAAAACTTGAAACCAGAGCAGAGTTTGTTGCGAAGGAAGCACAGAGGGAAAGCACACAGCACGCTCAACTCTCAGCACTCCGCCTCCCAGCCAATCGCGGCAAGGCTCGCGGATCGGTGACGTGGCTTCCCCCCACCCAAAAATATCCCGGTATATGTCGCTGACGCCGCGGGCCCACCGCCTTAACCCCAACTCGTGTCACATGCAAAAATTCCAAAATCCCGCCCAAGCCCCTGGCGCGCCCACTTTTCCCGCTTACCCCCTCCTTTCACCCTTAATTACCAATACCCCCTCCGCAGCTTGTACGCAGCGGTAGGCTACTTTGTTACCCCTCCTCTGGCTCTACATGACAGCATGGTCCCACGTTGTACGCGACCCCACACGTCATTGGAGGGTACAGTTAATAGCGTGAGAAAAGTCCGCGATAGGTACGAAAATTCAAATTAGGAGTGGGGGTTGGGCCCCTGGAGATTGGAGGGAATCGCAGATATGCCCTCGTGGGGAGGGCGCTTCTTATCTCGTCGTCGCAGCTCGCTTCTCTGTCTCTTGTCTCCTTTCCCCTCCCAAACGCTCCTTCTCCTCCAGGTGAGCCTCCGCCGCCGCCCCAATTCGCCTCGATTCGCCCCCGTTTCGGTCGATTCACGGCGGCTTTCACTCGCCCTCGCGCGGATCTGACCCGTCCCGTCGCTGTTTTCCCCGCAGGAACCAGCCAGCCATGAAGGGGGCCAAATCCAAGGGCGCCGCCAAGGCCGACACCAAGTAAGAATATTTCCTGATCGAGTCTCGTCTTGTTGTGGTGTTTTTCCCGTTCATCTCGTGGTAGATCTGTTTCTGCGGTGCGAGAGAGAGATTAGGTTTTGACGCGTTGCGATCTGTTGTCGTCTCGCAGGTTGGCGGTGAAGAGCAAGGGAGCGGAGAAGCCCGCCGCCAAGGGCAGGAAGGGGAAGGCCGGCAAGGACCCCAACAAGCCCAAGAGGGCACCCAGCGCCTTCTTCGTCTTCATGTCAGATCTCTTGCTGCGTTTCCCTTCCTCGGATTTTGTCCTTTACTTTCCGTGCTTTTTGGGCGGCTGGTTTGATCTTGTTTTCGTTAGGGATGAGTTCCGCAAGGAGTTCAAGGAGAAGAACCCCAAGAATAAATCTGTTGCTGCCGTAAGTTCCTTAAAGCTTCAATCCTCTTTCATCATGGGATCATGATCCTTGAATTGATGAGTTCCTTACCGGTGCGAAATTTTCAGGTGGGAAAAGCAGCCGGTGAGAGGTGGAAAAGCTTGAGCGAATCGGTAAGCTTCCTCTGAGACAGCTTCTAATGGCTTCTATGTAGGTTTGCGCTGATTTGTTACTAATACGTACATGCATGGCTGTGGATTGCAGGACAAGGCTCCCTATGTAGCCAAGGCCAACAAGCTCAAGGGCGAGTACAACAAGGCCATTGCTGCCTACAACAAGGGCGAGGTAGTGACAGAGACCTAGCGATTTACCTTGCGTGCATCTCAATTTACGGGGTTAATCGTGCTCTTCTTTATTTAGAGCACTGCCGCCGCCACTAAGAAGGCTGCTCCAGCCAAGGAGGAAGAGGATGAAGATGAAGAGGAATCTGACAAGTCTAAGTCAGAGGTAAATGATGAGGATGACGACGAGGGTAGTGATGAGGTATATTTATCTTAATAGATCGACTTGTGAATTTACATGTAATTAGTATATGCTCATTGTCTGGAACTTGTTAATCATGCATATTGGTTAGCCATGAAGCTGCATTTAGCCTTTACACTTGAATTAGATGGATGAACTACCATGTGTTGATTTATTCTAGATGGTGTTGCGGCGAATCCTGTAAGCAATAAATCGAACACTCTGTTTAGATTTGTCCTCTGGAGTCTGAACTTAGGTTGCTGGCATTGCAGGATGAAGACGATGACGAGTGAGCTTTCCCAAGGTGCTCCTATGGACAACATCGGAGCGGCTATGCAAGGGCCTGCGGTGGTGGCGGTCGTTATAAGGAGCCTATCCATCTACTAGAATTATTCAGTTTCACTTCACATCGTGATGTTTTATCTTTTCTTGTCCTATAACGGATCGCGCTCCTTGTTGGCGCCACTGGCGGATGTTGTGGTGGAGCATGTGTTGCCTCCACCGTGAATGCCCGCTTGTACCTAGATTACTCTTTCCATTGTCACCGGCTAACATTGTGATAATATCAGTTTGGGTATGTTAGATGAAATTGTTCTTCTTAGTTTGCCCGAGTATTTGCTTGCTTCTTATTAGGGTGTCTTGATTCTGTGATGCCTATTACAATGTTGCCATGTTGCTTGTCCTCATCGCTCTGTTTTGATTGATGTTACTATTTTGGATTAGAAAGCGCTGGTTGTATTGCTGTTGTGCGTGGTACCATGTCTGTCAGATTTGTTGCCCTTGATGTCGCTGTTGTGCGAAATTGCAAATGCAATATGCTGCTATTGGAGTAGTTACCTTGGAAGTTGATGATCATTATATATGCCCAAACTGGCTACTCCACATAGTGGAGACCAAGTGAGGGATGGAGTGGGTTAATGATTAGATGCAGTGATTAGCACTCCATTGCAAATATATGTTGTGGATATCTTGTTGTCGAAATACATGCTCTCTTTTTTCTCTCTGCTTTTTGTGTGCTGGTTACCAATAGCCGCTTAGTCTTATCCTTGCATTTTATTGTTTTTCTCTTTGCGTGTATCTTTGTTACGCATACATGCAATAGTTTAATATTCCCTTGGTAGCCAATTAGTAGTGATTATTTGATTTGTATCAGAGTATGCTCTTTCAGGTCAAAGAATCGTGGTTGCTTAATCAAGGCTTGAAGATTGCTAAGCTTGACGTTTTTGGGCGCACATAGAAAACCAGAAACGTGCTGCAACGTGCATGCAAAAGGTTGGAACAATATGGTTAGGATGGGTGCAATTTTTGAAGTTTTCGTGTCGAAAACAATGCGAAGTCAGGAGCAGGAAGGGAGACGAGATGTGTAGCACTAGTAGGGTGACGATCGTGTCGGGTCCGTGATGTGACGAGCGAGCTGCATTTTTCGAAATGAATGGACTGTATCCGTGACGACGTACTACATTTGATAGTAGGAGTGGTACGAGTCGTTGGCCGTGTCTGCGGGCATCCATGAATGTGACGCAGACGTACACTTGCTTTCTTTCTCTTTCTGATCCTGACACGGCTGCATTTACAGGGCGTACGTACGCACGCTTACGTTTGCAACAACACATGCTGGATGTAGCTCCCAGTACTAGAGTTAATAATACCGTGTGCCTTACAACAGCTATCTTGTCGATTGAAAGCCTTCGAATTTACATCCGCTGCTGACCATCCTTCAACCCTTTTACTAGGCTGTTTGATAGTGGTAAAGTTAATCTTGGATTAAGATAAGTTCGGTAGAACGCAAGAAGCCTCCGTAGCATAGTGGTAGTGCGTTCCCTTCGTAAGGGAAAGGTCGTGAGTTCGATCCTCACCGGGGGCTCCCCTTTTTCTTTTTTCTTCTGCTGATCGGGATTGCTAATCATGTCTACAAAAAAAGTAACAGTAATTTTTTCTTTGCATCAATCGTGTTTATGAGTACGAAACATGGTACTAGTAATATAGTTTGCAGCCCAGATTAGTACTATAATGCTTAAGAGCGAAAGACGATCGACGTGCTCAGATTAAACTGCCTGTAAACATATTCCCGGCCGGCCAACACAAACAAGCTTTGTTGCTATTAATTTGGTCGTGCATGGGACTACTGCTCCTCTTCTTCCTCCTAGTACCCTCCCAGGCAATAACACCAGCAATACCTTCTCTTTTCCCCTCGGTATCCAATTCAACTCAGTTCTTCTCACCATGATATGACCCGGTAGGCAATGGAGTTCTTCTTGTGCACCTCAAGAACCTGAATGTAATTCTTTCTTGTTTCTTATTTCGCTTTCCTTTCCTCTCATGGCTGGGCTTTGTCAATGTTGAATATGTTTATCTGCATGTGGAGTTAGAACCATTTCTAGTCTTGATCCTGAAACTGTGATCTTATCATGCTATTACTACCAGGTGAGGTGGTGAGCTGTGGCAGAAATCCATTTCAAGGATCGTAACCAACCAACCAAAGCAAAGCCAGTTCCAAGAATCTTATCATCCACGAGCAGATCGATGCTGAGCCAGCCGAGCGTGATCGCCCGTCTGATGGGCATGGAAGGCACGATGCCGGCACCCGCCGCAGCGGACGCGATGTTCCGATCCTCAGAAACCATCAACCTGCTGAAACCATCAACCAAGGCCACCTCCCCATTCAAGCAATCCAAATGCAGCCCGCTCTCACACTCACACCATAGCCGCAATGGAGACTACTACAGGCACTGTCTCAACAAAATGAGGCCGCGAAGAGCCCGCCGCTCGCGCCATCAGCACCGTCCTCATCCACAGGAGGAGCTGCTTCACAAGATCAAGGAGGATTTCCAGGCGTGGCAGACTTCCAAAGCACTGGAGAATGCAACAACTGTTGCTGGTGCGTCAGGGAGGAGCAGTACGTCCGGTTTGGATGGAAGGTACATTCAGATGATAGCGCAGGAGAACCTGCGCAAGGAGAAGATGGCCAGGTATGGCTATGGAGGCAAGAGCAAGGTGGAAGAAAATGTGGCTACCCTGAAGAACGTTACAGACCAACAGGGTAATTCAGAAGTTGCAGAAACCCAGGTTGCAAAGTCTGAAGAGAGGGTTATGACAGTAGTAAGGGTGATCAATCACTGTGGAGGGTCTGAGAAATTCTTGAGTGGTTTGGAGGCAGCCAAGGGTGAACAAGACCATACGAGCAGCGTGTCTGAAATGTCACGCGGCGCACCGACGACACGGATAGCTATCCTCAAGCCTAGAACTTGTGGTACAGATGCCGATGATCGCCGAGAACCGGTGTTCGGTGTCACGCCGAAGGCGAAGAGGGACGGCGACATGGAGGAGTTTCTTCAGGAGGTGAAGGAGAGGCTCAAGAACGAAATGAAGGTGAAAATCGGAAGTGAGCCATTGCAAACCGCTCGAGATATGGCAAAACAGATCAGGGAGACCATCATGGCCAAGGACCTTGGCAAGAGGCTGTCACGGTCGGAGTCCTTCCGCGTATTCAGAGGTGACCGCAGGCCCGACGCCGCTGCGAGGCACGCGTCTCCGGAGCACAGGATGCAGAAGAGCGTCACAGCAAGAACTGAAACCATGTCACCGAAGAAAACCAAGCAAGGGTTAATCGGCTCTTTGTCAGTTACAGATAGAGGAAGAAGGGTCAGGTCACTGACTGATCCAGATGCATCCTTGTCAGGCATTGGCTTCGATGATCAGCAAAGCTGCACGAGTGATCAGCAGTGCCAGACGAAGCTGCACAAGGTCGGCCGCACCAACGTCGTCGTGTCGCCACGGGCAATGGTCCGGTCATTCTCTGCACCGGCGTCGTCAGGGATCTCCCGGGCTAGACAGGGAGCTTCGGATGCGTCTTCTGAAGGTGCAGAGGTGATAAGCAGGAGCAGCAGTTTCAGTCTCCTGAGAGGGACGGTGTCAAGCCTGAGGCACAGCTTCAGTTTGGGAGGGAAGCTGTTGATGATGCATTGGTCCAAGAAGCCTTCTTCATCTCCTCAGGATTCTGGCCACTTCACTGTTGCACAGGCAAGTACTAAATCTCCAGTAGAACAGTGACCAAAATTGTGCTTCATTTGAACTGTCCCTGCCATGATCAGTTGTTATTTAAGTTATTTTAAGAACTTTTATTATTTGACTTATTGAAAATATGCATATTTGAAATGCTTTTTTTTTGGCTGCTCGATTGGTGTCAGGCTAATTTCTTGACCGGATTGCCTCCTAGCCCGGTGTCCCCCTTGGAGGTTGAAGGCCACAGCTCCCGCCATTTCTCCAGCGATTTCAGCTGCGCTTTCCCAGGTACTGCAAGGCTGCAAGATCCCAAAATATCTTGCACTTCAATTTGTTGCAACAAGCAGTGATGGCTGTGCCGATTCTTCTGCAGAACTGAGTCCGAAATACTCCTCAGAATTCGACGAACCCATGAGTGAATCGTCATGGAAGACCAGCGCTGCTGCTGCTGAAGCAGAGAGCAACCCTGACAAGGCATACATAAGAGAAGTGCTCATCACCGCCGGGTTATGCGGCGACGACGATGGCGAAGGATCATCAGAGGACATGACAATTTCCAGGACGGACTCGATGGCCCGTCCGATCATCCGCGACGATGTGTTCGACGAGGTAGAAGAAGCGTACTACTACCGCAGCGACAAGAATGATGAAGAACATGGGGCGGATCATCACAGGGTGCTGTTCGATCTGGCAAACGAGGCGCTGCAGGTTCTGCATGCTGGGAGGAGGAGCGCGAGAGGAGCCGGCTCGTCGTCGCTGCGGCGGTGGGTCGTCGACAATGGCGGCTGCGCCGGTGTGTCGTCGTCGCGGGGGAGCGAACTAGCAGATGATGTGTGGCAGCAGGTGGAGCAGACGATGGGGAACCATCAATGGCAGACGGTGGATTACATGGTGGAGTGCGAGGTCGGGAGATCGCCATGGCTCGAGGTGCTACTGCACGAGGATGTTTACGTCGTTGGGAGGAAGATCGAGCGCGCGATTCTCGATGAATTGATCAGCGAGGTTTTCATCTGAAAAGCAAACCGAGCACATCATGATCTATCATAGGCTAGCGGCAAAGCGTAATTGGATCTGTATAATTTATTTATTTATTATCTTAGATAAAGATCTGTATAATTTATGAATGGGAAGAAACGCGCGCACGAATGTGTCTACATTTTATTGGGTAAGGCTCCGGTTTGGCTTTGCGGCGTATAAATTGTGATAATTTCGTTTGATCGCATGTTTTTGGATGTTAAGCGTGGCTAGCTGTTTTCTCCTTTTAGTAAAAACAGCGTATTGTCCGTATCTGTTTTGAAAAGCAAGCACAACACAACGCGTCACATCAATGACAAAATCCCAAATGTTTGTACGGAGATTTTTTTCTTTTTGAAAAAACTAGGTATCAATAATCTGATCCTATTATAGGATTGGACTACCACGAAAACATAACAATCTAATTGTTACTACACTATTTTTCTATATATACAACATAAAAATTATATTATGAAAACGTTATTTTCTGAGGTGTTTTCATGTAACGAATCACGCGAGGCAGAAACATTTATTTTGAACCATAGAATCATTTTTTCGTGCGATAGAAACTCGTCCTATAAAAATCTAGGTCAGACTACGCATGTATAGCATTTCATTTTTTTCGGGTCATTGTACTGAGATTGTGATGGTGAATAAACTCAAGGTGGACATACGCATGAAAGTGTGATTTGCCAATACTAGTCAAATCTGTAAAGGAAAATGTTAGTCTGATTTTTGCGTTTTGTAGGACGAATTTTGTTGAATGAAAAAAATATTTCAATCATATAAAATTTGTTACATAAAAATATCATATTATATTGATTTAAAATTTTTATTATGCATATCTTCTTAAAATATTCTGTCATATAACAGAAATATTCCCATGGGCATTTGATCTCATGCCAAGATCATACGCCCGACCACTGGTCCTGTCCATTTGTAAATTGGATTGTTTACCGTTGTTGCATTTGTAACTTGTACGGATATTGCTTGGTGCACTATAGGTAACATTTCTTTTTGGCAGCCACGTGGCTACCTTTTGGACAAAAGGCAAGTAGCGACATGAGTACTTCTACTTGCACGACGAATCCACTTTCTTCGCTACAATGGGAGATCACACTAGTGAATAAGTTCCATTAGCAGATAGCACCTATTTTTAGGTTATATTCGTAATCATATACGTAGCACATCACTATTTAAAATACGGGTGGAAAGTTGCCAAGTTAAAGGAAACATGTAAAAAAAAAGCTAAGGTTTACCTAGTTAGAACAGAATTCGTTGGAACACCGAAGAGAGTGTCGACACAATGTTGTGCTATACAAAGTCACGAGTGAGACCAGTTAGATTAGGCGAGATAGAGAGGCAACAACAATCAAAAAAGGGTGGAGTGGTAAGTCAACAAGGGCATCACTTGCCATGGGTAGAAGAAGAAGGCAAGGCAGGAGATAATAGTTAGCATGGCAGTCACTGTGGTGGTGGTGGAGGGAGGGGAGAGGGGATGCCAAAGAAGAAGTGGTAGGAGGTGACTCGCTTGTTGTTGATTATTGAGTGGAAATAGATAAGAATTAGTTAGGGATAAGATTCGAGAAGGCTGATGAAACTGATATTACTAGATCCGAGAGGCTCGCGTTGCCGCGCCCGTCCCTTGATAGGTGACAATTATTGAAAAGATAATCAATAGTATTAAAAAAATGATCGGTAGAAAAGAAACATTAAACAATAGGAAGATCTAACTATTCAAATTAGTCTTATCAGATGGTATGCATAAGAAAACCAACATGCTCTCTGGTGGTTCATAGTCCACAATTAAAGCAGCACATATACACATGGCAACAAATTAAGCGCGGACTCATTCACTGAAACATATTTTTGAAAACATTAACTGGCTGTACAAGTAAATAAATCACAAGTCCAACTAACGTGGCATAGAATTTTAGAATCACAAAATTAGGAAAACACAGATATCACTATCACAAATGAAGAATTCTTGAAGTACCAAATATCCGGGGAACACTTAATTTGTAGTATATTGACTATAATCATTACATCTGACTTGCAATGAAGACGAACATGGTCCAACCGAAAATACCATTGATGCCAGATGAACTAAGATTCTTCTATAAACAGGCCTCACATCTCCCATTTCATGTAGTTTCAAAGTATTAGTGAAAAAGGCAAGACAAAAAGAAGATCAGAAAAATATGCAATTGTGACATAACAGGAATGCATGGTTATATAGTACTTGATATGGTCTTATATCTATTATAGCTACTGGTTCAGATCCTCACCTGTTGCCATCATCAGGTAATTATATTAGACCTGCTAATGGACAGATAAAAGCAACTTTATTGATCCCAAAATAGAACTATGGCAATGAACATAAATAGGATACAAGTGTTACGACATCTAAGTAATGCACAATTGTTATGAGCAAAAGAAATACAGTTGTACAATGTTAGAAAAAAGCAGCAATAATATCAATTACACATGAATTTTCTCTGCACATGCCAAAACCCTCTGGTACGCTGATTATAGTAGCCATGAAATTTGATTGATGTTGAATGCAGTTTCTAAGATAACATTTGACTATAAATGCAGTTTAGTGATTTAGAGGTGGCATGCTCTATTTTCACAATATCTCTTTATAATTTTACCCAACTGTAAAAGCAAACAATTATGGAAGTTTTTTTGGTGCTAGAAAAAAGCTACAGATACGTCAATGAAAAATAACAAAATCTACTGAGGTTGCTTTTTCTTACCAACTCTGAAGCATAAAATTTTTATGCAGCATAGAAAGCACTAACAAGCTATACAAAATTAGTGAGGTGTATGGTACTTAATCATAGTTTTTAGCACTACCTAGCTCGTAGCTAAACTGCAACAAAGATAACTGTAGCACTGGAAATGCCTTTTTATTCTCCCTAACAACCCCAGCACTGTTACCCGAACAGAGCAGCTAGGCTATTCTATTGGGGTAAAGGGAAATGCAAATAGCTGTTTGTTGAGCTTTTCTATATTCATTGTGTTTGTATGCATCCAAACAGTCATGGACAGCTTTACATATTAGAGACTTAAGGCATAATGCATGTGCGAAACAATTCTGAGAAGTAATAGTCTTAGCTTCAAAAGCAGGCACAGGCTAAATACATGTATGCATGCTTTTTCCAATTCGGATGCTAGAAGAATTGAGGCATACGTGCTCATTTTCTGCGGATGCCAAGAAGCGTAAAGGGAACCAGAACATATATAAGCAAACAGTAAGGAACAAACGAAAGAAACCTTCACAGTTCACATGAGTGCACCAATGTAAAGTTAAAGGGGGGCATGCAAACTATTCCACCTAAAAATGAAGCCTGGGTGAAATGAACCGATAAGTGTGGGCATGCTTTATCGAATTGCAGAATGAAAAGTACAAAGCAAGGCACAAGATCAGAAGAAAGATAGCAGTTAGTACCTCACCTGAACAACTTCTTAGCCGCAGTAGGCTTTTCTGGAACATCACCTGACCTGCCAAGTAAATAATACCCTTCAGCATATAATGCAATAAAAGCAAGAATACTATAGCTAAAACAAGGCCCCTGCTATCAAACCTTTTTCCAGGATACTTTTCCTCAACAGACCCTGGAGTGGTTGCAGAATCAGTAGGTGGTTTTGTGACACTTCCAGGTGTCTTGGTTGCAATGTCAGAAGGTGCTTTAGGAACACTTTCAGGTATTAATGCAAGCTGGACCTATAGGTGAAGCTGAAGGTTAGAATAAGCAAAAATGGAACAATAGGACGGCCAACACATTTAAAGGTAAAAGAGCTTGCAGGCTGACCAGGTTTGTAGCCATTGAGTCTGCGGTCTTGGAAGGCTCAGTTAAGTTAATTGAATCACTGCGGGAGGAGGGGAGAGGGGGGGGGGCTAAAGATGCAATGGAATCAACCTGTCGCCAAATCAGTCATCGTACAAGCAAGGTAAGATAGCTAGCAGATGGATGAGTTGCAAATCTAAACCGCAACATGAAACCATAGCCATGGATTTGCTACCTAGCGGAAAGGATACATCACAACACAAATACCAACAAGAAGACATGAAAAAAAAACTTAACACAGAAAGGAGAGATCCATCTGATTGCTAGAGGGGAATATCACCACAAAAGCGAAATAGATATTCCTGCTGAACGAATCAATCGGCAACAAAATCCAGTGCATGACATATCGAAACAGAAAGCAGTGCAGGGCAAATGCAAGGACAAAATCAGATGGAGATCCAGAGCAATACCTAATAGGCAGCCATGACCACACAGACCAAATCAAGAAAGCTCAGAGAAGGGGGAGGAGGTAAAAAAAACATGGCCAAGGAGCTATATATACCAGGGCAGGACTCCAGTAGATCAGAACCTGAGCTTCCTAGAGATCGAAGCGATGCCACAAAGGCAGCGTTGCTGCGCCTGTCCATAAACAGTTGAATCAAAGTTTCCTACTTCATCAATAATACCGATAGTAGCCGAATCAACTAAAGGGCATTGCAGCTCCGAGGCCATTAGACATGGATTTGACATAGACATCAATATACAGCTAGTTAGACGTTTTACTGATTAAAATAAATTACCAGAATACATCTTTGGTGATATCTTGAATGATTCACATAAGGATGAAGAGGTACCACTGACTTGATATGTGATGCATAAGCAAATATCACAAGCACACAACAAGCAAATAAAACATATTTTTCCACATCAAGCCATATGCAGATCACGAAAGGAGTATTTCGTAGAACAAGTGAAGTACATACTACAAAATAGTTTATCTGTACATGTAAAATCCACAGGATGAGATAACATGTTAAACCTTAATCTTAAACTTAAATATCACAGTAACTAAAAGGACAATCAGGTAGCCACTACTAATACATGACAATACAAATTCCAAAAAGAACCGATAGGAAGAATTGTCAAGCAAATGATACATTTACCATAAGTAGTAGCTCCTCTCTACAACATTGAAACGATAGGTTAACAAATTAAAGAAACCTTTCAATTCAGATCTCATTATTCAAGACACTGCCAGTACCATGGAGGCTTGAAGGAAAGTGATGGATGGATCTATACCTTTCTACTCAGTTCATATTCATATGTACTTCCACGGAAAACAGTTTAGGAGCTTCATAAATAAGGTCTCCAATCCTAGACTATGCCTTTGATTGGAAGATTTTACTTAAACTATGCATATGTTCTTGTTCCAGCTCACATATGTAAGAGTGTTGTTTCAGAATGCCATCCATACTTTTACTGTTTGGTCATGGACTACCTTAGGATGTGAAATATCAAGGGATATTCCAAATGAAAGGGTGACTGGTTGATGCCACTATTTCACGATATAAATCAGCCCAAAAATTCTGTCACACATTTAGGTTTAGCTTTTTTCTTAAGTTTGGGAGCACAGACTGGAATGATATCCTCACGTCCATTCAATCAGCTCATTGTTGAATGCATATAAGCAGTTATATGCGAATGCATATGAGTAATTAGAGAGCACTTCAGCTATGTATTGCATTTTCTTATAGAGATTTAATAGCGGGATCATTTTTTAGAATGATACTTCCTTATATGCATCTGAAACAAACACCTTCCTTATATGCATCTGAAACAAACACTTCATCTACCAGCTGCAAAGTTCTTCTATTAGTCTAATGAATGCCTGGTGGACAAACAGCTAGAAGATATGAAATTCCTATCATAGCATCAATAACACCTGCATGAAATTCCATAGATGGAGCAATAATGGAACTAAATGAACATACTACCTGGCAAAAAGAAGATCTGATCGGGCACAGAGCGTTGGAAAGCTAGACGGACATTGATCTAAAATTATAGGCCCAATTATTGACTTGCACGGTGTAGGATGTCAAAGGAGTTCTACATAATTTAGTAAAGAGTTTTCCTATCTGAGAAATGCTATCAGAAATCTAATGGAACAATTTGTCTGCGAAGAAAACCATGACCCATATTTCAGTAAACCACATCAGGATTTAGGAAGGGAGTTATATATAATTCAGTCAAGAGTTTTACTATAAGAAAATGCTATCAGAATTTTGACGGAACAATTTGTGTGCCAAGAAGAGTGTGCCAAAAAAAGTCCTTCAGACACAATCCCTGATAAAGCCAAGTATCAGGATCACAAAACACGAGGAATGAAAAAGGTAATTAAGCTCCCATCACATAAATGGAGTCATCCATCTTTCCCTATAAGTTCAATGGTATTGATGCATAGATGTAACATGTCAATCTATCCAGTACCAAAAACTACTACTGCACAGAAAATGAGGCATGGTTGTGAGACTTGACCTCAAGATAATGAAGAAATCAGCGGTGGCAGCGACGTGGATGATGACGTCCTGATGCACATAATCCTTCTTGAATCTGCAACAGCAACAACTCTTGAATATTTGTAAATCTTCTATTTGCCCCGCCCAGCCCAATTGATCAACATACTACAGGTTTCACATGTTACATAAGTCTGAAAATTGATTATACTGGTGCATCGTTGAACTGCTTCCACAAGGAATATTTCAAGCGCAACCTGCAAAATGAATACATGAATGGGGAAAGAAACTGGGTGTAGAAATAACCTAAGAGTCATGTCCACCAAACTCTCTCTGGAGACGTTTCTAAAAAACCTCATAACAAATAGAGGCAAGAAAAGTCCAACGCAATCATGAACAAGACATGTAATTTAAGGTTGGATCGGAACTGATAAGTGCATCTGCATGAAATGCATTTTAACTGACAAGTGCATCTGCATGAGATGCATTTTAACTGACAAGTGCCTCTGCATGAGATGCATTTTAACTGACAAGTGCATCTGCATGAAATGCATTATACCTACTGCAATTTCATCCTTAGCCAGCAGCCAGGTTGCAGCCATTTGCATATATGCAATCACGAGCTCCGTTGAAAATAGAATCGATCAATCGATCATTTTCTCTTGTTATCTTTATCCCAAGTGGCCTGCTGATGAACGTTTGGTTAATTTTCTCGCTGTCTTGCCTGGATCGATATTGAGAGGATGACGATATCTACGTTGAGTTTTCTCCGGCCTGACGTTGAGGTCTGCAGTTTTAATTTTCAAAATGATTAATTCACCACACCAAAACACTAACTACGTAGTATCCATAGCAAAACGAAATTACCTTAGGATAAGATTCGGTGTATATCTTGTGCATATGGTGTATAAAACCCCCATGCAGACCTGAAGAAATTCCTAAACCCCTGCATACAACAAACAAATTGAACCTTTTTTCAAAGAGTTCGGGAGGAAGCTAGTGCCTGGATGCAAATGATAGAAGTGGGGCCGGCGGTGACGACGGCAAGGACACATCTATAGCATCAGCAGCTACCAGATCGAGACAAAATCATCGAGCATGCCAGCCCAGCGAGGAGGAGGCGAAAGACCAGATAGGAGGCTAAAGAAGCTGCAGCATGGACAAGATGGATGCTCGCGGAGGAAGATGAGGCGTCGTCTGCTGGCCGCATGCCCACCCCCTTGCTTTCGTGCCTTCCTCTCTCGGTCTCTGCCTCGCCTCCTCCAGCGTCCACTTCCCCACCTCTCCTTCGCCGCCGTAGCCGCCGCTGCAGAGTGCGGCAGCTCACAGGCCTCAGCGCAATCTGAGCCGTCCGGACGCTAAGAGGTTCACAGCCAAAACCTCGACAACTAAAGGCCAAGATCCCTTTGCTCACCTCTTCTGCGGTGGAGCTGCCAGTTGCATGTGGTCGTGGAATCCACGCCAAGTGTTGCTCCAGTCGAAGGCTTCGGGGAGAGAGACATCTAAAGAATGATCGGACCTAGAGGTGACCCCCATAGCACCCTCGCGATCGGATCTAGCTTCGACGATGGCCACGATGCGGCCCACATAGCGCCTCCGCTCCAGGGCGATCCTGGCCACCCGCCGCGCAGAAGCGCTCCGGCGGCGCTGGCGGCGGTGGACCAAGGGCGGTATAGAATGGAGATGAGACAGAGGCGCGCATCCCATGACCCCTCTTCCCCACCAGCGAGAGCAACAAACACGTTGGCCGCCACCACAGAGCGTGGGCTAGGGTTTCGCCTGGCGCTGCTCCGAGAGAGGAGTGTGGAAGGCGAGGGGCCGAACGAAGCGTACCAGGGGTGGAGGAGGCATCGCCCACCACGGCCTAACGGGTCCTCAGACGCCAACCTGTTGCTCGGATCAACCACAGACCAAACGATTTTTGCCAGCAGAATAGCCGCCCAAGCACGTTCGCACCGCCCGACCTATCACGCGTCCGACCCGGTAGCGGCCCACTCGTGCCCGCCCGCCTCAATCCTGGCCGTCCAGCGGCAATCGGACGTAATAAATTCACAGGTGAACGAGGGAGCTCCTGGTCTGCCCGGTTTTAATGTCACTTAATGATCTCCACCACATAGCCTGAAAGAAAAGATGAGATAGAAGGTTGATTTGATCCATCATAACAAAATTATAGCTAAATATGTCGTATGTGTAGCAACACTCTATAAAAATTGTTCCCTCGTTAATTAAATAGTGAATTTTCACTCGAACGAGTGGATAAGAATTGGTTACAGATCATAAAGATCTGCTCACCCGTTAGTTAATTGGTGAATGTTCACTTGATAGCATATCCTGTTACAATGCCACTAAAATTGCGTGGTGTCGTGTAACCTTTTTGATGCGCGGATCATCGTATGCCAAAGCCTTTACCAACAAAATACTCAAACGTTTCAATTAGAAAAAAAAATCCTTCCAGATCCATAAATTTTGACGCATATGCCACTCAAACTAAGTTTGTATATTTTCTTCTCTTTACGATGGGCAGTTCCATTCCCATTATACCAACAAAGTAGACAAATCGCCGGGCACCGATGAGTTACAGCGGTAGGAGTATTTGCTAAACGAGCTGGAGATAAAATCGCACTTGTGTGGTATTCTGGCATGGCAAGGATTTCGTGGCAGAATTTCACAGAAAAGGGTGAAAAAATCAATTCGCAGGGCAGGAGTATATAAAACAGCGTGTCTGATCTGACATGAGACCCTCCTCCTCTCTTGCGTTTTGCTGCTGCCCCTCCTCTCTTCCTCCTCACAAAGTCACAACACGGCGCCGGCCTCATACCACACAAAATCCAAACCAATTCCCCACCGATCTCCACCCAATCCGCGCCCCTCGAGGTAGGGTTTCTCGCCTCCACCCCGATTCCGCGGCACACGCGCGCGCCCCCCGATTCAATCTTTCGATGTTTCTGATGCTAAAGGAACGGTTTTTATTTCTTTGCTAGGGCTGGTCTTCTTCCGGGATGCGGCGGGGATTCAGCTGATCCCGCCGCCGCCGCTGCTAATTGGATGCTGTACCGATCTTCTCGCGCCGCTGTCGGATGATCTGTGTAGGTGGGATTGTGATCTAGTAATGGAGCCGTCGGATCTGAACACGCACCTGCCGCCGCGGAAGCGGCTGCTCGCCGGGTTCAGGACGGCGGCGGCGGCCTCCTGCGATGCCGAGCCGGAGCCGCTGTCACTGTCCCCACTCGTGTCCGGCGATCTAGCAGCCCGCCTCCGTGGGTTGATGGGCTCGCCGGCGAACGCGCCGTCCTCGCCTGAAGAGATCATCCAGGCTGCGCGCTCGGCTGCTGATGCCGCTGCCGATGCTGCCGCGGCTGCCCGGGCTGCTGCCGCGGATAAGGCGGCGGTGGCTGCCAAGGCTAGGGCTGCTGCTCGGTCTGCTATGGAGCTTCTCGATTCTCTTTGCAGGGCCGGCGCTTCGAGGAATGGAATCCAGCTCAGGGCGAAATCGAGGAAGAAGCATGTCCAGGTCAAGCTCTTGTACAAGCCCAATGGGCGGATAAAAGAGGGGAATGGAACTATGGGGGATGCTCCCAGGCCTCGTAGGCGCAAGGAGAGTGACGAAGAGATCGCTCGGAAATTGCACCGTGTAATGAATAGCTCGCCACGGATTTCTTTCACTGGACCCAAGAGACCCCGCACTGCAGCTGCCGGGAAAGATGGATGCCCTAGCGAGGGTGGGGGTGATGCTTGCAATGGCTCTTCAACTCATGCACCAATTGAGGTTGCAGGGTTAATTAATGGATGCCCAGTAGGGAAATCTAGTGAGAGAACTGTCCAATTTTCCAAGATCGAGGATCCTGATGATGGTGAAGACTTTTCTAGGAACACTACAAAGAGTAGGGACATTGCTGGTAATGGAGTTGCAATTGGAAACTTGAGTGCTGGTCGGAAAGTGAAGATCAAGAGGAAGCAACTGCTTTTGAACCACCATACTAGTAAAGAGACAGAAGAGCCTAAAGAAACAGAACCCTCTATAGATTCTATAGGATATGATGAATTAAAGTCAAATGATACAGAGAAGCGAGTGAGTCTTGCAGCTGCAAGGGCACCCGGTGATGGTTCAGGCCCAATGAAGATCACATCTTTATGGAAGTTCAAGAAGTTTAAAGCGTCACACTGCTCTTCTGACAGCAAGATGTTGCACAACGCGTGCTCCTCGACTTCGGCCGCTGAAACCTCTGCTTCAGTGAAAGCTGATTAGCGAGGTACCTTAGCTTATAGTTGGCAGATGCTTGTCTTAGCTATGCTTGTTGTGAGATTTTGTATGTTGAAATTACTATTCGGACAAACAGGGAGAAGAGGTAATCTCTCTCGGTAGATTCTCACCTTTCATTTGATTTTTATACAAATGTGCTTGCTTCATGGTATATAAGTTCCTGGGTATGTCTACCGAATTATTTATGTTCTGTACTCCCCCATTTTATACCAGTAATGATAGAGGTTGTGACAAATTTTGTGTAGTTACTAGTTATACATGTCGTTTTAATGAATGGCACAGTGAAACAAATGCGCTTCAGATACTAAACTTGTAGCTACTGTCTTCCCATGAATAAACAACCACGTTGCTCTCGTATGGTACCAATTGTTTCGTTCTTAGAACCTGTTGAACTGACATAACAGGAAATAACATTGTTACAACTGACTCGAGCATAGAGGATTGGTGCTTTGCTTTTACCTACTAAAGAGTAATATCTTTCTCGACATGATTATGATTAGCAATTACCAAAGGGTATAATTTAAATCGTACATGATTGATTTTTGAGTTTGTTTTCGTTGCTTCTTTGATCCTAATTTCAACAGCAACAATTTTAGAATGTGAGCCAGCTCACGTAGTTAATTCTGACCTTCACTGTATCTGAAATGCATCACTTAAATAGTTATGTCATTTAGTCATTCCCTAACTTCACTGTATTCACAGGCACTAATGAATGCTCTATCAAATTATCTGCCATTAATACCAGTTTTGGTTTCTAAACTCGTAACCATTTATGCGTAATTTTTATAATACTATAAGCTGAGAAAATAATGTCGTCATGGCATAATATCGAAATTATAGTGCATGTCGTATTATGACAGTGCAATCTAAAGGACGATTGACCTTCGAACATTTCCTCAAAATGTTGATCGATTCTATTACTGATGCCTTCGCGGTGCCTGTATGTATGTTTCTTTTGTAACCCTAGAGTTCTTTTGTAACCCTAGAGCATGAAATTCATGCGGAGGCTGAAACATGAAAACTATTTGATCTGGTCATAAACTCCTCTTGTTATGATTTCGCCATGTTATAGAAGGCATATGTTGTTGTTATGTCGTAGGCATGAAAAACCGTTTGGCTCTGTGAGTACCATTTCGTACAGGATGGGAGGGAACATGGTGCGAAAATGTAAGAATCCTATTATCTCTGGCCTTGTGGCAGTAGGCAAATGTGGGAAGTAGTAGTAACTGTACTTACCATAAGAGTAAGACATCCATATGACCAGATTGATGCTTGTGTGATGTATGTTTGATTGATACATGGCTGAGAAATCTGTGCTTGTGGTTGCCCAGTGGCTTGGCTGCTCATTCAACAGTTGACACGGATGAGATGAGCGGACTGGTGAAATCCTGAGTTTTGACTGATGTTTATTTGGCTGCTCCAATCCAACCAAGTCCCCTTCGTGGATGGAGTATTCATGTCTGATTTGTGCTGCGAGCGACAGATTTGCAAACTGCAAAGACCTGCTGGTGCTAAAAGAGAAGTGAGCTGAAGTTGGGGAGCTGCAAGGGCTTAGAATTTGGTGAGGAAGCACAAGGCATCGATCATTCAGGAGAGTGGAATTAATTCAGATCGATCTGATGTATACTAGTAAAGTCTTAAGCATCCATGTTGCTGTTGGTATCTGAGAGAGAGGTGATTGATTAAACAGCCAGGCTGGCTGATAGCTTAATTAGTGCAGGGGAGGTGAGTGATGTAATATTGCACCAAACCAACATACGTACATGTCGTCTTCAACATGCATGCATGATGGATGTCCATTCCAGTCTCCGGAGATAATGTCTGTTGCTGCTGTAATGTGGTGCTGTTGCACCGTGTCGCAACCTTAACTTTTTTTTCGTCTCTGTTGCGCGGCTGACCGGTGGGCCCCACTGATTGCCATGCTGTATTGTCGGGAGATGCGGCTGACTGTAACTATTGTCGGTTGACTTGGGCAAAGGAGAAGGGATTCAATACTTAGAGCATCCACACCAGCTTTCCCATATCTGGTTCCCTATATCTCCATATAGGGAGCTTCTCCAAAAGTTTTATTCCCTATTTTTCTTTTCACTCCACCAGCTTTCCCAAAACTCATTCCCTATATCCCACCATCCTATATTTTATTGATATACTATAACTACCACTTCATCCTCAACGGCTATTTATTCGTGACGGATAAATTTCAAACGGTGCTATCTTCAGAAGATTGTTCAGACATTACATGAATTAAATCGAGCATATGCAATAGAATTGATCAGGCATGTCATCTCTGCACCAGCGCATCAATGGATCTCTTCTCTACCACAAAAATAATAGACTTTGCAATTACAATTACAATTGTCCGCAAATGGACTTTACAAATGATTTAAATGATACAAGACATATATGTTACAAAGAAAAAAAAAGAAAGACAAAGTCCTATGTAATGCTAATCTTCATCCTCACTCTTCTCCTTGACTTTTCTGCATTTTCAAATTCTTTGTCCTACACACAATTCAGAGAAATACTCCAGAAAGAAAAAAATAGCATTGTTGGTCAAGATTAAAATGTTGCATTTCTTTTTGAAATGCAATTGTTTTAGGAGGCTAGTTTTATGAATCCAGAGAACTGGTTCTGGATTCAAGTGAGTTAATTTGACTTAGGAATTTAATTCCAATTAGGCAACGGACACCGATTCTTAAAGGCAATAAGCATTATTAGGCAACCAAGGCAACATCCTGATATCTGAATTCGATTAGGCAACCAAGGCAACAAAAAGATATCTGAATACGATCAGGCATCCAAGGCAACAAATAGATATCTAAATACGATTAGACAACAAAGGCAACAAGTTAAACTCCTTAAGTCAATTATGTTTAAACTAACCTCCATTAGGTAGCCGATTTTATTTTAAAAGGAAGTTAAGGTCTGCTTTCATGTGTTAATCCAGCAGGACCTAGGCATCTAAATGCTAAACATTTATAAATTTAGCAGGAGCCGACATCCTTCAATAATAGGCAGCATGCACAATTACCATCAACCAGTGCATATATATCTCTGAATCAGCTAGCATCAGTGCACAAGGGGGCCTAAAGCATGAGCACTAATCAATTCACACAAATCAGTCATATATATCTCAGAATCAGCAACCATCAGTGCTGAAATCTACACAACAAGCAGATCATTTCAATCAGTACTCCATAACTAATCAGTACTCAATAACTAATCAGTACTCAATAAGCATCAGTATGCAGAATCAAATAAACTATATTAAGTTCGTATGGAGATTTCATATGCAGATCAGTTGAATCAATCCATATCAGTTCATATCAGTACTCAATCATCAGCTAAGCAGTGCATATATATCTCTGAATGAGATAAGCATCATCAACCTGAGGTCAAGCATCATCAAGCATTATTGATGCTCAGCTAACCAGTGCATATATATCTCTGAATCTTCCCCATATTGTATTAATGCTCAACAAGCATCAGATAAGCATCATCAAGCATCAGACAAGCATACCAATTAGCTTGCAATGGTTAACCCAACAGAGCAACGCATACAGTCACAAGACCGAATTGATGAGGCGAAACAAAAATAGCAGAGAAGCAATTGTGCAGAGCAAATCAAGCTCACTGTACTACACAAAAATCACCATGTTTGTGGCTCGGTGTGCGGAGGTTACCTTCGAGCGCGAGTAGATGCCGGCACAGGACGTCCTCGTCCTCCACACCAACAGCAATAAGAGCATCCACACCAGCATCGGAACCACCACCAGGGATCCGCCGGAGTAGCGGCACAACCCCCACTAGGGAGCCGGACAAGCAACAGCACGTCGACCAGGGGGAGGAGGCGGACGGATGGCTCGTCGACGGTGCCCTAGGGCTCGGCACCGCCCTCGATCCGGTAGATGGGGAAGAACCCGCACTCCATCTGCTCTTCCCCGACGACGAGGCACAACCACCACTAGGGAGCCGGACCAGCAACAACACGTCGACCAGGGGGAGGAGGCGGACGGATGGCTCGTCGGCGGCGCCTTAGGGCTCGGCACCGCCCTCGATCCGGCAGATGGGGAAGAACCCGCATTCCATCCGCTCTTCCCCAATGACGAGGCAGTAGATCCGCGCGGGGTGGAGGGAGTTGCGGGCTCCGACGGGTCGGAGATGGCCGGGATGCGTGGCGCGAGGGAGATCTCTGCGGCCGGTGGTTGTGATTTGGGGATTCTTCGGGTTCCCTAGACTTGGGGAACGGCGGGGGAGAGATAGGGGACGGGATGCGTTAGGGAATCGGAAAGGGAAGCAGCTGCGAGACGTTCTTTGGTCACTTTAGCTAAATTTTAGCTATAGGGAATGAGAAAGGGAAGCTGGTGTGGATGCTCTTAGCTGACGCAACGTCACTATGACTCCACCAAACTCTTCAACATCTACAGTATGTATGTAATCACCAATTGCTCACGTCCAAATTGATATTTTCTCGAATAAATTTCGTACAAAGATAAAATACAGTACTATTGCATCTCTCGACCGTCAGACTCAGTACGGTCAAATGTTGAATTTAATCACCTTTCAGCCTTAATTCGACTAGCATTTAGTTGACGATCATATATGGAGTGAGTTAGCTGGGACTTGGGCCGGGCCGTGCCAGCACGGCCCGAGGCCAGACGGCCCGGCCAGCCCGTTGTGCCGTGCCAGCCCGACCCAGCCCAGATGTTTGCTGACTGCGCCGAATCCCGGCCCGCAGCACGTCGGGCCGTCATCGGGCCGTGCCGAGTCGGGTCGGGCCTGAACTATGTGGGCTGCAAATCAGGTCCAGCCCATCCATTGTGCCGGGCCGGGCCGCCCGTCATGCCTTTTTCTCTGACCCGACCCGGCCCAGACTTCGGGCCGTGCCAACCCGGCCCTCGTTTTTTCGGGCCGTGCTCGGGCCGGCCCAGGTAAGCACAGCCCAACGTCCCAGCTATAGGAGTGACTGAAAGTAATAACGCAGCTATACAGAGTAGGATTTTTTTTTACTACCTTGGTTGGTCAAACTTTTCTAACATTGATTGTTAATATGATAAAAATATATATTTAAATCGGTGAGATAAAAGTAGTACTATTAGAGACTATGTCAATACCTAAAATATCGAAAATAATATATATCTAGGAATAGAGTTGTGTCCTCGGTGGATTGATGCAGAGAGGCAGATAGAGTAGGACTCCATTTAAAGTTTAAGATGAGTCCAAACAGAATACGAAAAGATCGATCCAACATGCGTTCGATGCTATATATACACTCCGGTGCGATCGCTCGCACGCCTGAACCAAACCCCAATCGATCGCCCTAACTACAGAAGACGATGGAAGAGACGGCGCTCCCGGACGACATGGTCCTCGAGGTCCTCGTGCGCGTGGCGGACGTCGCCTCCCTATTCCGCTGCGCCCTGACGTGCAAGCGTTGGCGCAGACTCATATCCGACCTCTCCTTCCTCCGTCGCCGCTGGCCGGAGAACGCGCACCACCGGTCCTCCCTCGTCGGCTTTTTCACTCCGGGAAGAGAGGTCCACCACGATGATTTGTTATCACGTATATATCCGTGTGAGGTCTCTCCGCCGGTCTTTGTCCCGGCGCCACGGTCGGCCCTCGGCCCTGCCCGCCGTCTCCTCACCACGGCCAGACTCTTGCGGCGCGCGACGCCGCTCATCGCGCGCCACGGCCTCCTCCTCGTGCGCCTCTACGTCGCCCCACGCGCTCGCGGTGACCCGGTCCACCTGGCCGTGTGCAACCTGCTCGTCGGCTGGTGCGACGTGCTCCCCCCGCTAGAGTGTCAGTCTCCTCTCCTCAGCTACGCTGTTCTAACCGGTGGAGACTGTTGCTCCTCCAGCGGGCAACGGTGCTCGCCGTTGCCGAACTACTCGACCTTCTTCAAGGTGCTAGCCATCGGTGGCAACCAACGCGGGGGAGAGATGCGGTACAATCTCCACGCATTCTCGTCGGCCGAGCCGAGCTGGAGCGCGCCCAGAGAGTGCTTCCGCGAGCACTTCGAGCGCGGCTACTGGCGGGACGTGGATCAAACCGCTGCCGTGTGCGGCGGCGCGGCTCACTGGCTCTTCTGGGACTTGATCTGGTCAGGATCTTTCATCCTTGGTGTGAGCGCCGAGACCGGCCACGTCTCCTTCACGAAGCCCCCGATCCCGACGAGCCAATTCACCATCGGAAGTTTCGGCAAACCAGAGCTTTGCGTGGCCATCGACGGGACGCTCTCGTCATTTATCCTGTACAGGGATGGCAGCCTCCGGCTAGAGATCTGGACACGGAGCAGTACGAGTGCAGCTGACTGGCTCCGCACTAGGGTGATGAAGCTAAAACAACCGGAGCAGAAGTTGATCAGTGGAGTCCTACGCATGTGGCCAGGGGAGAAGAGCGGCACGTTGGCCATCGTCGACATGAACCTGCACAGGTACATCGCCGATCTCGAGACCGGGGCGACGGAGGAAGCGACGGACCAGTTCCACGGCATAGCCATGGACGTGCCCGTGGAGATAGATTGGCCGGCCTTGTTCGTGTCTCGGCTTGGTGATCGACGGTTATATTAATTAGTTTGCAGGCAGGGTGGAGCTGCTATGTTATCGATCTTAGATGTAAACATGCATGCGGTGGTGTTTAATTTGAACGTGTCGATGGTATTTTTGCCGCTGACAATCTTCAACACGCATTGATCTGCATTCCAGTCTATGGTAATGCCTTTTTGTTGCTGTAACGTGTGGTGCTGATGCAACCATTTTCTCCTCCCTCTGTTGTGTGGCTGACCAATGAGTAAAAGACTGGGACTTTTTAATGGGTGTTTGGCTCTGTGATTGGCCATGACCGGTGGCAAGAAATCTGTAAAGAATTGACACAGGAAGAGATTCAACACAGACACGTTTGTATTGACTAGTAATCATGTACGTGCAAGGCATGTTTGATTCTATACAACTCCAGACTAATACTACATATGTTGATCCCCGTTATATGTAATAAGTCATGTGAATTAAAGACATTACAGAGATAAAAACAGTTATTGCTTGGCAATTGAAACAACCATTAACCTATACTTGAGTACATGACGATAAATAAGAAAGACTGACGATTTATAACAAAACTGTACCGACGGCACAAATTTAAAAGTTCAACGACAAGAACAATAGGCAGGCCATCTATTCATATGCAACATGGCTAGTCTAACTGGTCCATGCGACTGCCTGGCTCTGGCGAGGATATGATATGGATCACCTCAGCGCCAAAGGGTACAAGTGAAATCTTGCTCTTCCGTTTCTTCTTGGCAGGCATAATAATTGTATGATGTCAGGACCTCAAATTCGCAATCAACTCCAACTGCGATGCGGAGCCTGAATACCCAAGAAATCGTCCAGCACACCATACGCTTACCAACTGTCGTATGCCTTCACTGTTGGATGATCCGACACCTGACCAACCCACCATACGCTCACCACATGTCGTATGCGCTCACGGTTGGTCAAGCCGGGCAAAGACACACTCATCGCAAGAGAAGCTGAAAACAAATTCAAAATCCGGTAAAGAATCAGCGTCACTCTCTAGTTCATCAAGTAAGATAGGATCGGAGGAGCCCGGCAACCATACCCTCACCCTAACCTAGCCCTAGGGCTAGTGGGTCACTCGAAACCCGGTACGATTACCCACACCCTGCCTAGCTGGCACAGCATCTCAGCTAGCGGGTCACTCAACCGAACTACCGCACAAGATGGCACGAGAGAGAGGACCCTATTTCTTTACGACCATTCCGTACACTTCAATTCATTCACGCATGGTGTACGGAAGGCCACAATAACAACTTATGTATCTCAAGTCAAACTCTAATGAAAGGTAATACAAGTTACAATAGTTTATCTCTTATACGAGGATATACATAGATCACACAACATACAGCTCGAAGGTCTTTTACATGCTTCTAAAGCTTAAAAACAGCAGCGGAAATAAACTGAAAAACCCTTAAGATGGTAGCCCAACCATCTCCATAAGAGGCATGTAACCCACACGTATGACCGAGAAGGACAAACTTGCAAAAAGATATCAGTTCTTCATAAAATCAGCAAAGTAGAAATCTTCAATTTGTGTCTCACCTGCAACGGTTTAGGAATTGAATTCCTTAAGTACTTTCGTACTTGCAAGGTGCTTTGTAGGCTCATCACAATTACTTAAGCATGGCATTAAATAGGAATTAGACTACTACACAAGTAGCTTAACATTAACATGTGAAAACATGGCATGAACATGAAAGATAAAACAATATCATCATGATTCATAACGGCCATTCATTCTAAGATTTAAAACAATAAATCTCAGATTATCAGTCAGTGGAAATCAACCAAGATCCCATACCAATCCATCAAATCAAGACAACCAAGCTTGAGGTGATTTAAAGATAGTCAAACAAGACTATATCAAATGTTCTGAGCAAACCAAACAAGGTTTGACCAAGGGAAGTACTTTCGGAACTGTCGTTAGTTCGTAGCCGGCCGACCACCACTACCCGACATTCCGATAAGCATTCCACCTTGGGTGACAGGTAAAGCCCTACGACACCGGCATCGACTGAATAGCTGCGGTGCTTACGCTCACCCTATTCAGCGACCCATCAGTAGGTGACAGTACCCCGGCTCTCACATCTCACCATTAAGATTCCATAGTTAATTAGTCAAATTAAGAGATCACCATGGGTCACAAAGCACAATGGAACCTAGCCATGGTAGTGATTACACCCATCACGATAGCAATACAATCAATTTGCAATCAAGCATACACCTTATTCAAAACCACAACATAAGTAATTAGGAATCTTATCGAGCTTTGCAGAGCTTGCCTCATTGCTGGGAGAAGTATAATATGCCAGTGATCATTTGCAAGAAATCCAGAATGTTTGTTGGAACACCGGTAAGAAGCAATTAACCTCCAAAAGAGAAAAAACAAACCTAAGAAGCTAGTTTGAGTACGGCGAAAATGCATGGGATGCAAACATGTTGAAAAATGAAGTACAAGGTTAACATAAGCAAATTAATACTCCTATATTCTAGTTTAGCTTTACTTGTATTAGAACCTCAACATGAATGAGCTTTTTAACATGAATGAAATTTTATTGTGAATACATGGGTGTTAGGAGAGATGCAACTAAAGAGAAGGGCTTTTAAGTCTGTAATTAGGAGTATGGCTCATTCGATTGATTCACACTAGTGAAATGCAAACTAGGGTGATAATGGTAGGCACAATGCATAAGATAGTTAGTCGATGTAAATCAGGATCCTTTATATTATGATGAGGTGCACCATCAACGAGATAGGGTTTAAGATTTAGCATTCATGTGGTATTGATATGCAAGGTTTATATGCCATGTGTCAAGTTTAATCATATCCTTTGGATCCCTAGGCTTATATGACTTGTATGCGCAGTTTTAATACAAGACAAAGGTCTAATTACCATATTAATGTCGTTGTTCCAATTGTCCATGTTGCATACTTTTAATTTAACGAATTCTGGATAGCAGAACTATTATAGCTATATCTCTTAATTGGCTTATCGGAATTGGGCAAATGAGTACTGTAAATGGAGCTATTGGTAAGGGCTACAATTCTTATTTTGGTACCAAAACATGGTTAGCAACGACAGGTCACTAAATTGCGTTCGGAAGGTTTCAGCCCTATGAAGTACTACCACATGTAACTAATCAAGATTATAGTTGAATCACAGCATGTAGGATTTAGAGGCTACCCACTTGCCCTCTTAACAAAATTTTATATAAGAGCGTAGCTGTTGTTTAGCCATAGATTACCGAGATTTTAATATGTTATTAGTTGTTAAACAATAAGGATAGTGGGTAATCAACCGCAACTGACTTGACGATAAAAGAACTCTATATAGCAATGATCTCTGTAGAAAAGACCGGCATAAAAGCAAGGATTTCATTTCGGATGCCACTCAATCAGGTTTTACATGGGGAATCTACAGGCTGAGAATTGAAGTTTAAGCTCTATCATGCAACTAAACTTGGTAGTATGCTCTAACTAATGGGAACACTATCCCGCTTCACTATGGAGACAATTATTTGGACATGGCATTAATGCTTGACTTACCTATGAATTATGGTCATCTCTAGCTAAAACATCTAGCAGGTTAACAATTTAAATTCTTAATAGTAGGGCTCGCTGGTCCGGTTTTAGGAAATCAGCCACTCAAGCCATGTGCTAACTAAATCAGCGAGTCAAACGATTTAATCAATTAGACTAGTGTTCAAAGCATGATCGTGAAGTGTGTAACCTACGAGATAGAGACAACTACTTAACAACCGTTCTTTGGAAAAAAACAAGGACGCACTTAATCTAATCATGGGTGAGCATCTACATGGATGCATGCATGGCTTCAAATATGTGACTAAGGAGAATAGAATAATTTTTAGATAAGGACGAAGGCTTAATTAACTAATATGTGATGTTACAGTTCATGTTGTTGTAGCAGCATGCATGGGATACATATAACCTTCTAAAGCATAAATTATGATCATTTAGATGTTAACAAGGGGTACGGTTATGAAAAAGGGAATTTCAGAATCAAATATGTTTCATGGTAATGATATGCATGCATACTACATTAAAGTGCCATAGTTAACAACATGATTTGGTTTCTCGAGTTCTACAACATGCAGCCAACAAACTCCATATAAGGTTCATGAGGTAATTCCCACAAGTACATCGTCATTTGCATTAATTAAAGCTGCATATTTCGATTAAAAGTGAATCTGGACAGCAAGAGTACTTGGGCTACAACTCATGAATAATTTATCAGAAAACGGAAAATAAATACTCATAACGAAGCTATTGACGATATCTACAACTTGTCTCTAATATTATCTCAGAATAATCAAATAAAGGGCACCAAAACAGCCACATAATCTTTCGTCCATATAAAACCTACACTAAGCAACTACCGGAAAAAGGTTTAAAATGTTGGAAAATATCGCACTACCCTATGTGGGTCGCATCTACAAACAAAAGGGAATTACCCTCGATGCGTGGACGCAGAAAAATCATCATCAATGACGACGGAGTTGCTGATCAGTCTCGAGCACGACATGGCACCATCTTTGTCCCCAAGCCATCTTCTTCTTCTACTTCATCTTCTGTCCTATACCTTCTTCATCCAGTAGCCACACCTACCCCTCCACCTTCGCCCTCCTGATACTACAGTAGCAGTATAGCTGGGAGCAGAGGTGGTGTTGGCGCTGAGGATGAAGAAGGCAGGGTTGGAGGCGATGTCGTCGGTGGCGACGCCACCAAGCTTGGACGGGGAGGTGATCGGCGGTGTTACAGTTGGCGGCTTGGGGAGCTCTAGCCAAGGTGGTCAAAGTGGTTGCGCGGAGCTGAATTTGGTGGTGAGCTGGGCGTTGGGCCGGCGGCGGAAAGGCTCAGAAGGCGGAGCGGCAAGGGAGAGGGCCGGTGCACTAGAGCAGGGCGGAGCAAGGCGGCGGTGGCTTGGCTCGCGAGCGGCAGAGATGGCAGCGCCCGGCTGGGCGCTGTGCGCACCCGTGGTGAGAGAGGAGCCCACGGGGCGGCTCGCTGGAGGCGGCCCGGGGAAGGAGGAGCGGGAGCGGAGGGAGATGCGGCGGCGGGAGCGGTGCGCGGTGCGAGCGGAGGGGGGGCTGAGGGATGAGGCTGGCGGCCAGCCGGCTTGCCGGCGACGGTCCCGAAGGCGGCGCAGCCCCAATGGGCGGAGGCGGCGGTGGGAATGGGGGCTGGGGTGGCCGAGCTGCCCCCTGGCCCCTTTTAGATTTAGGATTTTTTTTTGTTAGCTTTATTTTTATTTATCATTTCCTTTTAGCAATTAATATGAACCGTCGATTTGTCACAAGCCCTAGATCGAGTATTCGGGCTCCGAATCGAGTAAGTGAGGACTCTATCCCGATCAACTCGACGACACAGACGCACCTCCGGTGTCCGATCGTCCCGACGAGGTTTAAATAGTAAACTTTCTTTTTATTTCATTTGCAAATGCATATTTGACTTATTTATTCTTCGAGATTCAAATTAGGTTTTGGATGCAAAGGAAATTCACATGGACTATTTATAACTCATGAAGGCTTTAGGAATTTTCTCGAGTCAAATTTTTGGGTTTTCGATCGATGCCATTTTTTTAATAACTTATATGCATGTATGATATGTGGGGAGCTAGGGTTTTCGATTTTATGCGAATGCTCAAAATTTTAGCTTCCACATTTCGGGATGTTACATATGATCATCATCGCCATCCGTCTGGTAGCTGAAGAGATCCTTCACTGAGTTAGCTTCTGTAGATCGAGAGTCACCAACAAGCTTGACCTTCTTGGTAGGTGGATCATCAATGATGTCCTCATTGCCCCGCTTGATTGTGGCGTACCCGGTTTTTAAGCCGGATACTCCCTTGTGATTACTGTACCGGTCCCTAGATCAGTAGCCGGTACACACAAGTTAACCTATATATCATTGTCATACATACGTATAAGAGTAAATAGATCATCAAGGTCGATTGTCTGATACCTGAAGCCCGACGACTATGAACTTGCAGCGGAAATCCAGCAGAGATGTGGCCCATCAGTATGCCATACCCGATAGGCAACTGACTGGGGTTACGCCCTAACTTTCGCGTTCATATACGTATCTTCGGAATTGATGTCTCCTTCGTCTGGCCAAATCAACAAGCCAGGTGAGTACATTGAATGTACTCGCAAGCTATTCCCACAGGAGGAAATATACGGCAATATTTCATGCAAGGATAGATCAAGGGATAGCTCTAACCTATGTTGTAGGTTGTGCAGAAGTGTAAGTTTTAAATTTAAATCCTAGAATAGTAGATTGTAAAAGCATTTCGAAATCAAACTCGTCTCTGTCGAGACAGCATTTGGTGCTGGATAATCCAGCAGAACAATCGTCAACTAGGGGCCGGTAGCTCCTTCTACCGCCTCGAGCAATCCTTACAACCTACCCGCGCTACCGCCTCGCGGCCCGGGCTAGGTTTTCTCTTCTGCAGTTCCTCGCTACCAGACTGTAGCTTAAACTGCTCACTGTGGACACGTCATGCCAACGTCCTTAATCCCATTTCCTAGCTTTCACAAACAAAACTGAGTCTAACCAGTGTGTGGCCTTACCAGTTCATGTCCATGACCGAGGACGCGGCTATTCGAATAGTTTTTAACACTCTGCAGAGGTTGTACGGCTTTACCCACAAGATGTAAGTCACCCTGGGCACACTGCGCGCCGTGTACTGACAGGGATATTACAATGAAACCTTTCGTCCGTGTTCACACTAGAGCCGGACCCGCTACATGAGACTTACCTCAACTCCGATTGTGCCCAGGCAACCTGACACCACAATCCGGAGAAACGCTCATCTTTGTGTCGAATATGCTCCCACGTCTAAATGGAGCTCACTAAGAATCTTTTCCCATGTAGCACCGTGGGGATTCTCTAGGGATCCATATCCTACCTAGCACTTTCTACTCAATTCCTACGGGTCCGAACCCTAATATTAGGCGGGTTACCGAGTCAAGTCCTTCCCATAAAGGATATGTGGACGTACGGTGGGGGAACTGATTCAGCGGCACTTAGGCTCGGTCCTTAACTGATTCAAGCAAGACTCCATGTCCAACCATCTCCTCAGGTGGCAACCGGCTACCCTACCACTCCAGGCCTCAGGTAGCAACCGGCTGCCCTACCCTTTTCTGCCACAAGTAGCGACCGGCTACTCTACCACCCCAAACACCCTTAGCATTCTTGCCCGAATCCGAATCCTCCATCATTTCTTTTGGGATTTTGGTAAACATTTCCTTTTAAAAAGACTCCCCGGAATGTATAAACAAACCGATGGTTTTTGTTCCCATACCCATCGTACCGATAAAACTTAGTTTAACTACAGCAGGTCTAAGCACGGCTAAGGCCTATAGTCCTAATTAGTTTATCGGTCGGATGATAACCGACTAAATAATCCTAGGGATACAAGGAATGAATTTCAGAACCTACCTCAAATGCAATTACCCGGCATAGCTACGCTAGCATAAAATAACGTTGATATCAACATAGCATGCAGGTTTGCAAACAAAATACTTAATGTTCACAAGTATGGGATTCAACATGGTCAAAGTGGGAATGCTTGCCTGGCATTGTTCACCAGTTCTCGAACTTGACCTTGCTATGATAATCGCCTGGAATCCATCGTGCGAGATCTCGCAACGTCGTATCTACACGTCGGAAAACATCGAATAAGGAACGGTGCGAGGAAGAACCAAATAGGAACCAACATACACTCATAAACCCCCAATATACTCATTCCGGACTTAGGTTTTTGATATGATTCTAATCGCGCTAAAGTAACCATGCACCAATGATCTGCTTACTTAGCATGTTTCGATGTTTATCATGATTGCCCTCCTGTGATATTTTAACTTTTGGGCATTATTTTGTTATGTTTCCTTCGCTAGGGTTTTCCAGTCTTTTCTCATGAACTGAGCTAACAGGGTCAGGGTTTTAAGGGTAAAGGGGGTGTATGCTTTACTCCTGGGTTTAATCAAATCCACGCATACACTAAGGGTTTACGAAGCTACAAGCTAACCCTAAGCTATACGCACCCTGCTATACGCCATTGGGTAGGTTTTAATGAGGAGTCGCGTCGATCAGTTAACTTGGTTTAAGTGCAGGGAACAATCTGTTGATTTCATCGACATACTGGAAGTCAAATTTTGCATACTACTTAGACGACGATTGGAAAGAATCATTTGCTAGGATTTAGGCTGATATCCGAGCCCATAGGAGGAATCATGTTCGAAAATACTTCAAGAGGTCAGTTGAAATATCCTGGGCCTACCCCACTAATCATACTTATATATACATATCCTATTACGAGTTGCTAAGTTTCAAATTTAAATTTAATCATTCAGCTAGATTCAAAAATTCTAAAAAGGGTTCCAGCAGATCTTAGGGTTTTAGGAATGGAGTGAATGGGTTTAGGTGTTCATTTATAGCGCGGAGGGACTGTGCGGAGTTTAGCTAGTTTGAGATTTTAGAGTTTATGCCGAAAGCAGTTTTCAACCAATATGTTTAGTTGAACCTGTCTTCACTTAGAGAGCTAATGGCCATTAGTTACCTTCGGGTGCTTCGGTTGGGGTGGCACCACGGTTTGCAACGGTTTAACCATTCTGCTAATTAGGTTTATGGTAATAAGAGGTTAAGAGGGAGAGAGCCTGAAGAAAGGTATAGACCAGCGGCTCGGGTGAGGCGGGCAAGGACCCGAGCGGTGACTGGGGCACGGCGGCGGCAGCTAACTGGGGAGGCTCGCCGGGGTAGTGGCTCGAGGCATACACCGGCTTGGGAACCAGGTACCAGCGGCGAGCATCGATGGACGGGCGGTGGTGCTAGCAAGAGCTCCGGGGCCACGTGGCGTTGGGGCGGAGCTCAGAGCAGAGGGAGAAGGATGGGCGGAGCTGGGAGGTGGTCGCGGGGTTGTGGCCGTGGTGCTGGAGGCGACCGGGCGGCGCTTGCTTCGGTGCGGCTCTGGCTGCTGGAGGAGACTGACGGGGCGCTCCAGATCGGCGGCAAGGGACGGTGCGGTTCCTGGGGCTTGCCGGCGGCAAGGGAGCCGGGCGTGGATCTGGAGCTCTATGGTGGCGAGCGGCGGGCTGGTTCACCGGCGTCTTTGGGGCGAGGCCAAGATGAGGAGCTCGAAATCAGGACGGCTTGAGGAAGGGAGAGGAGGGGAGCTCACGGCCGGCGGCTCTAGAACCGGTGTGCTGGAGCGGCGGTAGCGGCGCTGGAGCGGCGTTAGCGGCGTTGGGGCGACGGCGCCGGTGTTGGAGCCGGGACAGCTGCGAGGGGCGACACGGAGTTGTTGGAGGGCGGCTCGGCGGCGAGCAGCCTTGGGGCCTGGAACTCAGCATGGAGAACCGAGTAAAGAAGGGGGAATCTCCAGGGAAAAAGAATGGAGGAGGGAAGCTTTTCGGCCGGGGAAGGAAGAACAACTCGGGATTTTCAATGGCGTGGAGGGGAGTTTGGTTCTACTCATGTGAGGAAGAAGAAGCAGCGGAGGAGAATTGGGGCTTGGGAGCTCCGGTTTGGGAGCAAGGTAGTGGGGAGAGCTGCTGTAGGGGAGAAGGGACAAGGTTGAGAGGCTGCTCGGTGAGGGATAAGAAATGGCAGCCTGGGGAGAAGATTTGGAGCTTGGGGAGGTGAGCAGCACTTGGGAGAGTGTAGCTAGAAGAAGAAGAAGAGCAACAGAAGCTGAAGAAAATTTGAGGATTCTGGAGCAGCTCGGGAGCAAGCTTGGAGCTTAGGAAAAATATCTGGGCAGCTCTTGCTCTGTCTTTTCACTGGTAGGAGGGTGAATTAAAGAAGGAGGGAAGTGGCACATGGCCAGGGTGCACGTGGCAACGCAAACACGGAGGGAATCCAGCTGATTCGTGCAGTGACCAACAATGGAAGTCATGGCATGGCAGGAGGGCAGAGCAACGTGTTCATGGTGAGCAGTGCAGTTATGGGTAAATGAGGTGTCCAGCTGGTAGGAATAGAGAGTAAGAATTAGGTGGCAGGTGCTATTGCTCCACAGGAGAGCGGTAAGGTGTACAAGGGAGGCCTGCAAGGTTAGGCACCGAAAACCTGCAAAAGGGGCACGTGTTTCCTGGTTTGACATGACGTGCCAGTAGTTGAGATTTAATGGGGACAAAAGAACACGGTGCTGCCCATGGAAGTTAATGGAGATAGGAACACGAAGGAAATCATGGAGAGGTCTTACCAAAATCCTAAACTATTTTTCCACTGAGGTTCGTTCATGCTTTTATGGGAATAGCTAATTCGCACGAAGGTGTTCGGTGATGTTTAATTCAGGTTTTTGATTTAGTCATGCCTAAGTTTTCGCACATTCATGCTCCTAGAAGTATGGGGATCATTGTGACATTTTGTTAAAATTTTTGGAAATTTATTTCTAGGAGTTGCAGTACAATGCTCTTGTTTGTTCTGAAGTTTATTTATTTTGTTCATAGATATTTTTGTACTGGACATTGGTATTTTATGTTATAATTGGGTTAAGCATATCGTTAGGGTGTCTCCCAATTTATTTTAGCATTTTCGGGAATGCCGGAGAGGGTTTGGCTTCGCGGTTAGGGTTTTGAAAGAATTGAAATTTAAACAGAAGGAAATGGTCGGAAGCTAGGGTTAGGGTTTTCGAAGCGCGGCAAGGTGGGGCAAAGGCATGAAACTCGAGATAAAACATTTATCTCGGCTTGGGACGTATTGGTGACGAGGTACCGTTGACACAGTGGCGAATACGGCGTGCGCATTGCGTTAAGTCCTTTTACGTGTTAGGGTTATTCCGGGCGCGGTAAGGGGTGGAAGGGTTATGGAAACTCCCGAGGATTCCTTCATCTTGGTCTGGGACTACTGGGTTGCAAGGTGCCGTAAGCATATCGGCGTACATGGTACAGACATCGAGTTATTGGTTTTGATCCGTCGTTCGGGAAGAAGGGGTTAGGGTTTGGCGTATGTGCGTATACATAAAAGCAGTATATTTTTGTACATACTCACGATGGGGCATGGCGAAGTTGGTGGTAGAATTTCAGGTCATTCGGAAGAGATTCAAGATGGGCATATGTCTCAACTTCGCAGAAGAACCGTATGGGCACTTTGCGGCAGGCATGGGTTTTAGGGTACACTAACCATGAAGGATGGGAGATAGATGCAGGAGGTGTGCTCGTGGCGAGAACACAAGGGCGAATGGTCCCGCATGGAGACCAAGGATAGAGCAGGGTTTGTATCCCTTGCTGGACAGGGTTTCGACAAAGCAGAAATTAAGGGAGCAGGAACAGAGGGAATGATTTTGGTTGCTTTGCTTTAGGGTTTAGCAGGAGTACGATTTGGGTAAAAGTTTTATTTGTGGTGTATTTTTAACTGGCGGTGTTAGCAAAAAGTTTTTGTTAGCCCTAATTTTCGGGTTTCGGAAATTCGGGGCGTGACATTAATGGTGTCCCTCCTAAGGAGCACAATATTCTTGACTGCATCACGACAAGAAGCGTCAAGGCGAATGTACTGCCTCACACATGTAGCAAAGGTTAAACACAAAATCAGTTCGATAACTCCTTAAAAAAGTTGAGATCATTAATAAGATTCTTATTTGTTACCTTCAAGCATGTCAAGAAGGTGGCATGATGAGCAATGTTGAAATTCGAGAGTTGTCGCCTCAGTACTAAGGAGACTTCCTGGTATTTGCAAAGAGTTAGTAATAATGCGAAATGAATTTGGTGGAACACTATTAGGTCGAGGAACTTACTCAAGGTTTGATCAACCTCCATAGAGGTTGCCACAATGAAACCAGCATTTATTTCGCTGAAGATTAATTGCTCCTTATATTGTTCAACAAATTTATCAAATAGTCTCAGAAACACGATCTGGTAGCCGACATCTAGCACGACCACTTCCCTCATACCTAGAGAGAAATATGTCTCGTTGTCCAATGGACCAACATACATGATTACACCAACAATATCTGCATCATACGGTTAAATGACGATCATAAGATAAAATGCAAATTGTTAGAGTACTATAAATTACAGAGGAATACCAGTCTTTGAGCCATTTGAGTAGTTGAACACATCTTCCATCTCTGTTTATGTAAATAGAAAAATATGGTTATAACGAGAAATATAAGAATATATCTAGGCTATCACTTTCATTTAGAAGTACTACACAAGTACACAACATCACTTAATGCACAACACCACTTTCATTCAGGAGTACAGTAGCAAAAAGGATCATGTATGTAATTATAGGATTAAATCTAAATTAACTATAATAATTAAACAACAACTCAGGAATGGGGTCATATTAAGTATACCATTCTTAGATATTTAAAAAAGCGTTCTTACAACTCTCGAACATTTACTCACTGATAGAAGGAACAAAAGAAGCTGACACCGTAGTATTACGTTGCACATGGATGAGATACTATAATTCCAATAAAAGAATCTGGTCTCTAAAAACAGAATAATTGTTGGCAAAGTATAGTGCAAAAAAAAGACCATCCAAATTGATTTGCAGTGTTAATAAATAGAAGATTACTCTACACCAACAAAGGACATGAGAGTACACATAGTTCTACTATTTTGAGTCCATGCTGTTTTGTTGGAAAGGGGGCATTGTAACACCTGGAGCTTCAGTATACTATAAATATGTTTGATTCAAGAAGCACTAAAAATAATGCAGGTTGTTTTGTGTAATGCGAGTCAATTAGTCAATTAGCCACGAAAAAGGGGGAACCCCTGCTTCCATATACCGAAACATTTTCACAACATAAAACAATCTCAAAAAGTTTACACAAAAGACTATCGGGGTTTATTGAGTGGTAATACATACATGTGATAAAAGAACTGCTAATTAACCAAAATTTGTGAACTGAGTTATAACCAGAAAATTGTAGTTTGTTCATCAGTATGTGGGGCAGTTACCCTGTTCGAGATACAGGTAGTGAGAATGAGAATTAAAACCCCAACCATTGGATGAAGATGGATGAAGGACTCAGATTGGATTCCAAATTACTGTTCCTTTCTATATTGGTACAGATAATAAATAATAATATAATATAATATAAATAAAAATAATAAAATAAAATATATAATAATAATAAATATAAAAAATAATACAAAAAATAAAATAATAATATATAATATAATAATAATAAATAAAATAATAAATATTGGTACAGATTAAGAGCGTAGGTATAAGTACATATATGAGAGCTAACTAATCTCCTACTAATGTGGATCGGAGACCACGTTACAAGCACAGATATCGCTAACAAAATCAAGTAATAGTCGTCAAATGTCAAACTTGCCTAGCGTGAGTTTGGGTGAGGAGCTAACCAAACACCCCTGAGCATATATGAGATCAACATACTCAGTATATTAAATGTTAAAAAGGAAAAAGGAAAAACCCAGTATATTATAGATTATGGATGCATGGCTATTACCCAGCACTTCACTGTCTGATTCGGTATGGTCATCGGTTGAAATTAATAACCTCTCCACCTTAATTGAACCATTAGGGATTCATAGGAATTTTTTACACGTTCCGTACAATAATTGAGTTTTTTCCTACGAATTATTTTTAGATCATCAGGGAGTAGGGCTCCCCTGTTCCATTTCATAGAACGACATCATGCCACATCGCAGGTCCCACAGTTCAGAAACATAACTGTTCAAGCGCCACAAACAAAGCGACTCACTACACAGATCAGACGGGGGAGCAGTAGCTTCAGGCCACCTTCTAGGGGCTTTTGGCAGGTTTATGGCCATAAGAAGTTATAAACCCTCTAGGAGGGCTTATTACAATAGAGCTGTAGGAATAAGCCCCTCTAATTCTATGTGTATTGCTAGAAGCTTGCAGACCCCAGCTTCCTGAGCTTAACTTGATCCCGTTACGAGTTTGCCCCTGGTGTTCGAAAAATTTGGAGCGAAAATACCCTTACCCATCCCGAACGGTTTTCTTCTCATCATGCCTCCCCCCACGCCCCTTCTCCCTCACGCGCACTTCTCCCTCGCGCACGCTGCTCCCGCCGCCGCTCCCGTTCCACCGCCGCACGGGAGGGTCCGTCCCGACCAGCGCCGCCGCTCCCTTCCCCGTCGCCACTCCCTTCCCTGCCGCCGCTCCCTACTCCGCCGCCGCATGGGTCTGTCGTCCAGATCCATCCCGACCAGCGCCGCCGCTCCCTTCCCTCACGCTACCGCTCCCTTCCCCGCCCCCCTCACCCGGATCCGTCCCCTGGTTGCACCACCCTCACCCAGATCCGCCCCTGCCGGTCGTCGCCTCCGGCGTCCCGCTGCTCCTCGCCTCCAGCATCCCGCCCACCGCTGCTCCCTTCCCTGCCGTCCCTCTCTCTAGCATCCGTGACCCCGCCTCCCACGGGTCCTCCACCACCCCTCCCACCGGCCAACCCCGCCTCTCGCAGCATCCCGCCGCCCCTCCCTCCCTCCGCCATCCCCTCCCTCCGCCCCTCCCTCGGCTCCAGCATCCCGCCGCCCCTCCCTCCGCCATCCCCCTCGGCTCCAGCATCCCGCCGCCCCTCCCTCCGTCCCTCCCTCGGCTCCAGCATCCCGACGCCCCTCATCCTCGGTCGCCCGGCACCCTCGTCCTCTGCCCGTGCCTCCGGACCAGCTGCTCCCTTCCTCCACCGCCCCAATCAGCTCCGCCGTCCTCCACCAGCGTGACCAGCGCTGCCATGCTCCAGGAAGTTGACCGCCGGCCTCCAAAGTAAAATCCATTTTCATCTTTTTTTCACTATGATGCAGGATGTGTATGACTTGAAGATGATGGATGTGTGTGTTATGAATTCATATATGATGATGTGTTGCAGGATGTGTGTGTTATGAATTCATATATGATGGATGTGTTGCAGGATGTGTGTGTTATGAATTTGAATTCATGTATGTGATATGATGCTTGTGGATGCTAGATTCGTTTTGGATGATAGATTTCTTGTGGATGCTAGCTTGTTCAGATAGTTGTGCTTGTAGCCTTGTTTATGAGTTCTGACCGGGAGGAAAATGGTCAAGACTTAGCATATATGCATGAATGCGATTCCCATATGGCTCATTTTAGACTCGTTTGGAACTATGAATCTCACATGACTTAGCATATATGCATGAATGCGATTCCCATATGGCTCATTTTAGACTTGTTTGGAACTACGAATCTCACATGACCTAGCATATATGCATGAATGCTATTCCCATATGGCTCATTTTAGACTTGTTTGGAACTACGAATCTCACATGACTTAGCTCATTTTAGACTTGTATGGTCAGATGTCTTGGTTGAATATGATGACTATCCACACCCTCCAGAAGGTAAATCACATGTGTATATAATTTTTATGTTCAATGTTCACTGTTTGCTTATGAAATAATCTATTTTTTCTTCAAACTTTAGGAAAATACTATCTTATTGACTCCGGATATCCAAACCGAATTGGTTATCTAGCATCATACAAGGGACAACGATACCATGTGCCTGAATTTCAACAGGCGGCTCCTGTTGGGATAAGGGAGATCTTCAACCATCGCCATTCATCACTACGGAACGTCATCGAAAGGTCATTCGGGGTTCTCAAGATGAAATAGCGTATTCTCGGAGGCATACCAAGCTATCCAGTTGAGAAGCAGAAGATGATAATTTTCGCTTGCATTTGTTTGCATAATTTCATTCGCGATAGTGCTCTATGTGATGAGCATTTCGAGATGATTGAGCAAGAGGAGTATGTTCTACAAGATGGGCTACCTCCAAATAGTGTGGGAAATGCTGCACCCATAGATGATGGCACTATGGGGCAAATACGCGATGTAATTGCTGCGGGCTTGGTATCGTGAGAGCGAATATCTAGTATGACCAGATGATCGTATTCTATATCTTTTTTTTGGACAAATAACTAGTATGACCGGATGGTTGTATGTGTTTTTTTTTGTGGTAGCTGGCTAATTTTTATCTATGTGTTTACTTTTTCCGTAACTCATTTAGAATTTGTATGTGTAATTATTTGGTTCTATGAGAGCTTAACAATTGTTATCCATGATTTTTCTATTTTTATATCTCATCTCTATGGTAAATTACGTCTAAAACAGACGAAAATAGTGTTGTTATCATTCAAATAACAAATAAATAAGGTACAAGGGTAGTACAGACTTTTCACGTTGACCTCAGCTCATAAGCTCTAACTTCAGAAGCTGTTTAGAAGGGAAGAGAAGCTTATTAGGGCTTTTGCACACTGGAGTTTCTGGGGGCCATTAAGCTCATTAGGGCTTCTGCACAAGCCCCAGCCGTTTAGAAGGGGGCCTCAGTAGCTTCCAGCATATTCTGGCTTATCCAGGATCATCATATCTTCAAGTTTCGTCTGGCATATCTTCTTTGGATAAAATTCCATATGATGAAATGGGGAGATTTATGTGCTCCCACATGATGAACATTTGGATTTTCCGCCTGGTTAGAGGGGATACAGGTATGTGCTCTGAGTTGTTAAGAAAGAAGTATTACAGAACAAGAGTTTTTTTCAGTCGAGTCCTAGGGGGGATCTCAGCTCTGGAGAGATCTGCACAAGATTTACTTTGGGGCAGAGTTTGTAGTCAATTCAGGCCAACAGATCTTATTTTGGGAAGAATGTTGGTATACAAAATGTCCTCTTAGAGTGTGTTTTCCAAATCTTTATGACATCAGTGAGCAACAAAACTTTTCAGTTTATCAGGTCGCTGTAGACTTTGGAGAGTTAAGTTTTAGGAGGCAGCTTGGGGAGGTTGAGAGGTGTGAGTGGCGTTTGCTACAGGATGGGGATGATAGTGTGAGGTGGAGTCTGACCAAGAGTGGCTTGTTCTCCACACAATCTTTATACCGTCTGCTGAAATTTGGAGGTTTGGTAGATTTAAGAATGAGAGATATGTGGCAGGCTAAGATACCGCTCAAAATTAAACATGTTTTGTGGCTGGCCATTAGAGATCGGATTCAACTGGCGGTCCAACTTAAGACGAGATGTGCTTGTAAACTGTGTGGAGTTGATGAACCTACAAATCATATTTTGTTTTCTTGCCCAGTAGCTGAATTTTGTTGGTGTGTACTGCGTGATTGTTTTGGGTGGAGCTTAATTCTGAGGGGTTTTGAGGACTACTTTTGCGAGATTGTTGGGCCGGCGGGGCACAAGTGTAATGGAGTTAAACTTGTGCTTTTGGCCGCGCTTTGTTGGGCGCTTTTGTCGAAATGCTTTGGTTTTTCATAATAGAGTTGTTAAATCTTCATGTGTGCCATTATATATATATATATATATATATATATATATATATATATATATATATATATATATATATATATATATATATATATTTTGAAGCGGGCAAAAGCTTTGCCTTTTTATTAATTAAAAAGGAGTTTAAGTACAGACTAAAAGGCCAAGGCCACAAGAAAAGGAGTTACTCTCGCGGCATGATGTTACCCAAATGTTTAGCGCCGGCTAAAACCCACATGGCCGCCTCACTCTTGATGCGCCCAACAATTATGGCGGGAGTTGACGCCTTGTTGCGGAAAGCCCTCGCATTCCTCTCATTCTAAATTTCCCACGAAACCAACATGACGACGGAGGCGATAGCTTTTTTCGGAGAAGCGGCGATGCTCGTGGTATTGATCCACCAAGTCTTGATGGTAGCCTCCGTCACCCAAGTCCCAAAATCTATCTAGTGCAGCCCTAACCAATCCTTGATGAAGCCCCAAATGCGCGTTGAGAAACGGCAGCGAAAAAGGAGGTGGGCCACCATCTCCGGCTCTCTATTGCAGAGAGGGCAAGACCCACAGTTCGGCCATCCACGCCTGGCGAGCCTGTCGGCGGTCCAAATTCTGTTTTGCGAGGCGAGCCAAGTGAAGAGCTTGCACTTGGGCGGTGCCCAAGCCTTCCAAATCGCAGCGTGAAGCGGGAAAGATGTCGCCCCCAAGAACTGAGCTCTATACGCGGACGCGGCGGAGTAAATACCGGAAACATTGAATTTCCAGGAGATAGCATCCGGAGTCTCGGGGAATAGCTAGACTGAAGAAATGAGTGACCACAAGGAAGTAAATTGCTGGATATGCGACACGAACAAGCCATCCTCCAAATTGATTTGCTGAATCCAAGCCCCGTCAAGCAGAGCATCATGGACGCACTAATTTTTCCTTCGCGAGGCCGCAAAAATGAGCGGAGCGACAATCCTGGGCCGTTGGCCCATCAGCCAGGCCGAATCCCAAAAAGGAGCGCGCAACCCATCGCCGAGGGTGATGGTCGTAGCCGCATAGAAAAGATCCAAGTCGGCGGCATCGCACGGGTTGCCCAAACCCACCCAAGCTTTGGAAGAATCCGTCCATTCTAGCCACGGTCATCTTAACCAGAGAGCACGCGCGAATTTGACGAGATGGAGCACGCCAAGACCTCCCAGCTCCATAGGCCAGCACACTGTCTCCCAATTTACCTTGCACTTGCCACCTGCTGCCTTCTCCGTGCCTTCCCAAAAGAAGGGGCGCCTAATCTTGTTGATGGCTTGAAGCGTACCAGGGCTAAGCACAAGCGGCGTCAAATGGTACACTGCCTGGGAAGTGAGAACCGCTTTTACCAAAACACACCGGCCCGCAGCTGTCATATTTTTCCCTCCCCAAGGCACCAGTCTTCCCGCTATCTTATCCTCAAGATGTTGTAGATCCACCCGCTTAAGCTGCTTGATTGCCAGTGGCAGCCCAAGGTATGTCATTGGGAACTGAGAGCGAATGGCCAGGAAATTTACGAGGACCACATTAAGGTTAACATCCTCACAGGCAATAGGAAGCACATGACTTTTCTGAAAATTGGTGCAAAGGCCCGTGACGTCGCCGAAGCACTTAAGAATGGCAGCCAGGTTGTTTACGTCATCAATGTGTGGCTTCAGAAAGATTGCCACGTCGTCAGCATAAAGGGAGGTACGCAAAGCCGTCCGCCTCCCCCTCAAAGTACTCAACAATCCCCGATGGGTGGCAAGGTCAAGAACATTCTGCAGGGGGTCGATAGCAATGACGAAGAGAAGCGGTGACAGTGGGTCACCTTGCCTGAGCCCACGGCCGTGGAAAATAGGCTGACTCGGGATGCCATTGAGGAGCACCCTGGAAGATGAAGTGCAGAGCAGAGCCGAGACCCAGTTGCAGAATTGCGGCGGGAGCCCCCGCTTTTGCAACAAGGTAAACAGATAATCTCAACGCACCGAGTCAAACGCCTTTCTGATATCCAGCTTGAAAAGAAGCGTCTTGGTCTTGGTGCGGTGTAACCACCTCGCAAAATTCCTGACGAACATAAAGTTATCATGGATGCTCCTGGTCTTGATGAAGGCGCTTTGGGCATTGGATATAAGATGGTTCATATGGGGCCCCAGCCGAATGGCCAACGCCTTGGCGATGATCTTGGCGATGGCATGAATGAGACTAATTGGCCGGTAGTCTCCGATCTCCTCGACGCCGTCTTTTTTCGGAAGCAAGACAATGTTGGCCGAATTTAGCCAGTGAAGGTTATCCACATGCAAGGAACCGAACTGATGCACCACTTGCATACTGTCGACTTTGATTATCTCCCAACTTTTCTTGAAGAACAGACCGGTGAAACCATCTGGACCTGGGGCCTTGTCCCCAGGCATTTGGAAAATGGCATTTAAAATTTCGGCCTCTATGAATGGGGCGTCAAGGCCTCCAAGCTCACAGTGACGGAACCCCAAGTTCGGCCAGTTAAGGTCATGGGTGCACGGGGGGCCGCGAGCCATGACCCGAGAGAAGTGTTGATGGATAAGAAGCTCTTTTTCATCGTGTCCGGTGACCCAACCATTGTTATGCTTAAGCCTAGCAATGTGATTTTTCCTCCTCCTCGCATTGATCCTTCGATGGAAGAATTTCGTGTTCGCATCTCCTGCCTTTAGGACTGATAGCCTCGCGCATTGCTTCTTTCTGGATCTTTCAAGAACAGCTAGGCTAACCACCCTGTTTTTTAGGCAAGCACGGAGGTCCCTCTCGGCCCCGAAGAGAGGCCTAGAGTCCTGCGCCACGTCTAGGCGGAGGATGACGAGCAGGGCCATATGCACATGCAGCTTACGGCTGGAAAAGAAGGACCTACTCCAAGAGGTGAGACTGACTGCCACTCTGTGCAGCTTGTGGAAAAGGATTTGATGAGGTTCCGAGTGAGAGGAGGGGGCGTTCCAAGCGTTTGTGACCACATCAGCAAAACCCGGCAAGCAAACCCAAAAATTCTCGAACTTGAACGAACGAGGGCACGGAGGCCCAGAGCCATCCGCGAGGAGCAGAGGGCAATGATCCGAGAGCGAGGAGGATAGCGCCTGCAGAATATGTGATCCAAAGCAGATGTCCCACTCCTCATTGCAAAAGAAACTGTCCAACTTGCATAAGGTGGGATTCTCTCTCTTATTACTCCAAGTGAATTTTCTATTCTGCATGTGAATCTCACTAAGCTAACATGTGGCAAGCGCATTGCGGAACCTGTTAATCCGGCTTCTATTGATGTTTCACTTATTTTTGTCGCGGGCACGGTAGATTTGATTAAAATCGCCAAGGGCGAGCCATTTGACTCCAGCGGCCGGCTTGTGTGAACATAGCTCGGCAAAAAAGTCATCCTTCATAGAGCTAGCCATGGGGCCGTAGACCGAGGTGAGCCTGAAAGTGACGCCGGAGAAAACCCCCTTGACCGTGGCAGAGAGGCAAAACTGGGATGCGTTGATGGCAGAAAGCTCGACCACCGAGTCGTCCCAAAACAACAGAATCCCACCTCGGGTCCCAATAGCAGGGCGCTGAGCAAAACTTCTAAGACGGCCACCCCCCAGAAAGCACGCTATGAAAGTGTCAATAAGCTCCATCTTGGTCTCCTGCAAGCACACAATCTGACAGGAGGAGGAGGCGATCGTCTCGTGGACGGTAGTGCGCCGGTCTGGGTCATTCAACCCTCTCACATTCCAACTTAAAAAGTTCATAGGCTGTTCATCCATTGGACACATTAGCAAACCCGAAAACATGACAATGCATTGGAGCAGATAAAAAAGGCCTGCAAAATAAACCATAGGCACTGCCGAGGCACCACTTGACACTTGTGGCATGGCAGCACAACAACACAATATGAAGCACGGCTTGCCATCCCACAACATCCCCAAATTGAAAGCAAAAGAGTTGATCTAACATTGAGACTAACAGACCCAGACATGGACGTAGGTGGGTTGACAATCTAACATGGAGTTACAGATTCCTCGGCCTCGGTAAGGTCCAGAGCAGAGGTGCCCCCATGGTTGATGAGGGCCTCCTCAACAGCTGTGGATTGGACACAATCCAAACGGAAAAGCGCACGCAGCGCAACGATGATGTTTGGAGGCAACTCCTCCTTGAACAGAGCCACAAAGCCATTGATCACCTGCTCAGTCACAGTGTCACCCTCATTGACGATGCCCAGCTACTTGCAGACGACGCGCTCAACCATCTTGGCAATTGGTGTGCCCTTGTGCTTGGTCTTTAGCCTGGCACTGTTGTGGCACAGCGAGAAACCCACCTGCATCCCAGTTTTCGAGGAGGTGAGTTCGGTAGAGGGAGCAGGCCTGGCTGGTGCGGGATGAACAGCGGAGGCGAGCTGAGCTGTGAGATCCCCAAGGCGGCCTCAGAATTAGTCGGCGTGCACGGAAGGGGGCCGCTGCAGACGAGCGGCGGCGTGTGCGAGGTTTCCCCCGGGAAGCCAGGAGGGCTCGATGGAGAAGTCGGCGTCGTGTAGAGCCCAGGCGGAGTCACAAGCGCACACAGGGGCTGGACCAGACGCGGGGGAGCAAGCACCTGGAGCGCGGACATGGCCATCACGGAGACGGTAGGCGAAGCAGCGTCCTTGCCAGAGACTGTGGCCGTCGGCAGCACAGAGGTGGGGGAACCAGGAGGCGTGCGACTGGCCTGGAGTTGACGATGGCTAGCTGCAGATGAAGAGCTGTGCGCGGGGCTCCTTTCCCGGACCTGCAGAGCTGGCGCTGGTGCAGCCAATGCGGACCCAGGCAGCAACGAGATGAGCGGCGCAGGTCCAGTCGCAGCCATCAGCACGGCCGCTGCATGGCTTCCCCTCACGACCTCCTGAGCGGTCGCGCGCGCGGTCACGGCCTTCGTTCCGCTGCCGGTCCCGTGGGTTGCGGGATAGCGAGCGACGGAGCCTGGCGTCCCATCCTCCTTGCCCGCGGACATCGTTCCTGCCGCGTCGATCATCGCGGTCATCATCGTCACACCTATCCCGGCGAGCAGGACGGACGTCTCGGGCAGGCTGCCCGCGATGGTCGCGCGTGCCCCCTTGGCCATCAACAACGCCAAGCCTCCAATCAAACTCGTGCACCTCAGGCAGCGGCGGCTGGTCGTCGTCGTCGCGCGCGTTGGAGAAGTCCTCGTGCAAGTCCAAGTGAATCAGCACCCGGTGCTGAAGCCCACGGCGACCACTACGGCGCTGGCCCCTGGCTGGGAGTGTGATCCACTTCACCTTGGGGATGATGTTGGGGTCAGCCGTCCACGCCCAGACGTCGAGGGAGTCGGCAACCTCCTTCCGCGCGTGGCGCCCCTCGATGTAGTCGAGCGAGCAGCCGCGACCTATCACTAGGGTCGCGACGTACTCGTTCCAGCCGTGGAGGGGAATCCCCTCGAGGCACAGGCGCACGTGGTGAAGCATATCTTCGTTTTCGGCATTGGCCTCGAGCCTCCAGGGCCGCACATGGACATGGAGGTCACGGAAGGGGAAATCGCCGCGGGACACTGCAGCAGCGCAGTGATGCTGGTAGATGAACTTCACCAGGTAGGGCTCGGGGAAGTGCCGCACCACACTGATGTCGGCCACGCGCGCACCGAAAGTCGTCGCGAGCGCCTCAGCGACGGCATTGCAGGAGGCGTCCGTCCGAGCACCGGCCAGCCAGACCACGGCCGTGTTGGTGGAGAGGAGTGCCGCCTCTTGCTGCATTTTCGGGGTGGCCGGGATGACCACGAAATCCTCCTCCGGCCTCAGCGTGGCATCCCCGAGCTGAGGCATGACAGGCGGCAGCAGCAGGCGAGGCTCCGTCGGCGTGGGAGCCGGCCAACCACGAGTAGAGGCCGGACCTGGAGCGCAGTGGACGGGCGCGAGAGGCAGCTGAGCGGGCGCCAGGCGTTGTGGCAGTCGCGGCGGCGGTGGCCGTTCTGGAGACAACGAGAGCACTTGAACGTATCCCTGCAATCCGAAGCGCGATGGCCAGGGATGAGGCAACGACAACACCTCCCTTTAAGCCAAGCAGGGAGTGGGCGAGGATTCAATGCTGGGGACGGCAAAGCCGGACGGCGCGGGCCGCGCCGTGGTAACACCATCTGCCAGACGCCGGTCACATCCGCCTCGCGCCCTGCGCCTACCGGAGCAGCCGGAGTTGAATGCACAGCGGAGTTAGGCCCTTTTGCCAGGCTGTCTCCGCCATGAATGCCGAGGGTAGCAGCCAACTGCACGGGCCCACACAGTGCCGGCTTGGCAGAGGCACATGCGGCCAGAGGCGTCTCCAACACGATCTCACCGTCGGAGGTTACCGGAGAGCGAGGTAGTTGCGGGGCTAGCGACTCCAGATCTAGGGATGAAGGGGGAAGTGACAGCTGGAGCGGTAGCTGCGCGGGGACGAAGGGCGGGCGGGTACCTGCGGGCACGGATGGCGGCGAAGGCGACAAAGGCATGGACCAGGAGGTGGCGGTCGGGCGCATCGCAGCCGAAGCGGCTGCCGGCGGCGCGGGTCGAAGGCCTGGGCGCGGCCTCCGTTGCTCTTCGCCTGCTGCCATGTCCAGTTGCGCGATCGTGTGCCATTATATAAGGCTCTCTACTTCATGCATCACTGGAAGCAGCTCGCGTCCGAGGATGCTAGACTGAAGCTGGAGGAAGTTGGCGCAAAGATGCTGCAACATCTTCGACAGTGGCGTGTTGTGGAAGTAGATCGCTCAGGAGCTGGCTAATTTGGTGTGAAAACCAAGATGTTGTTTGGTTTCTTTTGATCTGTTTGTGTTTGCATGCTTGTAAAACGATCGCTGGTATACCCAGCTAAGACTCCCGTATCTTGTTGCAAGTTTTCAATAAAAAGCTGGACGTACATGTATTTTGTCAAAAAGAAAAAAAAATTCACGGCTTGGGTAGTATCATGGCCGTGCCCGTGGAGATAGATTGGCCTGCCTTGTTCCGTTGTCCGTGTCTCGGCTTGGTGGATTGTTATGCTTCTAGGAGGCAGCTGCTATATATTCTCCAAGTCATGTGTAAAGTTCGTGGCTTTTCTGAACTGATTGGAGATAAACATGCGTACGTGTGCACTGGTGTTTAATGTGAACGTGCCGATGGCATTGTTCAGATCTGATCTACACCTGCTAGTAACTAAAGTCTTAAGCATCCATGCTGCTGGTCCTGTTGTTGTTGGTATCTGAGATATATATAGGTGATTAAGCAGCCAGGCTGGCAAGCTTAAAAGCAGGTGAAGTGCAGGTGGGTGATGTAATGTTGCACCTAACCAACGGCTTCACCATGCATACTGCATTCTAGTGATCTGTGATAATGTTTTACCAGCAGATGATCTTGTAGCACCGTTTTGCAGCTTCTTTTTATTGGGTGCTTTCTTTCCTGGGGGTGATAATTTTGTTCTCCCTGTTGTGCGGCTGGCCGCTGGGGCCCACTGCTTACCACGCACTCTACTGCTGCTGCTTTGCTTGTTGTAATGTCGGAATGTCGCCTCAGCTCGAGGCTCTATGTAACTACTGGTGGGTTGACTTGAGCTACCATTAGGATAACAATATGCTAGCTAGTTGATGCAACGTCACTGTTGGCTCCAATTTAAATGACACACTTTTCATCTTGGGTGTCTATGGACTATCTGAATGCCCGTACTTCACTACGGGTGAACAAAATTATACTATCGGACACGCGATATCATCTTCTACGTGCACTTCGCTCATCAATGTCCTTATGGAGCTAACCTGTTTTGTTAGCCGTACTTGGCTAGCTTGCTTCTGATATTGTTAAACACCAACTTAAAATGCCCTTACCACTGCTCGTCAACTCCATGTCTAAGCAGTATAAAGAGGAGTGACATATGGCCGGCACGTACCATCTCTTACCAATTACTAGTAGATCTTTTGAATTAGTAAACAATAACCGCCAAATCTTCACATCTGTGAATGGGTTAGCTCTTGCAACGTAATAACACCATGACGGTGACTGGGAATATCATATTCTCCACCGATGAGAAGATCTGCCTTAGTAATTAAACATCGACGAATGTATTCCACATTGTCTTTGTCGCGACCATGTAATGCTAAGGAAAATTATAAATTATCCCTCCACAATGGAGCTAGCTTTGTGTTCGATGATGCATATTATGGGCGTAGATAGAACAAACCAAATGCATATGGCCACACCGACAATTTTTTTTAAAAAGAATCCTCCTACACGTTTTTACAATTATACCTGCCTATATGGTACATTCTGATGCGACTTTCCATGTGTGTTTGATGAAGTGGTAGACTGCTATTTTCCCACCAAATTGTGACATGCCATATTTTTTTCACGACGTAACCGATTTGTAAGTTTCCGAAATATAAGATCGGTGTGCTAAGGAAGTGTGTCGCCTAGCAACAAGCGAAACAACAGCCTAAGTGGCAAACTCACCTAACTTGAGTCTGACGAAGTGTATGAACTAACGAAGAAATCTGGCAAGACTTTTGTGGAAATCATGGAAATTTCGTTTCAGCCTCGGTCTTTCTTCTGGGACAACATTCCAGCTTCAATTTTGTACAAACTAGTCTATATTGAAGCACTACATTTGTCTAACAAACCCCTACAGAATTTAAAGGTCATCGAAGTTTTAAGTTTTAAAGTACGGCTACTTTTACAAAAGCCCCTCTACTTGTACTGTTATAAGGGGACAAATACAAAACTAGCTCATATAGAAGATCAAGTTATTAAATTACAATTATCATATAGTTCTAACATAATTATTATGAATTTGGTTTACAGTTACTGGGAACATACAAAACTAACTTATATTCAAAAGACACGAGAGAAGTAAACTTTCAGACACATATACAAGTTATCAGTTTATTGGATTATGGTTATCTTATATTCTGACACAATTATTATGCATTTAGTTTACAGTTATCAATGACATACACAACTAACTCATATTCAGAAGATCATGTTATTAGATTACAATTATCATATAGTTTTGACACAGTTACCATAAGTTTATTTTATAATTATCTAGGTTATAGAAAACTAACTCACATTCAAAAGGTGTGAAAATTCGTTCCTCTAGCAGTTCCGGTTTGACCCCGCAAGGTTCATCCACGGAGGGTGAGTCAGCGTCTAAGATTAGGTCGAAAGGCGTAGTCGATGGATAACATGTCAATATTCCTGTACTACCCCTTGTTGGTACGGAACCCAGAGTTAGCTGGTTCTCCCCGAGATGCGTTGAGGCGCAGCAGTTGACTAGACATCTAGGGGTAAAGCACTGTTTCGGTGCGGGCTGCGCGAGCGGTACCAAATCCAGCACATATACAAGTTATCAGCTTACTAGATTATGGTTATTATATAATTCTAACATGATTACCATGAATTTAATTTGTAGTCGCCTCTTTGACATACTTAGCATCATCCAAACACTGTAGCAAATTTCCTCATATTCACCGAATAGCCTGCAGGCGCCCATGTACCAGTCGACAGATCGTGTATAGGTGAGAGTGATTCCCTTATGGAGATGAGCCTAGTTTGGGTGTGCTTCAAGCGCTTGAGGCCACCTTGGAGACCCTGCCCTGGGTGACAGTAATCTATTATCCTTGCCTTGGTGGCAATAATCTGTAGTGAGATTACTAAAAGACTAGGTCGACAATCATGGAAGCGGTCGACACACCTCTCCCCAAACACCTATGCGCACGTCGACCGCCCGTGCACCCGTGATGGGGTTCATGAGCACGAGGTGTCACTATCCTTCTTTGTCGTTTTCATCATGTATTCCTCGTGCAACCATTAGGGATGAGGGGTTGTCACCGTCACCATGGCTCAACGCCAACAAATTTCTCTGTGCGCTATCATCTGTGGCTCCCAAAAGTGTGTCACAGGCGAAGTCACTCACCCCATAGAGAGAGATCGGGGACCAATGTGTCAGCGTTGTGGCCATCGGGGACGAATGAGATCAATGACGAGCAAGAGGGTGGGATGCGGGAGCCTCCTGTAGTTGCTCGAGCTCACCCCTCCATCACACGATGCCAACAAGCAGCGCCTCCTGGGCTCCTAACACCGTCAATGACAATGTTGATGATGCAAACGGTGGCAGCAGCTTCGGCTAGATTTGGAGAGGTATGAGAGGAGGAGGTGGTCTAGATGGTGAACGAGGAAAACTGAGAGGTGTTGCGAGTGAAGTCTTACAGGTGGGGCCCACCGTAGATAACGATAATGAAAATATCACCCTAACGCATTCTGCCTCCTGCGTCGATCTCCACCGTAGGAGCGTCATCGGACAGAGGCGAGCGAGCCGTTCAGTAAGACAGCTCTGCGCACATGATTTTGGGGCTAATTATTCTGTGTCTCGCACATCTAACATTTGCAGACACCGGCACCGTCTTTGGTGATATACGCCGCCCGCACACCCTCCACACACACAGCACGCCCCCCGATCTCGCCGCCGCCGGTGACCCTCGCCGCCGGTGGTGACCGCCTACCGGCCCCGGCGCGTCCGCACACCGCTGACCTCCGCCGGGCGCGATGGAGGCGGCGTTCGACGCCTACTTCCGCGCGGCGGATCTGGACCGCGACGGCCGGATCAGCGGCCAGGAGGCCGTCGCCTTCTTCAAGGGCTCGGGTCTCCCGCAGCCCGTCCTAGCACAGGTACCCTCAGATCTCCCCGCCTCCGCGGCCGCGCAACCCCAATTCGATGCCTGTTTTGGTTCCTACTTCCTACCGATCTCAGCCCTCGAGCCAACTACGGTTCGAATCATGAGCTGTTTGATTGCCACGCGATGCGGGGTGGTGTCGGCGAGTTGAATCTACCGCAATTTGGAAGTTCCATTGGATGGAGGCGACGAGATTTGGGTGGATGGAGCTTGTGTTCATTCCGGATGTGTGATTTACCCGTTTTCCACAGATAAACTCTAGTCACTTTCCGGTGCTTGATGTGTTTATTTTATGTCTCGTTCTTGTGCTTTGATCTGGCTGTGCAACTAGGTACTTTAGCTCGTAATTTACTTGCTCAACGATTTGGTGGCTATCAATTTAAGGGCGGAGTAGCTGTAACTAGAAGTACATAAGTTTACTGCAGAGGTGTCATTAGGAAATGTGGAAAACAAACTGAGGTTTAGATGCAGATTTTGGAAACAGGAATTGGATGAGTTGTTGTGCTGCTGCAATTCTATCCTAGCTGTGTAAAAGATTACCGTGTGTCAACTTAGTGAATTTTGTAGTATCTGCATTTGGAGTCTAGATGTGAGGAGTTGCGGTTTCAAGCACAAATATTTGGAGGACTGCTGCTTCGTGGCACCAGACCTTAGGGGTCTCTAGCTGTGATTTGCTCAACATTTGGTGCGTTGACGGGTTAACAAAAAGAAATGGATGTGGGTCCGTGATTTAGATGCGTAATGAGTAGCAGTTTGCTTGTTAGTTTAACTAGTTTATAGTTGCTAAATACAGAACCTAGTCACAACTAGCTATGGTTAGATTTGTGGAAATTTGAGCCAAATGGTGCAAAGTATTTTTTGCAATCCAGTCGAATGCTGTTATTGTTAGCAGTTCAAATATTGGTAAGTAGACTGATATAAGGTGATGAATTCAACTGGAACAAATGATGCATGAACTGATGTTAATGCTATTTACCTTTTACCTTCAAAGATCCTTGTCACTGGCTCATTGTGCACACTTGGCCTTTTGCTTACTGTTACTAATTGCCTTTCACTTCTTTTGCTGGTGCAGATCTGGACATATGCTGATAAAAATCGAACTGGGTTTCTTGGGCGTGAAGATTTCTACAATTCACTTAAACTTGTCACGGTGGCACAGAGTGGTCGACAATTAACACCGGATATTGTTAAGTCAGCATTATTCGGTCCTGCTGCTGCAAAAATTCCTGCTCCCCGGATAAATATCCCCACCGCGGCTCCTCAGCCAAACAGTGTCGCTAGCCTTCCGCAGCCCACCCAGGCACTAGGTCCTAGTCAACAGAATCCTGCTATAAAAGGATCACATGGCCTTCCTGGTGAATCATTGAACCCACAAGTCCTTCAACCTGGTAATCTTGTCAGGCCGCCACAAGCTCCAAATGCAAACACTCCCCCAGCGCAGGGAATTGCTCCAAGGCCACCCGTAGTAGGTGGTCTAAGTGGGTTAAACCAGACTGGTTCAACGACGGCAAATCTATCAACTGATTGGTTCAGTGGCAAGAAAAGTGCAAGTCCATTGGGCACGGCTTTGCAAGCTCCAGTTGGAGGTGTTTCTCCACAGGTGAGCCTTGGTACCGTGGGAATATCAACGCAGAGTTCAACTCCTGCAGCTCATACACCGGTTATTATGGCATCTGTAAAGGCAAATTCAACAGATTTAAACCTTCTGTCTTCACAACCAGCTGTTAATGACTCCAAGGCATTGGTTCCCTTAGGGAACGGATTGTCATCGAACTCAACTTCTGGTGTGGATCCTTTCTCTGCAACTCCACAAGCAAAGCATGATTCATCTTTTCCCTCTGTTGTTTCAAATGGATTGCCCAGTTCTACAGCTCTTGGCCCAGCTGCTGGACCTCATCACCCCCCTAAGCCAATGCAGCCTGGTCCCATGCAGGGTATATCATCGCTGCTTTCTCATACTAGCCAGTTACCACAAGGCCAGTCAGCTCCTAAGCAAAACCAGTTAAATACCATACCAAGCACTCCAGGATCAATGAGTGCTAACATTCCTGGTGGACAAATTCCTTCACATCCAAAACAGTTTCAGGCCCCATGGCCGAAGATCACTCAAGCAGATGTCAGGAAATATATGATTGTATTTATTAAGGTAGACAGGGATCGAGATGGGAAGATCACTGGTGAAGAGGCAAGGAATCTGTTTTTAAGTTGGAGGTTGCCAAGAGGTACATCACATGTTTTTTTCATGTTTACTCTCGCTCCCTACAGCTACTATGACTCATGGCCTCCGTGCTCTTTTTCTTTGTGCAGATGATTCTACTAATTACATTTTCAGTAATCTAAGCAAATAACTAGGTGATGAGCTGGTGATTATATGCGTAGTGCAGCGTGCAAAAACATTAATTTGATTATTAATGTATAAATTCATTGGATACTGGTACCGTGCTACTGCTTGTTGTCATTAGATCCCTTGTGCATGTATATGTATACCTGCAGATATGCATTTATTTTAATATTGTGTTTATGTGTACGGTATACCTACAGATATTCATTTATTTTAGCATTTCTAATTACCTTGCTCAATTACTTTCTCTTACTAGATGCAAATTGAATTGGCATATTAGGTCACGAGTATTAACCTGTCGTCCATATCCTATTGTTTCTCGTATAGTCGAAGATGTGTTTTATATTTGCCTGACATTATATTATTGGAGTTGAGTGCCTCAGAGCACCACTGCAATCTTATAATGTTACTTATTTCTAGTTGCAACTTCTGTTATTATTGATGAACAAAGTGTGTCAGATAATAGACTTCCTAATTTGTTAGCTTGTTTTTTCTGCTGCAAATTGCCTCTGATGCTCAGATTCTCTCCGGACATTGAGTTCCGGTTCTTCTCACTTTTTGCCTATAAGTTTCTAAAATATCTTTCCCTCTCCACTTATAGAGATCTTAAGGAAGGTGTGGGATTTGTCGGACCAGGATAAGGATGGGATGCTGTCTTTCAAGGAATTTTGTTCTGCTGTGTACTTAATGGAGAGATTCCGAGAGCAGCGCCCGCTTCCTGATGTATTACCAGATGGTATTTGGGCAGAGGGAATTTCACTACCCTCTACTGGCCAGTTTGCAGAAAACCCTAGTGGCCCAGCTCCCCATCCAAGTGCTGGTATTCATCTAAAGAAACTGTCCTATTCAAATTTTGACTGTACTAACTAATAAGAAAATTCCTTGTCACTGATGTGGTTTTTATTGAATATTTGTTGTAGGGTTTGCAAGTGGAGCAACGCGAGGACCACATCCTGGAATGCCTCCTTCATCTATGAAGCCACCACCTCGAAGGCCTCTTCCTATAGATGCTGATGATACAATGCAGACAGAACAACAAAAGCCTAAGATCCCAGTATTGGAGAAACATCTGGTTGGCCAGCTTAGCAAGGAGGAGCAAAATGCACTGGATGCGAAGTTTAAGGAAGCTTCAGATGCTGATAGAAAAGTATTTCCTCTTTGCACTTAATTAATTGAAAGATTTCTAGAGTTCCCACGTTTTAAAATTCTTGAAAAACAAAATGAAATCCAAAATATATTTTGAAATGGCTTTCCACAACTGGATTCTTCTTGTTCATTATTTCAGTTTCATAGTTCACAAGAAATTAAACTTGAAAAGTTAAATTCCTGTAGTATTGGGATCATTTAGTTCTATGCCACCTATGGTCAAATTTTCTTGAACAGCTCAGGCATCACATAATTCTTAGCGTTTCTCATGATAGTGCAGATAATGGCTAAAATGTTAGAAACATAATACAGATAAAATGCTACAGTAGACAGATTCGTGCTCAGATCTTTGTTTCACAGGTCCTAATTCATATTTTCATGGATTAGTTGAAATGTTGGTGTCAGTAGATCTTTAGGTAAATTATCTTGGGGCAAAAGTGCAATATAGATTTACGACATCATATGATTGTGCACATTTAGGCTGAACATATTTAAAATCTTTTATGAAGGTTCAAGAGTTGGAAAAGGCAATACTAGATTCTAGGGAGAAGACAGAGTTCTATCGCACCAAGATGCAGGAACTTGTAAGTACTCTCTGTCAATATGCCTTACTATGTAAATACAAACATACATTCAGAATGAGAATTAGTTCATCTATGTTGAGCAGCAGTACTATTTCTCTACCTTTATGGCTTTATATGCTTAGGAATCTTAGTGGAGTCGTGTTGATTCAGATTCTAGTTGCATTTCCCATTCACCATCTACTCAGTTAGGTGTTGGTATAACATTTCCATTAACTGCTGTCATGTTTCATAAGTGACCAGCCGTAGCCTACTGTTCTGCTCCAAATGGGCATATCCATCTCTCTATCATTAGCTATAATAAATGACATTTAGATGTTATTATATGCTTAGGAATCTAAGTGGAGTCATGTTGATTCAGATTCTAGTTGCATTTCCCATTCACCATCTACTCATTTAGGTGTTGGTATAACATTTCCATTAACTGCTGTCATGTCTCATAAGTGACCAGCATAGCCTACTGTTTTGTACCAAATGGGCATATCCATCTCTCTATCATTAGCTATAATAAATGACATTTAACATTAGCTATTCATGTTTGCTAGTTTTACATGTTCATATCTGACTTGGTTTCTTTATTTTGCCCTAGATTCTTTACAAGAGTAGGTGCGATAACAGGCTTAATGAAGTCTCAGAAAGTATGTCTGCTGATAAGCGTGAGGTATGTCTTCTGTAACCTTGATTAATAAAATGAGCTCTGCAATTCATTTTCTACCCTTTCCGGGTATCAATGGTTTCGAGAAGCTGTTTGTAGTTTCTGAAGTTGCATTTCAACTACGTCATATGATGTATCTTGTTGCATCATGACATGTAATGTAACAATGGCTACTCGGTTTGATCCTTATAATGTTTTACATTAAATCTCACATTTTTTATAATCAATTCTGTATTCAGGTTCAATCCCTTGCAGCGAAATATGATGAGAGATGCAAGAAGGTTGGAGATGTGGCATCAAAGTTATCAATGGATGAGGCTACTTTCCGTGAAATCCAGGTATACTTAGTCATTTTATCCCGGTACGCTAGAAAATGGTAAAAATCATTCTTGAAATCTGGACTGACCTTGTTACTCTCCTTTTCTTAACAGGCGAAGAAATTGGAAATTTATAATTTGATAGTTAAACTGCAGAAAGGGGATGGAAATGATGAAAAGCTTCAGGTTGCCATTTTTGTTATTCAGTATCTTCCATTGCAATATGACGTTGTCATGTTGTAAAACTGTTGTCTGACCATATTTTTCCTGTGTTTATAGGAGCAGGCTAATCAGATACAATCTGATCTTGAGGAGCTTGTGAAATCTTTGAATGAACAGTGCAAGAGATATGGGTTGAGGGCTAAACCAGCTACTTTAGTGGAGCTTCCTTTTGGTACGTGCTATTATCATGTTTATGTATGCAATTTTATCCTATGCTTGCCAGTTCTTAAGTGATTTTTCTTGAATTGGATTCCTTTTCTTGTTTGAATTAATGCTGTACCCTGATTTTCTGTTTGTCAGGTGTGAACTAAGCTAAAATGAACCTTAGTTCCTTCTACTGTGTATCGTAATATTAATGTTAACCAAAACAATCTTAATTGGCTCTAGTCTTGTTGCATCAGATACACTGCCATTCATTGCGAAACCAATTTTGTCACTGACTTCATTGCTCTTCATTTTTAATGGGGATCCTACTCTTTTTGTTGTTTGTTGGGCTTACATAATAATGAATGGTTTACTTTCCTATCTCTTTTGTAGGTTGGCAACCTGGAATACAAGAGACAGCTGCTGCATGGGATGAAGAATGGGACAGATTTGGGGATGATGGTATGCTAACTTGATTCTATTATCATATCCTTCTATTGAATGTGTTAGTGTAGAACATTTGCAAATTTGAACCATCATACTCCACTTGTTTTTCTCCAGGGTTCTCCATAATAAAGGAACTCACAGTCGAAGTGGAGCCTCCTGTTGTAGAAGAGAGTCATCCTACTGTTGAAGATGGTAAAGTGTCTAGCAATGGGGCATCAACAGCTACATCAAAAGAGAAAGAAGACAACAAGAGTGATAAAACTGCTGCTGCTGAGCAGACAGTACAACCTGAAGCGACAGGTTCTGACAGCAAAGCAGAATCAGCAAAAGGTCCTCCAGTTAGTCCTGCAAAGAACACAAAGGATGGGAGTACTGATGAACCTGATAAAAAGCAATCTGGAACTAATGACGTCTCACCACGTGCTGCTGATAGTATCAGGTATAAATTTCTTTTCCTTTTTTCATTTTATATGAAATACACACCTGTTAGAGAAGAATGTGCCTTTTCCGCAATTTGATCAAAACAAGCGTAAGCTCTTGTTGCTAATCTCCTGTGTCAGTTTTGTTGGTAAGACCAGTGGTCTCTCCTATAAATTTCTTTCCTTACCTCATATATTGTTAATTCAGCTGAAATAGGTCAGTTCAACTCTTTAACTTGCTACGTGAAACATGCTTGTTGCATGGTATACGTATAACATATAAAATATTACCAACATACATGAGACTTCTTTGTGCTGAGATATGCATGCCCTCAATTGGACAGTACTTTGTCAGGACGCCTCTGTCGTTTGTTTTTCACAAAGAACTGTCTTCTCATTGCATGGTAAATTTCACAGTAACCATGGAGCATCTGATTCCCCTGTTCATGGAGATAAAGCCAATGGCAGACATTCTTGGGGCCCATCGTTTGATCATGGTGATGATAATGACTCTCTATGGAACTTCGGTCATAAGGTCAAACTCTCTTCATGCTTTTCATGGCATGCTTTGCGCCATTGTGTCATGTTGTATAGATATTTTCTATCTAGCACTGAGCTCTGCAATCTGTTTCTCAGGATGGTGAGAATGGTGATTCAGATCTATTCTTTGGGCCACAAGGTCTTCCCCCCATAAGGACAGGAGGTTCTTCTACATCTGCTAGTGCTTTTGGCAAGGAACAGAAACCGTTCTTTGATTCTGTCCCAGGTACTCCGATGGAGAAGCCATTCTTCGATTCTGTCCCGGGCACACCATTGCAGAAATCTGTCTTTGATTATTCCGTCCCTAGTACACCGATGCAGAATTCAGTTTTTGATTATTCTGTCCCGAGTACGCCGATGCAGAAGTCACTCTTTGATTCTTCTGTTCCAAGCACACCGATGCACAAGTCACTCTTTGATTCTTCTGTCCCCAGTACACCGTTGCAGAAATCAGTGTTCGATTCTGTTCCAAGTACACCGATGCAGAATTCATTCTATGACTCTTTTCCAAGCACTCCAATGCAGAGATCACTCTTTGATTCTGGCCCAAGCAGAGGAGAATCTCCTACTGCCCGCAGCACCTATGGCAATGAGCAAAAGGGATTCTTTGATTCTTCGGGCCCAAGTACGCCAATGTACAACTCCAGCTTCTCACCAAGGTATAGCGAAGCAGGGGACGACAGCTCATTCAACAACTTCTCTCAGTTGGACACTTTTGGCACGAAAGACAACAATTCGTTTGGGCAGCGGGAAAGCTTTTCAAGATTTGATTCCTTTGGGAGCAATGCTGATCTTGGAAGCAACAATGACACCTTTGCAAGGTTTGATTCTTTCCGCAGCAATGCTGATCAAGGTGGTGGCGACAGTTTCATGAGGTATGATTCCATCAATAGCAACAGTGACCATGACAGAACAAATGCGTTTGCGAGGTTTGATTCAATGAAGAGCACAGACTCTCATGACCGGGGCTACTCTTTCGATGACGATGACCCTTTTGGTACTGGACTGTTCAAGCCAACAGAGACCTCTAGCCCAACGAGACATGGGACCGACAAGTGGAGCGCGTTTTGACAGGTATTGTATTATAGAGGTCATGATGTGTTTGTGCACCTTACTGCAGATATATATATATACACGTACAAGGGCAAGACATTTTTGTTTGGGCCTCTGCTCTACAGCTTGGTGCTTGCTTGTGTGTTTGCTTTGTGTTTGTTTTTGTACCTAGGCTCTGGTGTTCTACCGGCACATGTTTGGCGAGATGGTGCTTATAAACATTCTTTATACCTTGTATTGTACAAGATGTCAATCAATCCGATGGATTGACAATTTGCTGAGCTTATGCCCATATTTTAGCGTTTTCCAGATTTCCTTCCCCTTTTCTTCCATGTGTACATGTGCTCGTCACTAAGAACTCGATCCATTATATCGTGGATGTAACTTGGCAGCTTCAGTGATTGATTATCTTGTAATCTTTTGGGTTAGCAATTTGTGAGATATCAAGAATTTTTCTTCTCTCATTTTAACATTTTTAGGATGGATTCAAACGTTTTGGAATTAGGTACAATGCTGTCCTGTATGTGAACTGACGTTAGCTGCGTCGGTATCGTAGCATGCGGCTTCGTCCGGCTAGAGATGAGCGACGTACACTTTCTTCCCGACGCACAAATTGGCAGCCTCAATATGGATGGGTTGAGCAGTGAGCTCTATTATATCCAGCTTCATTCAGAAATTCTTCAGGGCAGAGATCTCGGGATCCCTACAGAACCTGAGCTTCTATTCGGATGTCAGATTTGACCAGACAAAAGTCACCACCGGCCCCCTCCCAGAGCAACTCCATCCCTGTGATCTCGACGAGTGCATCAGATGTTCAGCGAAGATTTAGGTCTCTTCACTTGAAAACATGCCAGTCTCAGTCAGAAATCGATTTTCACTAGGAATCAACAACTTTCAACAAGAGTAACATAAAATCTTCCTTTTACAACAACAGGAGAGATTGGCATCCCTACAAAACCTTCTTCTAACCTACACTTACAGCAACTGCTTGCAGCTCCTTCTTGAGGAGCAAGCAGGAAACAATTGACCACCGCCGTAACACCACCAATCTCTGCAAGTAAAGACAAAAAATACACCGGAGCAAGGATATGTGGAACGGGCTCCTACTGTTCGTAGTTAAATTAGCTGCGGAGAAATCTCCGCTTTGGTTATTCGACTTTACATCTTTTGTACGGCACAAATCCCCTCACCGATTGATCTCCGCTGCTGCTCGGCTTCACTCTTACGAAGGCTGAGTTTGTGCTTGGCTTTAGCTCAAAATTTGCAGCCGACTGTGGGACCTGAATCGCTCCAAGCGACTCAATTACTTTCCACTTCCTACGGGCTGTCTGAGCATTGCCCTCAGAGTCTGAGCTTGATTCAACCGGATGGCTCTTTCCGGTACCATTCTCATAGGTGGCTTCATTCTGCGCCACTGTAGTCAATCCTCTGGGATGGCCAATAGGAAATCCATAGGGCCACCATACGTGTAAAGGGTCAATTCTAGCATCCGCTGATTCACCGAAGTGGAGAGGGTAAGAATTACATGGAAGAAGCCATCCATTCGGTGTGGTGTATGCTGGAAGCTCTCCAACTGATGGGGCTTGTGACGTTTCTTGGCTAGAGGATTGCAAGATTTGCTCACCATTTTCATGCCCCGTATCTGAGGAACATCCTTTCCTTGGGTCTGGGATGACAACTGTCTTCCCGAACAGCTTCAAACTTGTTTCTTGCACCTCATCTGATGAATCCTCTTCAGACATACCTGTATCATTGTGATCCTGATCTATTTCCTGCAAAAGGAACATGAACAGCCTATTAAGTTCAAGTGGTCATTCAGCAAGGTTTAAGGCTGACGCTTCAACTGATAGTGCTTACCTTGCGGGATTGATCCATCCCTGTTTGTTCACAAGGCACAGTTTCCTCTCCACTCACCAATGGAGGAACATTATTTCCATCGTCTGATGATGCTGGGGAGGTACATCGAGTTGACGGATTTGACATCGATGATCCGAAAGCATTGGACTGCATGGCAGATAACACTGACACCGGAGAACCATTCTCTTGGTCGGAACCAGATGATGATGATCTAGGAGCAGGCTTCGGTTGCCCCATTGCTGGATTTGCGCCATTGCAGGAATTTGCATTCTTGCGCGGATATGGATGCAATGGTTTTCTCTTTGGCCTAGGGGGAGGGATCTCAATCGCAATTTTAGCCCCAGGTTCACGCACCACCTATACAATAAACACGTGGACATGAGAATAAGGGGAAAAATGGCTGTGTTAGCCCCTTGGCCACTGGTATTCACAAAAATGGCCCACTCTGAATCGCAATTGCAAATTCGTCCTAGCGACAGGCTAGATAGGCGACACGTGGCACGTATCGTGCAGCCAGTCCGCGATGGCCCCCAATTGCTGACCAGACCCGGGGTGGGCCAGCGAGCTCGGCCGCGGTAGCACCCATCGCGCCCAGACAGCGCGATAGGGGATGTCACGCCGCGGTCGCTACCTTTGGCTAAGCCTGTTGCACCGTAAAGCTATTAGCGTGAGGTAAGCCACTAGGCTAGATAGGACCGATGGTGCGGTGACCTGGGCCTCGGTTGAGACTTCAAGTGGCATGAATTGGCATCCGCCCGGGACTGGGGAAACGGTTGCTAGCAAGTCACTGCGATCATATGATGTGTACACTCTTCACATGTTTACATGCATTTCGAGCTACCTGAATTCTCTTGTTCAAGATGGGCTTATATTCACTGTAACTCGAACATAAATAAAGTCCATTTGATTAATCCCATAGACGCATACATTAATACGCGCATAAAATAAATGGAGGATATGCATGCATCTTAACTGCACGAATCTTAACTGGGATACGTAGCGCTAATAGTACTGCACCAATCCACGTTTAGTCAAGCAAGGATTAGTCCATGGATCTACACCGTACAGTACGTTCTGTACCAAGCATTAGTCAAGCAAGGATCAGCGACCGCGGCGCAACGGCCCCTGTCCCGCTGTCCAGGCGCATGGGCGCTACCGCAGCCCGACAGCGCGATAGGTGGCCTGTCATGACCAAGCTTGTGGGCGACAGCCCTATCACGGGTCTGGTGTGCAATTGGTGGCTGTCGTGGGTCGGCTACGCAATACGTGCCACTGTGTCACCTATCTAGCCTGTCGCGGGGACGAATTTGCAATTGCGTTTCGAAGGAGGCCATTTTTGCCGATACCAGTCGAAGGGGGGCTAAATCAGCTATTTTTTCAGAATAAGGTAGATGCTACCAACGTTCACCATTGTCATCAACACAGTAATGCATCAGCCAGGTTTATCATAGCTACAGGAAAGACTAGTCACCTTTGAGAAAAACTTCTGAGCATGGCTCCGAATTTGGACAGCGGTCTTTGTGCCAATGTGTTCTAAAGAACAGTTCCAAGTGAATCAGAAACACTAATCAACAAGTCCAATGTAAGGTCTGATATATAGCCTGCACCCACCTTGTATCTGTCGCCAGGACCGACCATACAGTTTCAATGCCTCCAGGAACTTCTCATGCTCTTCTTCCGTCCACTTCTCCCGCTGCTTCGTGATGGTATAGGGCTTTCGAACCTAATTGAAGCAGATTGGGGATCGTTAGGCATAGCGTCATGCTGTATGACGTACTGATGGGACCAACTGGTATTTTGCATAAAGATCTCAAAGTGAGATGGATGGAATGACTACCTTGACAGGATACTCATCCATCCCTTCCTCCTTGGGTTGCATTGCAATTGCATCATCCATCAAGGGAGATTTGACAACATCCACCGATAGCCCTTTGTTGATTGGCAAACCAGATGATTCCAAGGAATCCTTTTCCTAGAGGCAAGAACAGGAACCAAAGATTAGTGCTTTAGCTAAAACGTATTGATACTGCTGCACACAGTTTCAGAAATCAAGTTACTAGCGTGTATATATCTTGAAAATCGAAACCTTGTCAAAATTTACCATATGGGTTAAATGAATGCTACAGCATGATTTGAGCTTGACAATGATTCTGACTAAATAGCATCAACTTGCACATATTACAGAGCTGGTACTCTGGCAGATACTAAAACTGAGATTCACTGATTGGTCTTCACGATTCATGGACTGACAGGACTGTTAGTACTAGTTACCACTGTAAAAGAGCAACACTAAACAGAATTACCTAGTATTGTAAGCAGCAATGTTTCTGAATTTGGCACTGTGGCTTCCGGGCATGTTTGGTAGCTCTAATTAACTATGGTATTGCCCATCTCGTTCTCGAAGCCTCTAAAGATACTGTGATCTGTGTCCTCCCAAAAAAGAAGCATCTAGAACACGGCATTCTTCTAACAGAAACAGAGAAAACTCCTCCCAGAAAAGAAAGCTAACATATTGGGAAAAAACAATTTTTTTAACCAAGCCACCCAAAAACATTGAGAGATAAAAATCTGAAACACTAATCGCCGCCGAAAATTGCCGCGTAAATCAAAATTTTCAACACCGACAGGCCAAGAACAAACAGAGGAGACGCAGCAAAAGAAGAGAAGAGGCAGCAAAAGAGAGATCTTTACCTCCACGAGCGCCATGGGAGCCATGAGCCGTCCCCCAGAGTCCAAATCTCCGCTCCACGTCACCACCTCCCGCACCCACCGAGATCGAGGCAGACACCACCGGCGCAGGCGGTGGCGGTCACAGAAGCAGAAACTCAGGCCGGGATCGCCCAGGAGCCGCTAAAAACCTCTCCTTGGCGACCGAGGCCGACCAAACCAAACCGGGGCAAAGAAATCCGAAAAAAAATCTCAAAAAAATATATATGAAAAAGCAAAATTGATCAATCCGGCGAGCAGCTTGTGCGGACGGCGGACGGAGAGCGGTGGCGCGCGGTTAAAGAGGCCGCGACGACGCACGTGCGGGCCGGGGGACGCGGGAGGAGGAGGAAGGGAAGCGGCGGGGAGGAAGCGGAGGCGGAGGAGGAGGAGAAGGAGAGAGACGATGGAAATATATTTTTGGGAGGAGGGGAGGGAGGGTGGCCACGTCAGACATGGGGCCCACTTGTCGGGGCCGGAAATTTCCAGAAGCGCCCGGGAGCTAGTGGCTGTGGACGCCCCGGGCGCCGCGGGGCCCACCTGCAGTGACTTACACTTCTCGCTCCTCCGCGTTTTTTTTTCTGTACTCAAGTAGTAGTTTATGTTTCGATTATTTTGGATAATGGTGTATAAGTATTATCCTAGCATGATTTGCAAGACAAAGTGTCATCTGTTTTTAATTTTGATTGGACACTATTATTCCGTTACAATTGTACGTAGTGAGAGATTGATGCATGGGAGTTGCACATGCGAAAATAGAGAAAAATGGAGCGAATAAGCTGCAAATATCTAGAGCCATTCAAATAGGAGAGGCCAGGAGCAAACCGCTGCAGATATTTTTGCATGAATCGCATCAACACAAGTAAGATTTAGAAAAGGCCAATTCTGTAATTAGGCATGAGTGGTCTTTCCCTTTCCCAGTTCGGCTGACCCTAGGAACTCTCATTTTGGCCACATAAATTGTGACATGTTTTTTTCATTTTATGAGGTCGATATGAGCCCTGATTTTATATTTCTGGCCCGTAAATCTGCGGTGAAGAGAAGAATCTCCAGAGTTGTTTATTTATTTATTTTACGGCTATGTCTGGAGAGACTTTATATTGGATGGAGACTGTATGCTCTAGACAAAAAAAAATCATTAAATTATTTTTTAGAATATAAGAACAAATGAAATTCTTCTTTAAATAATTAGGGGATGCATCTCTTATATTTTCATCTGACTATGCAATTAGCCAGATAGAAGCATATGGTATGTTCTAAATGACACCTAAAAGCGCGCAGAACATGAAGTCCGTTTGGCATTGCAGCATATATCATAATAATTAGTGACTAATTGGCTGCTTATTCCTTTAATCAAGTTGCAAGCGGCGTTGTGAGCTGACCGAAGGGCGAAGCAAAGGGCAGCCACAAGATATATTTCGCTGCGCTTTTCGCCGGCCACGTCACGCCTCCTCTTGACACGTGTGCAGCCCCACACAAGACCAACCGTTGGTGGCCAGCTAAGATCTCGTGGTTAGGTGGGGCCCCCCCACCACCTCCCTTCATTAAAATATTTCAGCTGCCAAAAAATCCCTGGCCACATGTCTTAGTTACTAATCGATGACGTTTATATCCATAAAGTAGTTACACTAATTTAAAGTGGTAGTAGTATGAGAAAAGCAAATGTACATGTACATGTGGGTACATGAGTTAAGAATTTAGTTCAATTCTTATATTTGTGTATCTCAAAAAATTCTCCAAAAATTCATAGATGTTCATCATGTTATATTATACAAACCCACAAAATTTCATGCAAAAATATAATCAAGAGTGCCCTACACAAAAAAGACAAAAAATTCAACTTATTTTTAAAACAATGCAGCAATAATTTTTTATCTTTTTTGTGTAGGGCACTCTTGATTATATTTTTGCATGAAATTTTGTGGGTTTGTACATTATAAAATGATGAACATCTATGAATTTTTGGAGAATTTTTTGAGATGCATAAATATGAGAATTGACCTAAATCCTTAACTCATGTACCCACATGTACATGTACAAAATTCACTCTCTAGTAGTATCATCTTGCTACTTTCTGTTGAATGATGCCTGCCCCTTGAATATCTGGCATGGGTAGTATTGTTTTGGTCTTTCAGAATAGTATTTGCTTGGAAATGTAAAATACTCTCCTAGTTTTATTTTAAATTTCTTTAGAAATATATGAGCACCTAAACCACCTCATATTACAATGGACAGAAGCTTGATAGTTGCAAAATGTACTGTAACCTAGGGATCTCTGTTCTCTTTCCACTAATTCCGTAGTGCTATGCTGATATTAAATGGGCAGATGAGAAGGTGGCTCATCTCCATTTCGGATAAATAAATAAATAAAATAATAGCAGCAGCATGACCCACGATCCACTTCGCATGATGTGGCTCTACGGGTGTGTTTGGTTTTAGCCCAAGTCTACCCTACCAAAAAAAATTGGCTAAAATTTTTGGCCAAGGTTTTGCTTGTCCATAATTTGACCAATATTGGCAAGAAAAATAAACTAAGATTGGCAAGGGGGTATTGGCATGCCAAAAAATTGGCAGTCATCCAAATAATGACCAAATTTTTTGTAATGACCAAAAAATTGGTATGATAAATTTTAGTCACCAACCAAACACACCCTATGTATGACAGACTTTTTATCCCGGCTCTTTCTGCCATATCATCACCTCGTGACCCCGCCACGTGTCCCTACAAGAAAGCGCAATAAAGATTTTATCATCTTCACAACAGTGCCTGCCTGGCTGCCACCGTCGTCTCACCTCATGCCAGCTACTCTTCTTCTTCCCTCGTTTTCTCTTTGTTTTTACTCATCACTGTTCAAAATTTGACAAGCTCAGTTCACCAGCAAGGTTAGTTAATGAAATGGTATTACTCCAGAGTTGCTTCGATCTCACTTGGCAACGATGGCATGTGGCGGAGGTGACATATCACTTGAAAGCATTGCGTTGTCACAAATGGACCATATAATTGAGATCAATCATATTTCCACAACAAAGAAAACTGAGATTAGTCGGGTGAATCCGCAGATCAAGAAGACGGTGACCTAATTGATCTCACCAAAGAAATTTTCGTCAACGACAATGCAATTTCATCTCATTTCCCCCTTTGCGGTTTACTTGTCACACTTTAAGATTTGACAAGCTCAGTTTACCTGGGAGTTTAGTTTAATGAGTGTTAGTGCTCCAAAATTCATTACAAGAATGAAACACAAAATGTTACATGATGCAGCTCTCAAAGGGACCTCCACCACAGAAAGGTAGGATTCTAACTGGCAGCAATTTATAAAACCCAGGATAATTCAGAGCCGCAAGTGCTCACATGGCTTCTAGTTCTGCTATCCCTCTCTTAGTTTAGTTTCTTATTCAACATTTCTGTTTTGTTTTGTAGTTTGACCTTATGCTCCGATTGAGCAGCTACTTCGGGAGGCTTCCATTTAGGTTCGGTGGGCAGCAGCAGACAAATAAATATTCTCTCGCGATATTTCTCACTGTTCCGTGGATCTGCGTTTCTGCAACATCTTTTCCCGTTATTTTGCCGGGAAGAAAGAACTAAAGAAATAGGTCAAGCTGGGAAATTCGTGCAAAGGAGTGTATGCAGTTTAGTGTCCGGATTTTGCTTTCTCAAGATATTCAAGGACGTGGTTAATGATTAGCATTTTTCTGCTTGCAAAATATCATCATGGTCGCAACATAATGCACTGCTTGACGAGTTGCTTCTTCTTCTTCCTACTTTACCGATGACAGTGTTTACTGTTAATGTCCAGATCAGTTCGGCTGAGAAAATTAAAGCTTAGTGTCAGGGATGGAGCCATGGGTTCTTTGCTTGCCACACACATACATGTGGTTCAGTTGGTCAGCAATCACAGCTAAATTGCCCACACAGTCAAGCCACCAACAACCCTGTCTTCTTTCGACTTATTTCGTTCCTGTTCCTTTCTCAAGATATCAGTGCATATGCTATGCGACACATCAAGAATTCAATGTTACAACACACGAATATATATGGCACAGTGCAGGGAGATCAGGATCTGGGTCAAGTTGTAACAGATATTAAACACGGAGCTCAGATTTACTTGCAAGTCCCAGCTTGATTTCAACTGTCTGTTAGGTGCCAAAGTTCTGCAGGATGGGAAGCAAGTAACCAAATCAAGATATCCCACAACAGTTTGAAGAGATTGCTCACCCAATCTAACCCAAATGCCATAACTTAAGATATAGTTTGATCCCAATATCTTGCACATTACTACGTAATATGGTTTAGTTGCTTCGTTAAGGAGCAATAGAGCTTTACATAAAGGGCAGATGCAACATTTCCGAATCTACACCTACACTGATGAATGCTAACTAGCACAGTGTATAATCCCGGGTCTATGAACCTGTTAGCATAATCAGATTCAGACCACACAAAAATAATCTACTCCATGGTCCTTGTTGTGCCCACCGAAGATACGGGAGATCTGCAAGCCTCTGCTGAAGGCCTGGTTGATGAACGAAGCGCATCCTAGTCTCGAACTCGGACACCAACGCCCAACGGGAACCATGTGAGGAATGCAACGGGTGTGAACAACAGGAGCCCCATGAGGATCTCTGTAACACCCGGCTCATTTGGAATTAGGCCCAAGTGCAGCCCATGTATGTGTGTACGTTTTATGAAACTGATATATGTGTGTATATGAAAAAGTTCAGAATAGTGCCAGATAAGAAGTGTAACTTGACCAGTACCAATATATAAACTTATATGTTCCAATGGTTATAATTCCTGGTTAACTAGTTTACGCAAAATGAGGATGAAACTACAAGTAGGTTGCTACAGCATGTGCCTGTTATAGATTGACCGTGTGTGATCTAAACCAGTTTGTATATAGCCCCCCCAAAAAAGAAAAAACATACCTAAGACCTGTGACTTTACAGGTGCTATGACATGCTTTGGTGGCTCACTTCCAAGGAGGGAGTAACCTTTAGCAGCCAAACAGTTCAAAAGAAATAATAATTGTCAACCAAACTACTCTCTCTCCTAAGATTTGACTAATAATTACTTTTGAGAAAAGCAAATATACATGCACATGTGGGTACATGAGTTAAGGATTTAGGTCAATTCTCATATTTGTACATCTTAAAAAATTCTCTAAAAATTCATAGATGTTCATCATGTTATAATGTACACACCCACAAAATTTCATGCAAAAATATAATCAAGAGTGCCCTACACAAAAAAGACAAAAAAATTCAACTTATTTTTAAAACAATGCAGCAATAATTTTTTTGTCTTTTTTGTGTAGGGCACTGTTGATTATATTTTTGCATGAAATTTTGTGGGTATGCATGTTATAACATGATGAATATCTATGAATTTTTTGAGAATTTTTTGAGATGCACTAGTATTAGAAATTGACCTAAATCCTTAACTCATGTACCCACATGTACATGTACAAAATCCACTCTCTTACTTTATTATTGTATATGTGATACAGTATCACAATCATAAGTATTTTTGAATACGAATGTCACATAAACCATATATTAATAAAGTAATTATTGATCAAAACATTGTCTTGATCAATCAAAATACGCCTTAAAAAGAGAAGGTGTAGTTTAGATTCGTATTCAAACATACTTACTTATGATTGTGATTTTGTACCATATAAACCACATACTAATAGAGTAATTATTAGTTAAAATCTTGTTTTAACCAATCAAAATACGTCTTACATATTAAAATAGAGAGTATTTTATTGGGCCTAGGTAAAGTTCCCATGTGCATGTGTTGTGTTTTTGTTGCTTAGCCCAGCTCCAATTGACCGCAAGGTGGTTCCCATGGAAACTTTAACATACTTACTTATGATTGTAATTTTGTACCATATAAACCGCATACTACTAGAGTACTTATTAGTCAAAATCTTGGTTTAACCAATCAAAATACGTCTTACGTATTAAAACAAAGAGAGTATTTTATTGGGCCTAGGTAAAGTTCCCATGTGCATGTGTTGGGTTTTTGTTGCTTAGCCCAGCTCCAATTGACCGCAAGGTGGTTTCCATGTTTAGTGGTGGCATTGAACTTTGCAGAGGTGAATAGACTTTTTATGGACCTAGAGTATGTTTGTTTTGTGCCAAAATTTGTCCTACTTATTTTTTGGTTATGATTAAACCCTTGATCCTTATTTGAATGGTTGCAAAATATTGTCATGTCAATACCCATTAGCCTACTTTAGTATATTTTTCTTGCTAATATTGGTCAAATCAAAGGCAAACAAATTTTTTGGTAGGATAGATGTGAGTTCAAACCAACCACACTCTAAATACATTACTTCATCTAGTTCTTAAATAGTTGTCTTGGCTCCTGAGAATATATGTTTCAACATAACTAATTTAATATTTTTACTCTCTACCTCCACTTAATGCTTTGGACGAGATTAACTAATTTCAATATGCCATTTGATATGGTTATAAATTCTCATTTATCACTAACTCTTTTTAGATTTTGTGTTTTATTAGTCTATATACATGGCAGGCTTAAGACAATTAGAGCATGTACAATGGGGTGAGGTTAATATCTCTAGGATAATTGTTAATTTAAAAGATAGAAGATGAGATAAAATATTGCCTTCCTTTAGTGAAGTGATCATCACTTCATATGCTCCAATGCTATGAAAGAGAGAGAATTAAGTGAGAGAGCATCCTAGTCTGGAACTCAGACACCAACGCCCAACTCGAATCATGCGAGGAATGCAACGGGTGTGAACAACAGGAGCCCCATGAGGATCACTGTAACATCCGGCTCATTAGGAATTAGGCCTAAGTACGGCTCATTTATGTGTCTACATTTTTGGAACTAATATATGTGTACGTGGGAGTTCATAATAGTACCACATTGGAAGTGTAACTTGACCAATATGAACTCATATGTTTCAATGGTGCTAATTTTTGGTTAACTATTTTAAGAAAAATGAGGATGAAAGTATAGACAGGTTGCTACGTCATGTGTCTGGTATGAGATTAAGACTTGTGTGATCTAAACCAGTTTACAACCTAGGGTTTATAGCCCCCAAAATAAAACAAAAAAAACCTAAGACTTTTACAAGTGTTATAACATTTTGCATGCATGCTTTGGCTCTTGTGCAAGAATGACGGAGTAACCTTTAGCAACCAAGAGTTCAAAGAATAAGAAATTATCAACCAAACTATTTTATTGGGCCTAGATAGAGTTCCCATGTGACATATGTTGAGTTTTTGTTGCTTAGCCCAGCTCCAGTGTGCTTGCAAGGTGGTTCCCAGGTTTGATGGTGGCACTAAACTTTGGAGGGGTGAATGGACATTCTATGGACCTAGATTATGTTAGGTTTGTGCGAAAATTTATCCTACTAATATTTTTGATCATGACCAAACATTTGGTCCTTGTTTGGATGGTTGCAAAAATATTGGCATGCCAATGCCCATTGTAAAGACCGTCATGTATACACATATGTAAATGAGATCTCTAAGGATCTCCATGTAATAGAGTGCTTTTCTCTCGTCTCATTTAGGCATATAGAGCCTTTAAAATAGTTGAAATCAAGAGCCTTCTAAAATTTGACCTAGAATCAACCCAACTAAAATTTGTGAGACCAAATACATCCAATCTTTATTCCAATAAATTTTGTAAGTCCTGAACATCCCAGAGAAGTTCTCTGAAAATTTTCAAGTCAATTGAAATAAATTTGCATTTAAATAAAATATTTTTCAAATTATTTTCAAATGGATAGAATTGTAATAACTTAATTAAGTGAATTTCCCCATATCCAAAATTTATAAAAATTTATATCTGAGGTTTAATCCTGTATGCAAATATAAATTTTTCCAAAATATCTGAGAATTATTTCACCTACCTGCAGCTCAGACCTAAGTCAAAGCAAATTTGCATTTATACCTAAATGATAGTCAAAATAAATAATTTTAATATGAGAAAATTCATGTAGGTTATAAATACCCTAAAGAAGCTATGCTAAGTTTAAACCTTCTACTTGTTCAAATCTCAAAACAGAACAAAAATAAAAGAAAAAGAAAAGAGAAACCTTATCTTATGGGACGGCTAACCAGCCCACCTTCTAACACGAGCAAGCCGAGCCCAGCATTAGCACCGTGCCGTGCTCCCCTCTTCTCTATCACTGGCCAATAGGGCTTGCTGGTAAGGGCTTCTCCCCCCGAACACACGGCCGGCGATGCTTGGGCGCGAGCACGGTGCACCAACTATTAACTGTCCCGTCAAGCTGTCGTTGACTGCTCCCGTCGCAACATCGTCGTCTCTACTCCATGTGGGCAAGCTCTCCCGTCACCATGCCGATTCTGCCATCGTTCTCGACTCGTTGCACTTGACGCCATCGAGATCGTCAGTTGCCGGCCGTCGCAGCTCTTCCTTCAGTTACATCTTTACCTTACCTCTCCTTCACCCATGACCTTTCCTTTTGAGCTTGCCTTCTCCTCCTGCGTTGGCTTGTGCACCTTGACAAGCTTGCCATAGAGTTCCCCTGCCAGAACATCTCTAGCATTGAGAGCTCCGGCAAGCGACGCCACTGGCATCCCCCCTGTGCTCCACCACGTCCAACAGTGAGTTAGCCGTGCGACTCTTGCCATTTTGCTCCGTTGTTCTCTTCTGATCTCGTTTCTATGCTTACCTCGTACAGATCGCCGGTGAGTCGATCGCTACACCGTCTTCGTCTCCAACCCTGGCCATGATCCGCCGCAATCCATTGCCACAGTTCTGGTGAGTCTCAGCGCCAACCGATGAGTTCTTAGCTTCCTGTGGCCCTTTCTTCTCTCCATGACCTCCCCTCCATCCTCGGCATGCACCAGAAGATCTTCCATTCTTCCACCGGAGCTCCATCACCACCATCAACGGTGAAGTCCACCATGCTGACCACCCTGAGCTCAGCTGAGGACCCAGATGTGCTTAGGAAGTCTCTAGAGGCCTTTTGCCGCAAAGATCCAAGCCAAAGGACCTCTCCCTCCTCTTCCCCAACTGCTCTGTGCCGACGTCGCCATCAACCACCGCGACATCGTTTGCTCCGACCTCCTCCTCCTTGGTTCTAGGCTTTGGTGACCTCATAGTGAGCCCCTGAGCTGGTCCTAACCTTTGCCCCTTCGTTTGGATGCTCCCTCGTGCTCACCACCGATGCTATATTCATGGCCATTGCTGGCGAGCCTTGATGTAGATCTCCGATGAGCCACCGCCTCTCTCGACCACCAGAATGGATCCGCGAAGCATCCAAGAGCCCAACATTGCAAACAACGTGCAATATGGTGCTTAGATGCAATAGCGCACTTCCTCGCCACCACGCTAGACGTTCAGCCTCACTAGCATCTAACCACCGGTGGCCTGACAGGAGAGACCCGTTAAGTAGTTAGTTAAAACAATTAAGGACTTCACTATATGACATGCGATCTCATGTACTTAAGAAATTTTAATTAAACTGGTTTAAATTATGAGAAGTGGTTCTATGCTCTTCTAAAAGTTTTTTGCAGGGTGAGTCGTGGAGAAGAAAACCAGCGAGCGGGTCTGGACCGGGTTGGATACGGGCTTCGGGCCCAAAGTAATTTGACTAATATGCCCATTTGCTATTCACCCATGGATGCTTTGAGATCTGTGCAAAAAACTTTTGAAAGAGCATAGAAGCACTTCTCTTAAATTATATGTGTAGCTGACAAGTAGGACCCACTATTGTAACTGTCACTTAGTTTGAATTAAGTCTGCTCAATTGAAATAAAGAAAAAGAATACCAATAGAGGTGACAAATGGGGCAAAATGCCACTTGGGCGAGTCACCCTTGACCAGCCTGAGCTGACCTTTGGCCCCACATGTCATCCCCTATCGTTAGATGAGGCTAAGTGTAAAAAGTATTTCTTTGTTTATTTATTTGAGAAAAATACAAAAAAATACTAAAATGCTTTAAACTTATAAAAATCAGATCACTGAATCCTACGTGGTACATCATTTAAGCTCGTATGTTGACCATCTTGAATCCAATCTTTGGACCTCATCTTGGTCCACCTTCATCTTCACTTGAGTTTCTCTTGAAATTCACTTCTTCAAACATTATCTTGATCTCTTGAAGCTACCACTTGAATTCTTCTCTCGAATTCCCCGCTTCAAGATCTTGATCACCTATGGCTCAACTCAAGATCTCAAACATGACCTTCTTTGGTTACTTCATGATCTTCATCTTGGTCATGTCTTGAACTTCACCATGATCACCAACAGTTCTCACTTTGAACCCATTTTTGATCCTTAGAAATTCACTTCTTTATCTTTATCTTGATCACGTGACATTCACCTCTTGAACTTATTGATCTTGATGCATATATTTGATTTGATGGCAATCATCCCGAAATCCATACAATATCATTCATGCATCACCTATTAGAAGATAACTACATATCCAACTCAAGAAAATTATTAGTCCATGTAAATTATCATTAATTACCAAAACTATATTTAGGGGCTAATTGCACTTTGAAGACGTCAGCTAGTTTGAAATTCATTCTAGCCTTTTGATAAAAGAGTTATTTTCTCCTTGTTTCCTGGCTTTCACGGATTTACATGGCCTTGACTACGATTGTCGTATCACGATGTTATCATCACAGAGCACAAATAGAAGGTCATATGTACAAAAAAGTACAACATTGAAAAAAGTACAAATCTATCACACATTGAGAAACAACGAGAACAAACCACACTATGAATAATAGCCACAATGAGATTTATATATCTTTTTCTCGATGTGTTGATGGATTTGGATTAAATATTATATGGCATTTATATAGATATTATGTCTATGTTATTAACTCTTTTAGAATTTTCTGACCTTTCCTGGTGCTACCTATGTTAGTAGCACGTAGATCTGATCAAGGGCAGACCCGATGGAAATTTATAGGCCCAAGTTTTTTATTTTTGCTTCGTAGCCTGGCAAAAGCCTAAAAATCGACATGGATGAATTAATTAGGCATCTAATTGTATTTTTTATCTCGAAATAAGTTAAATAATACTCTCTCCGATTCATAATAACTACTCCCTCTGATTCATAATAGAAGTAGTTTTAGGATTTTAGAACTTTATCAAAATATAGGTAGTTCTAAGATTTCAATGCACATTTATATCAGTTTTTTCCTAGTTTACCCCTCTTTAATTGCTATGGTTAATGACTCTTTTCTCATGTTTGCATTTTCTAGATTATTTATTGCAGGAGGGACAAGGGTAATGGTGTCATTTGGTATATTAACTAACTCCTCCTTAATTTTTGTGCCCAAACCTAAAACTACTTATATTATGAATCAGAGGGAGTATTATCAACCCCCCGAAAGTCCGTTTCAAAATAATTGTCCATGAAAGAAATTAAGAGTGTAATTAGTGTAATATTTCTACTCTCTACCACTACGTTAATGTTTTGCAAGAGGTTAAATAGTTGTACTATGTCATTTTATATGGGTATACAAAATAGTTTCTCATTAATTCTTGAATTTAATGTTTTCTAGGTCTATGCGCATGGTAGCTCAAAATTATTATAGTGAAACAGAAAAAGTAATGATGTATCGTGGAATGGAGAAAAGTTTGGCCTTTTTGGTTTCGGGCCTGAGCTCGCGCCTAGCCGAAATGATCGGGGTCTTTTAGGCTCGACGCAGTTTTGATCAAGTCTAATAGCACCACAAAAGATGGCATGATCACTAGAATTTTTACCAACAGAAAAAGTTGAGAACATAGACACGACATATATTTACTATACCATAAAATTTCAAACGTAATTTTGCATCACCTAGAACGCATGTAAATTGGTGGCTGTTCACCAAGTTTAGATCTAGCTATAGAACATTTTGTTCTATGTCTGTCGACCCATTCATTGGGGGCCTGAAGCCCGAAATAGGCTTCAAACGAATTAAAATATGTGTACATATAATGCTAGTTCTTCATTTTGAAAAATGAATGAATTAATTTCGAAAATAATTAAATAAGAATATTCTGTTCTGGTACGGAGAAAAGTTGGGTTTTCTATCGGGCCATGGGCCAGGCTTAAGTTGGACTAAGTGATCGACTTTTTTTAAAAAAAAGAAAAAGATGCATCCTCCTTGAACATATTTTGATATATATTATACAACAGTGACTTTTTCAGGAAAGATCACATGTGGATATGCACATAGTAGGTGCATATGACCATGTACGCCAGAAGTCCGCAGCCGGAAAAAGATGTCTTTTTCCCCGTGTCTTGAGGACGACTCACCACCAGCACCCCCTGAGCCGAGTTCTTTTTACTACAGTAGCTGGCACTTCAAGCTAATTTTGGTCAGGGTCTTGCCCGGTACCATCCTCCGTGCAAGTGACGGGCAATTGTACAGTGACTGTTTCTGATTAATGAAATCTCCTTTCATAAAGAACAACAAAATTTAGGTCTGATTTAGAATACAGTACTTGTAAAGACTAGAAATTCACTTCGGAAATTGAAAGGTGTACCGGGGGCACGTACTTCCAGATGCAGAAACTAATTTGGAATATTGAAATTAGCACATGTAAATTTTGAGCAATTTGGCGCCCTGTGATGAGAAAACAAATTTTGAGAAAAAGATGAATTTTTAGAGCACCAAACTTGTCCTTTTTTCAATAGTATGTTTAAGTACTCGTTGTTTAATGAAATTGTACAAGTGTACATTGGATTTGAACATTAGCATGTTTCCGGATATTTTTGACATTGGAAAATATTTTTCACAGATTTTTTTCATCCCGAGAGCACATGCTCCGAGAGACAAAACAACAATATTCCTGTACTTATTACTCATGCGTTCCACGGCATAAATACACTCCTATGGAACGGGACGAATATATCCTACAAAATCCATGAACTAAACAGGGTCTAAGAAATGAATTGATTTTTCCCAATTAAAAATCAACATAAGCTAGGTTCATACAGAAATGAACTGATCAATTAGGCTCTTGGTTAATTAAATACTGTCGCATCGACAATAATCACATTAATTCCCATGCGGAGTCAGTTTCAGAACTTTCACATGTGTCAGTCAATGGTAAGTTACTATTAATTGATTGAAGCGTATGTTGCCAGCTCCGAGCTCCGCCTCAACTCCAAGAAAATCAAAAATGATCTCATGCTCACACAAGGGCTGCTGCACGAGGCCCAGAGGAGAGGCGTGAGTGACAACCCTGGTCTGCATGGGCTGGTGCAGCAGCTCGGCACCAAGCTAGGCCGACGAGGCTGAGGACGCTCTGGACGAGCTCCACTACTTCATCATCCAGGACCAGCTCGACGGCACCTGGTACGCGGTGCCGGATTTGGGCGATGGCCTCTGCAGTCATGCTTGCCACGGCCGTCATGCCTTTCGCCATACTGTCGGTAACTGCCTCAAATGCTTTTCTTGTTCACCTACGCAAGATGATGATGTTGTTGTTACCAATAACTCATACAATTATGAAGATCTATCGGCTATGATCTGTTTAGGTGCAGTTATGAAGATCTATCGGCTGTGATCTGTTTAGGTGAAGTTATGAAGATCTATCAGCTGTGATCTGTTTAGGTACAGTTATGAAGATCTATCGGTTGTGGTTTACTAATAATAAAAGGATCCACCAAATTAACGATCGGATGTTTTGCTTTTTTGTGAGAATTTCTAACATTTCTCTATTTTTTTCTATTGTGTTCTGCTTTTAGTATATAATAGATAGATTTGGAATATGACCATTATCCTAACCTTCACACTATGGAAATGTTTTAGGTCTTCAGATCATTTTTTTTTCTTTTCGAAATGAAGTCTCAGATTATAGAGGTTATGTGCATTGCTTCCTTGGAGTATTGGCCAATTCTCTTGTGCCTGCATTGGTTGGCTTCCTAGTGATTGGGAAGCTTGTGTTTCATGAGATTATCAATTTGGGTGGCTGACCATTTCATCCTCTGATATGTTCATCTATCTATGCAGTTTTAGATGACGAGAGTGCTTGTTACTGTATATGGTGTAAGCAACAAGCCTTGTTTGTTCCATTCTTGTTAGTTTAATGCAACAATGTCTTCTTGGCATTTTTCTGAATATTGTAGTGCTAAAACACGTTTGTACGATATTGAAATAGGTTGATTATTTGTTCAAACAATAACAGTAACAGAAACATCTGTCTTGAAGGACCTGTGCAATTCTGTATGGACCTTTCAAAGCTCAGCTGGTCATTTCTAATCAATTTCCCTACTAAAGCTCAAAAGTAGTGTCGATCACATCAACGGGTGGTTCGCATGTTTAAACAACTCACATTACATCTTACGGTGTTTGACACTGACTTGTTTCATTCATGTGGCCATCATCGTTCAGGTGTTCCCCTGAGCTTGCTCCCTATCGACGAACCCCAATCCTCAGGAAGTTATGATTCAAGATTTCAAGGTGTATCATGACCTCTCATCAACCGAGCGAGCCGACGGAGACAATAGAAGTCTTCCTATTGTAAACTTAAAACGCTGGAGTTCTATATTTAACGATTCAGTTTCCAGCAAGAATTTGAGAAAAATTATACTGCTTCAGACGGGGCCAATGACATTCTCGTTGTCTCGATGAAGCATCGCACATTAATTGGCCATCCTTTTCTCCTGCACCGGACGAGCTCCACGACCCATGCTGCCATGTATCCATGTTGCGTTGTTGCATTGATGTTTTATAGCGTTGTGTGTGCAACCATGGTCGCAAGATAATGCATTAACCCATGAGCTTCTTCTTACGTTGCCACTGGATGTGTTAATGTCCAGATCAGTGTGGCTGAGAAAATTAAAATTTTGGTGTCTGGGATGGAGCCATGGTTTCTTTGCTTGCTACATAGTACATATGATTCAGTTGGTCAGCAACCACCATCTACATTGCGCACACACCCCACAACCAGCAACCCTGTATGTTCCTTTTTTCCAGATATCAGTAATACGTACATGCAACGCAAACAGTGTGGCACAGTGCAGGAACATCAGGATCTAAGTGGTAACACGGTGCTCAAATTTACTCGCAAGTCCCGACTATCTATTTGTAGATGCCGACGCTCCACAGGATTGATAAAGAAAGAGTGCAGAAATTGTTGACCAATCTAACCCACATGCCATAACTTGGATGTCCTGATTCCAATACTTCGCATATTACTACATAATATGGTTCACAATTGGCTCGATAAGGAGCAATAGAGCTTTACATAACGGGCAGGTGCAACAGTTCTGAATCTACAACTACATTAACTAGCCTAGTGTATGATCCCCCGGCCTCTGAATCTGTTAACATAATCAGATTCTGAGCATAGATAATTGGGGAGCAGAATCAAGAGTCGAGGCAAGTTACAGCGAGTGGATACAATAGTAGGATAAATAAAGCTCATGGACGGTCCACGTGCAACTTTTCGGGTGGGGGAGTCCTGAATCTACTCCTTGTTCCGGGTTGCTCGGTCCTTCTTGTGCCCCCCAAGGATACGGGAGATCTGCAGACCTCTGCTGAAGGCCTGGTTGAAGAGCATCCTGGTCTGGAACTCTGACACAAACGGGAACCACGCGAGGAACGCAACGGGTGTGAACAAGAGGAGCCCCATGAGGATCTCATAGCCCCGGGCAAGAGCCTTGACCGATCCCCAGAGCCCAACCATCTCAACAACAGGTTTGATCGCTTGGGCAATCTGACAAAGGTAAGCCGAGGGTAAAGTATGTCAGACCTGAGATAAAAGGGCATGCCAATGGAAAACAAAAAAGGTCCAGTCACTAACCAGAAGCAAACCCCATCCAGTCGGCATGAAAGCAAGGATGCAAACAAAGATGTCAAGAACTGTCATGTGAGCGATTGCTGTTAAGATCACAATGATGGAGATGAATGTTATAAATATGAGCCCCTTGATCAACCGGAAGACAAGCTGGAATTCTGCGCTAAACCTCCTCCTGCCGACTGACACGGTCTGGAAAGAAAATCATGACAACTGAGTGATCCAGCTCAACAAAGAGATCAATCAGTTAAACCATAACATTCTCTTTGAAAAAATAAAATAGCAGTACCAACTGCAAAAGTATGGCTCAAGCAATTTTGGAGTTAAGAAATATAATTTGTACAAACAACTAAATTGGCAAGTTACTAAATATTCTATATCAGAAGGGAATGTTGACTAAATAATAACTGACATAAGCAGCGGACCTCTGAATACACTCTGGGACAGATGCATATACCAAAGTTAATTGAAGAAACATAGGAACCGATTATTACCTTCATAACAAGCAACATAACCAAAATAACAACCCATGAGAAGCCATAAACCTGGAAATGGCATTAATTAGAAAGACTGCATAAGCATGGCATAGATGCAAACATCTGAATACTAAATGAGAAAGGAATATTACCAGCACGCTTTGGTTATACTGCTTGGTTATATTCAAATGATACACAAGCCCATATTGGTAGATAAAGAAGCGCAATGCAAGCAGTATTTCAACAACAGTACCACGCTTCCCAGAGTGCCGAAGAGGCCCCTGCTCTTTGTCCCACCATGATTCCCAGCTTTTCTCAGGTGCTACACCAATACCTCCACGGTTACTGATCCACTTATTCCAATCAGTCCAGTCATCCACAATCTTCTGCCACTCAAATCCAGACGGATTGAATAGGAACGGTGCAAAGAGCCACGTGCCCACCATAAACCACATGGAAACAGTGATGAAGATGTAAGTGATAGCTCCTCTGTACGTCTGTCCAAAGATTTCATACACAACGAGCAGAATCATCAGCTCAATACCCTTCACAAAATGGCTGCGAGAATAGAGTCGGTAGTTCTCAGCGAATTTGGCATGGAACACCACAAATCCACGTCCAGTCGCTCTATATTCAGCTCCTCCGTGGAGTAGCGTCCTTCCGTAATAGTGAGTTTTGGTCCCAAGTGAAAATGTGAAGAAAACAGATGCCAACTGAAGTTGCATAAGTACAAAGTCACTTAATGCCGTTCTGAATCCTCTCTCTAGACCAATTTCCATCATCATGGGCAACGCCATCAAAAATCCAAGTTGAACAAACGACTCTGATGCAAGAGCAACTTGGAGAGGTGTATTGTGCACAAACCTCCTACCAGTAGCAAGTGCTTCGTCAAGTCCACTGAGCACAAGATATAAACGCCCATAAAGGAAAACATACACAGTCCAAACTGTAATCTGAGACCAAACAGAACGACTTAGGTTAGAATTAACCAATGATTCAGAAAGAGAGAAATTTAGGCTTAATAATATACCAATGATTCAGAAAGAGAGAATTTAGGCTTAATAATATACCATTGTACTGAAATAGAACCCAATTGTTGTATAGTAACACGACAACATTCTGAAGAAATCAAAACGGTGCCCCAGTCGATAGATGTCACGGCTCAGTGTCTGTTCACCATTACCATTTGCTATCTTTGCCTCAAATAGTGAAATTTGATTAAGACCCACATCTCTTCCCTTGCCAACTTGCATGTATTCATGATGGGTGACATTTCCTTCACGTAATGTAGAATTGAATCCTGCAACAAAAGATGTCACATTATTTACCAGAATGGTTCCAGATTTCTGTAGTCAAGCAGCAACAGCAAAAGCTTAGCACCTGCAAATATGTCCTCGCTAAGATTGATAATCTTAGATGCTTTACTTATACCACCCCTTGTAAGGTGGAAAAGACGATCAAAGATATCAGGATGGCCATAGTGGAACCGAACCCTGCAGAGAGATGTTCCGAAAAAGAACAATGTCAATGACATCTTCAGAAAATCATGAATCAAGGTACTCTCCAAGTGTGCATGCAAGATATTTTAGGATTAATACCTCAATGGATTAGCAAGCACACGCTGTCCAATAGTCACAAAACTGGTCTCCTGATTTGACATGAACCATGCAAGGGATGAAACACTGCACAAATTCAGAAGAAGAAAAATCACAGGTTTAGTGAAATGAAACACTCTACTAATTACAGGTCAGATAATCCAAAGTACTAACACAGGTACATAATTTAATTAATCACAAGTTTGACAAAATGAAACAAGCCAGATTACCTGCCAGTAAATATATGCTCCCTTACTCCAAGTATCGATGGATATCTCACACCATCATGTTTCTCCAGAAACTCTTCCAACAAATTTCTCATTTTCAAAGCCTCCTCCATATAATGCTCCTGTTATTGATAGCATGGAATAAAAGAAGGAACAGAAGAGGTAAAAATAATGCTTTGAAGCAGCAAGTGCAAGCAGCTGTACCTGATTCATATCTATAGTTTGGAGACATTCGCCTCGGGTAAAAATTATTGCGTGGTTCTGATTTTCTGGCTTTCCTTCACCTAGAATAGCATTACCTGGAAGTTTTATCTTGTAGATAACCTACGCAAGAAAGATAGATGGCAAATAAGTACATCTCATTTTGCACCATTGAGAGTTGAGAACATGCAAAAGTATTCCTTCCGAAGAAGAAAGCGTGCTGTAAATAGGACTAAGTTATCTAAAAGATTTTGGAGTATTCTAGGTTAAACACATGACAGTCAAACTTCCTCTCAGGCAATTAAAAGCAAGCACCTGAATGGAAAAGATAACATCATTTGACAGCTCAATTTGATTCATCCGAGTAAAAAAGGAGCAGTGAAAGTCCATTTTACTCCCACAAAGTATCACAATTATCCATACAAGTCCGGTATTAGAAGTTGAGGGGATTAAATAAGCTAAAAAAGTTTGGGGGGTTAAACTGCACAATCGCGATACTTGGACAGAGTAAAATCGACTTTTTCCAAGAAGTATATATTCATAAATGTAAGCTTTAGCTCTGTGGACAACATGGAAAAGATGAACAATAACTTTTGTGCATGCCATTTAAGCCATGTGGGTATCACAAATAAGTTTCACAATGTCGGAACCAGGACGATTTTAATGTTCTCGAAAAAAAAGAACCAGGACTATTTTCTTGACATGCCTATTTGACCTAGATAACATAAAAGCTTCCTCGAACTCATTCTTCTCCTTCCAAATCAAGTTCACATAGTTAAGATAAAACTAAGTGGAATTGGTCAAAGTAACACAATCAAGATTTCACATAAGCTATACTGAATTAACAGAGCATTTTGCAGTACCTGATCAAGACTCTGTCCAGGCTCATTGGATTTTGTAACAGAAGCCTTCACCAAAACTGAGTAGTAAACCTTGTCAATCTTCTTGATTCTATCTTGGCTAGGTGCTTCAACTTCGTCAATATAGGCAACACGAAAAGATGGATATCTGCCAAGAAAATCAATTTCTATTATTTCAATACCATCATATATATACAAGTATGTCACATCTAATAGACAGATAATCAACTATAACAATGGCAATATTAAGGTATGAATAATGTGTCCTAATAAATGTAACTATCTAGCACGCAAGCACTGTGGTTTTGAATAGTAATGAAATCTGATAGACCAGAAGGACATCGAACACCACCATGCACAAATTACCAACTAGAATAGATCTCACTGCAGTAAAAAACAAAACTTACAGTTTATATTACTCGCTATAATTGTTATAAGCATAGCAACATACTGCCATTCTTCTAGCCCAATTAGCATATACTCAAAGATAGACATGCAAGCGAGCTGCTGCATCCAATACACGCATATTTGTGTTCAAACTTGAGCATATTGATTGAGAAAGAAACGGACCAAACAAAAGGCAAATTCATATTCCACTCAAAGTAACATATACCCATAGCTTTCAAATCTCAAACTGAAACTTACGTTGTCATTAGTCTCAAAATATCATGTGCACAAGGATCACCAGAACGTTTCTGGATTCCGTACTGCTGGCATGAGACAACATAAGTGAACTTCATGTCAGCTATCGCTTTGCATTGTGTCATTAATTGAGAGTCCTCAGACATCAGTTCAGTTGCTCTGTAGCCTTTCATAAGATCTAACAAACACAGGAAGAGAAGTGAGAAAGTCATTGCAATTGCCTAGGTCACAAAAGCCATTTCCAAAACAACATCATAGACTGAGCTATTAGAAATACCATCATCTTTGGCCATATCAAGAAAAGCCTGAAGCTCCAAAGCTTTTCGATAGTACATCATCCCTCTCACTGTGTAAAGAGGAGCAAGAATGATTTAAAAGCTGAACCACTGAGCATGATACAAAGAGCAAGCATGTGAATGGATGTAAAAAATACCAGTTCTTGTCAATGTTTGTCCCCTATATGATGCCCAAAGACGAAGCTCATCTTCCAATGTTTCATCCTCACGGAGCTCCTCCTCAGTCTTGCGATCCACCCTTTCAAGGAAATTTTTCCACTCATCTTCACAGGTCAAATATGTTTGTGGAACATCAGTTTTTATGGTAATCACAAGACAACAAAAGGAATCCGCATTATATGGCAAATCAAGCAAAATGTCATGCAAGGCAGAAAGAACCTGGGTAAATTTTTTGCAAGTAGAAAAGTATGGAAACTCCATCCTCATTTGGCTCTTCTAGATTATGTGATGAAAAAAGAACATCTTCCTTGTAATACGGAGTCAAGACCCTGAAGTACAGAAGTTGTTTCAGCAAGGAAACAAGAAACCCGGTCAGAAGATTTAATCAAAAGGAACATTACATCAGTTGATAGTCCTATATATCACATCTTGCAAAAGCGACATGGCAACGAATAGAGTAAAAAAATAAATCAATCTGTATGCTATGTAGTTCAAACTCAGACAAAACAAACAGCAATGCATATTGTATTAGTCTAGGATTATCCCGAATTGTGTTTCTTCTTATGTGCCCCATGTATCCTATGTATAAATATTTTGGTCTATAATTGAAATATATCAATTATCCTCTGTCATTTCCTAAAACTACTTAGGAGCTTTTGAATGCTTCGATGAGTTTAGGGAATTAAAAATGAAAACTCGAACTAAAATTTTGTGCCGAAAGTAAGAACCATTGACCTGAACTTTGGACTTCCATATTTTGAAACTTTCAAGCTTACATTTCCAAAATTCGAATCTTTTTTAATAGCTAAGGTCTTTCAGAAAAGCAAAACTTAAAAAAAGAGGTAGTGATACTGAAGAAAGCGTCGAAACTAAAAGCCCCACACTAGCAATTTTTGGTGATATGCAAGGAATTGATCCAATAAAATAAAATCTTGTCAAAAACCACATATCATTTGTTTTATTTTTCTTTTGTTGCTGGAGTGGTGGAACCACTAAGAGGGCAGGGCATTTGGAGTTTTCAAACAGACAGAAGTGAAACAGTATAGTTATAAGCAATTGCAAGATTCAAGATATGAATATAGCCAATATCAAGACAGCATAGTGAGCAAAGAGCAATATTGTATCTAGAAGACAAAATCAAAGGTTTGGTATGAACGGAAGGTAATGCTCACAGTACTACAGAAAACAGAAAATTAGTGGTACAAACTTACGAGAAGGGCAACATGTTCCGCACTTTTGGAGCATTTGGCATCTCCATAAAAAGAGAATTTGCAAAGAACGATATTCTCCTTCTAGCATCAAGGTTCGTAGGTACATCCATAGCAGACTCCTTCACAGTGAGCAGAAGATGAAGCCTCTTTATCTGAAACCAGCATAAATTAGTTACAGCAACACGAAGAACTAAAGGATCATATCGGAAACTCTGTTCTACCAAAAAAATGTGGGGGAGGGGGGGTTGAAAATCAAACCTTTTCAGTCCATGCATTTGATTCCTCCACAGGGAACTTAATAGCTTTAGTAAACAATTGATCTTGCTGATCAAGCGGTGTCATTCCTTCGTGTTTTCTAGAATTTCCACCATGTATGGAATCCAGTACACTGGAAGCAAAAAAACATACAGAACCAGTAACCACAATATTTCAAGAAAGATCAGCAAGCAGATTTGTGTGACAGATGACAACATAACGTTATGTAAACTGTAACCAAAACAACTGATGCAACGACGTGGCATGGCATGTGGATTATTATTTCCTTTTCAGAAAAGAGAAACTAAGCTCCTCACCTGCTGAGCTCCTGATCCTCCATTATATCCCTTGTGACCACCTCAAGCATATCTTGGAACAAAATAACGACTTGACCTAAGTCTTCTTCCTTGTTCTTTTGCTGTATTCAAACAGATTGATACAGTGAGGGGGGTTATCCTCTCCCAACAAGACCTAGAATCATGATGACAAGTTCTATACCAGTAACTCAAGTAGCTCAATGAGCTTCTTGCTCAGGGCTGGAAGATTCCTCATGTGCAGATCCTTTATCAGGGTTCCCTCGTTTATATGTTTATCGACAACTGTAAAAATCTCTTGCATAACACTGAAATAAGCATCACAAGTTTATTTGTAAGTTCAAGAGACCAACATAGAACTTCAGTCAAGGAGTAGAAGTGTAGAAAGAAGTGACTAAAATTATGATAAGATAAAACATACTCTTTCTCACGTTGACCAAACACTAAAGTGTTGATGATGTTTTTGAACGAAGCATAGCATTCTCTGATAGCATAGGAAAAATATGGGTCCGATCCCATTCTCTTGTTCAGATCACGATCTTTTCCTCCACTGTCTGCCGCCATATCCAACGCTATTGGAATCTAAAATCCAGTAATCCAGTAAAAAAATAAATGCTTGAATCCAAGTAGAGAAAGTACAAAATGGTCCAGAGGAAACACCTTGCTAGCAAGTAGGAAAGGTGGCCACTGGAATATATTCAATTCACGATCTTTGCAGTATGGAACAAGTAGCAAGTCCATCTCCCTGTTATCTATGAGGTCTTCTTCACGGAAACTTGTGATAATTAGATTCCACATTTGGGCAAATCTTGCAGCTACTTTCTCTCTCTCTTGTTCATCACCAGAAGTCTAAAAATAAAAATAAAAATTGTGTCAGGTCAAAGAGCTAACTTTCAATACTGATCAGCCAATAATCTACTCATGAAACGGAGTCTTAACAGATGAAAACCATACCTTAGAAAGTTTGCTGGCAAAAGCGGCACGGAAACCTTTTCTTTTGTGTGCATCAGAAGGAATCAACAATTTATTGAAGGCCTCAGGCAACGAGTCAAAGCGAGATCTCAGCATTCCTAATGTCCGTATCTGATTTCATGGGCCAAGGTGTCTAGCATCAGCTACTTTGTTGATGATAGACAATGCTCCACAATATTAGGGGAATAAACAATACAGCATGATGGTTATCCCACTAAAATAAACTGAACGAGGTAAAGTGATAGATTGTTCATAACAAAACAACATAACATTTGCCTCATACTACCAATATGACAAGAGAGACAACTTCATTTGAGCAGTTTCACGACTGGAAATGGTAGCTCAAAAATAGAGACGGTGAAGTTAAAAACAGTAGTCCTAGAACTAAGTTTTGTAATTTGCTACTGGATGCAGTCTGCAGTATAACAAGACAAGAAAATAAATTCAAAAGCCAAAGCAGGCCCAACAAATCAAATCTGTCAAGTAATGAAGCGTAATACTGAAGTACTTCACTAACCTCACCAAGTCGACGATAAGCCCCATAGATACCACCAATCAATGTAGAGAAAAGTGCATACCAAATTTGGGTGTCCATGAAATAGACCTGGACAATTCAACTGACAAAACTAAGCATATTGATTAAACAACTTCTTTTGACAGACAACAAGGATTGACACATACAAGAATTATTGGAGCCCAAAGTGCGATGACTACACCAATGTTGTTATTTGCTGCAAACCGAAACCAAAATAAGAACACCAAAAATTCCATAAGAAGTTCCAAAAAGGAAGATAGCAAGCTTCAATGAAATACCATTAGGGAAAAACTCATGCCACTTGAATGTCCGAATTGGTTCTCTCATTATATCTTTCGTTGGTTGTACCAGAGGCTTGATCTGCAACCAGCGAGCAAGAGAAGATGAATAAGCAGCACTAGCGGAAAGCTGAGTACCAACAAGGCTTGGTCCTAATTGAATCCCAAGAATATGGACAATGGATCTCCAACAATTTCACATGCCATCCGTAGGTTTTGAGATTTGCTACTCATTGATGTTTTAATATATATTTGAGAGCAAGGAATGGCTTCTGTATGTAAATTTAATGTAACGAAAGAAACAAAAATATTGAGCCCACATTTGGAATGCGGGAAATTTTCTAGATTTTCTGCAGGAATTGAACTGTTTCCTGTCAAATTTCGCATTCTAAATAGGCCCTGAGATCCATGCATCAATTAGTTCACCCAAAGCTTAAGCTGTTAGGGGAAGGTAGGCATTCTACTCATACTTCAAGTTTCAACACCAGGCTACCACTGAAAACAAACAAAATGATGCGCCATTCTGATTTATATGTTCTCTGTTTTCTAACAACTAAATTCCATAACTAATATACTTCAGAAAATCATAGTCAGTACTCTTCCTTGAGATAGTTTCATTCTTATTCTATAAGAATGATACTATACCAGGAGCGTTACAAACTTTATGTTCAAGGATACTCAGGTGCAGCATCTAGCTATGGATGTTGAGCAAATAAGAAATGATTCGGTACCTCAATATAGAAGCTCACTGTCAATTTCATTGCTAAAAGGAGAACCCAGAACATGGTATACCTATCAGTACAACAATGCTTAGAGATTAGAAAAAGTGTCAAAGTAAAACTAAGCGTGAAGATGAGTTAACAGAGTGTCTCTACTTTCAACATACTTGAAGAGGGAGAATGGGCCTTCATGCATTCCTCTGCCAACAAATAAACGAGGCTGCAGATATATTTGCAAAAATGTATCAACAAACACAACCATGTAATTAACAGCAGAAAATAATAGATGGAAAAATTACCTGGGACCACCACATCATGAATGTTATGATCTTAACATTTGAATTCTCAAGATGCCTTCTGAGAAATGGGAAAAGAAATAGCATAGCCGCAAGCATGTTTGGTGCCAAATATATAACAACAGCCAAAATGTACAATGATGGCTGATTCTGACCATTACCAAGCCAACCTTTTATCATTCTTGCAAGGCCCGTAGGATCCGCCCAGGTATATGCATAAGTCACAGGTAAAATCACAACCCATGCAGCAGCTGATACTAACTTCAAGACAAATCGCAGCTTTCTTGCAAACGACATGCTTCTTCTTGCTTTCCAGCCAAATACAATGTCCAGGGTTGCTGTATAGGTTTATATTTATTAAAGCATGTATATAATGTAAATATACACGTATTCTTACTCAAATAAATGTGGTTAAACATATATACCTCAGTTTAATGTTACTAAATTTCCTATCGTTAGCAAACTTCGTCTATTGAGATTGTCAATGGTTGTTGGCAAAAAACAAGAGCATAGAGAGGCATTAGAGTAGGACTCAGGTATTCGTCCGAGCAGGGAAGGTTGAGAAAGTACTTATTGATTTATCACCCAAAGCGCTACAGAAACGAAATATTGCTAGCTAGATTCGCATGGCAGAGTTCTCTACGTAATATTGAGCTACCAAACAAACAATTTCGGATGTGCCAATCCAGTTTGACAAAATACCTTGACCCAACTTCAAAATTGCAGCAGTTATAAATATGCTCAAAACCTGCTTAAATACTCCAACATCAAAGATATCACTTGGTGTGCCACCATTCCAAGCGATAATAACCATGGCCTGTGTTAAGACATAAGACCATCAGAAGCAACTCTCAATGAATGATAATGTTTGGCAAACAGATGAATGAAAAGAACTAGAGAGGGGGGGCATACGAAAGAGCAACCAACCTGCAAGGATAGTATTAAGAAGATCCACATTCTGTCAAAACTACGAAATATGTGCCAAAATGAACGTATCTCAACAAAATTAATCTTTCCCATCCAATGTACACTGCCAGCAGATCTTTCCTCCTGGATTACAACAAAACAAAATGAGTACCAAGAGGATTGATACCCCAAGCAAGTCTTTCTTTTTCTTGCTTTTATGTTGAGGAACATAGTACACATCACATCAACCCATGGATATTTACAACAGGCTTAACAAGTTAAATAGAGAGGGCAAAAGGCATGGAAAACGAGCAGATCAAATATAGCTGCAGTGTTGCATTACCGAATGCATCTGATCATAATGTCTTATTATCATGTTCAATTCATGAAGATTTAGGCACTTGTAACTTGTAACATAATATCATGGGCAACAATTAATGTGTTGGCATGAAAGAGAGTGCAGGGATATTAATATTATCACGAAACCTACTCCATTCAGACGATTAGGATAAGCAAATTTGGGAGTTTTGAAAAAATCAGCATCAGCTCTCATGGGCCATCCTAGCCGGAAACAATCAACAGACCTGAAAAGCAAAACATAAGTATTCCATGGCTTCCTTCAAATTCTGGAGCAGAAGATAGCAAAAGCAACAATTAAATTCGACAATCACTTACCAAAAGTATTCATTTAGATCATCATAGTTCCTCCAGTGTGAGTGTTTTGATTTCATGGTTTTGCTCCTGTTTGCTTCCTGTAAAGTTTAGAGGGGCACTAACAATCAGGCTTGACATAAAAAAAAGGAAAATATTTCAAATATAAGTACATAACGACCATACTTCCTCTATAACTTTGTATATCGGAGTCACAACTTTCATCAAGAAGGCCTCTTCATCACCACCATATGCTGGTTTAACATTTTCACCAGTCATTGGGCTCACATTTCCAGCCAACATACCATAGAGTTCGAAAGCCATCTATTAAGATGAGAAACAGAATTGTAACCAATAAAGATGATCTTCACCAGAAAATAACTTATATACTTAAGCTTCATGCTACCACAAAACCATCCCCCTGATGAGTATCTCTTAACGAACTACATTATTTCCCCAAACATGCGAATATGAATTCAACTATTGTTAAGCTGAACCAACAAGGTGATCAAGATATTTTATTAATAGAATATGTTGTATTCTTCTGGCATGAAAATGGGGAATGAAACCATGGCATCCTCATACTCTCACTTGCATGGATCCTAGGAACCGAATTTGAGTTTTTCTAGCTCAATAAAAATATTACAAATCCAATCAACTTTATTTTATTTTTGCGATGGTAAACTGATAAAGAACAGGTTCTTAATCCCTAATTCTAGTTCATATTTTTCCTATGATTCTATAGAAAATTCAAAATTCAGTTCCTTTGGTGGTTACTTGATATAACCTCAGCGACAACTATTATTTGCTGAAGTACTTATTCCTAAAACCCATTATAACTCTCTTGTGCAGTTGTGCTTATTACAAGCATCACCCAATTAAATATTTGACTCTTTACTGCATGTTTTTTGTCTGACATTAGCCATTGGTAACAAGAGTAGTCCCTTTCAACAACACATAAAAGATCGAGAGCTGCGAAAATTCCTTAACTAATGGGGACTTTGAGGTTCAATGAAGTTCCACATAAAGTTTATCTTCAATGTGTACTATTCAATATCAAATTCTTAAACCAATTGATCAGGTATTAAGTACGAAGCGTTAAGGAAAAAGTCCACTTTTGGCCCCTGAACTTTTATTCAAGTCCACATTTAGTCCTAAACTTTTGAAACCGTTCACTTTTGGACCCTCGGCTGATTTCAAAGCGGTTTTTGCTGATCTGGCGGTGGTTTTCGCTGACATGAACTCCTGTTAGGCAATATAAGCTAACATGGACTCAAAGCTATTTTTTTGCAAGATTATTTTGAAATCTCTAAAAACTGGCGTGGACGCCGACTTGTAAACCATCGCCAACACTCCATGGCCACCCTCAAATCAAACCACCGCCACCGCCGCACCCCCACACTGGCTAGGAGAAGCATCAGCAGGGCCCATTGACCTTGAGCCAGGTGGCGGCGAGGTGGATCAGAAAACGGCGGCTTTTCAAGGGCCGCGGCGGTGCTCCTCAACGGAGAAAAAGGGAGAGAGGGATGAAGGGAAGAAGTTAGGTAAAGAGGAGTAGGGAAACAGGGAGAGGGGAGCTGCGGATCAGACCTCTCTTGAGCGGCTGGACCTCCCAAGAGGCATGAGAAACAGAGAGAGTGAGAGAGAGGAGAGTCATGGAGGAGGCCACGTCAGCAAGAACTAACACCTCTGATACATGTGGCAACCACGTCCGTAAAACTGGCTTCACATAGACTCCACATCAGCGAAAACCGCTTTGAAATCAGCCGACGGTCCAAAAGACCAAATGTGGACTTCAATGAAAGTTCAAGGGCCAAAAATGGACTTTTTTCAAAGCGTTAATGGGACAATGGAGAGACAACAGATATGACAAATATATGATTGATCAATTTAATCTAAGAAACACAAGTTGATCTTACATGATGGTAGATGTAGCAAAGACACTCTGGCATGAACCTCAAGTTAGCCGCCTCACCCCAAATAAGCAGGTAGAGACCCATATAGAGAAGCTTGCGCTGCTGGACTTCCTGTTGGATAGTTGGCAACCTACAGATCAATTGACCAAAACGTTTAGAGAAACAGTAACTTAAGAAGAGATATAATATCTGTATCAAGTGGGCGGAAAGTAAGCAGGGACTAGATGGCAAATTTTAATTTTATTCCAGCAAATTAAAAAATTAGCAGCAAAAGACATATATTACAGCTCTGGAAAATCGGTCCAAGTGGTTCCTACACATTTTTCCATTGTTGGACCTCATTGAACCTACCATAAACTGCTTTTGCGGCCGAGGTACTTGCACCACCTCTTATAATTCTTAAATAGCTTCTTCATCACCGCATCCAGAGCTCGGTCATCCAACTGGAAAAAAGAATCACAGGAATACATCATCACATTAGTTGTAGGCACATGAAGAGAGACGGAAACAAACAACTTTGGATCCTCTAGAAATAGAAATAAAAATAAAAAAGGAGAAATAAGAACCTTAGATTGTTGGTCCGGCTTAGGTATCTGCCTTATGTGTAGATTTGCAAGTAAGAGTATCAGATGTTCCCTTTGGTTGGATACATTATCTTTCTGTAAAGAGAGCCTCACAATTAGATGATGCACATACAGGGTATAGTACATGTAAACATCGGGAGGGTCATAGATAAAGAAGTAACTATCTCTTGCAGGGTTACCTGGAACCCAAACATAGCCTGAAGCCAATCAAGAAGATCTTTGTCAGTCTTCTTTTCATCAGTCTTCTTTTCATGTTCCTTGGGCCATGGCAGGCCTCTAGTATTCCGAAGAGAGTAAACAGCAGCTTGAATCTACAATAATTGGAACACAACGAGAACCATTTACAGTTTACTTGCTGAAGGTACAAGATGGTCTTTGAAATGAGAGTCAAGATAGATGGAAACCTCAGGATATTGCATAATAGCTTGATCAGTACTTTCAGGATCCAGTGGCAGAATATTATAAGGAACATAGAGCTTTTTCTTTTCCTCGATCTTGTGATGCGTGTCCAGAATCTGTGAAACAAGCACGCGGCACATGAAGAAAAAGAAAAAAAACTTTCGCAATGAGCAAAGAAAGGAAGAAACATCTTCTACCGTAACAACAGAAATCAACAATTACGTACCGCTTGATCAACTTCAACCGATTGCGACACATTAACGGCTTTCAAGACCTCAAACAGGACAGCTGCAGTCTGATACGCTTTAGTGAGCAGAGCACTGGTCAAACAGAAGAAACACATTACCACGCAAGGAGCAATTAGGCATCAACATGATCGACAGCAGTTAACATAACACTTAGAGCAGCAGACTGAAGAAACTGCCTCACCGGTCAGCCTTGTCGGCGGCGTTCTGAAGCGCCTGGATGTACTTCTTGTAGTACTCACGGTAGAACCGCTGCATCTCTCGGGCGTCGCTCTGGTGCACCCTCCCCTTCAATGTCGGATCGTTCTCCTAGATGGGGGAATCCAAAACCTCGACAAGTCAAATCAAAATCTCGTCTTCTCGCAGATTCAGCATTCAGAAATCAATGGAGGCAAACGAAAAGATTATTACTCTTTCCAGCCTTTGCAGAAGTGCGGTCTTGAATTGACGAACTCCACGGCCGCTGGAGTTGGGGTCAAGCCGATGCGCCTTCTCGAAAGCGTAGAAACGGCCTAGCAGAATACATCCATTCATCCAGAAGAAGCAATAAGCAAAATAGATCACTGACATGCCATGGATGAGAAGGTGGGGGGGGGGCTACTCACAGAGGTAGGCGACGCGCGGGTTGCCGGCCTCGACCTCGTTGGCGACACGGAGGATGGGCGCGATCTCGACGAGGGAGGAGGGCACGACCTCGCTGTCGAAGATGGACTCCCCCATGTTGCCGACCGTCTGCGTGCGCAGCAGCCTCCTACCGCCCGATGCCCCCGCCCCGGCCGGCGAAGGCGCAGCCGGAGAGGGCGAGGAGAACTCCGCCCTCCTCCCCGGCGCCGCCATCCCCTCCGTCCGCCCCTCAAATCCCTGTACCACCGCAAGCAACAGAACCCAAAAAAATTGTTAAAAAAATCAGCAGAAATGCGGAACGGAGAAGGGAGGCGCGGTAGCTTGCCTCGGAACCCTAGATTTGGCTGGCGGCGAGGTGCGGTGTGGTGCGGCGGCGGAGGCGAATGGCACCAGTAGCAGCAGCGGACTGGACGGGTACAGCGGAGGAAAGGTTTTGGGTGGGTTTTGAAATTTATTTTGGGTTTGGCGAGCGAGAGACATAACAGGGGCTGGGGTTTGAGGGGTATTACGGGTCCAACCACTACGGTATGGTCGGAATTAAGTACAGGACTGGAGGGCAATTTGGTAATGCGGTGCTGCGAGTGTGAAGGCGTGGGCCCGGGCGGGCTCGTCGTTTGCGGCCTCGTTTCTCGTGCAAATTTGTGTGGTCATTCGGCGAAAAAAGGACATGCTCCACAGGTGCATGTGCCATGTCGGTCTGATTTACTAGCTGCTGTTAGGGCAAGTCTATCAGGCCCCTAAAATTTCTCCCCTAAATCTCTATATAGAGGATTTTCCTAAAAAATTTATCTCCTAAAATTTTTTCAACTCCAGCAGCTCCCCTAAAACATCTCCCCTATATTTCACTCACCTATATTTTAACAATATCTTATAACTACCATTTGTAACCGTTAAAATTCGAACGACTGTAGTTCCAACGGTTAGTTTTCAAACGGTTAGTTTTCGAACGGCTAATTTTCCAACGGCTATTTTTCTAACAGCTATTATTCCAACGGCTAGTTTTCGAACGGCAATTTATCAGGTCTATATATACGATATCATCTCTCATATCTCTCTCCCACAATCCTGGTTCTATCTTCCCTTCTACATCTATTTCCCCATCTCTCTTTCATCTCTCCACAACGATATGAGTCACCGCCGCAGCTTGGCCCGATGATTGTGCTTGGATTCCTCTTCTGATGAAGAGGAACTCTATATGGCTGCAGTCGTAGCAAAGGAAGAACAAGAGCGGTTCGACGCTCCATACCATCGCGGTTCAGTGCCGGGACGTCAATTTATTGATCGCGAGAGCGCCGAAGGTTATCTCAGACTCTACAAAGACTACTTTGCAGAGAATAGTACCTACCCCGAAAGGATATTTCGCCGCAGGTTTGTAATTGTTGCTTTTGTTTCTTTTTCACCGTACTGGTCAATCTTCGTGTCTCATTCATTATATTCGCGCAGGTTTAGAATGCATCGTCCTCTTTTCTTACGCATAGCGAGTGCTATACAGCAACATGATAGGTATTTTATGCAGAAAAGAAATAATGCTGGCACTCTTGGGTTACATCCTTTGCAAAAGATCACCGCAGCATTCCGAATGCTAGCTTATGGAATACCAGCTGATGCTACCGATAATTATTGTCGGCTAGCAAAGGCCACCGCTTTGGAGAGTCTTAGAAGATTTGTGCGAGCTGTAATTGAGGTCTTTGGTGATGAGTACCTGAGATCTCCAGATGCTGAAGATACTGCTAGATTACTTGCAATTGGAGAGCAAAGGGGGTTTCCAGGTATGCTAGGGAGCATAGATTGCATGCATTGGGAGTGGAAAAATTGCCCTACAACATACCAAGGTTTTTTTGTTGGCCATGTCCGTGAACCCACAATCATTCTTGAAGCTGTTGCTTCACAAGATCTTTGGATTTGGCATTCTTTCTTTGGTTTATCAGGATCTCACAATGATATAAATGTCCTTCACCGTTCGCCTGTGTTTGCAAGCCTAGCCGAAGGGCAAGCTCCTGAAGTGAATTATGATATCAATGGTCACAACTACAAAATGGGGTATTACCTTGCAGATGGCATATATCCGCAATGGGCCACATTCGTGAAGACAATATCAAATCCAATTGGGCAAAAGAACAAAAATTTCTCTCAATTTCAAGAAGGAGCTAGGAAGGATGTCGAGCGAGCCTTTGGGGTTCTACAATCTCGTTTTGCCATCGTTCGTGGACCAGCAATGCATTGGAATCAAGAGACACTCGGAGATATCATGACAGCTTGTATTATCATGCATAACATGATAATTGAAAATGAGCGTGAAAACCCTGAAGACTACAACTACGATTTTATGGGAGAAAGGGTGACAATTTCTCGCGAACATGCAGTTCCATTTTCTCAGTTTCTTCAAGTTCACAGTGATATTCGAAACAAACAAGTTCACTGTCAACGTCAACTTGATTTAGTTGAGCACCTATGGCACATTCGAGGAGATATGTAGCTTTTTTAATTATGTAAGCGGTAGTAATAAGCTAGTATGTGTCGTCATTTTAAATTATGGAGGGGTGTAAGCGGTACTATTTCATTTTCTACATAATGTAAGCAACTATGTTTTTAATATAGTCGACCAACTATTTCATACAACACAATAATAAATAGTTCATACAACACAAGGTCCATGGTCATACGACATACTAAATAGTTCATACAACACAATACTAAATAGTTCATACAACACAATACTAAATAGTTCATACAATAAAAGGTCCGAATTACAACAAATAGTGAAGCTTAACCCGATGAGTTGCGATGCTTACTGATGATCTGACTCCGAATCATCTTATAGTATTCTTGTTGTTGCTCGTCCATGCCACTAAGGTCCATGTTCATTATTTGACGTTCTTCCACCATTCTCTTGAGTTGTATCTTTTCTTTTTCTAATGCCACCCTTTTTTCTTCTATTGCATTCTTTCTCCTTTCTTCTACCAACCTGTTTTCTTCTATCTCTCTGTCCATTGCAATAGCAATATCAAATCGCTCTTGTCTCTTCTCCTCCCTAGCCGATAACATACCACCAAATGCCTCCATAACATTACTACTACCTGTAGAGGTAGAAACTTTACCTCGTCGTAATAGTTCTTTCGCCTTCTTTTTACCAATTGGTCTTGTTGGGGGAACATCTGATGGGGGAGATGTAGCTTCATCCTCAAAGATATTAGCATTTGGAGTACTAGGTGAAGATGAACTCGGAGTAGACATGGATGACGTCTTCTGTTTTTTGTTAGTGATCCGAGTTGTCCACTTCTCGCTATTTTGCAATTTGTCATAGCAATGCATCAATGAAAATGATTTCTTTCCCTTCTCTTCTTGCCGGTACATAATGCATGCCTGAGTTATCTGCATTAGTACATATGTATTAGTATAACAATGCATAACATATTAACATAAACCATGTAAAACATAGATTTCTACCTTATCCTTTTGTGTCATCCCACTTTGGTTTCGTTTCACAATCTGGGCATAACATGCAGCAAACTTAGACACTTCAGTTCGAATAACAGCCCAACGGTGTTGGAGAGAATTTTGATTCCGATCCGAATCTTCTTTCTTGTTGGCATGGAAGTGATCATGGACTCTTTTCTAATAACAAGCACGAGATTGGTCGACTCCTATGATTGGATCTTGAGTTACCTCGAGGTATGCATCCACCAAAGCCTCGTCTTCAAAAACGCTGAAATTTTTTTGCCTCTTTGAGCTTGCTTTCACAATTGGGGTAGGTTGTTCGGATCCATCGAGATCGACGTATTGTGATTCACTCCAACTCAAATCATTCAATCCGTCACTTTGCAAAAGGTCAAAATATTGTTGATTATCCATCACAACAATCTGCATCAACACAAAATATGTTATAAATTAATCAATCAACAGAGGTGAGCATACAATCCGGATTACATCCTAACACGGCATCGCAACCATAACATGATCTAATACATACTAGTAGCAAATAGTTTGTTACAGTATTTGACGCGTCGACTCATAGACTATACGCCCCTAACATCCAGTCTTCGGACTAATCAGACGCGCTTGTACTTCCCCCGCTCTTCGTCGAAGTCTCCTGTGCTTTCATGTACGTCTTCAAACCTCAGTATGTACTTCCCCTCGGAAGACGGTGGTGCATTGCATCACGATGTTCTCGAGTTAACTCTAACGTGTTAAAAGCGCTGACGAGTGTGCGCTCTCGAGATGTGTAATCTTCAATCCATGACATAGCAAAATCAACCTCTCCATCGATGTTGTACCCCAATTCCAACCTCTCCCTATGTACTTCCATGAACTCTGACATACTATTCGGATTACGGCGTTTGTCTGGGAAGAATTGCCACCACAACGCAATAGGAGAAGCAAGACGTTCCTTGCGGTACGCAATGCGCTTCATTATCCTTCCCCGCGGATCCGAACTGAAATCCAATTTTGCGAGCTTCTCACAACAAGTGTTGTCGCTTGCGTATGGATCCATATCTAAATCGAATTTGGAAAGTAACGTTAGACACCCAAATGAATGATGCTAAGATACACATTTGACACTACGTACTATACACAATTTGTTGGAAAGAGCCCAAAATATTCTGTACAACATGCACAGCATAGATGTCAAACATTGGCATGTATAGTTTTTGTACCTAATTCCAAATACCATTGGCATAGATGAAGTACATGAAGTGATAGGGATAAATTTAGCTGAAATGACTACTGATTATGCAAAGCCTCAGCCTGGGCAATGGGCTTCTACTTTTCAGGCCATTTTGCACTCAAGTACCAACATGATTGAACAAATAACCGAAGTTTTTCTTCCAGAAATTATTAGATCGTTTGTCTCATACAATTCAGAGGCAATGGAAGCCTTTGGTTCAATTTCTCAGATACGTGGTTCTGTTGATACAGCTCTAGAGAAACTGGTTGAGGTATCGTTTGTCTCAAGTTCTACCTCTCCCATTCACCGCCGCCTCCTTCATCTCCTTCCCCGCCACTCCCTTCACCTGCAGCCCCCGACCACCACTGAACCGGCCGACGTCCCCGCCACCACCCCAACGCCTCCCTTCCCTCGGCACCTCCCGCCCCCGACGCCCCCCTCTCGCTCCCCCGGCAGGCCCCTTTCCCCGAGTTCTCTCTCCCCCGGCGGCGTCCGCTCCTCCCAAGCTCCCTCTCCCCCAGCGGTGTCCGCCTCCTCCCGAACTCCCTCTCCGCCGCCACGCACCCCGCCACCACAAGCCCGACCTTCCTCCGCCGCCACGCGCCCCGCAGTCCACGCCCCCGCATCGACCTCCGCCACGCACCCCTGCTCCGGATCTGAGGACGGCGCGGGTGGCGGTCGCGCTGTGGTGGCGGCCGCGGCGGCTCTGCGTCCGGGACATGCTCGAGCTCCTCCATCTCTCTCCCCGAGGTCAAGTTTCTCTCGCTCGCTTTCGATCTATGGAATGAATAGGGGAACGGGACCAACCGGTGGAGGCGCGGCGGCGAGGGCAGGCGCTGCCGCTGCTGGAGGAGCGGCGGAGCTCGGTGCGGACGAACCCGAGTGGCGGCGTGGTCGCGGGAAGGAGCTTTCCGATCGAGCCGTTGCCGATTTAGGGGGAAAGGGGATGAATCGGGGAGCCCCGATAGATAGGGGAGGGGGAGATCGAAACCGGGGCAACCCGACTTTAGGGGAGAGGATGGGGGAGCTGCTGCACGCGATTTTTTCTTCTCTCTCCCCTAAACTACCGATCGGGGAGGGGATTGGGGGCCTGGTAGACTTGCTCTTAGGGCAATGCTAAAATAGATTGTATTTTATTGCATTAGATATAATTTATTCAATGGATTGTATTTTAGTGTTGTAACTAAAAGAGTTTTTATTTAATATATTTTATAAGAGAAAAATTATGAGATGTCTTGGATTTAGTGTTAAGATCTATATCTGGATTAAGATATAGTTATTCTCTCTTTTCTCATTAAATAGGATGTCATATCAGATTTTTACTTAGGTGACATAATGTAGATATAATATACGGTGAAGTATTGGGACTGTCTTTAGCTACTGTTTCCAATCTCATGGAGTAAGGGGGTGTTTGGTTGGGCTTTTCAGCAGCTTTTCACTGGAAAAAACTGCAGCCCAACCAAACGGCCAGTTCAGCAGCTTTTGTCAATGGTAGCTGTGGGCTTTGCAGCGCAAATTCAGTTGTTTGGAAAAACTGCATTGTACCAGCTTTTTGCAATGTGCTGAAGATTTAGTGCTCATTTTCTAAAATGTTGTAGATAGTTTGGATCAACCAAAAGCCATATGTTTATTTTCCCACAGCTACAGCAGCTTTTTCAGACAGTCAGCCAATAGCAGCTTTGTCAACAGCCGTAGCCCAACCAAACAGGCTCTAAGTAGGTAGTGCGAATGTACAGGAAAGAGTGAATCCTCGAGGTAGTAGCTCCATCCACATGCATGCAGCGATGATTATATTTATATATAATGGGCATGGCAGTCGGAGACAGATGGAGGATTCGAGGGTGACGAGGCCATGCATTTTAACGTTTGTTAAGAGGGGGGATGCATCATGCGTGGACAGGACATAGCGGCACGGCCGGCACACGCAGGATCTAATCTAAGCCAAGAAGACGACGCAAAAGCGGCTTTAAACTTTGTGCTCGATCTACAGTATAGTTGTAACGCATGCATGGGTCCAAGCCAACGTGACTACTGTAGAATCTGGTTGTGGTGTCGGTTGGCCGGGAAAGTCTGCACCGAGATACAGTGCAAATTGCTGCAGCCGGTTCTCAAGCAGATGGACGAACAGTTCGATGGACGCAAATCATCAATACTCTTATTTGTTGCTGCAACAGTAAATTGCCACATACACGGCAAAGGCCGGCAAGGAAAAGGTATACGAGCGTATGGACTAATGGACAGACACGTGCAAATCAATCTTCCGTGAGTCTCCTGCTGCATACATCTAGAGAGGTCTACCAAACAAACAATTTCGGAGTCGGCTAATTACATGCATGAGCAGCTGTGATCATGCATAGATGACACGGCACGGGTACGCAAAATTAAGGACGATTGGGCCAAGGAACAGGAGAGAGAAGCCGAAGGAATTCGCACATGCATGCAAAAGGAGGCCGGCCGGCCCAGACGACGGTTTTCCAAGACAAAAAGAAAAGAACGGTCCAACCCAACTTTTCCCTGCTCCTATAGTCCTATCTGCTAGGACGATCTTTGCATGCATGTGCCCTCACAGCACTAGGACCATAGATTGGTTGGTTGGTTGGTTGCTGTACTGACATGTAGTAGTTGACACTAGACGACTATGCTAAGCTACCTAGCTCATCATCGATCTGTTCCAGTCACATTATGATTTGAGCATAGGATCGACGAGTGCCAAAACAACTTTAATTGTGTGTTACAGCTATGATTATTTTATTAATCAGCAGCCTCTATTTACGTCACTGCGGCATGCATACAGCCTTCTTGAAGTAAACCTACCAAGACTGGTTTGGTATGATACATGCATGAGCCATATGTGACTACTCACAGCAAGTGAACATCTTAATTGTTCACCTTGGTTTTTTGTTCCTGTGTGGCATGCATGGATTCAGATGTCATTTGGCAAACAGTAATTAAATAGTGCTGTTGGGGTGCTAAACAGTAAATACGGAGTAGATAGCTACTACTGCAATTTTCTTTATGCAGAGAAAATAAGTGAAGTGGAGCAGCCGATAAGTTACTAGGTTTGAGCACTGTTAACTCAGAAAAGATCAGACCAGACCAGGTGATGGGTAATCGTCTTACGGTCGCATGATCTATGGGCCAAAACACAAAACCAGGTGCTTGCAGATCGATTAATATCTGTGTAAGGGAACTGTCGAATGATGGGCAGACATGATGCATATGGGAACTTTTTGGCAAAGGTGGCTAGCTAGCTAACGTTGGGGATAAGAAGGTATCTCCGATCTATATATCTGCACCTTTATCTGTATGATCATATTCTCAAAGATTCACCTTTTCTTTCAAAGATTCACCATCCAATTTGATGACTGAAATATCGATGGTTGGGACCTGGGACCAGAGGAAAATAAGCACGATCCTATATATGGTGGTGCATGTGCAGCAGGTCACGATCAGAAAATCGAATGGCACGCGACAATTAGCGGTTTCGAGCGATGAGCGTGGGCGTCCTATTGATAGCCAGCGCTCAAGATTCTTTGGATAAAACGTACGCTGAAATAATGTCGTTTCAAGATGGCAGGAGCAAGAAATAGATTTGTGATAAAATTAATGCCGTCTCGAAGTTTTGTCGAGTTGAGATTTGGATGAAGTGCTCTCTGCTTTGTATGTCCTTGTACATACGTTTGTGATCCATGCGTGCGTACATACATATTTCCTGGAATCGATCATTGGGATTTTGACAAGGAATTAAGATAAGAAAAGATAGTAATACACGACGTCAGGGGTTGCATGGGTTGGGTTTCTGACAGTCTTGTCGGAATCACATTTCCAAGAGACCAGCTTAACAGATAACACGGGGATCATCGATCACTCATCAGCAGCTGCTGCTTTACACGACACAATATCTACGTTGTTAAGTTAATCACGCACGCCGGCCGCGTCGTGTCTCGATCGACCGAGTATTTCATATGTACAAAAAGATCACCAATTCAGTCAAAAGGTCGCCTCGGGATCTTGAGCTAGCGCCGAAAATGGCGACCGGCCCGAAACATTTGAAAACTCAGCAGCCAACAGCCTCACTTATCTTCAGGGAGCCTTTAGGCCCTTCCCAGTGCTCCGGATATACAGTGCTAAGAATGTCACGTAGACAAAAAACTAACGTGGCAAAACAATTAAGGAAGAGAGAGAGCACTTTGGTGACCTCAGAAAGAAACGATGCTAAACGCGCGGATCTATGCAAAACGCCTATGTGGCATCTATACATTGGGGAGTTTAGTTGCTAAACAATTAAATGAAGGAAGCTTAGCTACAAAAAGCTAAACACCTATGCATTGGGGAGTTTAGTTGCTAAGCCCTACTTAGCATCTCATTTAAGCACATGTGTATTGGGAGAGACCTTATATGGCTAGCCACTCTGGAATAATGTATTCAATCGTGCGAGATTAATTAAACATCATGCATGACCAGATGCGGAGCTAACATTTAAACATGAAAAGAGTTAAAAAGACAATGACGACACAAGAGATAACACGACAATTTATCAAATCTTAATTATAGCATTAATATTAGATTAGCATGTGGAGTTAAAAGTTCATATCATCGGTTATTGATATTAAATCAATAGATAGAAGCTCATGAAGCATTTTTATGAGGTGTAAAATTATGAATATCTATTGGTTGTGGGCTATTAATAATTAAGGTACACCAAATCGATGACTGATAATATTTAGGTACAATTACGATGATCTATCAGTTGTGATATATTAATAATAAGGGTTTGCCAAATCAATGGCCGGATGATATGTACGTTCATTTATGAAAATTTGTCGATTGTGAAGATCGATCGGCCATGATATGTTATCAGCTATGCTATATTTAAATACAGTTATGATGATCTATTAATTATGTCTATTTATGTACAATTATGATGATCTATCGGCTATGATATGTTTAGGTACAATTATGATGATCTATCGGTTGTGATATGTTTATGTATAATTATAAATATCTGTTGGTTATTTAACTCTATGACTACCAAGATTACCGAACAAGTCGATGATCTTATTAGAGGTGACGTTTGCAGTTATTTCTTTTTCAATATAGACGACGGTGTAATGCCAAAATGATAGAACAATGTCGCAAAACGAAGGCACGGCAGGGTCGATGCTCAGTGAAGCACAAAAGCGACAATAAGGCAGTACCATAGCGTAGCTAAAGTTTGGACAGCGGTGACAATGATTGACGATTGAATTGAGTTGAAGTCTCAAAGGAAATTATACGTCTCAACTCTCATTTGGATCTGAATTCCTTGATGGCAGATTGGAGATAGCAGGCTTGTAGCCTTGTACGTACATGAGTCATGTAAGATTGATTTTTGTTGTGCACATAGATCTAAAGTATAAGTATGTGCGCTTTTATTAGGTTAATATATTAATTATTTGATTAATAATAACATACTTATATTAGTACTAGTATATGGTAAAAAGTGTTAGAGCCGATTCACCGGGGGAGTCACAAAGCAATTCGATCAGCAAATTGAACGTCTTCCTTGTGGGAGATGGGAATCACGGGATAAGTAAGTGTTTTCTCAACATACCATATCTCCGAAAATCATCCTCCACGATCAACCGTGCCAACGGTTGATTCCAACATGCAACCCATCCCCCTGTGGTCCTCGTTTTCACCTTTTTCTTTCTATCTTTTTACCTTATCTTCTTATTTCTCTCTTTCTACCTTATCTCCTCCTTGTTTCCCTCTTTACCACACGGGGAGGCTTCCTCCGCTGTTGCCGCCCCATTGCCTCCGCCACTACTATCCCGCCGCTGGCCGTCACCCAGCTCTTCCCATCGCGAGTCCTTCAGTGTCACCGGCGCCCGGAGAAGACAGGGACGCCTCCTCAACCTTGTCTAGCACACCATGGGCCGGCGGCCGCTGCCGGATTGGTGTACCTTTTTTTGGGTTTTTGATTTGGTAGAAGTTAAATGTTTTGATCTTTAAGAGCAACTCTAACCCATCCCCAAAACTTAACTCCTAAAAATCCACTCCCAAAACTTAACTCCCAAAAATTTCTAGGTATTGGGAGGGTGGGATCTAACCCATCCCCTAAACCTAACTCCCAATAGAATTTTCTTTGCTATTTTCTTTAAGAAAAAAATAAAAAAGATAAAAGAGGCACGGGAGTTGCTATCTCCCCACTTCTCCCCCTGCCGCTCGCCCTCCCATTCTCCTCCCTCGCGCGCGCCGCTGCCCCGCCGCCGCTGCCGCTCGCCACCCCCGCGCCGCCGAGCTCGCCCCTCTGCCGACGCCACTCCGGCCGCCTCCCCCATCATCCCCGCCGCCGGCGCCCCCCTTCTCTCTCTCCCTCCTCGCCCCACCTGCTCCTCCCCTTCTCCTCCCTCGCGCCGCCGGTGCCGCTCGCCACCCCCCCCTCCCCGCGCCGCAGAGCTCGCCGCCCGGCTACGCTCCCCGCCGCCTCTCTCTCCTCCCCTGCCGCCTCTCTCTCCTCCCCCGCCGCCTCTCTCTCCTCCCCCGCGGGCGGCGCGGTCAGGTGCGGGAGGCCGGGCACGGGAGCGGCGGGAGCTCGGGAGGCCGGGGCACGGCCGTGGAGGAGCAGGCGGCGGCAGGGCGCGGGGCACGGGTCGGCGGGGGCGGAGGGGCCCGCGGCAGCCGGCGGCGTGGCCGGAGGGAGGCCAGCGGCGGTGAATCGCGGCGGAGCTCGGCCGGCGGTTGCAACCGGACTCCACTCCCGCCTGTTTTTCGTGGATTGGGAGGGAGCTCAGACTCTTAATTTTTTGGGAGGGAGGGTGAGTTTTTTGGGAGCTCCTAAATTTTTTTGGGAGTTAGAGGTGTATTGGGGATGGGTTAGATGGGTCTAACTCCCAATAATTTCAGTTTTTTGGGAGTTAAGAAATTATTGGGGATGTGTTAGAGTTGCTCTAAGTAGTTCTTTTTTGTAGAAAGCTGATGAAGCTTCAATTGCATTCTGTGCTTTGATTTGGTGGAAGTTGAAAGCTCAATTTGCTACAGTACAAAGTTGAAATGTCTTTTGTAGAAAGCTGATGAACAAGTTGAAAGTTTCATTTGGCTGGTAGAAAGTTTGTTTTACTCTTGTAGAAAGCTAGGGCATAAAAGAGTTGGAAGTTTAATGGAATTTAGTTGAAAACTTTTTAATTTTTTAGTTGAAAGTTGGATGACATTTGGTTAAAAGATCTGTTTTTGAAAAGAAGGGAAAAAAAAGAAAAGAAAGGTGTGGCAGTGAGATGCAAGCCTGTCCAAGCGACTTTGTCAAACTGACCGCGTGGCACGTGGCAGCTAACACGTAAACTCCGGGTCACGGATCTCGTATGAATTAATTAAGGCGGCCTTTTTAAGGGTTAAACAATGGCACTTTTTTACTCTTCTTGTAGATAATATCTCCACCGATCGAGTCGCACTAGCTAAGTCTTCTTTGATCATACATATCGTAGTAATATAGTCTATAGATTAGATAAACACGCATATGTAATCTAGCTCTTTTTTGCTGATAGGCATGCGCAGTTATAACGTTTGCCCATGGTCTTGGGTGTGAAAGGACTACTTAATTCGCTTTCGAGAAAAGCACAAAAGAAGAAGGGAATTAACAGCTGCTTCTGAGAGAGAAAAGCAGAAACTCCTACAGGTTCTTGCACTCACTACAGTGTCACTCGCTAACAGTAACAGCTGCTTTCCACGTAGCAAAAGAAGGGAGCCTAACCTGCCACGCGTGCAAGACAAATATCCCAAAGTGGCAAAAACCTACTGGCGCCACTACTACATGGGACCCACCCTGACCTATCCACGGGCCCACTGCTCCTCCCGCCACTAACACCTGATTTCGCGCTATAAAAAACCATGCGCCATCGCGCGAGTCAAAGCTAGCTAGCTAGAGTCCACACCCCATAGCACGCCACCACCATGCGCGCTCCGGCGAGCCTGCTCCACCCTGCCGCCCCCGTCCCCGCCGAGATGTCGCCGTCTTCGTCGTCCGCGCTGCCTACTCCGGAGCAGCAGCAGCAGACGCCGGTGATGGCCGTGAACTCCGACATGGTGGTCATCCTGGCATCGCTCCTCTGTGCGCTCGTCTGCGTCCTCGGCCTCGGCCTCGTCTCCCGCTGCGCCTGCCGCCGCCGCCGCAGCAGCAGCAGCGCCGCCACCTCGGCCGACCCACCGCCCAAGGGCCTCAAGAAGAAGGCCATCGACGCGCTCCCCACCGTCTCCTTCGGCGCCGCGGGCCCAAAATCAGCAGCAGCAGCCTCGCCACCGTCGTCGTCGGAGTGCGCGATATGCCTGGTGGAGTTCGCCGTGGGGGAGAACCTGCGCGTGCTCCCGCGGTGCGGCCACGGGTTCCACGTCGCCTGCATCGACGCCTGGCTCCGGACGCGCGCCACCTGCCCGTCCTGCCGCGCCAGCTGCGTCGCGGCGGCTCCGGTGGTGGTGGTGGTGACGGGCGGCAGGTGCGGGAGATGCGGCGACGTGGCGCCGGCCGGTAGCAGAGGTGGAAGTGGGGATGACACGTTCTTGCCTTAAGTCTGTCTTCTTCTTCCTGTTTCTCTTTGTTGGTCCTTGGGCTTCATTTTTCTCTCTGTTTGTTGATTTTCACCGCGGTCAATTTAGTAGCTAGGTCGTTGTCCCGTGGAATGGGACAATTTTTGTAGCTCTGCTGTAAAGTGAACTCATGTTAATTACCTTCGGAAAAGGGGAAGTAACCTTATGTTTGTAGCCAGAAAATGTGCTAGCCTGATTCGACGATCTTGTGGAATTCCCTCTGCGAGAGCCTTTTTACTTGTTTCTCACATCGGAATATTAATTCCGACCTCATGGTGTCCAAACTCGATCGATTGATGCTACTTAACAATTGAAACCAAGGAATACTACAGGTACAAGCAGAGCGTCTTCTTCTTTCTCCGACGTCGATCTCTTGGCTCCCAGCTGGCACAAATGGCCTCTTTTTCTTCATCATCATCCTTGAACAAATCATTAAGCAACTCGAAGTGAGAATAGCTTTTGGCCATTGCCAACAGGCAGCGCTGTGAGGGAATCTACTGTCTTTTGTTTTCGGCATACGCTGTTCTGCTCTCTCCACCTGGCGCAACCAGTTAAGCTTCAGTCTCCATCAGAATCTATTCCCCATTGCAGCAAGACCTAACTGACCGAGAAAGGACAGAAGCGATGAACGACAACTCAGCATTTTGGTGCTCTAAGAAAAAGCAGGCTGATTTGTTCGAATTCGAACACTGACGTGATTGTGATTTCTAGTTCACAGGGTTCAGTCGGTCACGAGCCAATGAGTCTCATGACACATGTTGAAAATGAAGATGAGTAGCACGCGTAGTCGCCCGGTTGAGTCCGTTTGCGACGCCACAGGTAAGGTGCGGACTGCCTTTAGCAGTGGCAGAAAAACTGGCTAAATGTGTCAATTCAGTTCAGATGCTTTGCTTTGTTTTAAGGATCAAGAATAGCATGGCATTTGTCCACCCGAGAATCTCATGCTCTGAAATACAAATGATCATATGCAAGAAAAATGGACATATATGAAAGGAGAAAATAATATCGTGTTCAAATAAGATTGTCAAGCTTATAAATGCACTCATAGTGACGGTTGCAAAATTGCAATTAATTAAACAAGAATGGTTCAACTGAATGAAAAAACACTGACATTCTAATCGATCAGCATGAGTCTGCTTTAGCCTATCTTATACCACATCAAAGAAGAAGCTCCATGAATAGCAAAACATGCAAGAGGTCAATCGAAGAAAAAACCAATCAAAACACGTACCGGCCGTCCTAACAGATTTTATTCTTAATTTTTTCAACTACACACGCATGAATGCATGATCGATCGAGCTAGCTTCAATAAAAAATTCCTGTTCCTCGATCGATCAATCCAATTGCTCCGGCAAGCCCTTGGCGCCGACGTTGAAGAACTCGATGATGACCTCGAGGGGCAGCCCCTTGGTCTCCGGCACCTTGAGCGCGACGAAGACGAGCGCGAGGCAGCAGACGAAGGCGTAGATGCCGAACACGCCGGCGAGCCCGACGGAGCTGAGCATGACGGGGAGGCTGTAGGTGACGACGATGTCGCCGATCCAGAAGGTGAGGGAGCAGATGGCGATGCAGAGCCCGCGCACGCGTGTCGGGAAGATCTCGGCGCAGAGGATGTTTGGGATGGGGCCGAACCCCATGACGAAGCAGCAGAAGTAGACGATGACGCTCCCCGTGGAGAGCGCGGCATGCGCCGTGGTCGCCATGGGCACCACGTTGGCGACGATGAGGACAAGCAAGGAGAAGATGAGCACCGGGATGGTCCACAGAAGGAGGCTCCGGCGGCCGGACACGTCCATGAGGCGCATGGCGACGCCGATGCTGGGGAGCATGAGCAGCGTGGTGAGCCCGCTGATGAGGATCGACGTCGAGTCAGCGCTCAGGCCCAGGCTCGCCAGCAGCACGCTCACGCCGGCCTGGTCCAGGATCTGCGGCGTGTAGTACAGCACGCCGTTGATCCCCGAGAACTGCACGTCCATTTATACACGCCGTGCATGCATGCCACGTCCACGTCAGACACTAAACAATCTTCGTACATCACCATGACATGACACGATGTGATCGATGAGGTTACCTGCTGTAGGATCTGGATCATCATGCCGCAGAAGAGCGCGTGGCGGACGCCGGGCTCGAGGAGCTCGCTCCACCGGGGGCCGGCCACCGCGACCTTGCTCGCCACGGCCTCCGGCGGGTTGGCGAACGCCGGCTCGGTGGGGCTCTGGCCGATCAGGACGTCCTTGGTGTAGAGCATGGACTGGCTCACCAAGGCCGCCGCGTGCACGTACTCGCCCGGGCCAGCGCCACCGTCGCCGGGGGACGCCCTCCTCGTGCAGGTACATCCTCTTCACGCCGCCGCGCTTCACGCCGTCGGTGCCCACCTTCTCCGTCCACTTCCACGCAAGCTGCCACCCGCCGCCGATGCCCATCGTGCTGGCGGTCTCCACGCCGCCGCCGCCGCCGCCGCCGATGCTGCTGAACCTCTGCATGCTCACCTGGCTCGGGCCCTCGTTCTTGCCCTCCACCTCGGTGCTCTGCCTCGACAGCAGCGGCGCCTGGAGGCCGCCGCTGCCGCCGGCCTCGTCGCGCCCCTTGGCTGCGCCGCCGTCCTCGTCAGACAGGTACTCGTCGTCGTTGTCGTCGTCGGGCGGCACGTTCTCCTCGTCCCAGCCGGGCCTCTCCGACACGCTCAGCATGCTCCCCAAGTTGGGGAACAGCGTGCTCCCCCTCATGCTCCCGGCGCCGGCGCCGGAGTCCGGCAGCCTCTCGTGGACGCTCCCGAGCAGCGCCACCACAGGGTCCTTCATCTGCTCGAACATGCTGCCCTGCCGCGACGCCAGCCCCAGCGCGCTCCCCAGCATGCTGCCGCGCCCGCCGGCCACCGGCTGCGCCACCCACGACAGGCCCTGCTCCGGCCCGTACAGCGTCACCGTGTCCCTCTGGTCCTGCTCGCCGCCGTCGCCCTCCGCCGGGCCGACGACGTACTCCTCGATGGCCGTCTCGCCGGCGGTCCCCAGGCCTTCGACGAGGAGGGCCATCTCGCCGGACACGTCCTTCCGTCCGCGCAGCATCTCCAGTACGGCCCTGGCCTCCTTCATCCTGCCCTTGCTGACGAGCCACCGCGGCGACTCCGGCAGGTAGAAGACGGACAGGATGAGGTAGATGAGCGAGGGCGCGAAGAGCACGCCGAGCATGATCCGCCAGTTGGGCTTGGGCGAGAACGTCATGACGAAGATCATGCAGTAGGACATGAACATGCCGCCGGATCCCGTGAACTGCGGGAGCGTGTTGAGGAGGCCGCGGATCTCCGGCGGGGCCGTCTCGGAGATGTAGACCGGGACGAGCGTGACGGCGAGGCCAACGCCGAAGCCGTCGACGAGGCGGGCGAGGAGGAGGATGTAGACGTTGGGTGACCAGAGCATGATGAGGCCGCCGGCGAAGTAGAGGAGCGAGGAGGCGATGAGCATGGGACGGCGGCCAACCATGTCGGAGACGGGACCGGAGAAGGTGGTGATGATGGTGGCGCCGATGAGGGACATGGCGACGACGAGGCCCTCGATGGCCGGCTGCGTCTCGAGGTGGAACTCCCTCTTGATGTAGAGCACGGCGCCGGCGATGGTGGCGTTGTCCCATCCCTGCAGCAGGTTGCCAATGGCGGCCGCGATGGCCACCAGCACGGCGCCCCTCATGGTTTCAGATGAGCGAGCGAGCAAAGCAGAGAGAGCTTTCTCTTGTTGAATTAATCTAAGAGCTCCTTAGCAAAATGGATGGAAGGGCAAGCATATGCATGAGAGAGATGAAAGGAGATATGTGATTGGCACCAAGATCCAATAAAAGCGTGGCTAAATCTGGTAGTAGAATAATTCTCCATCTGCATGTTTCCCTCTATTCTCGAGCAGGATATAATCATTCCTGTTCTACCGGATGCATGCATGCATGCTATGACTAACGTCTCGATCTCCTCTCTCTTTCTGTTAGACTATCACATGCACACGCCGCGCAACTGTTGTATGTGTCATACGTACATCAATTTTGCTAAGGCATACCTTCCCTCACAAAAGTAGATAGGATTGAAGAGTTTTTTTTTAAATATTATTTTTTTTTCAGAAATTTCAGAAATAATACCGCATTTCAAATATTGCGAAAATAGCCTCCAATCGCCACGGCCGCTGGCGATTAGGCACAAATCGCCACAGCTCGTGGCGATAGCAGGTGACGCCAGAGCCACCGACGATTTCTACCAGTCTCGACACGACGCGTGGCGATAAATCAGAAATCGCCACGAGCCGTGGCGATAGAAGGGAAATCGCCACGAGCCATGGCGATAGGGAGTTAAATGCGCGCGCTACTCGCCAACCGCCAGGCCACGCGTCGTAATCGCCACGGCTCGTGGCGATAACTGCCTAATCGCCACGGGCCGTGGCGATAACGCCTGGATATCTAGCCCGAGCGCGCCGCCGGTGCTGGGAACAGGGAGCAAAGGGGCACGGGCGTTTCGGGGAGGGAGAGGAAGGGAGAGGAAGAAAGAAGAAGAAAAGAGAGGAAGGGAGAGGAAGAAAAGAGAGGAAGAAAGGAGAAGAAAAGAGAGGAAGGGAGAGGAAGAAGAAGGGGAAGAAGAGAGGAGGAAGAAGAAGGGGAAGAAGAGAGGAGGAAGAAGAAGGGAAGAAGAGAGGTGTTGTGCAGCGATTTGGAGGTAAATTTCTGAAAATTTCACCGTTCATTGTAGCATTTTAATATTTGTAGTAGTAGATATAGTATTAGATGTAGATTTAAGGGTAAATGTAGGGTAGATTTATTCGGAGTAGCAATTTAAATATAATTGTAGGGTATATTTATTCGGAGTAGCAATTTAAATAGATACGTACGGTACAATAGATAGATGATTAGATGATTCGGAGTAGTAAGTCGATTAGATGATTAGATGATTACGGTACAATAAATAGACATTGATTTAGAAGTAGCAAATCGACATCGATTTAGAATTTCTATTAAGTTGAATAATAGTTCGTAATACTCGAAACGTATTAGAAATCGACGAGAAAAATTATTGGCGTATGATAGTATCTTCGACTGTATAGGCTAAAATATGACGTTTTGGATGGCAGGAATGTCAGAACCAGACGAATTTATAGTTTACTACGGTGTTGGCACCGTCCGTACAATTCCAGAGACTGGTTCGGTGGATCTTAGTAGTTTCCCACAAACGAGATTAACCCTGCAAGATGCAGAGAGATACCACATCAATGACATTAAAGAATGGTTAACACGGGCATTCGGTCTTGATCCGGAGGTCTCAAGTGTAACCGTGCAGGCGTATTTTAGCAAGTCTTGCAAGCATGTCCGGTGGGATCTTTTCACGCTAGATATGACAAAGGACTGGCGGGCTTGGTTGAGGGCAAGTAAGGCACGGAAGGGTCCGCATTATATGTTGGTCCAGGCAGTAGATAAGGAGGTGTCATCTGAAGAAGGCGGACGCGGAGGCAACGGGGTTGGACAGAACAGCGCAGCGGCAGAGGAAGTTGTTGGCGAAGAAGAAGGCCCTGTAGTGGAAGTCGGTGGAACTTCCGCTGGACCTTCCGCGACAGGAGGTACTGAATACCTCAGCGGTTCGGTGGACGAGGGGGAGATACGGCCTGAACTAGTGCAGATCATGGAGCATGATGATGCCGTTGCTAGAGAGGAACAGGCGAATGTCGAAGACGGTAGCAGCGAAGAGGACGAAGATGAGGATGAAGACGGAGGCCACGATCCGATTCCTAGTATGTGGAATCTTGACATGTCCGGCAGAATGAATCTCGAGGGCGGAAGTGACGATAGGTATCCGTACAAACCGAACGAGGTTGTCCAAGGCGCGTACTATGGCACGAAGAAAGAGGTAAAAGAGGCGGTGAAGCTTTGGGCGATGTCGACACAGAGAACATTTCGAGTGCAGAAAAGTAGCAGGGATCAGTACTCAGTGAAATGTAGGTCTGTTGGGTGTGAGGGGTACGTGCATGCGTCCCTGAGGAAGTATGAAGTGCATTGGGTCATACGAAGGGTTGTGCCGCACACATGTGTAATAAGCGGTGTTCCTGACACCCATCGGAACATCAGTGCTGAGCTCGTGGCTGGGTTGATGTATCACGAGATAGTGAAGAATGTCTGCATTCCAGCACAGTTCATACAGACATCTGTAGAGAGCAAATACCAGTACAGCATCAGCTATGCCATGGCATGGAGGGCGAAGCAGATCGCACTGGAGCGGCGGTTTGGGACATTCATCGATTCATACCACAATTTACCATACCTGCTGGACACACTGCGGCAAAGAAACGACGAGTCATTCATCAGCCATCTCGTACACCCCTCTGAGGACATACCTGGGAAAATGACGTTGAAGGGTGCTTTCTGGAGTCTAGGCCCATGCGTAGAAGCTTTCAGACACTGTCGGCCGGTTATTTGTATTGATGGGACGTTCATGACAGGCCAGATGAAGGGGACACTATTTACCGCAATTGGGGCAGACGGAAATGACCAGTTAGTGCCACTGGGAATGGGCTTCGCTGACTGCGAGAACTACGATAACTGGCTGTGGTTCCTTGTGTGTCTGAAGAGAGGTGTTGTGCAGGATCGACCAAACGTGTGTGTCATCCATGACCGGCATGCCGGGCTGCTGCTAGCAATTCGCCATCTTCAGGAGGGAGTAGCAAAGACTGGGGACGGGCAAGATTTGCCAGAAGATGGCAGTTGGTACGACATACGGAGTAGGTGGTGCACGCGCCACCTAGCTGCCAATTTCTATCGGCAATTCAAGAACAAGCAGTTGATGAACCTCTTCAAATCGTTATGCAAACAGAACCAGTCTAGGAAGTTTGACGAGTTATGGAGCAGACTCGACGAGTTCACGAAGAAGGAGGTTAGACAACATAACCCTGCGGATGTAACACACAGGCTTTGTGACCTTCCGGGAGTTGAGGATCCAAACACTAGGAGGAAGGCTTCGAACCGGGTGAAGTGCTTCTCGGATTGGATAAGTAAAGAGCCACTTGAGCAGTGGTCCCTCCTCCATGACACAGACGGCGCTAGGTACGGGATCATGACTAGCAATCTTGCTGAGGTTTACAATTTCGTTCTCAGGGGGGTACGCGGTTTGCCGCTTGTAGCCATCGTGGAGGGTTCGCTTCACAGCACAATGAAGTACTTTCAGGAGAGGCGTGCAAAGGCAGTACTGCATATGGAAAAATTCGGTGATACACCGTATTGTGCGAAGACTATGTTGTACATTGAGGAGAAAGCCAAGAAGGGGCAAATGCACAAGGCGAGACGCGTGGGTAACGTGCACCGTAGGTTCGAGGTATGTTTAAAGCAGAAGAGTGGATTTGGGGTTTCCACGCAGGAGATTACTCATGAGGTTACTTTTCATGTCCAACCGAATATCTCTGCTACGTGTACGTGCAACAAGCCGAAGCTTCTGCACAAGCCTTGCTCTCACGTGCTATGTGCGGCTGCGAAGACAAAGATGGACACAAGACCGTTTGTGTCGTACTACTTCACGAAGGAGGCTGTCCGCGATACCTGGACAGGCGAGCTGTATGGTTTCCGTGTGGTCGGTAATTTCACGCAGGTACCTCCTCCAGGCGAACGGATGTATATCCCCGATTTCGGCCTCCTCCGAGCTACCGTGGGACGACGCCGAACTCGCCGTATTCATAACACGATGGACGAGGCGGAGGCTGGTGGGCCAACCAAACAATGCAGCTATTGCAAGAAATTTGGCCACCGCGTGAAGAAATGTCCGAAGATGAAAGAAGACCAGGAAAGAAGGGAGCAGGAAAGAAGGGAGCAGGAGGCGGCTGGTGGTGCCTCCGGTTCTGGGCATCAGTAGTCTATGTCGCAGTATTGGTATTATGTAATTTGCTACTAGCTCTGACATGCGTGTCATATTTAGTTAACGTACTTAATGTATTTCGTGTATCCGTGTTATATGTACTTCGTTCATTTCGTCTATTTGTATTATGTACTTCGTTCATTTCATCTATTTCTATTATGTAATTTGCTACTGCCTTTCACATGCCTGTCATATTTACTTCACGTACTTAATGTATTTCATGTATCCGTGTTATATGTACTTCAATTATTTCATCTGGACAAAATTTTTTTTTGTATCGCATGAATAGGGATGGCTGGATTCGAGCTGATAGATGACCGAGAGGACCGAGATCACCGGTCTAGGCTGCTGGCTTCAGGAGACCGTGATCTCGGAGTGTTTCGGACTCGTACACCTGATCACGCGTGGAGGATTCACGAGTCGTGGATCGACAGGTACGTTAATTGAATGCATGTACGTTTTCGTGTTTCCGTACTAATTTGACTACTTTCCTGTTTTGACAGGCTGGCGTGGTCCGGTTTACTACCACTCGCTCGGATGGTTGAGGCGGTGGACGACGAGGACATCGGAGACCCGGCTGCAGCGGGCGCTCGTTCCCGGAGGTTTCCATTCGATGCCTCGTTACTCACCGCACTTGTGGACAGGTGGAGGCCGGAGACCCACACCTTCCACTTCGGCTGGGGGGAGATGACGGTCACGCTGCAGGACACGGCCTGCCTACTTGGCCTACCTTTGGCGGGAGCGCCAGTAGGTCCGCTACCGGTTCTTGCCGGTTGGCCGGAGGATCTTGTGCAGAGGTTTGCCGCAGCTCTACCACCTGGGCCGCCTGAGATTGAGGTGGTGACAGCGCGTAAGAAGCACGGACCCAGGCTCATGTGGATTCGTCAGTTCGAGGTACGTATCTCATTTAATGATGTTCGACATATTCGTGCTGCGCTGAACATATTTCCGTTCTATTGTTTTATTCTTGCAGCTGGGCAGCCTTGAGCAGAGATTTCACGGAGATCTCAACGAGTACCAGCTCGACCGGGGACTCGAGGCGTACTTGCTTTGGCTGTTCGGGTACGTGCTGTTCACGAGTGCGTACGGAGACAGCGTGGACGCTCGGTACATCGGGCTTGCCCGGCAGATCGCGGATGCTGAGTCAGCGGATGAGCTACCTCCTACGAGCTGGGGGTCTGCAGTGCTTGCGGGCTTGTACCGAGCGCTCTGTGGCGCGTGCAAGAGGAAGGCGGCCGCCGCCAATATCACAGGTTGCCCGCTTCTTCTTCAGCTGTGGTCCTTCGAGCGCTTTCCGGTCGGTCGTCCATGGGTCGACGACGACGCTTACGGCCCAGAGTTCTACCGTGGACCAGGACCGCTGGACGGACCTACTTTCGGGTCCATCTGGACAAGAAGAACAGTGAGTTACTTCCTCTCTTACTCGATTTGTATTTCCATATAGCATTTCTACCTCAGGCCGTTAGTTCATTGAGTATGACAACCTCGTACGTACTTCTTGCAGCCTCAGTGGGCGAGGGCACAGGTACGAGGTTGTTACCTCTCTTTCGTGGAGCAGTTCCAGCACCTCCCTGCGCAGAGTGTCGTATGGGAGCCGTACTCAGACGAGAGGACGTCGCGACGTGCGCCTGCCCAGGGGATGTCTTCACTTTGCCGGCGGGACGAGACGTACTGGAGGACCAGTTCGAAGATTGTCTTCGACATCTTCGTGGAGGCCTACTCACCACACCGTGTGATGAGACAGTTTGGTCTGTACCAGGCGTACCCGCCTCCGCACGTACCTCCCGTCGAGCCGAACGCACACACGTAAGTCAATTTTCCGAAACTCGTACGTACTTAAATTGTCTGTTGCTTTTACGATATACAAATTCATGACGTAAACAGGTGGACTCGCAAGGGCGGGGGTACTAGGGATACACAGTGGGCAGCACGGATGGCCCCTTTCGTTGCCGAGTGGGACACTGCTCTGGACAACGTCCTACACGAGGAGCGGGCCGTTTCGGTACGCGGAGTTCGACGCCTACCTGCAGTGGTATTTGCCACGTACGCGCGTCCACCTTATTCGCGGTACCGAGGCTCCTGACGAGGCCGCGCCACAGACGACAGACACGTACCCGATCATCGGGGCTGAAACTCTGGATTTGGCGGTCAGTGCATTTCGTGCTTTCCTTGTCCGAGTTTATTTTACTAATTATACTAATGCGCGCACCTATGATTCTCACTCTGCAGGGACAGTGGGCGACTGCGGCGAACACGGAGGTCACGGCAATTCTTCGTCAGATCCGATCCGGCACGGAGCACCACTCAGGGTTGTCCAGGGTCGCGGAGTACACTAGGAGGATCATGGACATCTTCAGGTGTACGCGCAGGGATGACGTCGTTGCCGGCGCGAGCACTAGCCGGGGAGCACAGAGACCACCGCGTCCTACACGGGCGACGGACCCTCAGCCTGGTAGCTCTCAGCCGCCGGGGCCCACAGAGGCGGGAGGTTCTGCATGGCAGCAGAGTGCGGGCACACGCTTCATGACTCCGCAAGGTAAAATAAATCTCGACTCGTACAAGCCTTTTTTCCTTATATTGTCGTGCTCACTAATTCGGGTCATATACAGCTGTGATGCCGCCTCAGATGCCATCTAGTCCGCTTGACTATCTCGTCGACAGCCCCGGCACTCATGGCTTCATCGTACACGACACGGCGGAGGAGTTGGTTCCCACTCATCCACCGTTGCCCACGCAGAGTACGCAGGACCCCGACGAGGCAGACCCGATACTTCACGTGGGCAGGCAGCCTAGAGCGGGAGCGGGACAGGCGAGGCCGAGGTACTCACCTTCGCCCCTGATCAGGAGGAAGAGGGGACGACGAGGCGTTTGAATTACGCATTTCTTTCAGTACGTTTTATTGTAACAGCTTTATGAATTAGTACACTTGACGTGTGTGTTAGTTCTCGATGGAGCATTGTTAGTTCGTTCTCGTTGTTGCACGTTTCGACGGTAGCCGGATCATTCACCATCTCCTTACGCTCGATGACTTCCAGAGTGGTTTCTTCTTCCTCAGAACATTAAATATAACAGACATGTTCCTGTCAGTCTTTAAAATCAAACCTGAAGACAAAAGGATTGTACACCACTTATCACGAGACACGCTTGCATGAACAGACATGTGGAGAAACTATGTTTTATAGAATACGTACATATCTCATCCTTACTAATTGATTTGAGCAAACACCAATCAACTTATTTGATCAAACACAACCAAAATCAGTTTATTCTACTGAATTGCATGGAACACTCAGTTTATTTTTTCGAAATATAGAGTTCGATACATCGTTAGGACTACGCATGGCGTGACAACACGGTACGATAACATTCGCATACAGCCAAACAACCTAATACAATATTGAAATAACTACTCAGGGCCTTTCGGATATTTTCCCTTCCTCATACGACGAGCGTGAGCTTCCTCCCCTTCTTCCTTCGCGCGACGCGCCATCTCGCGCTTCCTCGCCCTTTCGGCCTCACGTGCCTCCGCAGCTCGACGTTCCGCCTCCTCCTTTTCTTTGCGTTGTATCTCCTGCCAACGCTTTCTCTTCTCCTCCTCCTCTGCCTCGTGCATGCGTTCCTGAATCCGACCTCGAGCACAGTTAACCTTCCACATGAGTTCTTCCTCATCCTCTTTCGATTGGGTAACGTCCAGCCACTGTATGTAGTCACATATAGTAGGTGCAGACTGCAAGCAAACGACTGTTACCATAGTATTGCATCGTGTTAGAAATGCGGGTATGTGCGAGTTTTACCAGTTGACTCCGTCTGGACATGCCAAACTTCGGTGGCTCTTCGTCGTAGTTAGCACACATGAAGAACCTTCTTCCGTACGTGTACGAGAACTCATCCGACTTCATCAGTCTGCACGGATCTTGGCACCAGCAAAGGGGAACTTCGACACCTGCGGGCAAGTCGGCAACCATCTTCTGCTTCGGCATCTCGTCAGCACCAGATGAGGCCATTCCTGCCATTTTGGAATACGCCATAGTTACTATTTTTACGAAACTAAACAAAATAATAACGCAGCTATTACCTCACACCGCCCGAACTTTAATGTCCCTTCTCTCCCTCTTGCCACTTCGAGAGCTTATTTCTTCTCACCTCGCTCCCAAACCCTACTCCCTCTCCCTCTCTTCTCTGTATCCCTTTTTAATTTTCCATGGATTGGTGCGAGGCAGAGACAGCTGAGGGGTGAATAAATAGAGAGCGGGCAGGAGACGGGCAGGAGAGCGGGCAGGAGACTTCACGGGCGACAAAAGGACGCTGGAGGGGGGCAGGGCCACTTTCGGCGGAGAAATCGCCATGGCTCCTGGCGATTACGAGAAATCGCCATGGCTGGTGGCGATTAGATCCAACCGCCATGGCCCATGCCGATTCAGTGTTGAATCGGCAGGTCTGCTGGCGATTACTCCGAAATCGCCATGAGCCATGGCGATTAGCCCAAATCGCCACAACCCGTGGCGATTGGAAGCTATTTTTGCAATATTTTGAAATGCGGTATTATTTCTGAAATTTCTGAAAAAAA